>OX941087.1:92780833-93394167 GCA_954870635.1 Arctium minus
GGTTGGATGTGGTTATTTACGGTTGAAGTTGTGTGGATCTAGGTTTTTGGAGGATTTCGGCTTGAGGATTCAAGTGGATTTCAAAAGAGCTCGTTGGGTGAAATCTAGATTTAGCACTAAATCTAGCAAGGTGAGTTCAAGTTGATTTGTGAAAACGGTGTACATGCCAAAATGTCTATTTTAAAGTGTTTACATGTTTTATATGAAATTGTTAAATGCTAATCATCTGATAAGTTTTGGTTATTTGGAAGTATTCAACTTTATAAACTTATAAAACACCCACATTTGGGATTTTGGGCAGTTTGATAAATAAATCATATATTTTGGGTATTTAAATGATTTATTTCATGGAGTAAATTTTTTTTGTATAAATGCATTTTATTGGGTGTCATGGGATGATTTGAAAGGATAAAAGGTATAAACCCACTTGGAAAATGTTTTGTCCCAATCTAAATCATGTTGGAGTTATTGTGCGTGTTGAAGCATGGGTTGCATTATTTCGGGTCATTTACATTTGATTTCATTTTATGATTTTCAACGTTGGGTCTTTGGATTTGTTGAGCTTATGGCTCGGTTTGGTTTTGTTGGGTTTTGAGGACACTTGTCCGCTTTTAATAGCTCAATGTTGAGCGTTTGGTTATGATTTGCATTTACTACATCTTAGTTGAGAATTACATGTTTTGAATGCATTAGTTCATTCGTTTTGAGTCATGTAATGGTTTAGTTAGTGCAACGGATCCATAGGCACGGTGTTCCCATGTCCCCGTTTTGGACATTAGGTTCGCCACTTGGCACGAAATAGGCATCGGGTCACCATGATAAGTAAGGTGTGGACCTATACGGTCGGGCAGCGTCTCATGGGCAGTAAGGTGTAATTCCCATGTGCTAGAGTTCCCCGTTTTGGAACTCTCAAGAATAGACCTAGAGGGGTTGACTTGATGTTTTCGAGTGCTAGACTCAGAGGAGTTGAGCTCGGTGGGTGTTTTATGTGTAACCCACATGTTTTGATTTCTTACATAATTATGTGACATACTTTGTGTTCCGTCACGTACCATGTAACCGGGTTTTCCCCGTCACCATTAGGTGTGGTTTTGGATATGGAGTTTTATAATCCATGTTTTCGGAGACGTTTGAGTATGGGTATTTATCTATGTTTTAAGGTTTTGGTTATCAAAACTCATTCGAGTTATTGGGATGTTTTGGAAGTTGGAGTTATCTACGTTTTCAGTGTTTGATCATTTTAATGTCAGTTATGTTTTACGTGCGCTTCGGGTTTTGGCTTTATTTAAAGAAGCGTTCGTTTTATGATTTTAAACCACGAAAAGGGTGAATAATGAAAGGAGATTGTTTTGTGATTTAATGTATTCCATTTTTGGTTGCTTTCAAATCAAATGTATTGCATTTCGGAAATCATAATTTTTAAATAACATTCTTGAAGTTAATGCTTTATTTATCTCTAATGAAAACTCTTGAGCTCACTAGGCGTTAAGCCTAACCTTTTTATTTGTCGGCATGTGCATCAGGTTCTAGTTGGGGTTTGGTTCTAGCAGTGCTTGGAGGATTTGAGCATTAGACTTACACGAGAGTAAGTAGATTGATGAAGTCTTCCGCAGTTGGAGATAGTGACTATTATTGGGTTTAGTAGCACCCGTCCTTATTATAGACTGTATGTGTAGAATGAATGTGTGTATTGAGGTTAAATCCTAAATTGTGTTTGTAGATGAATTATTTATCGATGTATTTAGAAAATTTTAAATTAGTTGTATTTCCGAATTTGAGGGTGTTACAATAATCAGATCAGAACCAGAAAAAGGATGAAAACCGTGAGAACTGATCTAAGCCATAATTTGGTTTTGATCTTACGGTTTTTGTAACACCCTAAAAATAGGGATAACAAAAATCCGAAAAACGGACATGTGGTATACTAAAATTGTCATAGCAAGAGTCTCCCAAAAAAGGGGGAAATATTTAAATTTGTTTAATTACAGTTGTAATTTAACGGAAATACACAACAACCAACTAATCTAATTTCTATAATAGAAAATAGATTACAAAAAGGGTGTCGTCTATAAATCCAATCAATGCCTTCTCAAAAATGCGCCCCAATGCACCTTTCCCAAAATCTCACCAAGGACCGACTAAGCCTGCTTAGAAGCGGCACCACTAGAACCTAAGATACACATCGACACCAAATAAGTGTTAGGCCAAAAGAGCCTAGTGAGTTTGTACAAGATTTAGCATATCAAGTAAATTACAATTCTTATCAGCAGTTAACCAAACTTCATTTAAATGTGGAGTCAAAGGGGAGACCCATATCACCAATCAAGTTCCACCCAAAGAGTCGATATACCTTGATGCCAACTACCATGAGTGACATCCAAAAGGTCCGGCACATCCGAGGACTACAACCATGGCATTACCCCGAATGGCGGAGGTCTAGGCACATACCATTACGGTGGCACCCAAGACTATATCATCCTAGTGTCTATCGACTTGGTTCGTCCACATTGATAATAGTAGGTCTCAAGGCTCATAAAGCACAAGAATTAACTCAATACCAACCATGGGTATAAAATTAGACCATACCAATTATATGTTGCATATAGACCAATACAAGGCTATCATGAATGAGTTGTTTTAATGGAATCATGTTTCCATCTCTTGATGGAACAAATAACACATCATATTGTTTTCCCATAGAATACCCTATGTCATGTCATAAAATCAACATATTATCATGTACATGTTAAATAACCCATTTTCCCAAAATTAGGTCAAACCACCCAAGTTAAACCCTTAACCAAGATTATTCCATACCAGTACCCTTGCCATTTATTTAAGGTCAAAGAGACCCAAAGCCATCTTAGGGAAGTTTCACCATGTATTAATGAAGACTTAACCTTACACATAATGGAATCCACAAAACCCCAAGTATTATGAATGAGTAGTTCAAATAAAGATGCAAGACAAGAATAGATAGGGAGATATGATGTGTATCTAGTTTTAACAAAGTTTAGGAACTCACAATCTAGATTTTAGGTCAAAAACCTAGAAAAGTACCAAACCCTAGAGGTGTTGAGGAAGATGAAGATGGTCTTTAGACTTGAGATTCTTGGTTGAAATCTTTGATTGGGGAAGTTTGCTTCTTGCAATAAATGTAGTGGATGATGGTTGGAATGCTTCTTGAATCAATTTTGAGAAGTAATAAGGGAGGAGAGAATTTTGAGAAAAGTAGATGGAGGAGTAAATGAGAAATGGGGTTGAAATCCCCTTTTAATTCATCAGGGTTCACGCGCGAGTCGCGACGCTGTTTGACCCGCGCGGTCATCCGCGCCGGCCGCTGGAATTTCTTAACGGACAATGCTCTGTGCGGTTTATGGCGCGGCTCCACCCGCGCGGGATATTGTTTTCACTACTTTCATCACATCAATCCGAAATTTGGGTGTTACAATCCTCCCCACCTAATTAAGGATTTCGCCTCCGAAATCACGACGATTCTAAATAGATGAGGGTATCGCCTCTTCAGGTCCTCCGACTCCCACGTCACGTTCGTACCCCGGTGGTGTTTCCATTGGACCTTTACCATGGTTACTTCCTTATGTCGCAATTGTTTCGTCTTCGACTCCAAAATGGCTTCCGGGTCCTCAACGTACCGGTTGTCGTTGTCCACTCGAATCTCTGTCAACGGTATAATACTTTCCTCTTCGCCCAAGCACTTGCGAAGGTAGCATACGTGAAATGTTAGGTGAATCCCGTCCATTTCCGGCGGCAAGTCCAATCTGTATGCTTGAAGTCCAATCCTTTCTAATATCGTAAAGGGTACAAGGAAACGGGGACTAAGCTTCCCGCGCTTTCCAAAACGAATAATTTCCTTCCACAGCGATACTTTCAACATGACTCGCTCGCCTACTTGGAATTCGACTGGTCTTCGCTTATTGTCCGCATAACTTTTCTATCGGTCTTGAGCCGCTTTCAATCTTTCTCGAATTTCTTTTACTTTGTCAGCCGTCTCTTAAACTATTTATGGTCCGGGGAATTGCTTCTCGCCCGCTTCAAGCCAACAAATTGGCGTTCTACACTTCCGTCCATACAACGCCTCGAATGGGGCCATCCCAATGCTGGAGTGGTAACTGACTAACTGTTATTGTAAGCGAACTCTACTAAGGGTAGATGTGAGTCCCAGCTCCCTCCAAAGTCGATAACACACGACCTCAACATATCTTTGAGAGTCTGAATTGTTCTCTCGCTTTGGCCATCCGTTTGAGGATGGTAAGCCGTGATCATATTCAGTCTCGTGCCCAACTCCTTTTGCAAACTAGCCTAAAAATTAGATTTGAACCGACTGTCCCTATCCGACACAATGGATTGTGGAACTCTATGTCTTGACACCACCTCATCAATATATAGCTTGGCCAATTTCTCTATTGGCAAGGTCTCCTGCATTGCAAGGAAATGCACGCTCTTGGTCAGGCGATCTACGATCACCCACATAGTATCATGACCTCGCAAGGTCTTCGGTAGCTTCGTTACGAAGTCCATGGTGATGTTGTCCCACTTCCACTCGGGAATGGACAATGGTTGCAAACTTCCATACGGTTTTTGATGTTCCGCCTTGACTTGAAGACATGTGACACACCTCTCTACGTAGTTAGCCAATTCTAGTTTCATCACCGGCCACCAATAGTTCAACTTTAAGTTTCTATACATCTTGGTGCTACCGGGATGTATAGAGTATTTCGACTTATGCGCTTCTTCTAGCAGTACTCCCGATTTCCACCAAACTTTGGCACCCAAATTCGACCTTGAAAGAGTTTAAGTCATCGATCGTCTTCCGTCAAAATTTCCCTTTGCTTCATCATAATTTCAGATTTGAGGTTTTCTTCCTTAAGCGCTTCCTCTTGATACTTCTTGATGTTTTCCAACAAACTCGATACCACGTTGATTCTTGTGAGGGATAACTTGACACTGCCTTCATAACTCCTCCGACTCAACGCATCCGCCACCACGTTGGCCTTACCGGGATGGTGGAGCAATTCACAATCATAATATTTTAGTAACTCAAGCCATCTTCTTTGTCGCATGTTGAGCTCTTTTTGATCGAAAATGTACTTAAGACTTTTGTGATCGGTAAAAAGAGTACACTTTGTCCCATACAAATAATGTCGCCATAACTTTAATGCAAAGACCACCACCGCCAATTCCAAGTCATGGGCCGGATAGTTCTTCTCATGGTCCTTTAGTTGTCGTGACGCATAGGCTATCACCTTTCCCAGTTGCATCAACACACACCCGAGACCCATCTTGGAAGCATCGCTATATACCACGAAGTCATCCGATCCCTCGGGTAGGGATAAAATGGGAGTTTCGCACAATTTCTTCTTGAGCGTTTGAAAGGCTTGATCTTGCGCGTCGGTCCAAAGGAAATTCACATTCTTCCTCGTGAGGGAGGTGAGTGGTGAAGCTATTTTGGAGAAGTCTTGAATGAATCGCCTGTAGTAACCCGCCAATCCCAAGAAACTTCGGATTTCCGTCGGACTCGTCGGCGGTTCCCAACTCATCATCGCCTCGATCTTTGCAGGGTCTACCTTCACTCCGTCTTTAGACACCACGTGGCCCAAGAATTGCACTTCTTGGAGCCAAAATTCACACTTCGAGAACTTTGCATACAACTTTTCTTTTCGGAGAACGTCCAACACCTCCCGCAAGTGTTTCTCATGCTCGGCCTCGTCCTTTGAGTAGATCAAGATGTCATCGATGAATACAATCATGGATTTGTCCAAGAAAAGGCAACACATGCGATTCATCAAATCCATGAATACGAGCGGAGCGTTGGTCAAGCCAAAGGGCATCACCAAAAACTCGTAGTGACCGTATCTCGTTCGGAAAGCCGTTTTCGGAATGTCCTCCTTCTTTACTCTAACTTGATGGTATCCGGACCGAAGGTCGATTTTAGAAAAACATCCCGCGCCCTGGAGTTGATCAAAGAGGTCATCGATGCGAGGTAAGGGATACTTGTTCTTTACTTTGACTTTATTCAACTCTCGGTATTCGATGCACATCCGCATTCATAGATCCATCCTTCTTCTTTACAAATAAAATCGGAGCTCCCCAAGGCGATGAGATCGGTCGAATGAATCTTTTCTCTAGGAGTTCTTGGAGTTGCGTCATCATCTCTTGCATCTCGGTCGGAGCTAAACGGTAAGGTGCACGGGCTATCGGAGCCGCTCCCGGAGTAAGGTCGATTTGAAACTCCACTTGACGTTCCAGCGGTAACTCGGGTAAATCTTCCGAAAAGACATTCGGGAAGTCTTGCACGATCTTCACGTCCTCTACCGACTTCTTTTCTTTCTTTGCATCCACCACATAATCCAGATATGAAGGGTAACCCTTCGCTAGAAATTTACGAGCCTTAAAAGAGGAGATGATAGGATTACACCTCTTCCCTTTCTCCCCATAGATGGTGACTACACCTTTTCCCGCCATAGGCACTTGGATCATCTTCTTGGAGCAGAGGATGTCAGCCTTATGTCTTGATAACCAATCTGTAACACCCGTAAATTGGAGATTTCCTCTAGTAATATTTCGGGAGTCGTTTGTCTATTGGGACGAAAAGATGCCGAGAAATCAAGTGAGTTTTGTTATGAAATCATCGAGGATCGAATTAAGTGCGAAAGACGCGAGAAAAATGGGTTTTGGGTTGCCGCGAGTTGCTACGCGACTTAGGGTCGCGGCACAAGTCGCGTAACTCACTGGAAGTGAGTCTTTGGGGAAACGGGCGACTTATGCCGCGACTTAAGGTCGCGGCATAACCCGCGGGACGCACTGTCAAGCTAAAAGCCGATTTTTCAGCCATTAGCCTCATTTCTCTCAATCCCAAAACCCTAGATTTCTTCCCTCTTCTCTCCCAAACCCCAAATATCGAACCCTAACACATTTTGAGGATTTTTCCCTTTGAACCATATGATTCTTCACCATCTAGCTAGTGGGATCTTGAACCACAAAACCACCATCTTCATCCTCCTCATCAAGTTCAATGTTTGGGAGCTCGGGTTGAAGAGTTGGAAAGGGTGTCCTCGGAAAGTCTCATCACTCATAATGGTTTTGGAAGTCCTCGGCTTGAGGATTCAAGCGGACTTCAAAAGAGCTCGTTGGGTGAAATATAGATTTAGCCTAAATCTAGCAAGGTGAGTTCAAGTTGATTTATGAAAACGGTGTACATGCCAAAATGTTTATTTTAAAGTGTTTGTGTTTACATTAAATTGTTAACTGCTGATAAGTTGGTTATTTGGATATATTTAACTTTATAAACTTATAAAGCACACATTTCGGGATTTATGGACATTTGGATAAATGTGTCACAAAGGAAGGTATTTTGATGATTTATTACATAAATGAGTACTTGGTCAAAAATATTCTTTTAAGTGTTTGTCGGGTTTTTATGCATCATTCATGAAATGGAATATTTGGAAAAGTACGAATGTGTGAGTTCTTTGGTTTTGGGTCATTTCTGACGTTAAAGAACATTTTAGAAATGGAAAACCTTTTGGGTTTGGGCCGAAGGCCAATGGTAACTTGAGAATCAAAGATTTTGGGAAAATGTGTATTTTGGTTTGTGTAACCATTTTGGCTCTCGTGTTGAGCCAAGCGTCCATTAAGCCTCTTGGGGCTTGATTTGTACTCGGTGGAGTCTTTGGAACATTTGTTCAGTTTTGGTTGCTCGTTAAGGAACCTTGGACGTATGATGTACTTAGTTGCATCTTATTTGGGAGTTACATGTTTTGGATGCGTTAGTTCATTCTTATGAGTCATGTAACGTTTTAGACTGTAATGCATTGGATCCATAGGCATATGAGTCAGTTGGTTAGTGGGGACTTTATCCCCGTTTTGGGACTGGACATTATTTATGGCTAGTGGGAGCTCGAGGTACAGATTGTGGGTGGTTGAACTCGATAATCGCGTAACCTTTATTGAAGGGCTCGAGGTAGAGATCGAGGGTGGTTGAACTCGATGCCCGATTGTCGTCCAGTCTGGTTACTCATCGTGGAATTTAGTGTCCGCGTTTGAATTCTAGTGACTGGTCCCCAAGTCATGTGGTTGATTATGTAAGCCTGTGGTGGTGCTCTACAGATCCGTATACGGAGCTAAGTCTTGCGGTGGTAGCTCAGATGAGCCGGATAGGGGACTTGTGGCTTTGGTTGTGACACTCATTAGAGGTCGAGTAGACACTAGGATCAGTGGTGTCTTGCAGTGGTAACTCAGAGGAGCCGGATACGGGGAACCATGGTCTTATGTGAAGCTCGAGAACATTTATAAGTGGCTTAACTTTGTGTGCCCGCCACTTTCGATGGAATTCGGGTATCCCCCGTCACCGAAAGATGTTGTTTTTGGGTATTGAGTTTTATTATCCCAAGTTTTCGGTGGCGTTGTGTATATTTGGATTTTATCCTTGATTTATGGGTTGAGTATTATGCCCCACTCGTGTTTTGGGTATTTCGGGATATAAAGTTTTAACCGTATTGTCATAAATGGAGAGTTCAATATCTATTCACGTTTCGAGTGAGTTTTGTGTTAAACCTGATTTATGAATGGGCGGTTTATGTTGGTTTCTTCATCCTTGAAGTAGTTTGATTTGGAAAACGTAAATTGGTGTTCTTTATCTAAAATGCATATCATGGGAAAATGAGTCGTTTTCATATGTAAGACATAACAAATTGAAAGATTATGATTTTAACCGCATTCTTTCCCTTTAAACGATTAATTTATATATGTCGAAAACTCTTGAGCTCACTAGGCGTTAAGCCTAACCTTTTTATTTGTCGGCATGTGCATCAGGTTCCAGGTGGGGGTTAGTTCTAGCAATTCTATGAAGAGATGTGCTTATTCTTTCGCGAGTGTAAGTATTTGGTGAAGTCTTCCGCAGTTTGGAGACAGTGACTTCTATTGGGTTTTAGTAACACTCGTCCGTATTATAGACTTTATGTATAGAATGAATGTGTGTATTGAGGTTAAATCTTAGATTATGATTGCAGATGAATCAATTATTGATGTATTTAGAAAATTTTAAATTAGTTGTTATTTCCAGTTTTGAGGGTGTTACACAATCCATGCCTATGAATATATCGAAACCGCCTATAGACATAGGTAGTAAGTCTACTCCGAAGGAGTTCCCATTGATCTCTAAAGCACGACCAACGAAACACTCTTGAATGATCACTTGGTCACCATTAGCCACCTCTACTACTAAGGCATCAGGGAAAATACTACTAGGGGTGACGAATTGCTTACAGAAAGTATTCGACATAAAAGAACACGTAGCACCCGAATCAAATAACACACGAGCAGACAAAGAGTTTACTAGGAACGTACCCGAAACAACATCGATGATCTCCTTTGCCTCCTCGGTAGTCATCCAGAATGCTCGACTCGGTGCTCTCGACGGTTTCTCGACTCTTGCCGTCGACCCAAAAGAACTCCCACGGTTGCTACCCACTAGCTTCTGACAATCCCTCTTCACGTGACCCGGTTCCCGACATTCAAAACATACTGGCCCCCATATGGGGAATTCTCGGATAATATGTCATTTCTTCCCACACTTGGCACACTCGGCAGGCCCCGAGTGAGGTCTTGGATTGCATGGGCCGAAGTGCTTGGTCTTACACTTGTGGCACCATTTTGTCTTGCGACGGTTGTCTCCAAATCTTCCACTTGAAAACGGTTTAGATTGACGAACGGGCCCAGATGGCCCTTCCCATTTCCGCTTTTCCCCAACTTAGCTTCTCTCTTCCTTCTTCGCAACCATGTCGTCCTCCACAAGCAAGGACTCTTCAACCACCTCTTGAAGTGTCGACCCTTTGGCATTCCTCACTGCCGTCCTCATCTCGGCCGGTAACCCATGTTGATAATCTTTGATCTTTGATCGCTCATCGGGGACCAGATGTCCCACCAAATTTAGCTTCTCCAAGAAGAGCTTGGAGTAGTCAGTAATAGACAGAGCCCCTTTCTTCAGATTCTTGAACTCCTCTTCAAGCTTGTCCAAAGATCTCTCACTACAATACTTGTCCATGATTTTCTTCTTGAAAACCGGCCAAGTTAACTTACCCAAAACTTCGGGAGTGAGGGCAGATCGGGTGAGATTCCACCAAATCAAGGCCTCACCTCGTAGCAGTTGGGAAGCAAACTTAACTCGTTGCGAGTCATCACACTCACTAGATTCGAAGGTCATTTCCACCTCCTTGAGCCAATACATGCAAGTGACTGGATTGGCGGAGACTGAAAACTCCTTTGGGTTGCACCCCATAAAAGCTTTGTAGGTGCATCCCTTGATCTTTTCCTTGCTCCTTGTCACTATCTTTTCTTCAGTTACTACAACGGCCAGTCCACTACCCAACCCATTCACAATATTCTCCGCCATAGTCTCAGGTTGTTGGTGACTAACATCTCGATCCTCTAGTAACTTCATAAAGAACTCTTGTTGTTGTGCCATGGCCGAATTCATGGCTTGCATCATGCTATCTCTTATCCTTGTTTCCATAGTCACTTCCTCCAAGATTTGATTAGCAGGTTCAAGGTTGCATCGGGGTATGTGTTCGGGTCCCCCGCCCAGGACATTGGTCGCGGGTGGCCCTTCAGTAGTCACGACCAAAGCAGGTTGATCGGCTGTAGACTCGTCTTCGACATGACCATCCGACGGGTTTTTCATTTTGTTTCGTGTGTTTACCATGGTTATCTGCCACATACGTACGAGAAAGGAGGTTGAGAAAAGACTAAATGAGTTAAAGTCATGGTACGTACTAATACACTTATCAATTATCATTACAAATAGTAATTTCAAGCATGCTCATGTAAGGCACATTCATAATAGCATTAGCTACATGATATTATGATTGTGTTATACACAAGGATCCATTGTTACTGTCATCACAATCCTTAATCAATGTAATTCCGTAGATCCTAACGCTCTCCCCATCTATGACTTTTACCCCAAGGTGGACAACCTACGGTCACACTAAAGCTTAAGTCTATATATGCTAAGTCAATACCTAGTTCACTTAAACTAAAGCTCTGATACCAACTTGTAACACCCTAAAAATAGGGATAACAAAAATCCGAAAATCGAACATGTGGTATACTAAAATTGCCATAGCAAGAGTCTCCCAAGAAAGGGGGAAATATTTAAACCTGTTTAATTACAGTTGTAATTTAACGGAAATAGACACCAACTAATCTAATTTCTATAATAGAAAAGAGATTACAAAAAGGGTGTCGTCTATAAATCCAAGCAATGCCTTCTCAAAAATGCACCCCAATGCACATTTCCCAAAATCTCACCAAGGACCGACTAAGCCTGCTTAGAAGCGGCGCCACTAGAACCTAAGATACACATCGACACCAAACAAGTGTTAGGCCAAAAGATCTTAGTGAGTTTGTACAAGATTTAGCATATTAAGTAATTACAATTCTTATCAGCAGTTAACCAAAGTTCATTTAAATGTGGAGTTAAAGGGGGAGACCTATAGCACCAATCAAGTTCCACCCAAAGAGTCGATATACCTTGATGCCAACTACCATGAGTGACATCCAAAAGGTCCGACACATCCGAGGACTACAACCATGGCATTACCCCGAATGGCGGAGGTCTAGGCACATACCATTACGGTGGCACTCAAGACTATATCCTCCTAGTGTCTATCGACTTGGTTCGTCCACATTGATATTAGTAGGTCTCAAGGCTCATAAAGCACAAGAATTAACGCAATACCAACCATGGGTATAAAATTAGACCATACCAATTATATGTTGCATATAGACCAATACAAGGCTATCATGAATGAGTTGTTTTAATGGAATCATGTTTCCATCTCTTGATGGAACAAATAACACATAATCTTGTTTTCCCATAGAACACCCTATGTCATGTAATAAAATCAACATATTATCATGTAAATGTTAAATAACCCATCTTCCCAAAATTAGGTCAAACCACCCAAGTTAAACCCTTAACCAAGATTATTCCATACTAGTACCCTTGCCATTTATTTAAGGTCAAAGAGACCCAAAGCCATCTTAGGGAAGTTTCACCATGTATTAATGAAGACTTAAACTTACACATAATGGAATCCACAAAAACCCAAGTATTATGAATGAGTAGTTCAAATAAAGATGCAAGACAAGAATAGATAGGGAGATATGATGTGTATCTAGTTTTAACAAAGTTTAGGAACTCACAATCTAGGTTTTAGGTTAAAAACCTAGAAAAGTACCAAACCCTAGAGGTGTTGAGGAAGATGAAGATGAAGATGATATTTAGACTTGAGATTCTTGGTTGAAATCTTTGATTGGGAAGCTTGCTTCTTGCAATAAATGTAGTAGATGATGGTTGGAATACTTCTTGAATCGATTTTGAGAAGTAATAAGGGAGGAGAGAATTTTGTGAGAAAGTAGATGGAGGAGTAAATGAGAAATGGGGCTGAAATCCCCTTTTAATTCATCAGGGTTCACGCGCGGGTCGCGGCGCGGTTTGACCCGCACGGTCATCCGCGTCGACCGCTGGAATTTCTTGACGGACAGTGCTCTGTGCGGTTTATGGGGCGGCTCCACTCGCGCGGCCATCCGCGCGGGGCACTGTTTTCACTGCTTTCATCACATCAATCCGAAATTTGGGTGTTACAGTTTTAATTGAAAAATGTTTTACCAAATGAAAATGGCATAATTGCCATTTGGTAACAAAGATTCACCATATGAAACACATACTCACAATTGAATCATAATAAAAAAAATTATCATTTTTATAAGGTTAATAATAACAGTGTTTCATCTATATCCTATTTCACCATATGAAACACAAATTCATCAGATGAAACACATATTCACCAGATGAACCAAATCATATAAATTCATCACATGAAACACACGGATTCATAACATGAAACACATAGATTCATCAGATGAAACATACAGATTCACAAGATATGGGAAATCAAACACAGAAAATCCCAAATATATGAACATACTTCCAGTCTTTAAAAAAACCCTAAAAACAAGATTTGTGATATTAATAATATGGCTCTCAGAAAGTCAATCCAGGGAAAATAGCAACCATTAGATCGAAGATGAAGCTACCATGGTGTTTCTCGCCGTTTTTTTCTTCTACGCTTGCCAATTTTGGAAGAAGAAAAGGAATCAAAAACTGACAGCTAAACCCAAAAAAACTAGAGCTCTCAAAATCGAGGAATCCATAGACTTGTTTACAACTTGCTCCTGCTTGAACGGCGTTACCGAAGAAGAAACATTTGGAACTGAATCTGAATACGATGGTGATCATGACAACAATAATCCCATGGTCGGAGAGAATGACGAAGATAATAAGAATTGTTTGGTTATGGTGGATGGGGAGACGAATCTGGAAATGGAGACGACGAGACGTTATTGAAGGTGTCGGCGTATATACTGGATTTAAACGAGGAAAGCATAGTGTATAAGGTGGTGGTGGGAGGTGGTGGTGGTGGTGACGGAGGTGGTGGTGGCGCTTGCAGTTTAGAGAAAGTAAAGTGGAGAAGATGAGGGAACTTGGTGAGATCTATTTCGTGGGTTTTATTGGGGTGAAGAAGATTTACAATTATGTCTTCAATGGCAGGCACTGCAACCTTGAATTTATTAAATTAATGCCAATTATGTCCTTGAATGTCCTTTCAAATTCTTAAAACTACCCTTGCCTTTTGCTTTAATTACGAAAAGGCCTGTTTTTAATAACCCTTGATTTATTCTGTAACCCTCGTGTTTTTAGTAAGTAGACCTCACTCTTAAACTCAACCTTGGTTAGTTTATTATGGGTTATGAAACTAATTGTTTACAACTTATACGTCGAGTCTTCGTGCTAGTGGGAAAATTGGTCGCTAGAGGCTCGGTATGGGGCTGGCGATTGTGACGGAGATTAAGCCACTGGGCAATATCTCCAGTCACTATCGCGGAGAAGGTTGTAGCTGCGGTACAGTTTCAGCGGAAGTGACCGCGATTGTGCCCTTGGGCACTCTCGCGTGTCACAACCGCGCAACTTATACCTAGAGGGGGAGTGTTTCGGCGAGAGTGCCACTGGGCACAATCGCCTGCGTATGCCCTCGGGTATAAAACCCCCTCCAGCGATTTCAACTCATTTCCACTTCTTCTCCTACCCGATTTCTTGAGCATTTATTACGATTTTCACCTTCCAAAACCCTCATATCCTTAAATGCAAACCGATAGTTGTTGGGATTACATCTTGGGTCATCAAAGATCTTTGTAACACCCTCAAATTTGGAAAGAGCAACTAATTTAAAACTTTCAATTATACATCAAATAAGGATAAAATCTATTATACAAATCATCACTTGAGTCACCTAAAAAAGAATTCTAGTTTTAACTGCAACAAATAATAGGTCAAGTCTTGTATAAAGACTAATCAAAGTCGGGTGTTACTAAAACCCAATAACAGTTGATATCTCCAAAAGTGCGGAAGGCTTCATTAAGCTACTCTCCCTCATGCAGGACTAACACTCATCTCACCATGAAGTCGCTAACAACAATCCTCAACCAAACCTGATGCACATGCCGACAAATAAAAATGTTAGGCTAACGCCTAGTGAGTTCAAGAGTTTTCATCATGAAACAAATATATTTGTTAAAGGGAAAGGGTGCAGTTTAAATCATAATCTTTCAGAATGATTTACTTTAAATATTAAACGACTCATTTTCCAAAAGAACACACATTTAAAAACAAGTAACCCAACATAAACATTCTTTCGTAAAACAACTTCAGCCCCAAACTCACCCAAAACGTGAATAAAAAAAAGAATTCCCAATTTATAAAAGTGCGAATAAAAACTTTATTTCCCGAAACACCCAAGACACGAGCGGGGCATAATACTCAACCCATAAGTCTTGAATAACAACCATAAGTGCAAAACGTCACCGAAAACATGGATAATAAAATAACATAATTTAATACCCAAATAACACCTTCCGGTGACGGGGGAGACCCGATTCCGTTGTACGTGGCGGAATACAAAGTTAAGCCACATAGCCACGTTGTCGAAATACATCTCGGATCGTAACTGTATTGCATGCTCTGCCGAGCTACACCTCTAGTCGGACTGTTTTCCAAGTCCTAAACATCGTATCCTCTATTGCCTGCTCCGTCAAGCTACACCTCAAATATACGCGATCCTATTGCATGTTCGTTCTCTAGTGGAGTTTCATCCTCAGGGTACTCATTCGACCCTTAGTGCCTACTCCCTAACATTCAAGATATGAGCCTCAGCTTCTTACTTGATAACTCATGATGTCTAACCCTCGTGCACAAGAATTAGAACATCAAATCAACAAACTCATGGTCCCGAAGTACAACCCATAAGGTTCCTCTCCGTAAAACAATCGGGCAGGAACAATGCCAACACGACATAATACCTAAGGTGAGAATATCAAGATCCCTCACCCTTAAACATGACTGACTTACATGCCTATGGATCCAATGCATTACAGTCTAAACACATAACTCCAAATGAATGACACACACACTCAAGACATGTATTCTCCAAAATAAGGTGCAATAAATGCAACTCACGCCAAAAATGTCGCGTTAAGTTATTAAAGTCGGACAAGTGTCCTCATGACCTGACACAGACGAAAACCGAGCTTTAAGCCCAAAATCAAGTGACCATAAATTAAAAATCCCCAAAATGCAATAAAATGCAACGACCATTGTTTATGCAGACAAATGCTCCAAAATACATGAATAGCTCCAACACAATTTAGATTGGGGCAAATCATTTTCCAAGTGAGTCTATAACATTTATTTTTCAAAAACGTCCCATGACACAAAATCAATCATTTCTTCAAAACACACACTAAATGTACATTTATGCTCAAAATATCTATTTCCACAAAATAACTCATTAAAACACAAATACTTGTGATTTATTTGTCAAACTGCCCAAAATCCCCAATGTGGGTGTTTTACAAAGTTATAGAGTTAAAAACTTCAAATAATCCAAACTCATCAAATAACTCAAAGGTTGATAATTTCATGTAAAACATATAAACATTTAGAATTTGACATTTTGGCATGTACACCGTTTTCACAAATCAACTTGAACTCACATTGCTAGATTTAGGTTAAATCTAAATTTTACCCCCAAAACTTGAATCTCCTTTGATGAAGGCTCGAAATCTCCCTAGATCTTAGATCCAACACATCCACAAGGTTTCCTTCACCACAAAAGTCATCAAAATCACACCCAAGTTGAAGGATGAACGGGAAAATGATGAAATCATCAAACCCTAGCTTAACATTGAGAGAGAGGAGGAACTTACCACCACAAAATACTCTTGGATATTCTAATAGACTTCCATTAACTTGCTCTAATCTTGTAAATCTCTTAAAAACGAGTTCATAGCAAAAAGAATCACTGAAATCGGAGTTGTGATGAAGAAGTTGTGAAGAAATGAAGTTTTAGGGTTGAAAATCGAGTTTTATGCTCAACAGGGGCTCCGCGCGGGTTCCTACATGACCTAACCCACGCCACAACTCGCCCGCTTGCCTCAAAGTCGTGCGGGTGCCACTAAGTCGCGTCGTAAGTCGCGTCGAGCACTGATCGCCCAGTTTTCTTCTCGATCACTGTTTTGGCCATAACTTTTTCGTTTTACCTCCGATTTTGCTCCGGAAAGAACCGTTGGACTCGTAATTGAATCCTTCATCCAAAAAGACTATAAAATATATGATTCAAGTCCAAAATACAATTTCTTCTAATTCTCTTAAAATATCGGTTTTTGTATTAACTTGAAATTATACCTTCTAAAAATCAGGGTGTTACAATCCTCCCAACCTTAGAAAAGATTTTGTCCTCGCAATCTAATTCCTGATGGTTCAAAATGCCACCCAACCCGGAAAATAAGTCTGACATATGGCTTTCCATCCACTCACTCCGAAGATGCTAACAATCATGCGGTGGGGAATTTAGATGACATCATTTTCACAAAACGACTGGTTCCCTATCCATAAGGGATGCCTCAATCAATACTTTACCTCATATATGAACCCGATTACATCCCAGTCAAGATTTTAATGCACAAGATGTTTATCAGTGATAATGATGAATCGTTGAGGACTCTTCAGTTGTCGCTAAGTATTGGTCAGACTTCACACTTGTTGCAGACAATCTTGCTATCGTTGGATGCCGCTCCAGATCACGACTAGATTGGTTTTTATCTTCAACTACTTATTTGAGGAATACTTAAGTTTATACTGTTACAATACATGTTCAACGATCACTGAACGGACTCAGTAATGATCGGTGAAACTGAAACAACTAAAACAAACAGACTTAATTAAATTTCACTAAGTATAAATAATCATCATCAAATCAGTGAGAGGGTTTCGATCAACATTTATGGATCGTGTATTAGAATACACCTTCTAAATACTATATTTTGCTCATATGATGCCTTATTTTTGCACGAAATTAATATTGGGACAATTCAGAAAAATTACATACATAAATTAAGGCACAAATTCGTATATTTATATTCACTAGAACAATCGTTTATGTATTTATAAGAGAGATCGACAATTATAAGCGGTTAAACATTTAGTATGAAACTGTACGACAGTTATATATGCTTACAGATAAGACCATGAAACATTTATAACTAACTCAAAGACTTTGAGTCAGAACATCATAAAGCAAAAGTTCAAAGCTCTGGTCATAAGGATCAGAGGCTTTGAACACACGAACATAGACTCTGATCATACTATTCAGAGACCCCGAAGGTTTAGAGGTCGGAGCTTTGCTCACAAGGACTAGAGGTTCTGATCCTCAACACTTAGGGTGCGTTTGGTTTGCGGGATTGGAATGGAATGGATTGGATTTCAATGAGGGATTTGGATTTGGAGGGATTTGGATTTGGGGGGATTTGAAATCCCTTCATGTGTTTGGTTTGTAGGATTTGGAATGGATTTGATTCCTTTACAAGTCTTGTTTGGTTTGTAGGATTTGGATTTGGATTGAGTTTTTTTTAATTATTTGTTTATTTTATAAATAACTTATTTTTATTGGTAAACGTCGAATTTGGATCGATACAATTTGAAGTCTGGATCAATGTTTTAAAAATTGGGTTGACCCGGCCGGTCGAACCGGGAACCGGTGAAGAGACCGGGTCAATTGTGACCAGGTTTATGCCATTTTATGACCTTGATTGAACCGGTCGGTTCTGTTAAAAAACCGGTTGAACCGGTCATAACGAACCGGTATCGAACCGGTTGACCCGGTAACAAAAGTTAAAAACGACTAGTCCAATAGACAATATGTATTAGCGTTAAAAACCAACACTCCATTGTCTCAAGATCCATGATTAGGTTTGATCGTTATGTTTCGTTTTGATGTATTTGGATTGATGAAAAACTTATGTGTGTTTATTTAATGTTTTTGGATTGATGTAAAACTTGTTGTTATGTGTTTTTCTAATGTTTTAACTTGTGAACATCAATATTTTGGTTATAGTATATATATATATATGTATGTATGTATGTATGCATGAAAATGAAAAATACATAGAAATTCTTGAAACCGGGTTGAACCGGTGGTTGAATCGTGACCCGGTTACCACACCGGGTCAATCAAAAAACCGGGTTTTAAAACATTGGTCTGGATCATGCTTTAGAATCCATCGGATTTGGATTTCAAATCCATGCCCAAAGCCAAGGATTTCCAAATCTATCATATGAGGGATTTTAAAATGGTCAACGGATTTGAAATCCGGTCAACGAAATCATTTCCTACAAACCAAACGCAGGATTGGAATGGATTTGAAATCTAAATCCCTCCAAATCCATTCCAATCCCGCAAACCAAACACGCCCTTAGGAATCGTAGTGAAAACTCAAAGCTTTGAGCATAAGGCACAAATGCTTTGATTACACTCTTAACTTATATTTAGTCAAAATTTCACTAAGTTGGGGAACAATTTCAAGAAGGTTTCCAACCTTCTGAAATTCGTCCAAATCATCCCAAAACTTGAAATCCTCAAGTAAAAATCTTCTTATAATCCATAAACCTCCCCTCGACCCTCCTTATAAACCCTTCTTATAATCCGTAAAATCCGTTAGTTTTTTAAATTAAATATTTAATATTTATTTATAGATATAAGAGTAAATTACCTTTTTCGTCTATGTGGTTCGTTAAAATTGGTGGATTTCGTCCCTATGATTTTGAAATTTCAGTTTTTATCACTAGGTTTGCAATTTATTTCAATAAAATCAAGAAAATGAGTTAAAAAATAATAAATAAAAAAAGATAATTTTTTTAGCAGAACCGAAAGAGTATTAAATAGAGTATGAAACTATGAACAATGGCGGAGGCCCTACAACACTTTCGTTACTGTTGGTTATTCGTTCCCGCCATGAGAGATTGAGACCAAAAGCAAACGCCTGATTACAGCAATGGGAAGGAGGCGACTGCTTCTTCTTCTAAAGCCCTTAGATGTCTACTCATTTCATCAATCAAACGGTTTTTCTCGCGTTACAAACCCTAAGGTATACTATCCCATATTCTTTTTCTATTGTTTCTATGATCTTAACCTAAAAAAAGTTAATACCTTACAGTCTAAGGGCACCTTTAGTCTACCTTTGTTGTGTTTCTACGGTAGATTTTTATCAGGGTTTAATGCAGATGAAGTGTTCGATAAAATGCCTAAGAGAACGGCAACCGTTATATTTATGTTTCTTTGATCATTTTTATCACCCTGTTATCCCATAATTGAAGTATCACATTCACACGTAATGCTTTTTTCAGGTAATTGAAGTATTACATTCACAATTGAAACCATGAATACAATAGTTTTACCATGTTGAAAGAAATGAGTTTTGAAAGTAGTGTGAAGTGGCAAGTTAACGTCTTTCTTCACTACTTTTGTATCTTTTTTAAGCTTAAAATCTGGTGTACTTTGTAACACTTGTATAGGTTAATGAGGGTATTACGCCTTTATAAACCAAACTAAACATATAGAACTCAAGCGGACACTTTACCCGAAGGAGTAGAGAGGTTGTTTCTGGTTATTAATTTGTTATCAATAACCAAAAGGATCATCTATTTGAAGTTAAAAACCATCTGTTTGACTCTTAAAAGCCAGAAACATGCTTTAATTATTGGGACAATGGTGGTATAAAATAAATGAATTTGTTTACTTGCAACATATGAAAAGCTAACAAAAGATTATGCTGATAAAACCTCTTTATTGTTGTTTGGTTATAGTGGAAATCTTTATGGGCTTACCCTGTTACATGAACCCCATCCTTTCATACCAATACAGACCGCCTTCGGCATAAGGATTGTAAACAAATATGTCCCATACATCATCGAGTTGAGTTAACTGTAATTGACTTTAAAGCTGTTTTGTCAATCATTGGAGTTATTTTTTAGGCATGAACTGCAAGCTTCCCTATATATAATTGAGCCACAAGGGATGTGTGCTTGAAGTTCATTTTCAGCTTTTTGGAGTTTCAAAAGGATGAATTTGATTTTCTGCATGTTCTTTTGGTCATAAGAGTTTGGTAGTTTCTTTCAAATGAAGAAGAATGGGTTGTTTATGGTGCAAATTTGAAGGAATATGAAGAGACATAAGATTTAAGCACAACATTTTTCTACCCAAATTCAATTTATAAGTAAGAAACCAAATGGGCCCGGCATATCCCACTCAGAGGTGGGTTCGGGGGTGGCTGGGTGGGATGTACACATACCTGATCCATACACAAAAGAGTAGAGCGGTTGTTTCCATGAAGACAATTCGTAAATAAGAAATTATTTTCAAATCTAGCTTCTTTCCATAGAATTCTTTCCATAGACATATCCCGTGTTTCGATCATGTATGACAATGCTTATGAAATTCGTCGGTTTAGGCAATTCATAATTGGTATCATTTTTTGCTTCATGGATACACAAACATATAGAAAAGAGAGCCGATAGAATGACATGAAAGGACACTCGGGTATATTATTTTATCTCAAATGTGAATTGGAGCACAAAAACATCTATGTTTTTAGTTGTTTACACTTCTCTTCTTTGCAGTATCTAGATTCTAACATCATTATTGGGGCTTGATTGGTAGACCTTGTTGTAATAAAGGATGAACTTTAATAACTTTTCTGTCTTCCATGACTTTCTTGAAACATATGTTTCTTGACTTCTTCCTCAAATTGTTGCAGGTGTTACAGTATCTGGATAACAGGTGCAGAGTTCATAAAGATGCCATAGAATTTTGTCAGGATATTTTACGAAGAAAGTCCATTGACTGGGACGCTGTTTTTCGTTGTAATCTGTCGCAACCAATTCACAATGTGGATCTCGTTGTCACCATTGGTGGTGATGGTACGCTTTTGCGGGCAAGCCATTTCTTGAATGATTCAATCCCTTTACTGGGCGTAAACTCCGACCCCACTCAACCACAAGAGGTTAGCACGTTCGTATAGCTCTACCACTTCGATTCCGTATTCATTTGGATACGTATTGAGAAGTTTGTCTCCTGTGTCATTTTTCTAGGTTCAAGAATTTGGTAACGAGTTTGATGCTACAAGAAGCAGCGGTTATCTTTGTGCAGCAACTGTCAAAAACTTCGAACAGGTATGGTTACTACATTAGATTGGTTAAACACAAAAGAAGATCGCGTGTGAAGTATTGTCGGATCTTGCAGATACTAAATAACATCCTGGAGGATCGAACAGCTCCTTCTGAAGTATCGAGAATGTCAATTCGTGTGAACTCAATACCACTGTCAACATATGCTCTTAACGACGTTTTGATTGCAGATCCATGTCCTGCATCTGTTTCTCGGTTCTCATTCAGGTATTAGAGGTTCCTTGTATAATATTGGAAAACCCATGTTCTTCCACTTATTTCTTTGAGATAGAGGTCAGGTTTGCGTACATCCCACCCCCTGACCCCACTTCCGGGTGGGATAAACCGGGTCGGTTTGGTTTGGGTTTCCGCTTATTCTTTCTGAAAATATGTGGAACGACGTTAGATTAATCTCCAAAAGAGCCGAGAAGGTAGGTTCCAATATATATCGAGGAAAAATGGTGCAAATCTAGCGGATGTGGACTCTAACACGCCCCCTCCAACAGAGTCTAGACGTGCAGAAATTGTCATAGAATGTCGAGAGGGGGCTAGACGAGTATAAATTTGCCCCAGGGTGTCGATCTCTAGAGTAGTGACTTTGGCTCTGATACCATGTGAAAATATGTGGAACAACATTAGATTACTCTCCAATTTGTAAAATATTGAGGAGAGTTAGTCATAAGTTTAGCCAATTTGGGACTCTAACATTCGTGATTATACCTTTTTGTTTAGAATTAGGAAAGACGGGCAATCAAGTTCATCTCTAGTGAACTGCCGATCTAGCGGTCTCAGAGTCTCGACTGCCGCTGGATCAACAGCGGCAATGTTATCAGCTGGTGGATTCGCTATGCCCGCTTTATCCAAAGATCTTCAGTACATGGTGAGAGAACCCATTTCACCGGCAGCAGCCAGCTTCGGTTTAATGCATGGATGGATAAAACCCGAACAATCAATGGATATTGATTGGTATACGAAAGAGGGGCTAATCTACATTGATGGTTCTCATATCATTCATCCTGTTCAACATGGCGATACCATACAAGTATCTTCGCAAGCTCCGATTTTGAAAATCTTTTTACCACATCATTTGTTACCCGAGTAAGACATGAGTTACTTGTAGCTCAAATGCATGTAACTAGTCGTATTGAGTTCGATAAACGAGTAGATTGTATAAGCAAAATGTTTCTCTCATGTTTTTCTTTTTTGGTTTTATGTCGTCTTTTACTTTCAATAAACCATTTTATCTTTGTAAAGATACATATGCCGGTATACGGGTAATGAAATTTGAAGATTCTAGATGATCGCAAATATGGATGTGTTGTATTTTTAACTTCGCAAATTTTATTCGGGCAATATACGACATAGCCCACGCACAATATACGACGACCTGGCCTACATTGCACGATTCCAAGAGCATCATGTGAGAGGCAAATCATGTATGCAGTGTCCCGTTAGGTGGCTGGTTTGAGAATCTAGTGCTCACAAAGAGTCGTAACTCCCACACTGTCGGCTGCAACTGTCTCATACTCGAACCCTTGCTTGTTTCTGCAAGTATGATCTGAATAGTGGTTTGGTGCAAAATGATTAAGTGGTCAAAATGATTAAGAGACTCTTATAATATAGTGCAAAATGAAATATAGTTGTTTGGTTTTGTTCAGGATGAAAGTAGGGCGCTGAATGGTTAAGGGAGGCCAAAGATACAAACTCATTAAGACGGTTTTAGAACCATTAAGAGGTACATCTTTTTTTGCCAAACAAGATTTACCTCTTAACGATTCAGAGGTTGCCTCTTAATGGAATTATTAAGAGGTAAACAAACAACCCCTAGGGCGCGTTTGGTTTGCGGGATTGGAATGGAATGAATTGGATTTCAATGAAAGATTTGGATTTAGAGGGATTTGGATTTTGAGGGATTTGAAATCCCTTCATGTGTTTGGTTTGTAGGATTTGGAATGGATTTCAAATCCATTCATTTACAAGTCTTGTTTGGTTTGTAAGATTTGGATTTGAATTGAGTTTTTTTTTTGTTTTTTTGTTTTATAAAGAATTTATTTTTATTGGTAAATTACTTTTTTTTTATCGATTTTCCTAAAATTGTATATTTTTATTGGATTTAGAAGAAAGCGACTTAAAATCCATCCGGATTGGATTTGAAATCCTGGCCCAACCCAAAGGATTTCCAAATCCATCAAACATTGGATTTTAAAATAGTCAATGAATTTTAAATCCAGTCAAAACTTTCCATTCCCACAATCCAAACGCAGGATTGGAATGGATTTAGAATCCAAATCCTTCCAAATCCATTCCATTCCCGCAAACAAAACGGGACATTATTGTATTCTCATGTGTTCTTGATATATCTACTTGTAATCGTGGATCATTAAGCCAAATCTTTTGTCATTCCCATTGTAATTCTTTCGTGAGTTTTAGCCTCTATTTCGTGTATGTGTTTTGTTGGGCTTTTGGATTCGGCTTTTGTTGTCTTTTTTTGTGTCTTGGTTGTCTTTGGCCATGACTTTTTCATCGTTGTTTCCTCTTTTTTTTGCAATTCGCAGTTGCTTGTTTAGAGAGGCTTTGTTTTTTGTTTTCTTTTTTATTTTTTTGTTAAAAAGTGCCTCAAAATTGGTTTGCCCGCGGGCACGCCTCTATTTGTTCGTCGGTGTGCCAAACATGTCTTTTGGAGGCAACAGGGTTAGGGGTGTCAAAAATAACCGGAACCAAATAACCCACCCTAATCGAATGGCATTTGGGTTAAACGGTTTCGGGTTATTCGGTTTTCGGGTTAAACGGTTTGGTTAACCGAATAAGGATCCTTATTCGGTTCGGTTTTCGGTTATTTTTTTCCTAATTCGGTTAACCCGAATAACACGTTCTACTAATATTTTATATATTTTATTTTTATAAAAAATAAACCAAATACATGTTATACTATTATTATTTTACTTATTTTTTTGTTATATAATGTTTTTTATGATAGTAAGTAATGTTTTTTTTATTGTATTACGTTTTTTGCTTGATTTACGTCACATGAGGAAAAATAATATCATTTGATAGATATTGGTTTTTGATAGGTGGTGATTTTAGTCATTTTACTTAATATAAGTTAATTTTTGAGATAAATGTATGATACAAATTATATATTAGAAGCAACAAACACTTGATTTGGGAAAGTTATTTGAGCAACTGTCCAACGGAAAAAATATAAATCCTTATTCGGTTTAACCGGTCACCGAACCGAATAAACCGTAAACCGAATACCCAAAACCGATTAAACCGAACCTTATTTGGTTTGGTTATCGGTTATGTTTAGAAAATCTAGAAAACCGATTAACCCGAACCGAATAAACCGAAAACCGATTTAACCGACCGAATAACACCCCTAAACAGGGTTGCTCGCGGACGCGAGGGTTAAAGGGCGCGGGCACGAGCACTGTTCACAGTTCTCAAAAGTTACTTTTTCAGCACGTTTTCTTTTTCCCTATTTTAAGGGATTATGTCCCTTTTTTAAATCTCTTTTCTTGGGCTGTAAAATCTGATCAATCTTGTTTGGAAGACTCAACTTTGCCATCTACAACTTTCATCAAAAACGGGTTATTGAAGATCACACTCAAATTATCTCATTTGACTGATTTCACAAAATAGGTGGAGCTTCAAGCATAAAAACCCAGTTGAGAACATGTTTAGATATCACCCCATTTTATCATTTATATCTCTAAATACACACACTCACCATAGTTGTGATTCTTCTCCTTCAAGTGCATTGTAATCTTCATCTTTCACTAGTGGATTTCTCTCGGTGATCTCCTCCACCCGTGGTTTTCTCCCGATTTGGGTTTCCACGTAAATCTTGGCGTTGTCTTCTTACTCTATCTATTTACTTCGTGTTGGATGCATATTTAGAATCATCATATTTGTATGTTTTGAGAATTTTCTCTTGTACACTAAGAACACCCATCATAGTTCAAGCTAGGGAGTCATTAGGATCACTATCCCTTGTTTGACTTTGGTTAAACTCTCTAATTTGAAATTAAGGGGCTGTTTGGCAGTTGTTGAATGGTTTAGTGCAGAATGATTAAGTGGTCAGAATGATTAAGAGACTCTTATGATATAGTGCAAAATGAAATATGATTGTTTGGTAATTGTTCACAATGAAATCAGGGCGCTTAATGGTTAAGGGATGCTCATGATACAAAATCATTCAGAGTGTTTTGGAACCATTAAGAGACAAACTTTTTTTTTTTTTGCCAAACAGGATTACCTCTTAGCGGTTCAGAGGTTGCCTTTTAATGAAACCATTAAGAGATAAACAAACAGCACTAAGTTAGCATTATCTTCTTTTCTTTTTACAAATTTTTAATGCAGGCCGCCTTTATTTTTATTTTTTCATCGGATGGAAGTTTTGGTCACGATGTATCCATCCATATCATCATGTGGGTTGTTACCCACAGGTTTCATGATAACACCTACATTAACCACCTTTTGTAATGTAGCCCATAAATGTCAAAAATCAATTTAAAATGTTTGTTAATGACAAAATTTTGAAAGTTAGATAAAGAGTTATTGCACGGTTGTTGACAATTGTGTATGAACAATCTCTTTTTCAAAATATCGAATCGAGAAAGGACTCAACCGAGTTATTACGATACTATATGATTGCTGAAAGTACGATTTAATGAAAATGCATAGCGTAAATTGCATTGTACCGTGGAAGTTCTAAACCGTGCATTGCAGTGTGGGGTTGTTTGATGTGGACGGTCTGTTCGGTTGACGGTTTAGATGAACACCCCTATCAGAGATGTCCCAAAAATAATACAACTCTCTCTTTTTGCCTCCTTAAATCCATCGATCTTCTATCTCTCATATAGATACATTTAGGGGCAGGGACGGACCTAGTTAGGAGGTAACGGTGGCACGTACCACCGTATTATTTTTCCAGCA
Organism: Arctium minus; assembly: GCA_954870635.1. Classification (NCBI taxonomy): domain Eukaryota; kingdom Viridiplantae; phylum Streptophyta; class Magnoliopsida; order Asterales; family Asteraceae; genus Arctium; species Arctium minus. The sequence goes on from OX941087.1 coordinate 92,807,409, forward strand.
AAGGGTAAAAAAATTTAGGTTCGTGAAAGATGCAACCATATTCGTTTTGGAAGGTGCTACCGTATTATTTTGAAAACTTTAAAAAGGTGCAACCTTACCTCGTAATCAACCAAAAAAAACTCTTCAAATCAACCAAAAAACCAAAACAAATCCCTTTGAAATCAACCGAAAAAAACGAAAAAATCCCTTGAAATCAATAAAGAAAACCTAAAAATCCCTCGAAATCAAGCAAAAAGCTTAAAAAATCTCTCGAAGTGGATAATTTTGGTTAAAAACACTTTATTGTATGTTGAACGTCGGTAAAAACCGTGTTGTTTGTAATTATTTTTTGTCTATGTAACACCCTCAAATCTGTAAATAGCAACTAATTTAAAATTTTCTAAATACATCAATAAATGATTCAGCTACAACCATAAATTAAGATTTAACCTCAATACACACATTCATTCCATACATACAGTCTATAACAAGAACGGGTGCTACTAAAACCCAATAGTAGTCACTATCTCCAAACTGCGGAAGACTTCACCAACTACTTACATTTGCACAAGCTAAGACTCAATTCTTCATAACTGCTAGAACCAAACCCCAACCGGTACCTGATGCACATGCCGACAATTAAAAGGTTAGGCTAACGCCTAGTGAGTCCAAGAGTTTTACATGAGTAAATATATCTTTAGAAGAAAGAACCTCATTTGAAACCATGACCAGACAATTGGTGTCCTTTAAAACGTGGAAATGACCCTTTTCCAAAATCATGCACTTTCCAATGATGGACACCTCATTTAAAACTTGCTTTATAAATTGATGCAACTTGAACTAACTTGAAACATGAACCATCATCAAAACCATGAATACCGTACGTCCGAAAACATGGACACTAGGTCCAATACTCACACGACCATAAATGGACAGACTTTAATTACCAAAACACGGAGTTGACATAATTCATTCAAACCTTAATATACGAGGAGGATGGTCCAATATTAAGGTCCTCATTTTCTGTCGACCATAAAGACCCAATGACAATAAAGTAAAGCATCCTTATATTTAAAAACACTGATAGCCGACAACGGGGGAAACCCGTATCCGTTGAGGGTGGAGGGAACACAAAAGTATGCCACCCAACAACGTTAATCGCATAACACCTCCCGACATCACAGCCAGGTGTCCCTACGACTTCTTTACAAGCCCACCCCAAGTAAAGTTGACCTTGATGAACATCCCGAAGGACTCCATCCCAAAGGCCCGACACACTTAAAGACTACCTCTCAGGCAGTACTCCAAGCGGCGGGGGTCCTAGCGCCTACTTTGCCTGTAGCGCTACCAGACTCAACCCCTCCCAATGCATACTTGTAAAGTTTCCGGTCATAAAACATGGGTACTGACGGTCACCCGCAATACCCAATCGACCATCCAAAACAGACTGACTGACGTGCCTATGGGTCCATTACAACACCGTCTAACGTTACATGACTCCAATAGAAAGACCAAAGCTCCCAAAACATGTAACTCACCAATGACACAATTTAAGCGTCATCATACTCAAAACTCACGATGGTTATAAATCCGAACAAATGTCCACACGACTCATTTAGTCAAAACCGAGCCAAAGGCCCAACTCTTTACGTAAATACCCAAATAAAAGTATATATAAACATTGAAACACGTTTGACCTATTATTATGCAAACACGACCAAAAGTATAATCAACTCAAAACTCATCATTGGTTGGGACCAAACCATTTTCCAAATGAACTCATACCCTTATGTTTCCAAAATGCCTCATAACACAATAATATGCATTTTCTGAAAAGGTTTATAAGATCAAATGCACAAAATGACACTTACGTCAATTGAACTCCAATTATATATGTAAAATCATCAAATAAACATTTCAACATGATTTATTTGTCAAAATACCTAAAGATCCCAAAATGGGTGTCTCAACATGCTTATAAAAATAAACATTTCAAAATAACTAAAACTTATCAGCAGTTAACAATTTGAGGTAAAACACAAACATTTTAAAAATAAACATTTTGGCATGTACACCGTTTTCACAAATCAACTCGAACTCACCTTGCTAGATTTAGGCTAAATCTAGATTTTACTCCACTTTAAGCTTCCTTGAAGAAACTTGAATCCTCAAGCCAAAACCTCCAAAAACCTAGATCCATAAATTTCAACCATAAATAATCAAAATCAACCACAAAGAAACGTTCCCCAAACATTAACTTGAAGACCTCAATTGATACCGAAACCCTAACTTCCATAACTGAAAAGAATGGAGGATTACCTTAACCCAAGCTTGAATCCACCAACCAAAACACCTCTAGTTCACCAAAATGGTTACAAACTTCCAATCTATGAAAGGAAGAACAAGGGTGGATAAAACCCTAGAAAACTTGATCAAGAAGATGAAGATGTAGGGATTAGGAGGTTACCACCACAAATACTCTTGTATACTCCAATAGACTTTCCAATCTCTTGATAAATCCTTGAATATATCTCAAAAACAAAACCATGGCAACTTGAATCACCAAAAACGGAGTTGGAATGAAGAAGATATGAAGAAATGAAATTCTAGGGCTGAAAAATCGGGTTTTAAGCTCGAACAGGGCTCCGCGCGGGTTACCGGGCGGCCTAGGTCGCGCCACAAGTCGCCCGAATGGGTTTTATGCTTGAACAGGGCTCCGGGCGGGTTACGGGGCGGCCTAGGTCGCGCCACAACTCGCCCCGTGCACTGTTTGCCCGGTTTCTTCATTATTCACTGTTTTGGCCGTAACTTCTTCGTTATAGCTCCGATTTTGCTCCGGAAAGAACCGTTGGACTCGTAATTGAATCCTTCATCCATATAGACTATAAAATCTAGGATTCAAGTCCAAAATCCTTTATCTTATTTTTCCCTAATATATCGGTTTCGGTATTAACTTGAAATGGTGCCTCTCGAAATCGGGGTGTTACAGTCTATATTAAAGAGATTTTCAATAAAAATTGCAACCACGTGCAACAAACAGTTTCATGAATGTTTAAGCTCACGATTTAAAATCTGATGAGTACTAAATGTTTTTCCAAGGCTTCATAGTAGAACACAATTTATGCTTCGAAAGCATGAGAAATAATTGATGCAAACTTATTTTTTAGAAATAAATTTCGTGCATGAATTTCAGTCGGCACTCACATCTTAGGACTTCACTCCTCCATTTTCCCGACACACTATTGTCATTCGGATGAATTCAACATCTTAGAGCAACAATCCCACTAATTGGTTAACATTACAATTTTCCTCGCAACAGAATCGATCTGTCGAACCGATAGTTCTACTCCAACCAATAACTCTGACCCAAGATGGTCGACTTAATGCATTCGTCACACTTACCTATCACTTCCAAGTGACATTGCTTTAAACATCAACCTTTCCTTAGATCACTCGCTTAGAAACTTTCTCACTACCCCAACATTCATTCCACCAAGTTAGTTCAAGTATACACATGTAACATGTAGATTCACTATGACACTGGCCGGGTGCCATTATGAACGTACCGTACACGATCATCCTTGCGACCCTCGACAAGTTTCCCGTTTCTAGCGACTCGATAAATTCTCAAAATATCTTATCTTAAGGTATCTAATGCGCAACTTCACTTACAATCACTTATAAGAACTCTAGTTTGAGTCTAGGCATCCAAAAATCAATACCTAATTCTCTCAAACTTAAGCTCTGATACCAACTTGTAACACCCTCAAATCCGGAAATAGCAACTAATTTAAAATTTTCTAAATACAACAATAAATGAATCATCTACAACCACGAATTTAGAATCAACTACAATGCACATACCATCTTATACATACGGACTATAAAGGACGGGTGCTACTAATACCCATGCATAATCACTATCTCCATATTACGGAAGACTTCGCCGAATACTTACTTTCGGATCTAACTAAGGCTCTACTCTTCAAAGGGCTGCTAGAACCAACCCTCAGCCTTGAAACCTGATGCACATGCCGACAAATCAAAAGGTTAGGCTTAACGCCTAGTGAGCTCAAGAGTTTTCATTAGAGATGTATATATAACAATAACTTTAAGACTGTTATTTAAAATCATGATTTCCAAAATGCATTACATTTGAATTGAAAGCAACCAAAACGATATACATTAAATCTTGAAACGATCTCTTTTCGTCATTCACCCCTTTTTGTGATTAGAATCATGAAACCAACGCCTCTTTAAATGAAGTCAAAACCCAAGGCGCACGTAAAACATAACTGACATTAAAATGATCAAATACTGAAAACGTAGATAACTCCCACTTCCAAAAACATCCCAATAACTCGAATGGGTTTCAATAACCACAACCTTAAAACATAGGTAAATACCCATACTCAAACGTCTCCGAAAACATGGATTATAAAACTCCATAACCAAAACCACACCTATTGGTGACGGGGAAGACCCAATTACATTGTGCGTGATTGAACACAAAGTAAATCACATAGTTATGTAGTAAATCAAAACATGTGGGTTACACATAAAACACTCACCGAGCTCAACTACTCCAAGTCTATCGCCCGAAAACATCAAGTCAACCACTCCAGGTCCATCCTTGAGAGTTCCAAAACCGAGGAACTCAGACACCTAATAGAATTACACCTTACTGTCCATGGGATGTTGCCCGACCGTATAGGCCCACACCCTACTTACCATGGAGCCCGATGACTATTCCGTGCCAAGTGATGAACCAACTTCCCAAATGGGGACAGAGGAACACCGTGCCTATGGATCCATTACACTAACTAAACCATTACATGAATCCAAACGAATGAACCAAAGCATTCAAAACATGACATGCTCAACTAAGATGCAGTAAATGCATATCATAACCAAACGCTCAACATCGAGCAATTAAAACAGACAAGTGTCCTCAAAACCCAACAAAATCTAAACCGAGCCATAAGCTCAACAAATCCAAAGACCCAACGTCGAAATTCATAAAATGAAATCAAATGTAAACAACCCATACTTATATAAACCCATGCTCCAAAGTATATAATTTACTCCAACGTAGTTTAGATTGGGACAATTCATTATCCAATTGAGTTTACAACATTTATTCTTTCAAAACGTCCCATAACACAAAACCATGCATTTCTCCAAAACATAAATCGGAACACATTTATACTCAAAATCTACTTCCATAAAATAAATCATTAAAATACCAAAATACATGATTTATTTATCATAATGCCCAAAATCCCAAAGATGTGTGTTAAATGAGTTTATAAAGTTAAACACCTTTAAAATACTCAACTTATCAGCAGTTAATAAAACTTATCAGCAGTTAACAATTTTATGTAAAACGCTTTAAAATAAACATTTTGGCATGTACACCGTTTTCACAAATCAACTTGAACTCACCTTGCTAGATTTAGGCTAAATCTAGATTTTACCCAACGAGCTCTTTTGAAGACCACTTAAATCTTCAAGCCGAAGACTTCCAAAACCTAGATCCATACAATCCAAACCATAAGTAACCACATTAGCCATATAGAATCATTCCCCAAACAATATACCAAGAAACCCCAAATGAAATCAAAACCCTAGTTTCTCCAAAACTACCAAATCTGAGATTTGAGAAACCAAACACTAGGGAAGCATCAATGGAGAATTTATAACATTTATTCAAGGAAGTTTACCATTTAAGATGATGAGATTTTCCGAGAACACCCAATCCAACTCTTCCACCCTAACTCCCAACCGTTGAACTTGATGAGGAAGAAGAAGATGAAAGTTTTGCGGTTCATTGATCCAACTAGCTAGATGGTGAAGATTCATGTGGTTTGGGGAGGAAAACCCCCCAAAATGGGTTAGGGTTCGGTTTTGGGGTTTGGGAGAGAAAAGGGAAGAAGACAGAAGTGAAAAATGAGAGAAATGGTGAGAAATTCGGACATTTAGGGAACCAGTGGCCGCGGGCGATTATGCCACGCGATAGTGACATTGTCACTATCGCGAGGGCACTCTCGTGGGGAATGTACCGCGGGTGGTACACCCCCGGAGATTGTGCCACGCGATAGTGACACATGTCACTATCTTGAGTCACAGTCGCACACTCGCGCTACACGTACCGAGCCCCGAAAAAGGTCGAAACTCGAGATTCTCGCATGGGTCGACTTAAGGTTCGAAAGCACAACATTTACCACTCAAAAAGATGGACGGAAGGCGGAGAGATAACCAACGAAAGACGGAGCTTGCTTTACGAAAGACTGGGTGTTACATTTACCCCAACTTGAGCTTTCTTGAAGAAACTTGGATCTACAAGCAAATCCTTCCAAAAACCTATCATTACAAGTTTCCAACCATGAATATACTAATTCAAACATTTAGAATCGATCCCCAAACATATACATAAATATCTCAACTTATGACCAAAACCCTAATTTCCAAAAGTGAAGTGAAGGGGAGATTACCTTATCCAAAGCTTCAATCCACCACCCAAAATGCTTCTAGGTTACTAACATGAGCCTTAAACTCCCAAAGTTCCGAAATGATGAAAAAGGTAAGGGGAAACTCTAGAAATTTGATAAAGATGATGAAGAAGGTGGACAGGGTGAAGATATCTTAGCTCAAACTTCCACATTTTGCCAGATGAGGGAGAACCGATTGAAACACTATAGGTTGATGTTTCAAATGCTCAAAATCAACAATGGGGTAAAGAGTTCGGTTCTTGGGAGGGGAGAGGTTGAAAGAGAGAGAAGTAAATGAAATGGGTGGGTTAGAAATGAGAAAGGGGCTAAAATATGCATTTTTAACCAAACAGACCCCGACGGCGACCTTGCCACACGATAGTGACATTGTTACTATCGCGAGGGCACTCTCGCGGAGATTGTACCGCGGGTGGTACTCTCCCGGCGATTGTGCCACGCGATAGTGACACATGTCACTATCGTGAGTTACTCTCACGCCACACGTACCGAGCCCGGAAAAAGGGTCAAAACTCGAGATTCTCGCATGGGTCGATTTAAGGTTCGAATGTACAACTTATTCCACCCAAAAGATAAACGGAAGATGAAGAGATGACCAAAGATGCACGAAAACTTACTAAGCGAAAATTCAGGTGTTACATTATATAATTTCAAAAATACAAAAAATACATTATCCAAAATTATAACATAGTAAAAACTCTAATACTGGACATTAAATATGAAAAATAAATGATCAATCTCAAAGCAATCAAAGTATCAAACAGTGACAAATAAATTTAAACCTAGATAATCAAACAGTTTATAAATTGAATAAAATGGGGAAGAAAATTATGTGATTTTGGGGTTGTTGGAGGATTATTTGACGAAGAAGAAGTTAAAATCACTGGAATTCCACTTGCATTATGAGGATTAGGTTGTTGCTCCTCCATTTAAAACTTAAAGTTTTGAAGATTGGAGTTTAAGTCTTGGAGGAAATCAACTAATCAAGGATGCAAAATCAACTAATGAAGGTCATAATCTGGAATCTGGATGGGATCATCAATCATGGGAAATCAAGCATTAAAATTTAAACGGTACTTGGTCTTGTAGGTTGCAATCTGCACCTACTATTGTTGCTATGGAGGTCGCCGACGACAATGTTGTTACCGCTGCTACCAGTCGCCGACAATGTGTTGTTGTTGTATCAACGATTAAATCTTTAAAACGTTAGAGAGTTTGGAGGAGATGAGGGTGTGATCGCCGATAGAGTCATTGATACAGGAAGAATTCGAGAGTTAATAACGGTTTTCGGGAATAACTGGAAAAAAGAGAAAAGAGCTCGAAGAGAAAAACGGGCTCGAAAGATGCTCGGAATTTGGCATCGAAAAAGAGGCAAAGAGAAAACACCAAATATAGAGAGAGTTACGATAGAGATCGAAGAACAAATCGAGAATCGCAAACAGAACCAAAAGCGAGTTTCATGCGACCCAACTCGCATGAAACTCGCGTACAACACTGTTGGTTGGCTTCCAAGAGTCCTAAGCCATCCTAAGTCCATTATTAGATCTTCAATCCATGCACCACGTGCCATTATTAACTTAATTATCTTTATTTTCTTTTAATTATCTTTAAGTAATTTAGGATTAGTTTTAATTAATTTCTTAATTATCTTTTTCCCTAGTTTAAGTTATAAATAGGATAGTTAGGATTCATTGTTAATCAGATCAAGTTATTATCAATAAAGTTTAGCTTTTTAGAGAGTTTTCTCTTAATTTTGAGTTTTATGGTTGTAATTCTCGTTATCAAAAGGGTTTAGACGCTTGTCGATCCTTCCGCAAACCTACGCTGCGTCAGTTGGTATCAGAGCAGGATTCGCCTGTCTTTTCACTAACAATTGCAGATCGACAACCGACTACCAAAGCGGGTCTAGTAGAGATGAATGTGGCCTTATCCACATCACTTACTAATCTGACAGCGACTGTTAACAGGCTTCAACCCAACATCGTCAACGACAATCATCGGAGAAGAGACAGGTTTGAAGGACCGGATATGGCGCCATGCAATGGCAACCGTAACCGGGTCGATCTCTCGGGTTCCGAATCCGAAAAGGAGGAGGAAGAAGAAAAAATCCATATCATACTTCAACGAATACTTCTTTCGTCAAAAGAAGAAAGTCAACACGAAGATCTTTTTCGAACGCATTGTTCGATGCATAAAAAGGTATGTAACCTAGTTATCGATAACGGAAGTTGTGAGAACCTCGTGTCCCAAAAATTAGTCGATTACTTTAATCTACCTACTCAACCGCAGGAAGCTCCTTATTCTCTTGGGTGGATCAAGAACGGGTTTCAAGTTAAAGTTACAAAAACTTGTCGAGTACCCATCTCAATTGGCAAATATTATCGAGAATAGGTACTATGTGATGTCCTTGATATGGATGCTTGCCACATTCTATTGGGCCGACCGTGGCAATTCGACAATCGTGCCACTTACAAGCGTCGATACGATCTCATACTATTCCATTGTGGTGACCAAAAGATCGCCTTGACTCCGGTTGATAGCTTCGATGCAGGCACCAACAAAAAGAGCAACATCAACAACCGTACTATCGGTTCGGTTACTTCTCTGGTCAGACAACCACCCATTCCGGAAGAGCCATCGAAACGAGACGACGAAGTCTTGCCGGACAAAGTTGAAGATGAAGTCTTGACCGAGTCACAACAAGAAATTGTTATCGAAGACAAAGTGTCGGAACTAGATCTTGGACCAGTCACCGAAGACACCGAAAACAAGATAGTGGAAGACATTCTCGAGCCAACGAAAACGTTGTCACAAGAAGTCAAGAACAGTGATTCCGAAGGTGACACTTCAATTATTACCGCACCAAAAGTTCCGGTTCAAACCGAAACAATTCCCGGTAAAGTTACTTTAATCTCTCACCCTTTCGAATTTGATAAAATATCTCTCGTATGGAGACGTTCACGACAACTTCAGTTGGGATTTGAAGATCGGTCAGAATTTTTGAATTTTGGAGGCCAAGTTGTGAATCAATACGTTTTGAAGAAACGATTGTTCTACGGGTCAGATGAATACCTTTTTCAAGTGAACTCGAGGACGAGTTCTTTTCAAGTGAGGGTGACTGATACAGGAAGAATTCGAGAGTTAATAACGATTTTCGGGAATAATTGGAAAAAAAGAGAAAAGAGCTCGAAGAGAAAAACGGTCTCGAAAGATGCTCGGAATTTGGCATCGGAAAAAGAGGCAAAGAGAAAACACCAAATATAGAGAGAGTTACGATAGAGATCGAAGAACAAATCGAGAATCGCAAACAGAACCAAAAGCGAGTTCCATGCGATCCAACTCGCATGAAACTCGCGTACAACACTGTTGGTTGGCTTCCAAGAGTCCTAAGCCATCCTAAGTCCATTATTAGATCTTCAATCCATGCACCACGTGCCATTATTAACTTAATTATCTTTATTTTCTTTTAATTATCTTTAAGTAATTTAGGATTAGTTTTAATTATTTTCTTAATTATCTTTTTCCCTAGTTTAAGTTATAAATAGGATAGTTAGGATTCATTGTTAATCAGATCAAGTTACTATCAATAAAGTTTAGTTTTTTAGAGAGTTTTCTCTTAATTTTGAGTTTTACGGTTGTAATTCTCGTTATCAAAAGGGTTTAGACGCTTGTCGATCCTTCCGCAAACCTACGCTGCGTCAGTCATAGAGACATTAGACATCGTTCGATTGTAGATTTAGGAGGAGAATCGAGAATGGAGATGAGGCCGAGTGTTTGGACTTTGGTTTTTTAATTAATTTCTTAGTGGACTGGAGTACAGAATACTGGACTGAAACCAAAAAAAAATTATATCTTTGTGGCATCTAACTCGATTGCAGAAAAATCACTGGGGCCTTGGCCCCTAAATGCCCTAAGAGGCATCCGTCCCTGACACCAAACCACACCACAAACACCTCAATATACATTTTTCCAGAAAAATAACTTAATCCATAAAAAATTGATGAAAAAAAGTAAACAACATTATTAGATTTTTTTTCTTTTAAATAAATGAGTATATTATTAGACCATCCACAAGGGCTTTCAAAAGTAATTGCAAGTCAAAATTTGATGCCACCTATGATTTTACTTGCAAAATATGCAAGTCTCTTTGCAAGCCATGTCATCATCTTCCTTCTCACTTATTTTTTCTTTTTTCTTAATTTTTTAGATAAACTACATTTTTTTATATAAAATAATATTTTTTTATATTTTAATTATCATTAAATTAAAATAAAGAATTATATATCATGTTATTAAATAAAAAAAATATAAATGTATATAATAATTTATAAAATAATTAATAAATGTTGTAGTGGGGACCACTTTTGAAAGTATAGGTGGATTGCATGTGTGTAGAAGGTAATTGCAAAAGCTGATGTGCCACAATTGAAAGTGTAAATGAATTGCTGGGACGGGGATGGTTTACAAATAAATTGAGGAGTTAATATTGTTACGTGTAATAATTTAATTGGTAAAAGCCAGCTAAATCGGTCTCCCCATTACTCACACACGCAGTACAACCCTCACGTGTTCAACTGCAACAAAAAATATCATGTATTTTTTTTAATTCCATTTTAAATATTATCTATTACTTACAATAAATAAATTTCTAATTAAAAAAAACGAACTTTAATAATTCCTTCAATTACGAATCAGTACATGTTCCCTTGCCATCCCATCCCATCTCATCTCATCTTTCGGCCCATTTACTGCTTAAACCCTATATACCTTCTTCCCTCTAGATCTCAATTTCTAGAGAGAGAGAAAGTGAGAGTCACACAGGATAAGATCAAGATCTGCAAATTTCTGATCGATTTCAAGGATGAAGATTCAGTGTAACGTCTGTGAGACGGCGGAGGCCACGGTGTTGTGTTGCGCCGATGAGGCGGCGTTGTGTTGGAGTTGCGATGAGAAGGTACATGCTGCTAACAAGCTCGCCAGTAAGCATCAGAGAGTTCCTCTTTCTACTTCTAATTCTCAAATGCCAAAGTGTGATATTTGTCAGGTATATTTGAATTTTGATTACGTATCTCTTTAATTTTGATGTGTTGCAATTTTACTTGAGGATTTTTTGATCGAGGTTTTGGATTTTTGTGTTTTTGAATGATTATTTGTGAGTTGTGTGTAATTCATGCTATTGTCAATGAGATATGACGTGGTTATGAATTGAGTTGTTGTTAATAATGAATTGCTATGGAAATTAGGAGGATATATCATAGATGGATCTTTGTGGCCAGATGACAGAATTTTGAAATCATTAGTTGATTAATTAATTTCTTCTGAATAGGAAACGTTGCTAGTAATTATGTGTTGCTATAACTGTATCTCAACGAGCTATGATATGTTTAGGAAGTAAGTTGTTGATAATGAATTCGTTTGGAAATTAGGAAGATGACGGATTATTGGGGCGAGCCACGGAGTTTTAAGTTCAGTGTTGAACTAATTGATTTATTCTGAATAGCAAACGATTCTAGTAACTTTCTATGTCTTAAGTCTTAGCGTAACTGGAGATATTTTTCTCTAAATTTTATCAGATTGGATAGTGCCAATTCCCTGTCAAAATTCTGTTAATCGAAGTTGTCAAATGTATGACATTATGCTGTCATATTCTCTGGCTGGTGTCTAAACAATCATCCAATTGTACAGGAAGCAGTTGGCTACTTCTTTTGTCTGGAAGACAGGGCTTTATTCTGCAGAAAGTGTGATGTTGCCATACATACAGTCAATAGTTTAGTTTCATCACATCAGAGGTTTCTACTTACAGGAGTGAAAGTAGGGCTTGAAGCTGTTGAACCTGGTGTGTCATCGTCTACGGGAAAATCATACTCCTGTGATAAGATCTCAGAAGCAGAAAAATCACAATCTCTCCCAGGAAGGAGTGTTCCAATGTCAACAACAAGTCTGTTCAACAAAGTTATGCCTGTCCAAGCTGCTGGAGCTGCTGATTTTCAACCTCCTAAGATGCCTTTTACTGGAGGTTCTTCTGCCGAGAGTATTCAACAATGGCAGTTTGATGACTTCCTTGGACTGTCAGATTTCAGTCAGAGTTATAACTACATAGACAATGGTTCATCTAAGGTAACACATGACCTTTTTTTAAATTACACGTGATAGACCCAGTCCACGAGAAAATGATATTAATTCAGTATGATAGGAGAAGGATCTAGAAATGCTATGGTTGTCGGTTGTGCTTAAGATGTTTGTTGTATTGTGACTGGGTTACGTTTCTCTTTGCGGTCACTTTATTGGTATATAACTTCTAGCTCATTTTGTACCTGTATATATGACAATTCTGTTCGTGATGATGGAATTATATTAGTAAACATTTAGAACTTCAAATCTTGTTTATGGTCCATTACTTGCTTTGTTAGTCTAGTTTTTTGGGTACTGTTTTTCACTTATTCATACAAAACAGTCTGTAGAATGTAGATCTGTATATCAGTGTATAATATCTCTAAAGAAAGTAGATTGTCTTATAGGATTGCTTTCTTCTGCACATGCATGTTAATTTTTCTTACTTTTTAGCTAATGTCACTGCTAGTCTGATAATTAATTGCGACGGTGATATAGAGATAGGATATATATATATAATGAATATACATAATTATAGATGAGTATTCATCATGAATACAAATTCATGATATTCATCATGACTATTTGGTTCCTGCATGAACCTACCTTTGATGATATATTCCTTCTTTATATTGGCATTTTGAGAATCAAAGTTTTGTGATGATGCCTTATTTTGAAGTTGCAGCAGCTTACTCATATTTTGCTTCTATGCTGTTTGTGTGATATCTAATTGTAATACTGCAGCAGTTAGTAATAATTTTTAATTATGATTGAACGATCTGTAGGCTGATAGTGGCAAGCTGGGAGAGTCGGATGGTTCCCCGATTCTAAGAGCCATGGAGTTGGAACTGGATGGTGAAGATTACTTGGGTCAGGTCCCTGATGCTTCTTGGGCAGTCCCACAGATCTCTTCCCCACCTACTGCTTCAGGACTCTGCTGGCCAAAAGATCGCTTTCATCATCAGCACCAGATCGATTCTGCTGCTTTTGTCCCAGATGTATGCTACTTACCCGTGCCAAATTTCTACGATTCTCAACAAAATACAGGTACTTTAAAGAGGAGACGAAACTTCTAATGGGGTCCTCTGGTAGTTAAATGTCCTTATGACAGGGTTTTTTAAATCAAGACTTTCTGACAAGTTTGAGAATGTCACTTATTAACAGAAAAATGGCTGAAAACTTGTCAGAAGGTGATGGATTTAAAAAACACTTTTCGTAGGTCGTGTAGCTAAATAATCCACTTCTCTCTTCTAATGTGTCTTGTGTCGGTTGGACCCGATGGTCCTTTTAGTGTTGTAACCTTAGGTGCATCTTCCTGAGTCTAGATATGTCAGTCCAGTTTTACCAGCTATGTGTGTTTGTTGGGTTTAGTTTGAAAAGGTGAAGGCACTCCCAAATCTTGATGCCAAATTTCGTTTTACAAATGTATACGGTATTTCCTCAGGTGGAGGAAGTGTAGCGTGTTGTGAGTCGGGACTTGTCTTTTTCGTTTATTTAAGTTAACTTTGTGGTGTAATCGGATGGATAAAGTCATAAAGACGATAGGGAGGGTGGGTTGTCTTCGTGATGCTGCAAGGAGTGACGACCCAATTGGGGTGTGGTCGTTTATTGTTGAAAACTTTTTTTTTTTTTTTTTTGGGGGGGGGGTGTTCAAAAGTCGTAATATATTGTACGACTTTTAAAAAATGTTATAAATATAGTAGCAAATCTTGGAATAAATTATATGTTGCATCACTGTTTTTTGATTACGAGTTGTCAAGCAGTTGGTGTTGGCTGCATACCAATTCTGAAGTCTTTTAACATTTTTTTTGAGCATGTCCAATGCTTTTGGTTTGGTTTGGTTTAGGTGGCGTTTGCTTCATTAAAATCCGATTCTAAATCCCATCAAACCAGACTAGCACCTAAAATATTGATTACAAGGCTTCGGATTCTGATTTTGATCATTGAAAGTCATAGATCCTTTGGCAAATTATGACTGTAAGACATCAGCCCTGATTAAACCTCAGTGGCCAAAATTGTTGTGTACGCCTGGATGGATTCGAACCCTGGGCAAATGGGATATTCCACCATATCCCCTGAGGTTTTAACGAATACGCCACAACCCTTGTGGTTGAAAGCCATAGACTTTAACCTTACCTTTCAAAAGAAATCGAAAATTGAACGTCTCTATTCAATCAGTGAAAAAAATCAATCGGTTTCTACATTTGCTGTATTTATACATAGAATCAGCTGAAGCTATTACTATTTTACATTCCAACACAAGTAACATTAACAGAGTTGTAATAGTAAGAGGATCATATTCCATAGTTGGTTTAGACCAAGATGAACCCAGCACCCGTACCATTTTCGGAAACAGGACAAGCAGCAAACAACAACGAGCGCATCAGCTGCCATTGAAGGCGTAAGTAAATCTCCGTAACCAAAATCCCACCATCAAAAAAGACTACTTCTGTTCATAAAAAATGAATCTACAAAGTACAACGTTTAGTAATCACTTTTTTGTTAGTATTCATGATGAATAACATGGTAAAATCTTCAACCACCTTTTTTTTGAGTATTCATGAAGAATAACATGGTAAAATCTCCATGATGTCATGTATAGATGGTTCATGGGTTCCTAAAATATTCACCGTTCATTTAACATAATTACCTCATGAAAATGAAGAAACCAGATCCGATTAGTTTGCGAACTTAGAGATATCGAAGTGTAGGATTTTATTATGTAACCCAATTTTGGAGTACAAATTGCTGGATCAAGATGGCAAGTATGCTTCCAAGAGATATATTGATCACATTCACCGCATCGTTGTTGAGCTGCAAATGCAAATATGCAATGCCGTGATTAAATTAAATTCGCTTCGTAAAAAAAACACAAGTCTTTCGAGGAAAAATCAAGATTTAGAACGCACCCATTTGAATCCTTCTTTCTCTTGGAGCTCCGCCCCTATAACGCTTTCACCAACATTCGCGATTTGTGAAGCCAACACGCAAATGACCGCTTCAGCAACCTTGATCTGGTATCTCGAAAAATATTTACAACATACCCAATAATTTAAAACCATATCTAAAAACAAACAATCTCACATCAGATTTGCGTACATCTTACCCTCCAGTATAGACCCCAGTTTAGAATGGGATATACTGGACTCGTTTGGTTTTATTTATCTAAAAATGACAATCGTTAACAAAATGAGTGCCCTTTGGCCTTAACGATTGGAAATGGAAGATGTGAAGATAGAACACCGTACCTCGCCCATAAGACAACCAACGGAGGCAAGGAGAATCGAGGCTACAACCCCGGCAAGTGTCCCTTCAACGCTAACGGCCCCTTCCGTTCCTCTCGGAACAACCTTAAATGTTGTTACTAGGTATCTACGTCACAAAAAAAACATCGAGCAAGAATGCCAGATAAGGAGGTGTGCATCCTTGCAGAAATAATAAAGACGAAAAACTAGAATTACTTACGTTGTTTTGCCAAACGCCTTCCCTATCTCACTAGAGACGGTATCACTCAACTTGGTACAGAAACTAGCGACGAACCCAAGCTCCCAAAGCCGAGAAAACGGTTTGCCACCGACTCCGTAGATCGAAAGCAATGCACAAACACAACCCGCGGCACTTGAACCTATCACACTCCCGGGTCCCCTCCTACCTTTTCTCTTCTCTGCAACACCTTGAGCTTCCTTTTGAGCCATTTTTATTTTGGTAACTGCGGTACCCTACAATACTAATCGTATCAAACTTGGATCGTATAAAACGCACTTAGGGCATGTTTGTTAGCAACTTAATGAGCTTAACGACAACGAGACTCACAACTTATTCAGTCAGTTATACATTGACTGTTTGGTAGTGACTTAATGATATTAGAAAGTGGCTTATTCAGTAAGCTTCTAGGAGGGAGTTTTATACAGAAAGCCAGGTTTTTTTTTCTTTTTCCAAAACCTGTCATTCCAATAAAAAACACGCTCCTTCCATCTATAAAAAAAAACCCTTCCAAACAAAAACCTTACGAATCTATACAGACGGATTAATTCACACAAACAACTTTATCTGTACAAGACTTAACGGAAAACCAACCAAACATCGACGACCCTTATGAATGCCATTTAGGTGATCCGGGTTCAAGTTATTTTACACAAACATCCTCTCCGCACCTCTAAACTCGTATTATAGCCAAACTAAAAACCCTTCGGTCTCACGTAAATCACAATTACACCAATGACACTAAAATCACCAACACCTCTATCGAATCTTTTACACCAATTTCACCTCAAAAAACATGAAATTCTTAAATAATTCTCCATTGATCCCATAAATGCAAAAGGGTAATATCATAATATGCTTCTTGAATTCTTGAAATTGAAAAAGTTTGACCTTTATGGTCAAACAAACTACTTGGCACTAAACCTCGAAAATTACCATGAATTCTACTTCAAATCTTACAATACAACAACAAATCATTGATACAAAAATGTTAGCTAATGATTTTGTGTCAAAACCCACAACAAATCAGAATCCAACAAGTGATACATTTGATTTCAATTGAGGGGAAAAAATCATATCACAAACACAAAATTGGGGGATTTCGAATTTTTGATAAATCGTTTGAAAATTCACTTACAATAATGAAGTAAGTCGCGACGAGAAGAAACCCCGATGGTCCAAACCCACGCCAAGTGAGGCTTCCGAGCAAGAAGGCGGCGCCGATGCCGGAGATCGACAATCCGGTGACCAGAATCGGCGATCCGAGAAGAAAAATCACAAAATTACTGAAAATAGCTGATTGCCATGTGGGTGGTGACAATTGAGCGAATTGAATCGCGCTTTGAACGAGCCCTAGATCGGGAACACTCGAACCGGTGCTCGATTGGACTCTTGTGGAAGAAAAAGAGGACTCCATTGATGAAGATTTGACGAGATTTGAGGTGAATGTGCAAATTGGGTTTTTTTTTGCCGGTGGGAAAAACGAGGAGAAATTGGTGCACCGGCGACGGCGGAGGGTGAGTGAAGGGTGGGTTGTGAGAATGGCTGTTAATGGAGTCGTTGCCATTGTTTTTATGGGGTTCGATTTCGTCGCTGGGAAGCAATGGGTGTGTGACGATATACGATTTTGATAAAATATTTGAAGGAAATCATACGACGGCTACGACTACGAAAAGAAGTTTCGTTTTGATCCATGAACTTTGATGTAATTTTCAAAATGGTCTACTAAGTTTGAAATGTTACTTATAAGTACATATCTTGTATAGGGTTGGGTTCCGGTGAGAAGTTGATTTAACGGTGAGAAGTGCGGGAAATGGTTATCAACATTTGGATGAAAAATAAAAGCACATTAGAATAAGATACATCAGATCAATTCTCTTCTAAGGCGCAATTCATCAATTCATGTGAGGACATTTGATTAAAGGTGATCAACGGTTCAGATCCACTTCTTATATTTCTCACGTTAACGTCAACTTCTCACACGATTCTTCGCTTACTTTATATTGGTATGATTTGGGTCCTTCTATAATATTTATGATCATTATTGTTAAATACTCTTTTCATTATTGATAATTGTCCAAATTTCTATTTATATTTATTCCAAATAAGTGTCTAAATTTCTATTTATTTTGTTTTAAAATAAGTGTCAAGTTTTAAAAATAGATACACAAATTTCTAAATCTATCCATAATTAATGCAAAATATTTAAAAGTTGATAAATAAAAAAGTGTAATAATTATACATGTCTAAAACTTAATATCATTTATATGTGGACATTAACTTGGGACCAAGGAATGACTTTTTAACAACTTTCAAATTTAAGAGAGAAAATGAGGACATTAGGAATCGGTTTCTTAAATACTATCTGTAATTTTGGATTGTGCTTTCCAATAATTTGACTTATTTCATGTTCAGAATACGGTTAAAACCCTTATGATTAAAGTCGCCAAAAGTTTATTAAAATGTTCACTTGATGAGAAATAATTTTTTGGGTGTTTGAAAAAATAAAAATCGGATGCATTTCATCGTTGTCTTTATATAAAGTCGTTGTTTTTATATAAAGTCAAGAATATAAAGTGTGCTTTAATAATTTACTTAAAATTCATCAAAGATATGATCGCATTCTGGAATTCAATTTATTGTGATTAGAATTTAAACATTTCAAATGTAAATACGTAACATATGATATATAATATATACCATGGTTTTCGAGGGGGTGTTATGTAAATTTATTGTTCTACAAGGTGGTAGAGGAAAGAATAGGGGGGTGTTATGCAAATTTCAAATGAGATTATTTATTGGTTGAAACATGTATTAAATGACACCTATAACATCACCAATAGTTTTTCTATAATTTTTCTAAAATACTAAGCATATACCCGTGCGATGCAGCGGAATGTGAGCAAAGAATGAACAATTAATACTACTTTCTTATAGACATGTCATCAACAATAAACCATGACCTAAGAATCACAACTTATGAAACACTAAACCCTAAACCCATAAAGATATTCAATAATTAGTTTATATTACAATTATTGACGAAAAAAATTATAATGATATAATTTATAATAAGAATGAAAGGTATTTTACGATTATGTATTTTTAATGTGCTAACGGTGGGAAAAAAATAAAACGTATGGATAGAAAACTAATTAATTCGTAGATATTCATGATATTTAATAGTACGGTTAAATTAAAAAACATTCAATATTGAGCTCGTTTTGAAGGTATTGACGAGACGATTATTATGGTATAATTTGTAGAAAAATGAACGTATTTTTTTCATTGCATTTTTGTTCATATACGATTATTTGTGTTAATATGATAATGGTGTAAAATGAAAAATGAAAAAACAAGGGATATAAAGTAAATTAAATAAGTAATTGTAAGGTGGTAAATGTAACATTGTAAGAGTGGTAAATGTTATTGTACAAAAGATTGTACAATAACTGTTTTAGAATTTTTATCTATACTATTATATAGACATATACTCGCACACGATGCGGCGTGAAAAATCGTACAATCGAAGGAACAATTGACAAAGGTATGTATCCGCTCACAAAACATATCGAAATCAAAATGACAACAACGTTTTCATTTTAAGTTTGTATTCTTCGTTCTTATCGATACTTTAGTCTATGAATCATAGACTAAATACATTAGTTTTTATTTCGTTCTTCGTTTGGTGCACTTATATGTGAATCATAGACTAAAACATCAATAAGGACGAAGAAATACAAACTTAAAATGAAACGTTGTTGTCATTTTGATTTCGAGATGTTTCGCGAGCGGGATACATACATTTGTCAATTGTTCCTTCGATTTCACGATTTTTCGCGTCACATCGTGCGCGGGTATATGCCTAGTTTATAATAATAATGAAATTTATTTTTAATATATTTTAGTTGATCTACGATTATGTATTTTTAATATGGTAAAGGTGGAAAAAAATAAAATAAAACGTATGGATAAAAAACAAATTAGTTCATAGATATTCATGATATTTAATAGTACGGTTACATTAAAAAAATATTCAATATTAGGCTCGTTTTTAAGATATTGACGAGACGATTATAATGATATAATTTGTAAAAAAATAAACATATTTTTTCATTGCATTTTGTTCATATACCATTATTTGTGTTAATATAACAAAGGTGTAACACCCTCAAAACTGGAAATAGCAACTAATTTAAAATTTTCTAAATACATCAATAATTGATTCACCTGCAATCACAATATAAGATTTAACCTCAATACACACATTCATTCTATACATAAAGTCTATAATACGGACGGGTGTTACTAAAACCCAATAGAAGTCACTATCTCCAAACTGCGGAAGACTTCACCAAATACTTACATTCGCGAAAGACTAAGCACATCTCTTCATAGATTTGCTAGAACCAACCCCCACCTGGAACCTGATGCACATGCCGACAAATAAAAAGGTTAGGCTTAACGCCTAGTGAGCTCAAGAGTTTTCGACATATATAAATTAATCGTTTGAAGAGAAAGAATGCGGTTAAAATCATAATCTTTCAATTTGTTATGTCTTACATATGAAAACGACTCATTTTCCCATGATATGCATTTTAGACAAAGAACACCAATTTACGTTTTCCAAATCAAACTACTTCAAGGACGAAGAAACCAACATAAACCGCCCATTCATAAATCAGGTTTAACACAAAACTCACTCGAAACGTGAATAGAGATTGAACTCTCCATTTATGACAATACAGTTAAAACTTTATATCCCGAAACACCCAAAACACGGGTGGGGCATAATACTCAACCCATAAATCAAGGATAAAATCCAAATATACACAACGCCACCGAAAACTTCGGATAATAAAACTCAATACCCAAAAACAACACCTTTCGGTGACGGGGGATACCCGAATTCCATCGAAAGTGGCGGGCACACAAAGTTAAGCCACTTATCAATGTTCTCGAGCTTCACATAAGACCATGGTTCCCCGTATCCGACTCCTCTAAGCTACCACCGCAAGACACCACTGATCCTAGTGTCTAATTGACCTCCAATGAGTGTCACAACCAAAGCCACAAGTCCCCGTATCCGGCTCATCTGAGTTATCACCGCAAGACTTAGCTCCGTATACGGCTCTGCATAGCACCACCGCAAGCTTACAATTTACATAATCAACCACATGACTTGGGGACCAGTCACTAGAATTCAAACGCGGACACTAAATTCCACGATGAGTAACCAGACTGGACGACAATCGGGCATCGAGTTCAACCACCCATGATCTCTACCTCGAGCCCTTCAATAAAGGTTACGCGGTTATCGAGTTCAACCACCCACGATCTGTACCTCGAGCTCCCGCTAGCCATAAATAATGTCCAGTCCCAAAACGGGGATAAAGTCCCCACTAACCAACTGACTCATATGCCTATGGATCCAATGCATTACGGTCTAAAACGTTACATGACTCAAAAGAATGAACTAACGCATTCAAAACATGTAACTCCCAAATAAGATGCAACTAAGTACATCATACGTCCAAGGCTCCTTAACGAGCAACCAAAACTGAACAAATGTTCCAAAGACTCCACCGAGTACAAATCAAGCCCCAAGAGGCTTAATGGACGTTTGGCTCAACACGAGAGCCAAAATGGTTACACAAACCAAAATACACATTTTCCCAAAATCTTTAATTCTCAAATTACCGTTGGCCTTCGGCCCAAACCCAAAAGGTTTTCCATTTCTAAAATGTTCTCCAACGTCAGAAATGACCCAAAACCAAAGAACTCACACATTCGTACTTTTCCAAATATTTCATTTCATGAATGATGCATAAAAACCCGACAAACACTTAAAAGTATATTTTTGACCAAGTACTCATTTATGCAATAAATCATCAAAACACCTTCCTTTGTGACACATTTATCCAAATGTCCATAAATCCCAAAATGTGTGCTTTATAAGTTTATAAAGTTAAATATATCTAAATAACCAACTTATCAGCAGTTAACAATTTAATGTAAACACAAACACTTTAAATAAACATTTTGGCATGTACACCGTTTTCACAAATCAACTTGAACTCACCTCGCTAGATTTAGGCTAAATCTATATTTCACCCAACGAGCTCTTTTGAAGTCCACTTGAATCCTCAAGTCGAGGACTTCCAAAACCTAGAGCCACACATACCAAACCGTTTAGAAACATTCCCCAAACATTATTTACTAAAATCCCCAACGAGATCAAAACCCTAGTTTCCCCAAAACCATCAAATCCGATATTTGAGAAATCAAACACTAAGAAACCATCAATGGAGCATTTATAATTTATTTCAAGAAAGCTTACCACTATGGATGATGAGACTTTCCGAAGGCACCCATTCCAACTCTTCAACCCGAGCTCCCAAACGTTGAACTTGATGAGGAAGATGGAGATGGAGGTTTTGTGGTTCAAGATTCTACTAGCTAGATGGTGAAGAATCATATGGTTCAAGGGGAAAAACCTTCAAAATACGTAAGGGTTCGTCATTTGGGGTTTGGGAGAGAAAAGGGAAGAAATTTAGGGTTTGGGTTTGAGAGAAATGAGGCTAATGGTTGAAAGATCGGCTTTTAGCTCAACCAGTGCGTCACGCGTGTTATGCCGCGACCTCAAGTCGCGGCATAAGTAGCCCGTTTTCTCCAGAACCCACTTCCAGTGAGTTACGCGGCTTGTGCCGTAACCCCAAGTCGCGCCACAACTCGCGGCAACCCAAATCTCGGTTTTCTCGCGTCTTCTCACCTGATTCGATCCTCGATGATTCCATAGCAAATCTCATCTGATTTCCCAACACCTTTACGTTCCAAAAGCCAAAAGACTCCTGAACTATCACTAAAGGAAGTCTCCAAATTACGGGTGTTACAATCCTCCCAACCTTAGAAGAGATTTCGTCCTCGAAATCTGACACCGACTAAACACCCAACACCGCCTTTAACGAGATAGATTGATTCTCTACCCAACATGAGGACTTCCACCATCCTTGCCTCATGCACGACCCGATTACAACTCAATTCCAAAATCCATAAAATCTTGTCGAGGATGGGACGAACATCGAGTCCCTATCGACTACCTTACCACCCCTAAGATCTCGGCTGTCTCCCAACCTTAAATGATTATTACTATCTTCGGGGTAGTTTGTGACCTCAACTTCTCGACAACCAAATTACTTCAAATCCACACGATTCTGAACCCAAGGCCAAGAATCGTCAACGAATTCTCAAAATTCTTAATTTCCAACTAATCCAATCCTAATGCTAATAAAGTTGTTCTCCCAAGGCGCACTAATGCGCCCTTCAAGCAACTGGTTACCCCAGAGTTGGCTATCACTCAACTCCGATTCCAATCACAACCTTACAACATTCCCTTAATAGAACCTTTATCGTCACGGGAATGCTTATACCCATCGATACTTAACCATCAACACTCGATCTTCTTTCAAATTCCATCACCGAAGGTCAATATTCCCATGATCCAACCGGGATACATCCCAAACATCCCAGATCCATTGATTCCAAGAAAACAAATCGACACCTAGGACTAAACGGTGACCTCGAAAACGTGGACATACCGCCCAAGATTTCATTCCAGATAGATGGTCGCACTAGGGTTGACACCTAACAGAGTGCTAAAATTTCCAAATCTTACGTTTCTAATAGACAGATCGCCGAAGTTTCCTATAAACGCATAACCCACTAAGACGGTACACCATCAACATATACTATGATGTAACACCGACGAGCAATCCATCAAAACAAATCCAAAATAAGCGCAGATAGTCACATAAGACCTTATCCCGCATGATTACCGAAGTATAAAATCACCCCTAAATCAACTGGGAAAACTTAAATTTACTACTTCCACAATGCAAGCGCGCACAAATTCCAGACTGAAACTCAAATCCAAGACTGACCGCAAGTCGGATCATCCGACGTTTCAAATCCCAATGACTCCCTTAGTCTCTAATTACAACTCCTTTCACGGCAGGGGTTTAAATCTATAGGCCTAATGAGTTCAAAGTTTTTCAACCAGTAAGCCAATTTGAAATTTATAAAACTTTCAAATACATAAGCTTTTTAACACTTAAACGTGCGGTGAAAATACACTACCGATCATTCGATAGGTTTCAAAATTGATTATCAACACAACGCATATGAAACCATTTCCAAAACTCATTTGTTCAGTACTTAAGTTAATAAGGACAATAATAAAGCATGCGCAACAATTTACCCATAATTGTGAAAATAGGTTCCTGCACCATCACATGTGCAATAAATGTTTGTACAACTCAAAAGGAGTCGAATAGGTAAACACATTTGACCCAACAGAAACTCCAACGACAAGGATGCCGCTAACTCGTTAAATGCATTGCGGAAATTTCTAACGGTAAAAGTTGATGATTGAAATATGATTAGAACAAAAGTCCTATTTTAAAATAACGTAAATCGTTTATATAATTACTCACACCAAAGTTATAAGTAAATCCAAATGCAAATAGTATGCGACGATTGACATTTGCATAAAGCCCAAAGATAATTCACATGATAATGAAATTCCTAAAACAACATGTGGGATGACCTCGAATAACAATATTCATAAAATAACGCACACCATGACGCACAAGTACATGATCCCAAAATTATTTACGCGACGCAAAATGACGTAAGATGAGACACCATAAACTCAACTGAATTTTCGCAAAACTTAGTAATGCTAAAATCAAGTGGTGTCAAAATTTTCATTTCTCAACAAAGTGTACAAGACGACAATAGGTCTGAATTATTAAACTTCTAAGAGTTTCATCTTTTTATTGCAATGAAAGGTAAAATGACACTTTTCAACAAAATTTACATTGGACATGACGCCGAATAAACTCGCAAGTTCATACGAAGCAAAAGAAAAACTCATGCATTAAAAAGGACATCGCAAAACGATACACCATGAAATTTAGCAAACCCGCACAAACTAAAATTCTCAAGAATTTCCGACTCAAAACATGGGATTAACTTTTCCTTTAAAACCATTGACATACGTGGAGGTGATCCAATGTCTAGGTTAAAACCTCATAGTTACTTGCTCAATACCCAAAAGACATTAAAACATGGACATTACAATATCCGGAAGTAGCGTTAAATACGAGACGTGAATAAAGAGAATTTTGATAACAATTTGCAATCATGTGCAACAAAACAATTTCATGCATGCTTAACCTCACAGTTTAAAATCTGATGAGTGTTAGATGCGTTGACAAGACTTTATAATGCAAAACACTTTATGCTTAGCGAACATGAGAAACAATTTATGTAAACTCATTTTAGAAAATAAATTTAGTGCATGAATTTGGTCAGCACTCACATCTTAGGATTACGCTTCTCAATAACCCGACATACTATAATTAGTTTATATTAAAATTATTGACCAAAAAATTATAATATTAGAATTTATAATACTAAAGAAACATACTTTTAATATATTTTAGTTGATCTACAATTATGTATTTTTAATATGCTAACGGTGAAAAAAAATAAAACGTATGGATAGAAAACAAACTAATTCACATATATTCATAGTTTTTAATAGTACGGTTAAATTAAAAAATATTCAATATTGAGCTCGTTTTGAAAGTATTGACGAGACGATTATAATGGTATAATTTGTAAAAAAATAAACGTATTTTTTCATTGCATTTTTTTATAATATACGATTATTTGTGTTAACATGATAAGAGTGTAAAATAAAAAACGAAAAAACAAGGGATATAAAGAAAATTAAATAATTAATTATAAGGGTGGTAAATGTAACATTTAATTTTAATGGATTTCCAATTCCCTCTCACATCACATCACATCACATCACATCTTATTTTATTTTTAATTGTTTTTTGTCCCTGAACTTTTTTGATAGATTTACTTTATACCTTTTAGTTTTACATTTTCATTATATTAAACACATATAAGCATATATTAACTAAAATACGTTAAAAAAATAATTTTTAATTTTAACAAGTTACACCATTATAATCGTCTCGTCGATACCTTCGAAATGAGCCAAATATTGAATATTTTTTGATTTAATTATATTATTATATGTCATATATTATACTTTGGTTAATCGATTTTTTTTAAAAGAGAAAACGCATTACATCGAACGTAAGTTTTAACATCAAGATAATAAACATAATAAATATATTGCGTATTTTTTATTCCAACAGATTCCAACTTTGATAGTTCATTTAAATCAACATATTCACGAGTACGAGTACGCTCTATATATTCTTCATTCACATCTAATCTACGTTTGTATGAGATAATCCACGACATTGCATCTGGAAGTGTATGACGTGTCCAATGGTGTATGAGTGTGGGCATTGAGTAATCTTCTTTTAATACCCAATTAGTTCACCCATTAACTCTGTACGGATAGTGTCCCATGCATCTTCATGACCACCGAAAGAAGTAGATATGACTCGAAATTCACAATTTCCATCGCCTAATACATTTTGTACTTGTGCGATGTATGGATGAAATAAACTCGGGATTTGATCAAGATATGGATGGGGGGGGGGGGGTTGTCGTTGGAAGTAGGAGCTATGCCTCGTTGATTCTTTATGACCAAAATATTTGGAGTTGATAAATGTTGGCGCGTTAGAATAACTGCGTCTACGAGGGTCTTCAATAATATTTTTATTTATTTCAAATCAATTACTTTACTTTATTTCAAATAATATATTATATATATGTCGAATGATTCTGTTTTCATTGATCGACATGTGATATCCCAAAATAATCGAAATTTGTGATATCCACAATTAATCACATGTGATATCCACAAAATACAACGTAATTATATATGTTAATGTGATATGTTAAAACGTATTTTTTAACATATTTTTAACATATAATAAAATAATTAAATAAAAAAATATTCAATATTGGACTCATTTCGAAGGTATCGAAGAGACGACAATAATGGTGTAACTTGTTAAAATTAAATATTATTTTTTAACGTATTTTAGTTAATATATGCTTATATGTGTTAATATAATGAAAATATAAAATGTAAAACTAAAAGATATAAAGTAAATTTATCAAAAGAGTTAAAGACCAAAACTGTAACTATATATATGAATAACTACTTTTCAAGAACTACTTTCAAGAACTCTTTAATATATAGTAGAGATAGAACTAAAAGTGAAAATCTAAAAAAATTATTACATTCAACTCAAACAGATTTGCTATTTTAGAAATTTTAAAACAACTTATATTATTATAATATTATCTAATTTATCATTCCATTACAATTTAAAACAATAACTTAATATAAAATGATAAAAAAATAAATCTCATTGGTGGGATGAAATAAAATAATATTTCTCTCTTCTATTTAGAGAATTATAGAGAGTTCTCTATATTTAGAAAATTTTTCAAAATTCTTTATTATAGCAAATAAAATAGCAATGTTGTTGGAGACGTATGGAAAACAAAAACTCAATTTTTTCTATTTTAACAATGTTGTTGGAGATGCTCTAACAATATCAAAAATCATTTATTGGTTGTGTTAACTCATTAAATATGGCATATAAAAGTCATATAGTTTTTTAAAATAGAGTATTAAAAATTAAAATCTCTAAAAGAAATTAATTCTAACGAATTTTCTATTTTAGAGTTTTCAATATTCATTATATTATTAAAATATTTTATTGATATATTTTTCCAATATATTTTAAAAAATATAAATAATAATAATTCAATCTCATTGATTAGTATAAATAAAAAATTAATTCTCTCTCCACACTTTAAATTTTAGAGAATTATTTAAGCTTGAAATTTTATGGTTTTCTCTATTTTAGAGTATCTCCAATAAATTTTTTATAATTTTTTTAAATTATAGAAGCACAAGTCAAAATGTTTAAAGAAGAATTATATTCAACTCCAACAGATTTTTTATTTTAAAAATTTTAACATTCATTATATTAATAAAATCTTTTATAAATTTATCATCTCAATACAATTTTTAAAATGAATTTATATAAAATAATAATAATTCAATCTCATTGATGGAAATAGAAAAAAATAAAACAATAATTTCTCTCTGAATACGTCAAGTTTGAGCCATTTTTTCTTCTAAATTTGGAGCTTTCTTTAGTTCAGCAACAATATAGACAATGTGTTGTAACAGAATAAAGAACAAAAACCTCATTTCATTTAAGTGTAAGGGCTTAAGCTTGGTTTATATATAAATTTGTTGTTCTCTAATTTATGCTCACTTTTTTCATTTCATACTTATTTTAGCTGGTAATCTATTTATCTTGTAACTATTGATAACGTGTGAATGTAAAATTCTTAACTTATATTATGATTATTGATTACCGAAAAACATTGCACATCGATGTCACTTATGCCGAAAAACTTTTATTAGGTAAAATGAATACAAAATTAAATTATTTGACGTTTATTACATTAATTAAGAAAAAAAATTAATTATCATACTAAATAGGAATTAACACAAAATTTGTCACATTTTTATGTATTTTGTCCTTCACCAAAATCTCTTGTTAAGCCCAACTCTAAACAGTAGGGGTGTTTGCGATGCGGTTTGAACATTTTCCAAAATCGCAAACTGTACCGCATAAACCTCTAACGCATAACATTTCGGTTTGTCCCTATAGCACTTTATGCTTACAATCCAAATATTATAAGTTTAAAAATACATTATAAAACTAACGATAAAGTGACCGCAGGCCAAAAAAGAAATAGTTTCAATACATCCGATTCCAAATACATATTGTATAATAAAAAAATAGTATAAGAAATAAAAAATAAACTTCAAACTAAGTTAAACGTGTGAGTTGTGACATGTTCAACTTTTTCTTTCATCTCGATCCTTAAGCGCCATCTCTCAATTGGCCAATTGTTTATTCAAGATGGAACTTTGGGCCAAAACACGAAATCCAAAAATATTACATAAATACTAAAGTGTTATATATATGTTATATATAAAATTAAAAATATATAAAATATGCGGTGCGGTGTGGTTTGAACCGTGGTTTGATAACTCAAAACCGTAAACCGCACCACATAGTGCGGTTTGGTAAAAATGCAAACTGCACCGCAAAAGTTTCAAACCGCGCTTTGCGGTGTGGACGGTTTATGCGGGTTGGATGAACACCCCTACTAAGCAGTCTACCAGTCGACTATTTCTTAATAGGCGTTGCCATATGAACCTTTTTTGGGTTAAATTGGGGCTATTTGTAAAGATCCACATTGATTGGAAAAGAGAACTAAGGTTACTATATAAGGGACTGAATATCTTCTCTATCAAATGCGTTTTAAAACATGAGTCTAGGTATGGACAAAACGGGTTATAGGATGTTACAAATGGAATCAACATCAGGAACTGAACTGGTATGCCAGCGAAGAGACTAGGGTCCTTGCTGGGGAGGGGGGGATTGTAAGATCCCACATCGGTTGGGGAGGAGAACTAATGTTGTCTTATAAGGGATTGGATGCCTCATCTCTCAGATACGTTTACAATTCGTGCGTTAGACATGTAAAAAGATGAAGGTTGATGTCGAGTTACCTTGTTTTGGTACAAGGACCGGATTATACAAGACTTGACGAACAAGAGTGAAGTAGGTAAGTGAAAGAATTGTAAATGTGGTTTTTGATAGACATAGTTCATGAATTTGGACAAACTAAACATTAGGGGAGGTTTATGTCAATAATAAATAAAACAGGGGGTAAATTTGAAAATATTTTCATCTCCAATAAAAAGCATTTCAGCAGCAACTGTACTTCCCCTGCGCGAAAACCTTATCCTCCTTCCCTGAACATCAACGACGGTGAAGAAAACCAACCGCAAAAATGGCGATGGCGTACGCGACCTCATCGTCTGTGATGTTCGCAGCATCACATACCGGACCGTCTTCCTTAAACAACAACAACAACAACAACAACAGATTTCCAGTTCTCTTCGGATTCTCAACAATGTCAGCCTCAGCCTCCTCTCCGAAGAACATCGTCGGAGTTCGAACTAATCGGAACTTCCAGATTCGTTGCGAAGAACAGAAGGTTCAACAACGAGCATTCGCACCTGTTGAGCAGCGGTGGATGTTTACCGATTCCGATTTCACAGGACCGGTACGTTTTTTTAGTCTTGTTATTCTCTCTTCGTGTTCTTTCGGATTTGAATTTGGAACGAATTCTGGAGTGTTTTCTTCATTACATGTTTGATAAGTTGCTGTTAATTTGGTGTTAATTGTGTAAACATTTGTTTAGCACAGTTGTGCAACGATTGGTTAACAGAATTGTGCCCTACGACGATGTTCGATGGGCGATTTAGGTTAAATCATTGGTGGTTTTCATCTCAGAGATGGATTTGAATACGATAAGTTCCAATAACATCGAATTAGCACTACATTCCATGAATTTTGTAGCAATCGATTGTTTATCGGAACATGAGTCGGAATTTGTGAGTTGAATTCAGATTTGAGATTTTCTCTCTTTGTGTTCTTTCGGATTTGAAATTGGAACGAATTCTGGAGTGTTTTCTTCGTTAGATGTTTGATTAGTTGGAGTTAATTGTGTAAACATTTGTTTAGCACAGTTGTGCAACGATTGGTTAACAGAATTGTGCCCTACGACGATGTTCGATGGGCGTTTTAGGTTAAATCCTTGGTGATTTTCATCTCAGAGATGGATTTGAAACGATAAGTTCCAATAACATCGAATTAACACCATGAATTTTGTAAATCCGGAACATGAGTCAGAATTTGTGAGTTGAATTCAGATTTGAGATTTTGATTGTTTAATATATGTATTATGTGTTTTCATATTGTTATGAAGTATGGTGTTTTTATAGATCTGCCTACATCATTGCCTGCTAAATGCTAATAGCATGTTCAATTGTTCATCATCATTGCTTGAAATTGGACAAGTTCTTATTTATGGAAAGAAAAATCTGAAGGTTTGGGGGTTTTGAGATGGAAGCCCACAAGGATTCCCTTCATTGCATACACCATAACAAATTTATGCCTCAAAATTTCCCTCGGTGGAGGGGCAGAGCGACTTTGCTCAAATACACACCAGGTTCAAGTTCGAATCTTAAGTTCAAATTGTGGTGGGCAGGCTTGAACCCCTTCGCTAGACTCGGTTGGTGAGTCGGCTCTAAAATGTCTCCTCACATGTGGTTACTTAGGGTCGGGTTCCATGTAGGGCCGGTCGCGGTTGTCAGTAATCATTTTTCTTGCTCAAATTTATGCCTCAAAATTGGGGCTATTTATGCAGACGTGTTAAGGTCATTCAGCCTACCTTTTAGACTCCTATATTTCAAGAGAAGTGTTAAGTCGGGCGAGACTTCTACGTTGTAGGGATATTGTTAGTCTCATATCGGCTGACTTAGACAGTTTCTCTTGAATATATGTTGGAACCCCTTTCTCTCCTCAAGAGCTCTTCTAATCAGATTCCACATATTCTCAGAGATATGTTATATAACCGCCAATTTTTATCGATTCCTATTTATCTTTAATTAAATATGCAACATCTTAAAACATTCTTGTTTCTTTTTTTTTGGCATGAAGACATTCTTGTTTCTTTTGTTGCCAGGATGTATGGAACAAGACATGGTACCCTAAAGCCGAAGATCATGTCAACACGGCAAAGACGTGGTATGTTGTTGACGCGACCGATAAAATACTTGGAAGGCTGGCATCAACTATAGCCATTCACATACGTGGGAAGAATCTGCCTACCTATACACCTAGTGTAGACATGGGAGCGTTTGTGATTGTGGTATGCATTACATTTTCTACTTGTAAACCATTTTGCATCATGCACACACCATTGAATCGTTATTTCACCTGCTGTGTTTCCCGATTACCTGTTATATTACCTATCTTATTGCCTGCTTGCACGCACATCTGTTTCGTGCACAAGCTGGGGGTCTTTATGGAAACAACCTCTTGATCCTAGTGGTTGAGGTGAGGTATTGCTTACATCCTACCCCTCCCAGACCCCACTTTCAAATGGGATTATACTAGGTCGTTTGTATACCTCCGCTAACTGGAAATCACAGCTACGGTGATCTGTTTTGATCAACTTTTAGCATAACGTAGTTTTGATGTTGGTAAATATAGGTAAATGCCGAGAAAGTTGCTGTCTCGGGGAAAAAGAGGACTCAAAAACTGTACAGGAGGCATTCAGGAAGACCAGGTGGGATGACAGTGGAAACTTTTGATCAACTTCAGCAAAGGATTCCTGAAAGGATTATCGAGCATGCAGTCCGTGGGATGCTTCCTAAAGGAAGGGTGAGTTCACATTTCTTTGATAAAGTTTCGTGCTTTTGATTCAGTGTTCAAATCAGGCATCTAAACCAGTCATCTATTCTCAATGGATTCATCCATTTTTTCGTGCTTTTGATTCAGTGTTCAAATCAGGCATCTAAACCAGTCATCTATTCTCAATAGATTCATCCAATTTTTCGCGCATTTTTGTTGTTTTTGTTGTTGTAATGTATTTTCTTGAATCTTATACAAATAACTTGTTGGTGCAGCTTGGAAGAGATCTGTTTACCCACCTTAAGGTGTATGTGGGTCCTGACCATCCACACCAAGCTCAACAGCCCATGGATTTGCCCATTAGAGACAAGAGGATACAGAGACAGACCTAAGGCTCAACCCACAAATCTTTAATCTTTGTAAACATGTCTCCTTTTCCCTTTCTGGAATTATGGGTTTCATGTTGTTTCTTCGAAATTCTTCTGTTTTTTTAATTCCATGGTGTAGTAGGGAAGGATGAAAAACGAACATAATGCAGTTGTTTTTGCTAATTAAATGGTTCATTCAAAGTTTAAAATTACCTTCTCATTGTGCAAAAATTTCTAACTCCTGAGCAGGATGTTGTACAAAATTCGATTCCAAGTATCAGGGACTCCAGCGAGGCACCAGTGGCTGCAGTCTACGCCTTCATCGCCATATTTGGACGGGTGACCATCTTTTCTTAATTGGGTAAGAAGCGTTATATCCAACAAATAAGCAGGATTTTTCATTTTCGCCAACACGTCATTCACCACTTGTTCTCCTGGATATCTCTTCCCCGGAAAATGAAGTCCCCGGATTGGTAGAGTTTGGCCTTCACAGTTGCGGACAGTAGGTTCGTTCCAATCTTGGCCTCTAATCACATTAAGTGAATTCACAGTTAGGACCAAAAGCACAAGACCCGATTCACTTGTATATCAATAGTGTAGCTCTTACAGTTCATGAACGGCTGAAATCCCTTGGAAAAAGACTCGGGTCTTCTTAGGATCTACATAGGTATCGACCCATTTAGCCCAAGTTGTCAATGCGATCTTGTAAGCATCCATGCGCTCCATGCCTCTGTATATCTCTTCACCAACTTGATAATAATCCCATCTGCAGCCAAAACCAAATCATATGTATGAATAGGAACCCTTTAAGGAATTATTGCATAAAATAAAATAAAATAAAACCAAATCAAACGAACCCAGTATATCCCACTCGAAAACCTTATCTCAACCATTAGGATCGATTAAGTTGTTTCCATGAAGACCCCAACTTATGCACATAACAAAGGTGTGTGCAAACAGGCAAATATTATAGGGTGTGCAATCGAATAATGATTCAATGGTGCGTACACTATTCAAAGGTGTGCAAACAGACAGTATAATCAAGCGAGTAGTTTAATAGCAACTTAAATGTGTAGGTACGAAACACAAGCAAGAAAGTCGGGTCCTATCAAGAAATGCTAATTCCTATTTGCCTACTCTCCACCATCCTCTTCATACCCTTGTCGTCAAGGCCGTTTACCAAGCGCTTACCGAGTGTCACTTATCGGGTGAGTACGGCAAGGACCGAGAATCTTACCCAATAAGAGGCATAAGGACTAAGGGGACGTTTACTGAACACTTACCGGGTAAGCACTTACCGGGTAAGCACTTACCGGGTAAGCACTTACCGGGTAAGCACTTACCTAGATCATTTACCTTACTGATTGAACATGACAAAAATCGAGAATCTTACCCGGTAAGAGGCATAACAAAGACCAAGAGTCATACCCAAAGACTCTTACCCCGTAAGCACTTGCCAGGTTTAGTACGCTTACCAACAATTCATTTTGATGGTCTAAAATGTTGCACGATAATGTAAATGAGGGTGTGACTCTTGCCGGTAAGATCTTACCCAGTAAACGTTTGGTAAACGACCCTTAAGAATCTTACTCGGTAAGTGAGAAATAAGACTCTTTCCCAGTAAGCGATAAATAAGACTCTTGCCCACGCTTACCAACAATCTATTTTAATAGCCAAGAATGTTACCCAATAAGGTAAGCGAGGACGTGACTCTTGTTGATAAGCGCTTAGGGTGCGTTTGGTTTGCAGACTGGATGGGACGGGACAGGACAAAAACTCACTGTCCCACGTTTGGCGTGACATGGGACAGGACAAAAATTCACAGTCCCACGTTTGGCGCGACATGGGACAGGGACAGAGACCGGACAAGGTGGGACAAAAAATGGTATTTTCTTGTTCCACCAAAATAGGTGGAACAACATGGGACAAAAGTGAGACATAAACTAAAAATCATTGATTTACCGCTATTTAATGAATAATCCTAATATGGTATCAGTCTTAAGGGTCACCACTACCCATCGCCGCCATTACCACCATTGGCGGCCACCAGTAGCCACCGCCAACCACCATCGGCCACCTCTACCTATTTCTCCACCATAACAACCACCTCCACAACCATTGGCCATCGCCACCACCACTACCATCGTCGACCACCTCCACTAACACCGATCACCACCACCTTTGGCCGCCACTTCTATCAACGGCCACCGGTAGCCACCACCAACCATCGCCGACCACTTCTACCTCTTCCTCCACTACTACAACTTCCTCCACCACATCCACAACCACCGCCTATCGCCACCTCCACCGATCACCGCTACCCATTGCCGCCACCACCGACGCTTACCGCCAACTACCGTCGGTGACCTCCGCCTCTTCCTCCCCTACAATAACCTCTATTACCCCTGTCCACCGCCACCACCACTACCATCGTCGACCACCTATACCTCCACCACATCAACCATAACAACCACCTGTACCACCACCATCCACTATCTTTCACGTTCTTCACAACTACCGTCCTTCACGGGCCACCCATCGCATTTATCTTTACCTGTCGTTGCAACTATGCATCCGTCAATTCATTAAGATATTCCAAATTGAATCAAATATTATATTTTCTTTATATGAATCAAATTTTTTTCGAACTACCATCAATTATTTCAGATTCTTCATTCAAATTTCCTACCCTTGTTTTTCTATGTATTTATATGTATGTATGAAAATCGTTTAAAAAATAAAATTGTTTTTTTAATTAAATTATTTAAAGATATACTTTATTTGTGTTATTTATAACTATTATATGATATATAAAATCATCAAAAAAAACTTTTAGGAAAATTTGTCCAGTCCTGTCCTATCCGGTCTTAGTCATACCAAACACAAGACAGACATTTGTCTTGTCCTGTCCAGTCCTGTCCTAGCCTCTTGTCCAGTCCTGTCCAGTCATGTCGTACCAAACGCTACCTTACAGAGTCCTGTCCAGTCATGTCATACCAAACGCTACCTTACAGGGTAAGCGAAACTGCCCCAAAAAACCCTACTAAAAAATCGGCCATTCTAGTCCTATGCCTCCAAGAACCGCAGCATAAAACAAGTTATACCTAATTACTTATATTAGGTGCAAATCAAAACATACGTTTTTTTGCTTCCACTGTGAGTCCACCAGTGATAACTGTTGAAGATGAGAATGTCTACTCCTTCCCATTTACTGCACCTACTGATGGAATCCAGTTTCAGAATCCGTCCCCTTTTCTCCACCACCAGATCTACAAGAAACCCGTTTTTCAGGTACATAACCGAAACTCCATATTCCTTCACCAACACAAATTCAAAACTTCAAATTTGCAAAACAATTCACACAAATCCAATTCGATAACATTCATCCGAAGAACTCACCGGAAACGTAAGATTTAAAAGCGGTCCTTGAGTCACGAAGATGTGGTTGGAACGAGGAACGGTGTGGTAGAGCATGCACGCTAGCGACTGCCATTGGTTCGAACTCAACGAATCTCCCACGAACATGATCTTCTTTCCCCTATTTCTCCGTAAAAACTCCTCGCCGTTGAACCTACAGAATTTTCAATTGCAATCGACTTCACATTTCACAACACATTTCGTATCTAACCAGATTTCTACATCGTGTTTTGCAAGTTCGACATGATTCGTTGATTCGAATCGTTTGATACAGCAATTGCAATCGACTTCACATTTCACAACACGTTTCGTATCTAACCAGATTTCTACATAGTGTTTTGGAAGTTCGACATGATTCGTTGATTTGAATCATTTTATACAGCAACAGATTGTTTCCGAAATCAAAAATTTGTGGTCAAATTTGGTGTTTGAGTGAAGAACACAAAACCAGTACGCAATCGACTTCACAGTTCACAACACATTTCGTATCTAACCAGATTTCTACATCGTGTTTTCGAAGTTCGACATGATTCGTTGATTCGAATCATCTGATACATCAAGTAGCAACAGATTGTTTCCGAAATCAAAAATTTGTGGCCGATTTAGTATTTTGAGTGAAGAACATAAAACCAGTACGACTATAAACAGATCTCGTCTGCAATGGCGATTTAACAGAGACTTTAAACGAAGACTGACCTAGCGAGTTGACATCGATGAGGCTGCCATCTGAAGCTGAGGTACATTTTATCGATTCTTCCGTTCTTCTGGCAATTCAATCCTGGATTGACGAAAGGACAATCGGATCCGTTGTACTGCGGGTACGAATGATCCATAATCCAGCTTCCTTTGAAGAAATCGCAGTCCTTTGATGGTGTTCTAGGTTCTTCTCCATGGATGTGAGCTTGAGGTTGAGCGACGAGAATGGTGAACAGAAAGAGAAGAGCAGAGCAGAGAGTGGTTTTGAACATGATGAACAGGAGGAGACAAGAGGGAGACTGTTGTTTGGGTGTCTGTGATTTGCTTTTTATATATTTCTGAATATGAATTTAAAATTATTATTAAAAAGTTGTTTTGGATTAAAATATCTTGAGTAAACTACAAAATCTGGTACCTGTGGTTTGTCAAAAATAATACTTTTCGTTCCATCCAGTTTTGAATTATAAAATGGCCATTATGATTTGTAAAAATGCAAGAATAAGAACGTTAATGTCAAAATCTCCAAAAAAAAATATCATATTCATTTTCAATAGATTTTCTATTTTGGAGATTATACAATTAATCATATTATTAAAATATTCAATACAACTTATAAAATATTATTTTCTCTCTTTTTAAACATTTAATTTAAATTAATTTCATTAGTAGAACGAATAAAAAATCATTGTTACTCATATATAATCATTTTTGGAGATATCTCCAAATTTGAATATTTTAATCATCTCTCTAATGTTTTCTCCATTTTGGAGAAGGTTTTGATATGTTGAAGCAAGAAATCCCCAAAATCTCCATTTTAGAGAAGCTGTTAGAGATGCTATTACACGAAAGCGTTGATTTCTCTCTGCAAGTCCATAATCAAAGAAGTGTGTGTGTGTGAGTATTGTAGAAGAAATGAAACAAAAGATATGGACCCACTATATTAGATATGATGATACGGGCTATTGCTTCGTTCTTTCATTGTAATGTAAAAGATTATAAGGTTGTGAAAAATATCATCGTATCAATTTGTTGTATTTTGAAACTACAGTGAGATACAATTTCCTTTGGTAGAATTAATTTGCAGGGCTTTTTATCCATCCCACACGAGTTCCAATCCTGTTAGTCTCATTTTCTTAGTTTTTAGCTTTTAATTTTAGATTTATTTTGTTTCAGAAAAAAATTGAACACAAGACCTCATTTATGAAAAACAATAGAGTAATGATGATTTTATCAAAAATATACATATATTTGTTTCTTATAGTCAAATGGTGCCATTACTTAAAAAATCTCTAGGTCTATTTATATAAAAACATCTGGATTCGATCCTTTACTCTAACGACCATTAAAATATTCTATTAATGTTTTTTATTCCATATTTGATCAAAAAATATGGCTTTGGTACCTTGCCATAAGGAATAAAAGTGTTATTTTTTACCAACCACAAGGGATAAATTGAAGTTTACTCAGACATCTTTCACATTAATGTTTTTTTTATCCCATATTAGATCAAAAAAGTCATAAAGGCATAATTTGAGGGGAGACTAATGACACCCTATACTTTGCTAATGACATTTTTATAAATGATTTTCTCTTCACACATATCAACATCAAAACCTGCTTTTTACATTCTCAATGCATGAATTGACCTGATTTTGATATTAATAAGAGTGTCATTAGCATTGTCCTAATTTAAAGGCTTTTTTTCTTTTTAGTTTTGAAAACAGAAAAAAGACTTTGACATTGTTTGACAAACTAGTTTATAAGCTAACTGGTAGCTGATAAGTTAGTTTTTCAAAACGCTACTATATGAGTAACTTTTTTTGCCAAACATAGTCTTTGTACTTCAGATTAGCTTTTATGTAGCGATTTTTAATTTTAAAATTGCATTGAACGACACGTGGTAATTACTTTCTAATCATATTTCCAAACAATTTTGACCCAATTTGGAAAACAATATTGATTTAAAAATTGATTTTTTTTTAATTATTGGTTTATTTGTACAGGAGATAATCACAAAAATAAAAAAAAATATTTACTTTTTCCAAATTAACACAAAATAACTATAACATTTTGGCAAAAATTACGATTAAGGAACCATTTTTATTGCAAATACTTTTTAGCATATTTCAATCAGTTTGCAGGTTCACTTTAAAACCCTTAAACAAAAACTAAAATTTCCTAAAAGAAAATTTTTACTTATCTTCTTCATGAAAGTTACTCGTGCATTGCAGTGAGATAAATCACGATTTTAACTAGAAGCGTACTCGTGCAATGTAGCGAGATAAATCACGATTTTATTGTTTCATTTTATTTTTTTGTCGATTTACAGTACGATTTTGGATGGTTTTGAGAAAGTGGTAATGTTTTTTTTTAATTTGTTTAATTTAGGCTTAATAATATAAGTGTTTTTTATATAAAAAAATTAAGTATTTTGTTAGAATTCAATGATTAGAAAAAATAACAAATTACATAGTTAATAATATAATTAAAACAAAATTATAGTAATATAATATATTAATTAATAGTGATACATGGAAATGTCTGTATAAAAGAAAGACCCTACACATACCAAATTGGTGGGTGTTAGAAGCATGCAGTAGTAATATGTATCTTGTGCTTTGATACTTGTAAATTAAAAGATTTTTAAA
This sequence comes from Arctium minus, assembly GCA_954870635.1. Lineage (NCBI taxonomy): Eukaryota > Viridiplantae > Streptophyta > Magnoliopsida > Asterales > Asteraceae > Arctium > Arctium minus. Next base: position 92,846,921 of record OX941087.1, read on the forward strand.
ATCTTGCATAAAATGACGGTGTCTTGTGTATAATAATTTATATTTAAGAATTTTTTATCCATGTTTTATAATATAGTATAGATTATTTTTGTCATTATCCCTTTAAACACGCGTCCTATATGTTACACCCAATTGTCCATATATATGTAATTATTCTTGTCTAAAATTTTATGTTATTACCATTTCTACCTCTTTTAAAATAAGAAGAAAAAAGGATTTATGATAATACATTTAGATCAAATCAAGATGCCCTAAAATAAATTAATTTAAAAAAATTAGTTATTTTGATCAATTTCTCTATAAATAATTAAATCAAGATGGGATCTAATACCGTACCATCATATATTCTGTTGACCAATGTTACAACTTTTAATGCAAGTTGTACGATAAAATATTCTCATAATTTTATTTTGGAATATTTAATTTCACATCTAATTTAAAATATAATATCCTATTATATTTATAACGGTCATATAATAAGGACAGGAGTGAATTACATTCTTGACACTTTGTGTTTTCTTTCTGGTTTTATCCCTAAATATTTAATATGTAGACAAGTAGTTCTTATTTCGTGTTTTAGAAACTAAAAATCGTCCCTTCAGTTAACATCGTTAGTGAAGTATCTGTTAAGTTCATCATGTGGAAATCCTCCCTTTTATCTCTTTATCAGTTTAAAAAAAAAAAATCTATACTAAACTTGATTTGAAAAAAGAGCATCTATCAATGTTTTTGAGTTTGAGAAAAGTTCATAAAAACCTAACAAACTGTTTCATTTTGATTGATTAAGTCTCTGAACTAATTTTTTGAATGAAAAAACCATTAAACTTTCTCATTTTGAATGATTAAGTCTCAGAACTATTTTTTTTGAATGAAAAAATTATTAAACTTTCTCGTTTTGAATAAAAAAACAGCCGAATTTTCCCATTTTGAATGGTTAAATCCTTGCATTTTTTTTTCAATAAATTAAATCATCAAAACTTCAAAAAATTGTTTACTTGCATCATTTTAACTCAAAAAAACTAGTTGTAACTGGTTATCTTTTGATTCTTCATCTTTTGATAGATAAAAAGTAGATCAAAAAGAGGGAGAGCCATCATGTTGTTAGGCGATATAGAGAACGGACAACATTCGGGCAACGGGGAGTGGTGAGGCAGAGCGCTACGATTGTTTGTGAGGGGTTTTAATGGCGTAGAGTTTGAGAACGGTAAAACTGATTTAGATTTGTTTTTAACTTAAAACTTCATAGTCAGTTTCAGGTACCTTTAAAAAAAAGTAACCAATTTTTCGAAGTTCGATGGTTTATTTATTCAAACAAAAATGTTTAGAAACTTAATCATTCAAAATTAGAAAGTTTAATTGTTTTTTCATTCGAAAAAAATAATTGAGGGGCTTAATTATTCAAAATGTGAAAGTTTCTTTTGCAAACCAAGCAATTTGTACAAACTATGCAAACCAATCTTAGTCGTTCATCAAATCTAATGAATATATGATTTTATTATGTTTCCTAATTTAAAATCATGATTATAATGAATAAACTTAACATTTTCCATATATATCACAATCATTATTAATGAATCATAATCATTATCCACAAATATATCTATTGTTTCCTAATATAGTGGTTTGCATAGTTTGTACAAATTGCTTGGGTTGCAAAAGAAACGCAATCTACATATATATATATATATATATAGAGAGAGAGAGGTGGTTTCAATTGAAAACCATATTAGATTGGAAGCTTTGGATTCTGTCAATTTCATTGGTTAAATTAATGAAATTGGTTCATAAAGTTGATTAATATGATCAAGTTGTTTCATATAATTCTTTTGTTAATGAAATTATTTCATATATTTGTGTTTTTTATGTAGTTTCATCTATTTTTCTCATTCTAATGAAATTGTTTCATGTATTTTCGCAGTCTGATGAAACCTTTTCATTTTTACATAAAAACACAAATATATGCAACGATTTAATCAATAAAAGAATTATATGAAACAATTTCATCAAACTAAAAAATTTCATGAAACAATTTCATTAACTTAACCAATGAAATCAAGGGTTTCCACGGTTTTCAAAATTAGAGTGATTTCCATTTGATCGCTCCCCTATATATATATATATATATATAAATTAATGTTTGGGTTTTGTTATGAATGGTTGGTGGTCGTGATGGTCGCGATGGTGGTGGGCAGGTGATAAATGTTGTTGGCTGAGAAAGAAGGGTAAAAAGACCAAATTGCCCCTTACATGATGGACACATGACTGACTTAATGAATGTTAAGTTAACGATGTTAACTCAAGGGATGCTTTTGGCCTCTGAAACGTTACATCCAACAACAAATAAACTAACCACGAGGGTTGTGGCGTAGTAGTTAAGGCCCCGGGGGATGTGGTGGAATATCTCATCTGCCCAGGGTTCGCATCCAGGCGTACACAACAATTGTGGCCACTGAGTTTATCAGTACTGATTTCTTACGATCATAATTTGCTAGGATTAGTCTAGACATAGCCTTAGGACACCCTTCCAAAAAAAAACACACAAATAAACTACAACTCTTCATCTTCATCATCATCAAAACCCCCTTTATTAAAACTAAATGAAAAAACATTTAACTAGACTTAACAATGTATTAGATATGAAACAAAAGATATGATGATACGGGCTATTGCTTTTTTGAATGAAAAAACCATTAAATTTTCTCATTTTGAATGATTAAGTTATTGAACTATTTTTTTTGAATGAGAAAACCATTAAACTTTCTCATTTTGAATGAAAAAACCACTGAATTTTCCCATTTTGAATGGTTAAGGGGCTGTTTGGCAGTTGTTGAATGGTTTAGTACATAATGATTAAGAGGTTTTTATGATATAGTGTAAAATGAAATATGGTTGTTTGCTAATTGTTCATAATGAAATTAGGGCTCTTAATGGTTAAGGGAGGGTCAGGATACAAAATCATTAAGAGGTTTTTTATGATATAGTGTAAAATGAAATATGGTTGTTTGCTAATTGTTCATAATGAAATCAGGGCTCTTAATGGTTAAGGGAGGGTCATGATACAAAATCATTAAGAGGATTTTGGAACCATTAAGAGGCAACCCTTTTTTTTGCCAAACAAGATTTACCTCTTAACGATTCAGAGGTTGCCTCTTAATGGAACCATTAAGAGGTAAACAAACAGCCCCTAAGTCCTTAAACATTTTTTTTCAATAAATTAAATCATCAAAACTTCTAAAAATTGTTTACTTGCATCATTTTAACTCAAAAAAACTAGTTGTAACCGGTTATCTTTTGATTCTTCATCTTTTGATAGATAAAAAGTAGATCAAAAATAGGGAGAGCCATCACGTGTTAGGCGATATAGAGAACGGACAACATTTGGGCAGCGGGGAGTGGTGAGGCGGAGCGCTACGATTGTTTGTGAGGGGTTTTAATGGCGTAGAGTTTGACAACGGTAAAATTGATTTAGATTTGTTTTTAACTTAAAACTTCATAGTGAGTTCCAGGTACCTTTTAAAAAAAGGTAACCAATTTTTAGAAGTTCGATGGTTCATTTATTCAAACAAAAATGTTTAGGTACTTAATCATTCAAAATTAGAAAGTTTAATGTTTTTTCATTCGAAAAAAATAGTTGGGGGACTTAATCATTCAAAATGAGAAAGTTTAATGGTTTTTTCATTTGAAAAAAATAATTTAAAGACTTAATCATTCAAAATGATATAGTTTATTGGGTTTTTTTTAACTTTCCCCTTTTGAGTTTTGTGTACTTATGAATGTTCTTGATATTTGATTTGTATGAATATGATTCTTATATATATATAGAGAGAGAGAGATAGGTTCATACGAGAATGATAACGATTTAAAGGAATAAAGGGACAATTTTGGACCAATCATAATTATTAAACAAATAATTAATTTTTTAAATAAAGAAATTTATAAAAGGGTATTTTGGTCTTTTTTTACTCCTGATTATTTTAGGATAATCTTCAACTACTAAATATAATTGATTTCCTAATTATTATGTGATCTCTCTCTATCTCTCTCTTTCGACCTAGGATCCTCATCTGCTTGAAAATTTTCTATCTCTAACTCTCTCTCTCTAGAATTCTCTCTCAACTTTTTTCTTCTTTTTTTGTTTTTCAACCCCCAAATCTACTGTATCTCTCTTTGATTATCAACTTATGTGAAGGCCGTTTTGAATTCGTTGCATGGATCCTCCGGATCTGAGCAATTTTTGATCAACTTTTGAGGTCGGCGCTGGTTAGTTGGAAAATCGTAGATCTGGTTCGATTTTGGGTACTGGAGATTTTGTGTTTGTTGTTGGAGCATCGCTTAATGCTTCTGATGGGATCGTTAAGAGGGATGACGAGTTTATGATCCCAGATCGGTGATTCATCGCCCTCTTCATCTACTGGTGTAGAACATTTGTTTTTGGGGTCGACCCAAACGACGGCGTATGGCTTGAGAGGGTCGTGGCGCCAGTTGATGTTTTTGAGGTTTTTGGCGGAGGAAATCGTGACCTCCAGTTCGTAACGCACCGCCATGATCCGCCGGTGAATGTATGAAGAATTTTTGGTGTGGTTGAGTTGAAAGGTGTTGGTCCCGAAGGTGCTTAACAAGTTTGTAGAAGGGGGGGTTGAATACAAACACAGAAATTAAAGTTTAATAAATTGTTTATTGATAAATCAAAATACAATTTACAAGTTTGTTGCGGAATAAGATTAAGACAGACTCAATCTAAACAAACTTAAGAAACACTAAGATGGTTGCACAAGAAATTCAGAGAATGGGGGATTTTTAGAGAGATAGAAAACAAGGGTTTCTATTTTGGAGTTCAAGGATTGAGCACACCTTCAGATGAAGGGGTGAGCTTCCTATTTATACCCTATGCATTAAATGCATGGCAGGGTACTTTACACGTGGCATTCATAGATTGGCTTTGGTAGTCTCACTTTTGGAGACATGCTTTTGGCCGCTTTATGAACAGTGTAGTTGACAGAGTTGGTGTACGATTTGTGGCAGAGACGTGTCCGTTCTGACACATCGTACTGGTTGTGCAAGGTAAGACAAAAGAAAACTTGAGGCATAAGCTTTGTGATCGTTGATCGCTGAGTATCTCTATTTTCAGAGATAAAGAAGTTCAGCTATCGCTGAAGCTTTTCCTCAGGCTTCTTCGCGTAAGTAGATGTCTGATCTTCGCTGATATCCGCATCAGGTCACTAGTAGACTTATCTATTGTTCAGTGGCTTCGTCTTCGATTCAGCTATGAACTATGTTGACGCGAGACTTGTCTTCAGGGATTACGTTAACTGTGTTACATAGGAAACGATCAGTGATGACTGAACAGACTCAGTTTGATCGCTGAAAGTGAAACACATACATATTAATGTTTACAGAAAGGTCATCAGCGATAACTGAACAGACTCAGTCTGATCGCTGATGATAAAACACTAATACATATAATAACGTAATTTTCACTAAGTATAAAAGAGGGTCGTTATCAAATCACTAAGAGAGTTTGGATCAACAATCTCCCCCTATTTGATAATGACAAAGTAACAAAAGAAAATTACTTTGAATCAAAATATAGGAATAAAAAGGACTCATAGAATGCATGTCCCAATTACTATTTTGAGGGATCTTTTACAGTACTGATAGGGTTAAGTACATCACTGCTATTTTCATTTAATTCAGGGATGGAATTACAAGATATGAAAAACATTACAAGTGAGCAACTAACTACTGTAAGTATAACTAACAGATTACAGAGAAGGAAACTAATCTATCAGCTATTAAAAGAAGATTTGGGAGGATTGATCATATACTCAGGTATTTCTTCTCCTTTCTGTCTTCGTTCCAAAGATTCTTTACTGATAATCTCTTTAATTTCTTCAGCAGCAGGGAAGAAGTCACACCATAAGCATAAGAGATCCTTGAGATGATTCAGAGGACAGATAGGAATCTCAGAGATTCTTTGAAATCTGAGTTCCTCATCATCATCTCTGAAGAATATTCCATAAGGATTGTTGATTACTTGACCAACTTGGAAAGGACCACCAGGAGGCAGAGATAAGTCCAGAACTGAAAGATCAGGAGGAGGACCAAACAGTGCATCTCTTGAAAATTTGATAGAAGTTTCATTCCTGATGATGGCGACATCTTCAGAGGAGGAGGACCCAAATTTTTTCTTGAGTTTCAAAGATTTGGGAGGAAGAGGAGATGGCAGCTTTAGTACAGAAACGACTCTATTTATGAGGGCTTCAAGAAGTCCTTCAACGTAGCCTCTGTATGTAGATTTGGATTTCTTCAGCGCATCCCAGAACTCTAACCATTCCGTAAATCCGAAGCTCTCCAGTTTTGATACGTACATTGCTTTTTGGGTTCCATCCTCTCTGGTAATCTCCATGGTCACTGAGAGTTGATCTTTCTTCTTGCGACCAGAGATAGTCACGGCTGATATTGGAAGAAGATCAGAACGATAATCCATCTTTTGTTTGCACCATTCGATAGACTTATCGTTGATCTCTTGTTCTTTGAAGCGTTCCTCTTCAATTTCTTTCAGTAGTGCTGCTTGAACTTCCACAGGCCTGCTTTTCAGCTTTTTGTCCTTAACTTGAGAGGATTGAATCTTTAAAGCGAGTTGGGCATCTCGTTTGCATTCAGCGATCAGCTTCTCAGCTTTGGCAGATTCTTCTCTTTCAGCGTCAGTGAGGAAGTCGAGCTCTGTGGATGTTTGAAGAGGGATTTTCAGCCGTTGACTTTCTAGTTGAGCGATCATTTCAACTCTTTTCTTTACCACTTCCTCTGACCAATGAGATGGTCGAGAGGGCCTTCCTGGATGGACCAGGGAATCTTCTTCTTCTTCTTCATCAATCTCAGCGATAGAGATTGGGATTATTTCTTCAGCTATAGCAGCTGGAATTATTTGTAGTTCAGAACCCTTAAGCAGGGGTGAGAACTGTCTGGTTAGAAAAAGAAGGAAAGAAGGGATAAGTGTATTTTTAGACCGAGAGAGATAAAGGCTAGAAAGGAATAGGGGTTTGGAAAGAGTAGGAGAGTGGTACAATTGAAAGACATACCTGAGACGGATGCTCCCCCTCAGATTGTGATCCAGTCCTCAAGCATTCTTCAGCGATCGGTTGCTTGTCTTTGCTTTGCGAAGGAACACTTGAAGATGTATCACCTCTCACCCCTGTTTTGACAACCTCTTGCGAAGTTGTCCCTGATACGACGTTCGGCTTAGAGAACCATAGAGATTGGTCTTCATCGTCGTCGTCGTCATCGGAGGGCTGATCCTTTTCTTGATCATCAAGATCTAGATCATCTTCCTCTTCATCGTCTTCTTCCTCATCCTCTTCAAAGAGAATGGAGTGAATTGATGATTCTTTTGCCTTCTCCCCCTCAGATTGAGAGGGAGGTTCCTTTGGAGTCTTAGCTTCCCCAGCAGCAGCAATAGAAGTTTCTTCAGTTTTCTCCCCCACTTTGTCATTATCAGCGGTAGGGGATTGTTCAGCTGCTGGAGTAGCTGTTGAAGCTTTTAGCACTTGAACGTCAGCCTCCAGACGCTTAATCCGGTCTTCAACCGCAGGGATGTCGCATGTGGCATCATGAATGAATTCCACAGCGATGTTGAGGTTGGTACGATCATCTTCATTGAAGGAGGGAGGCAGCGCTGGAGCTGGTGCATTCACTTTCTGTAGAATTTGCTGAAGAAGGGACGTGCAGAGGTCAACCTTTGAAGAGAGACCCTGAACTTCAGCGGTAAGAGACTCAAATCGCCCTTGAAAGAGTCGAGAGGACTCTCTGAGTTGGACGACTTGTTCTTCAACAGCTGAAAGTTGAGAGTTCTCAGCTTTAGATGAGCAAGTGGCGGTTAACTTCTTCAGCTCCTCACCAGCCTGATTTACGGCGCTGGTGGTTTCATTGATGGTGTTGGTGAGTGCGTCCACCTTTTCTCCTAGACTGTTGACATGCGTGTCAACAGACGCCAAGCTAGGACCTGAAAATAATGTTAGTTCAGATATGGGCTTATTTGGAGAGGGGGGGGGAGAGAAGTGTTTAGGATTATAGGTGTACCTGACGTATCAAACATTTTGTAGAACTGCATAGATTCCTCAAAAGTTTGATGCTCAGGTCCTATAGGGAAAGAAGAGGTGGCGGGTTCAGAGACCAAGTGAGGAGAGAAGGGAAGAGTTTTGGGGATAGAAGTAGGGATGGGGTTAATCTCAGTGAATGAGATAGTAGGTGGGGTCACTGATGATGTGACAGCGAGTGAGATCGCTGACACGGCAGTATGAGTGACTTCTGAAGTTGTGGAGGAAAGACCCACAAAAGCATCTAAGGTAGCTTGTTGAGAAGCTCCCTCAGGTATAGTACTAGAGGGTGTATTTTCCTTAGTCTTTTTGGCCTTTTTGGAAGGACCAATCGGACCAGCTGATGGTCGTTTAGAAGTAGTGGTAGCGACAGGGATAGCAGACGAAGGAACCGTCTGCGTGGTCGCTGAAGATGAAGAAGAATGGAGAGAGAGACGAGAGCGAAGGAGAGAGATACTTACCTCGTCGGCGAGTGGCTTGACCTCCAGTGATCGTTGACCTACCCTGGCAAAGGTGCCATCATCTTTGGTGGGATAGGTGTTGGGATAGAGGAACTTGATATACGTACATATGAAACGTACGTATGAGATCTTGGGATCTCGTTCAGGCTTCTCTATTCTCGACCTCAGATCTTCAAAGATGGCTGTGGCGTAGTCAAAGTTTTGACCAACGATAACGGAGTATGCCATCTGCAGTTGTGTTTTGCTGGCTTGATCCAGCGAACCACTCTTCCCACTCATGCACTGAATTATGTGCGAGAAGATAAAGTTCAGTTGTGATGGCATCTGAGCTTTTAGGATCTTGGTGAGCTTCTTGTTGGGAATAGAAGATCTTGGTTTGTTTTCCCAACAATAGCCCATTGCGTCCAGGAATGATATCAGCTCATCATCAGTGGGGAGTGCGTCGAACCCACTCTTTGGTTTGTCAGGGAATCTTAAAGATTTCCTGAGGCTAAGAGCGGTCATACTCCCTGGCCCTAATTCCGTGCTGAACGAGATAGCAGGGACTCGTTCGCCTTTCCTGTTGGTAAGTTCAGTTGCATCAGCAGTGAACCAGAACTGCTGAAGTAGAGTCTTGGAGGGCTTAGGATCCACAGTGATCGCGTAAGCTATGCATGACTGCTTGAGGAAATCAGCAGCTTCCACCAGATGTGGGTATTTGTCAGCTTTGAAGTCGAGTCTGGCCAAATGATTACATTTAGTAATCTCAACTTCAGTGAGAGCGAATCGTACATGCTTGGAAGCAACGATTGAAGACTGTGTCATTTCTGTTATGGAAAGAGGCATAATAGAAGAAATGATTTAGATTAAAAATAATATGATTACCAGTTTTCATAGAAGAAGGGAAACTGGAAAACTATCAAGTTATTTTTAGGAGAAAAATAGTGTTCTGGGTAGAAAGAAGGAAGAACACTTTAAAACCAAAAGGTTTTTATTTAAAAACATAAAATCAGAAAGAATGATCTTTAGTTTTTTTAAAAAAACGTTTTATAAAATCCATAGAGAGCGAGTAGGATTTTAAAAAGAATAAACAGCATACGAACAAAGCATATAAATATGAAATAAACCTGTGTATCTTGAAGAAAAAGAGTTGCAGATTCAATATTCTGGGTTTACTTGCTTGAGTGTTCTTGAGAGAATGCTTCTTGCTTTGAAAGTTTTGAAAGCGTAAACCGTATAAAGGAGAAAAGAATTCCTTTTATACGAAGAGAGAAGAGAGAGAATGAAGCGGGAAAAAGAAATCATCATGACATTGACACGTTCCACGAAGTTGATTGGATAGAAGGGCAACGGACGAACGTGTCAGAAAAGGCATGTCGTGGATTGTCGGTTCAAATGACGTCATAGAAGAGAGAGACTGTACATTTGTCCGTTTTTGAAATGATCACTGAAGAAAAGTCAGCGATAGATTTTCCTTTTTAAAAGTATCCTTTTTAGAAAAGAGGGATAGTTTTTCCTTTTAAAGGATCACTGACTAGAAATATCAGTGATTAATGTATTTTTCAAAAAGCTTTTAATCATTTGAAGAAAGTTCAGTGATTAAAGTTTATATTTAAAAAAACATCTTTGAAGAAAAGGAGAAAACATACCTGAGAGTCAGAATGTTTATCAGAGAGAATGATGAGAGGGGAACTTTTGATTACTAACATAATACATGAACGCTGAAGAATTATTCTTCGAGGTTCAGCATTCCAAGCTCACTGATGAGAAAGTTGAACCTTGTCTCATCAAGAGGTTTGGTGAATATATCAGCAAGTTGAAAGTCAGTAGGGATAAAGTGAAGTTCAATATCACCATTCATCACATGATCTCTGATAAAGTGATATCTGATCTCTATGTGTTTTGTCTTTGAATGTAGCACTGGATTATTTGCTATAGCGATAGCACTAGTGCTGTCGCAATAGATAGGAATCTTTGACAGCTGAAGGTCATAATCTAATAGTTGATTTCTCATCCATAAGATTTGAGAACAACAGCTTCCAGCGGCTACGTATTCAGCTTCAGCTGTGGAAGTGGACACAGAATTTTGCTTCTTGCTTGTCCAGCTTACCAGCTTTCCTCCCAAGAGTTGACATCCACCAGTGGTACTTTTTCTGTCAAGTTTACAGCCTGCAAAATCACTATCAGAATAACCAGTTAGATCGAACCCTGAGTCTTTGGGATACCAAAGACCGAGGTTAGGAGTTCCTTTCAGATATCTGAAAATTCGCTTTACAGCGATCAGATGGGATTCCTTGGGTTCAGATTGATAGCGTGCACATAAACAAGTAGAGTACATGATGTCAGGTCGGCTTGCTGTAAGATACAGCAATGAGCCTATCATTCCTCTATAGGCAGTGACATTAACAGGTTTTCCAGATGGATCCTTGTTAAGTATCAGCGGTGGTGCCATAGGAGTTTTCATCGCTGAAGTTTGTGTGAGTTCAAACTTCTTTAGCATATCTTTAACATACTTACCTTGGCAGATAAAAGTACCTTTGTCAGATTGTTTAATCTGAAGACCAAGAAAATATGTCAGCTCACCCATCATACTCATTTTATATTCTTTCTTCATTCTTTCAGCAAAGCGAGTACAAAGAGATGGGTTAGTAGAACCAAATATGATGTCATCGACATATATTTGTACAAGAATTATATGACCTTTTATCTTCCTGAAAAATAACGTATTATCAATCTTGCCACGTTCAAAATTTTCAGAGATAAGAAAAGATGAGAGAGTGTCATACCAAGCACGAGGGGCTTGTTTTAGACCATAGAGAGCCTTATCCAATTTATAAACATAATTTGGATGCTTAGGGTCATAGAACCCTGGTGGTTGTTCTACATAAACTTCTTCATTCAGCTTTCCATTCAGAAAAGCTGATTTTACGTCCATTTGATAAACGATGAAGTCTTTATAGACTGCATAAGCTAAGAATAGTCGAATTGCTTCGAGCCTGGCCACAGGGGCAAAGGTTTCATCATAGTCTATGCCTTCCTCTTGTCGGTATCCCTGAGCAACAAGTCGAGCCTTGTTGCGGGTTACAGTTCCATGTTCATCTAACTTGTTTCTAAACACCCATTTGGTGCCTATTACAGTTTTATCAGATGGTCTAGGAACGAGATTCCAAACTTTGTTTCGAGAAAATTCAGTCAGCTCTTCTTGCATAGCGCTGACCCAGTTTGGATCTCTGAGGGCATCATCAGTCTTCTTTGGTTCTATTAAGGAGAGAAAGTTTACAAAGAGACAGATATTACCTGAGCTTCGTCGTGTCTGAATACCTGCATCTGGATCACCGAGAATTTGATCTATTGGGTGATCTCTTGTCCATCGCTGAGCAGGAGCATGATTGCTTAACTCAGAGGTTGGATCAACAATTGGAATGTTTACTGATGAGGATGTTTGAGGTTCATCAGCAATTAACTGTTGAGTAGGTTCACTAGAGAGGTTTCCAGATGAAGGCAGATTTGATGGAGGTAATGTGTTTAGAGGTTCAGCTGAAACCCATGAGGTGGATTCAGCGGTGGGAGGTATGATACTTGGTTCTTCATCAGCAATTGGAGTTTCAGTGTGCTGATGGTTTGAGAAAGGTTCAGTTTCTCTATAGTGAGAGATCATCCAAGTATTCAGTTCTTCATTGTCAGCGATTGGTTTAGAGTTCGTTGAGCGCGTTTCATCAAACGTGACATGAATGGTTTCTTCTACGGTTTGTCTTCTTTTGTTGAAAACTCTGTAGGCTTTGGAGATGGAGGAATATCCTAAAAATATTCCATCATCGGCTTTTGGGTCGAACTTTCCAAGTTGATCTTTGTTGTTTAAGATAAAGCACTGACAACCAAAGATATGAAGAAAGCTGATAGAAGGCTTCCTTCCAAGAAAGAGTTCATAAGCTGTCTTCCCAAATCGCTTTATTATCAGCGATCTGTTTTGAGTAAAACATGCAGTGTTTACAGCTTCTGCCCAAAATTGAGTAGGGAGGTGAGAATCGCTGAGCATTGATCTAGCAGCTTCTATGATCATTCTGTTTCTTCTTTCAGCGACTCCATTTTGCTGAGGTGTTCTTACTGAGGAGAAGTTGTGAGAGATTCCCTTGTTCTCAAAGAAATTGTTCAGGGAACTATTTTTGAATTCAGTTCCATGATCACTTCTTATTGATCGAACAGTAAGATTATTCAGCACTTCCATCTTTTTGACAAAAGATATTAGTTCTTCTGGAGTATCACTCTTGCAGCGAAGAAAGATAACCCAGGTGTAGCGAGAATATTCATCTACAATGACAAGCGTATATTTCTTTCCAGCTATTGATTGGATATTGACAGGGCCAAATAGATCCATATGCAAGAGCTGAAGAGGACTTGTCACTGAGGAAACTTGTTTCGACTTGAAACTAGCTTTTGTTTGTTTTCCTTTTTCACATGCTGAGCAGAGAGATTCTTTAGCATATGAGTGCTGAGGAAGACCAGAAACCAGTTCCTTAGATGAGAGAGAATTCAGGGTTTTGAAGTTTAGATGAGAGAGCCTTTTATGCCATAGCCAGTTGACATCAGAAGAGGCCTTAGAGAGAAAACATAAGTTTTCAGTGATAGCAGAGTCCATATCTATTACATAGACATTTTCTCTTCTATAACCACTGAGAGCAAGTTTTCCTTTTTCATCTACCACTGAACATGCTTTCTTAGAAAAGCGAACTTCGTAGTCTTTGTCACATAGCTGACTGATGCTTAGAAGATTGTGCTTCAGTCCATCTACATAAGCGACTCTTCGAAAGGTAGTTGTCCCATTGCTGAGGACACCAAACCCACGGGTAAATCCTTTTCCATTTCCACCAAAGGTAACAGAGGGGCCTTTCTCTTCCTTGTATTCAGTGAGCAGGTTTTTTTTGTCCAGTCATATGACGAGAACATCCGCTATCGAGATACCAGATGCCCTTTGATCCCTGCATACATAAGGAAGATTAAGCTTTGTTTGGTACCCACTTTTCAATGGGTCCTTCAGAGTTAGTGGATAAGGAAGATTCAGCAGTCTTCACCGCTGATGAAGATTCAGCTTCAGTGGTAATCTTCACTTTGGTTAATTTCTTAACCTTAGTGGTATTTTTCACTTTGGTGACTTTATTTGCCTTAGAGGCATTTTTCTTCACTTTGGCTGTTTTATCAGCTTCGGTGGTATTTGGACACTTGCTCGCAATATGGTCAGTGAATCCACAGTGATAACATTTTCTATATCTGATGGTGGTTTTATAACCAAAAGGTTTTGAAAACTTAAGATGAGCAGGTCCAGCTCCAAGAATGCCTTTAGCACGAGATCTGGGAGGAATTTTTATTTCTTCAGATTTCACGGGCTTTAGATCAACCTTCAGCTTTGGAGGACAGATATCAAAGATTTCTGTCACTGAGCTAGAAGGTTTATCCACTGAAGGTTTGGAAGGAACTTTCAGTTTGGTTTTCTTGGAAGCCTTCTGAGGGAGAGTAGACTTTCCTTTATCTGCAGGCTTAGATCTTGCAGATATCTCCTCAGGGATGGGATTAGAAGAAGAACAGGGATAGAATTATTTATAAGAAGTGTCAAAGAAAGATGTGACAAAAGTTCCAAACTTAAGCGAGGAACTTTCTTCTTTAGGATCATCCTGTGGTGTCCAAAAACCAAGACCAGTTTTATCACTTTCAGGAGTTTGAGCATTTATTATCTCAGAGATCTTTGTTGATGATTTGCACCATTTTTCAACATGAGCCTTTTCTGCTTTTAGAGCAGCGATGGCTTGTTCGCGTTCAATGCTGATGATTTCATTTATAATGACTTGATCTTTTAGCTTTTCTTCTAAAAGATTTAGTTCACTGATCTTTTCATGACATTTCTCTAGCTCTTGTGTTAAATAAACATTTTTATTTTCAGCTTGAGTTTTGTCATTTAGAGCATTATAAAGGTCAATCGTCAGCACATCAACAGCGCGACTTCTCTCAGCTTCAGGCAGAGAGGGATTTGTTGAGATAGATACCTGAGATGATATGTAGCTCATAGAAGGTTCAGATGGTTCTTCTACTTCTTCTTTAATCTCAGCCATGAGGCAAAGATTAGCGACTTCTTCTTCATCAGAAGATGATTCTTCTGATTCAGCCCAGTCATGTTCTTCAGCGATGAGACCTTTACCTTTTTGCTGATAGCTTTTCAGCTTTTGATATTTGTTCTTCAGCTTATGGTATTTGTCATCACTGGATCTTCTTGAGGTAGAAGGTTTGAAGACCTTTTTAGACCTGCACTCACTAGCAAAATGTCCAATTTTTTCGCAGTTATAGCAAGTGGCTGTAGCCTTATCAACCGGAGTTGATTTTGGCTTTTCAGTAAGAGAGAGAGGTTTACTTCTTCGGAAGTTACTCTTTCTTGCAAATCTCTTAAAAGAGTTTGTCAAGAGTGCTAAGGACTCATTAAACTCTGAAAGATCAGGGTCTGATAAATCCTCAGATTCAGAATCTAACTCAGTGATGGTGAGAGTAGATCGCTGGGATGGAATTATCTCTGATGAGACTAAAGCAACAGCAGTGCTTTTGGAGTCTTTAGAATCTTTTACAAGATTCTTCTTCAGGAGATTAGATTGCTCATAGTTGAGCAATATTCCATACAGAGTGCTAAGAGAGAGAGTATGTAAGTCTTTTGTCAGCTTAAGACATATTGAATAACTGTCCCAGCTTTCAGGAAGACTTTCCAAGAATTTTGTTAGGACCTCAGAATTAGAATAGGTCCTTCCAACAGTTCTTAGGTCAATGATCAGGCAGTTAAACCGCTGATGAATGTCAGAAAGAGATTCATTCTTACCAGCGATAAAACTTTCATACTGTCTTACCAAGTTAATCTTTCGGGTCTCTTGGATTTCAGTGGTGCCCTCATATTGAACACATATGGTTTCCCACATTTATTTAGAAGTTTTTAGATGCATGATGGAATGGAAAACTTCATCAGGCAGAGCCATTGATATAATGGTCTTTGCTCTTGCATCTATGCCTACCTTCTTTTTATCTTCATCACTCCACTGTCTTATTTCCTTAACGACATATCGTTCAGGGACAGCTTCAGTGGTGGCAGTAGCGGGAACCGCAGCTATAATTCTAACAGGTTCATAGGGTCCGTTTTCTATATATTCAGGTATAGTAGGATCCGCACCTTCAAGAAATAGCATCATTCGATTTTTCCATAGAGAAAAGTTATCTCTGCTAAATCGAGGAGGTTTAGAAAGTGAACCATTATCATAGTAGTTTGTGTTTGTGTTTAGTGCCATTTTAGAATAGCAAGGAAAAGTATACAGCAAGATCTTGTTTATTAGATTTAAACAAACTGCTCTGATACCACTTGTTGGTCCCGAAGGTGCTTAACAAGTTTGTAGAAGGGGGGGTTGAATACAAACACATAAATTAAAGTTTAATAAATTGTTTATTGATAAATCAAAATACAATTTACAAGTTTGTTGCGGAATAAGATTAAGACAGACTCAATCTAAACAAACTTAAGAAACACTAAGATGGTTGCACAAGAAATTCAGAGAATGGGGGATTTTTAGAGAGATAGAAAACAAGGGTTTCTATTTTGGAGTTCAAGGATTGAGCACACCTTCAGATGAAGGGGTGAGCTTCCTATTTATACCCTATGCATTAAATGCATGGCAGGGTACTTTACACGTGGCATTCATAGATTGGCTTTGGTAGTCTCACTTTTGGAGACATGCTTTTGGCCGCTTTATGAACAGTGTAGTTGACAGAGTTGGTGTACGATTTGTGGCAGAGACGTGTCCGTTCTGACACATCGTACTGGTTGTGCAAGGTAAGACAAAAGAAAACTTGAGGCATAAGCTTTGTGATCGTTGATCGCTGAGTATCTCTATTTTCAGAGATAAAGAAGTTCAGCTATCGCTGAAGCTTTTCCTCAGGCTTCTTCGCGTAAGTAGATGTCTGATCTTCGCTGATATCCGCATCAGGTCACTAGTAGACTTATCTATTGTTCAGTGGCTTCGTCTTCGATTCAGCTATGAACTATGTTGACGCGAGACTTGTCTTCAGGGATTACGTTAACTGTGTTACATAGGAAACGATCAGTGATGACTGAACAGACTCAGTTTGATCGCTGAAAGTGAAACACATACATATTAATGTTTACAGAAAGGTCATCAGCGATAACTGAACAGACTCAGTCTGATCGCTGATGATAAAACACTAATACATATAATAACGTAATTTTCACTAAGTATAAAAGAGGGTCGTTATCAAATCACTGAGAGAGTTTGGATCAACAAAAGGAGGATGGATGGTATAGAGATAGGTTTAATAATTATGATTTTGGTGTTAAAGTATTATAGTCAAGTTTTTTAGTACAAAATCATATATGATTTTGGTGTTAAGTATGATTTTGGTGTTAAGTATTTAGAACAAAATCACATGTGATTTTGGTGTCAAATATTATAGCCAAGTTATTTAGTACAAAATCATATATGATTTTGGTGTTAAGTATGAAATTGGTGTTACGTATTTAGAACAAAATCACATGTGATTTTGGTGTCAAGTATTATAGCCAAGTTATTTAGTACAAATCATATATGATTTTGGTGTTAATTATGAATTTGGTGTTAATTATTTAGAACAAAATCACATGTGATTTAGGGTTGCAAACTAATAACATCATTTACTATAAGTTATAATCACATATGATGCATACTACACTTAAACAATCTGTTAAGTTTCTTTACAATATAATCATAAATGATTTTGAATTGCATATTTTACACTATATAATCATCTGTGATTTGGGTTACATATTCGGGATTTGCTTGAAAAAACAAACAGACCAGATAAACTACCAAAATGGATTAATCGAATTTGCTTTAATAAAGGAAAAGGATAAATACGTTTTTGATTTGAATTAAATATTATAATCCATGATTTTTGGAAGTTAATACTATCCTAAATTATCCATAGCATAATATGACTTTATTGTCCTTTTACTCTTAATTTTAGAAACTATTATTTTCGGAATTAATTTAAAAAATGATTGGCTGAGAATCGTCCCTTTATTCTTTTAAATACACTATGTTCTCGTTTGAACCCACCCCTATATATATATATATATATATATATATATATTAATGTTTGGGTTTTTGTGACACCTGTCAAATTCTGAATATTAAGGTTAGCACCCTTAGATTATTTTATAAGTTTTGTCACTTTTAGATTTTTTTTATTAAAAGCCTTTAAGATAAAAGTTTCCCGAAAAATTTAGAAGTTGCGTTAAAAACCCGGAACAGTTCCGCATCTGACCGTCACTGTCCAGAAATGCCAAATAAGGGAATAAAAGTCCAAAATCCTTAAACTATAAAAATCAGTATGTTAATTTCTCTTGCATTGCAAAATTTTCAAATTTGACATTTTATTAGCAAATATTGAGAATTGGGTATTTCGGTTCTCAATTATATCTGATATTTATAAACTAGACTAGTAATTTATTTAAAAATATATATATATATTAAACTAAATCTTTTAATAATGGTGAGTCACTTAGGACACTTGTCCTAATCCTACATTATTTTAATTATCTTTATCAATTAAAAACCAAATTAAAAACCAAGAATTTACTCACATTTTCAAAAATCAACTTTTCATCTCCTCTCCCTCTTCTCTCTTGTGTTCGGCCGAAGAAACCCACCACCACCACCATTCCATTTTTTTTTCTTTGTTAAAAATCAAAATCCAAGCAAGAAACCATCATCAATTTGAAGTTAGAATCAAGTTTCCTTCTCAAATCTTCAAGGTAGTCTCAAAAACTACATTTCTCTTATGCATGTTCTCATATTTCGAATTTTGGGTTTGAGGAGCAAAAGATTTCATCTAAATGTTGTATAAATTGGATTTTTGATGATGGGATGGATTACATTTGATGTATATAGCATCATAAAATGAGTTTTTGATTCTTGTTTTCAAAGAAAAATTTATTTATTATCAAATTTAGGGTTTTTGATTATAATGTTGAATTTTGGTATCATAAACCACTAAAATGTTGGTATTATTGAAATTATGATTATATTATCATAATGAAATGTTAGTATATAAATGTTCTTATGAAGGAATTTCCCTATAATTCCACATGATTAAGAACTTAGTAATAATGTCATTTATTTGATGTTGTGTTCATGCATGCATTTGGATGAGCATTTTGATTGCAATGAATCCATGATGCATAAGTTAGTTTATCATGTAATGAGGAGTGAAGATATGGTTTATAATCAAAAATCATGTCTAATGATCATCATTTTTAGTTTAAAATAGTATTTTCTTCATTTTAGAATCTGTCCAGAAACTGGACTTCACTTCTAGCTTGCACAACTCACAAACCACATGTCCAAACTTGGGGTTTTTGCTTCTAAACTTTAATTTAGAGTGTTAGCTTTCTAAAAAGTCCAAAAACACTGAATTTGGAGTTGATTTGGGCACTTAAATGGATTTTACAAGAAAATGGTGCAATCTGTCCAGTGAAGACAGATTCATACACCTATCTTGTAGAGGCCATAACTCCCTCATTACTCATCCAAAATAAGTGAATCTTTTTCCAAATGTTAGGATTTTGAGTTAGGTTTGCATCCATATATGGACCATTGTCTAATTCCAAGAATTGATACCCCAAAAGCCTGTTACAAGTGAGGTATGTCACTGATCCGAAAATCAGTGACACTCTGTGTTGTAAAAATTATTTGAGGTATCAAAAGACATACAAAAATTATAAAAAAATGCAGATTTACTCTAAACATATCATAGAACACCACAAAAATTTATGATTAAATAATTCTATTGGGAAGTTAAGCTTCCGTGTGGATTTTATCGAATAACATTCTGGACAGCATGTGCTGAATCCAGAAAGGTAATCTTCTTAAGTCTAAATTTTGTTTTATTGTATTTTGGAACTTTGTATAGTTTAAAAATGGATATGGACTAAAGAATTTATATAATGGCATTTCATGGGACAATTGGACATATTGGTTGGACATCGGAATAGGGCATTAATGTGTTTCTCTATGACAACTCTTGTATAGGGAAACTAAGGGCGAGACAAATTCCATAAGTATTAAAGTAAAGCTTCACCCGTTACATTCGTTAAGGTGAGTATTCACAGCCCCACTTTTATCGTTTTAACTGATTTTGGGGTGAAAAGCATGTTTTAGTTGCGTATTTAAAGATTCATGAGAATTGTTTGAAAGTATTGCGAATTGGCAATTTATAAGGCTTTGTTAAAAGCGTTTGGAATTATAAGCTATATGATAAGTATGCAATTGATGTGTTGAGTATTAAATGTTAAGACCCCGTGACACTACTATTAACTCGAAGAAAATCGGGCCTATAGTATTAGTGGATAGCGCTATTTGGTGTGACAAACCCACCTTAATGCTGACGAGCAGGGGTGCACTATACTAGAGAAGATGACTAAACATGTGGCTTGAACCACCGCTGAGTTAGTTCATCGGGGGCGTTGAAATTGGTCAGGGACGGCTTAGTAGTGGCTCAACGTAATATTATCTTTGCATACACTTATCATAAAGAAATTAAATTGTGGTACTCATGAATCAAAGAATTGAAGTTTGGTTTATACGTATGTTTTACAAATGACAACTTGCATATAAAAATGATTTGTGCATATTTAAAACCTGTGAACTCACCAACTCTTTGTAGTTGACCTTGGTTTTTATTCATGCTTTTCAGGAATCAAGAAGGTAATTCCATGATGTTTATCAGCGCACTTCATATTTTGAAGCAAGATTATTTTGCTTTATGCGTATCGTTATATTTTAAGTTTGGGAATTGTAAACAATGACGATACTATGTTCTTAAAAATGTAATGTATTTTGAAAGTTAAGTAAATGTTGGTATGTTATAATCTTGTGATATGACATTGGAGCTGTTATGCCTCGTGTTTCCGCTTTAGCGGGGTGTGACAGTTTTGTTATGGATGGTTGGCAGTAGCGATGGTCGCGATGGTGGTGGGCGGGTGATAAATGTTGTTGGCTGAGAAAGAAGGGTAAAAAGACCAAATTGCTCCTTACATGAGGGACACATGACTGACTTAACGAATGTTAAGTTAACGATGTTAACTCAAGGGATGTTTTTGGCCTCTGAAACGTTACATCCAACAACAAATAAACTAACCATGAGGGTTGTGGCGTAGTGGTTAAGGCCCCGGGGGATGTGGTGGAATATCTCATCTGCCAAGGGTTCGAATCCAAACGTACACAACAATTGTGGCCATTGAGTTTATTAGGACTGATTTCTTACGGTCATAATTTGCTAGAATTAGTCTAGACTACACCCTTCCAAAAAAAACAAAAAATAAACTGCAACTCTTCACCTTCATCAAAACCCCCTTTATTAAAACTAAATGAAAAAACATTTAACTAGACTTAACTGCAGATAAAAACTAAAAATCTGTGTGTTACTATATACCCAAAAGTGATTGTATATTTTGACATTCTGTCATGATATTAATAAATAAAAGACATTGCCCAATTGTTACGTTATGTTCTAATTATGTTTAGAATCTATAAACCATAAATGTTCTAATCCACAATCAAAAACCATGAGACAAATTCATTCGAACGGATCATATATACATGAACGATAAGCACATCGATTATATTCACAGTTAACAAAGTGTGATCAAAATTCTATACCGCTATTTAATTGAACCGAAAAAGAAGGCTGACCAGCGTTTCCAAGAGGAGTTTCGACTTTAAGTACGATACCCGTTCTTCCAATATTTCCGTTCCACTTCGACCTACCTACCTGCATTATTAGAATTATATAAATTCGTGAAGAAATACACAGATACCAAAGAGTTATTTGCCTAGCAGTACCCGAGTTACAGGTAGAGCCCAATTGTAACACCCCAAGCCTAAAGCAGCAGACTGACCCAATAAAATCCGATTCAACTTGAAACCATGATAGAAGTTATTGGTAGACTTTGAGCTTATAAGATGTTTGACTGATCTATTTTTCTATCCATGTGGGACAGGTTGTTATACGAAGGTCAAGGTGAGACGTGTATATGAGTTTTGCAGTATATAAAATATTATATACTTCAAAAAGAAAGAAAAAAACATACAGATAGCGATGCAAATGCTGAGGGATGTGATGCTAACGAATAACCACCGATCAAATTCAACGCGTCGTTCACCGAATGCACAAGTTCTGCCTTCACTCCAGGATTGCTCCCACCGACTGTTGGGTGTAAGCTGGCCAAGCATAACAGACAGATTATTTGCATATATAGAGGTAAAAAAACAAACACTGCAATAAAATCGGTTTTATAACATATGCCAAATATGTCTAAATGTCCTAGTAGACTGTTTTTATGACTTTAAGTTTATTATAACCAAACAATTGTGTGTCCTATGTAAATATGTTACAATAAGTTCATAGCACATGTTTGAGCATCATAGACGTTTTTAGGACGCTTTTGATATAAATCGTCTTATTAGTTTTTTTATATGACACTAGAAGCGTACTCGCGCAATGCAGCGAGATACATCACGATTTTAATGTTTATTTTTATTTTTTGTTTTTGATTGATTTACAGTACGATTTTGGATGGTTTTTATTGAGTGATAATGGTTTTTTTATATATAAATTTGTTTAATTTAGGCTTAACAATATAATGTTTTTTATATAAAAAAAATTAAGTAGTTTGTTAAAATTCATTAATTATCTTATATATTTTAAATTTTTTATATTTAAATTGAGATGTTTATCCTGTTTTGATTATGTTTATCAGAATTCAAATTTCATAATTTTAGGATTTGGGGATTAGAGATAAGGATTTTGGGGGATAAGGATGAAATTTATTAATTAGGGTTAAAAGCATTTAAAAGTAGTTGGCCCAAACGGAGGGGGGATTCTCACATTCTATAAATGCTCCTTTTCACGCAACAGATCTAATTTACCTGAATCGGACGGTTGGTCTCATCATGAGACCGGATCTCTTCCATGCCAACGCTTGTTCAAAACCCATGGTAAATGATCTATCGGGCCATTGTACCATCGGTGTGATGCACGTTCCCCAATTATTCTACAAACAAATCTCCATATCAGAAAAGAATTTCACAAGGATGTTAAATACTTTCTTACGTGTAGAACAACTAACCACAGTAGTACCCGGCTTATCAATTGAGCCCAACCTCCTCCGTAGAGGTCAAGGGTTCAAGCAAGGTTGTAAATGGTGTGAAAGCCTCAAGCCCTTAGGAGTCACAACGAGGCCACAACATTCACAACATTTTTCAAGGCATGACTTATGGCAACAAATCACTATATCATGTATAATATTATATGTATATAGAGGTGGGTTCATACGTTAACAGTATCTATTTAAGAAAACACGAGAACGGCCGAGTACATACAAAATCATATATGATTTGCCGCGACTTAAAGTCGTGGCCAAAGTCATGCGTGTCCATTTTTTGGCCGTTAATGCCGAATCATATATGATTTTGCACATGATTTGTTGTTTTCTTGTTTTCTTAAATAGTTAGCGTTCTCGTTTGAACCTTCCTCTCTCTCTCTCTCTATATATATATATATAGGGGATGTTTCATTTATAAACCATCCAATTCTAACAAACCCTATATATATATATATATATAAGCATATGTTTTCTACTATTACTCATTGAGTCGGTGATATTAAACGGTTTAAATTAGGTTATATATTAAAAACTAACAAGTAAGACATTAAAAAATAAGAAAAATCAAATATTGCGGTACAAAAACTGAGAATTAGACAATGGCGTGCCACAGTCTTAACGTGGCCTTGAGCCATGACGGCTGTTGCAGCGAGCCTTTTAGAGAACACTGGGTTCAAGCCTCACCAAAGGTGAGGCGTGTGTGTGACTTTTTCCGTTTCGTATATAAATATTATATACTTCCGGGAAAAGAAAAAAACTCACCTTGCACGAGAAACTGAACCTCATTTCTCCCGGATAACGACCTTGAGCTTGAAGCAGACCACCAAAAAGGGGTAAAAAAGCACTGGTGGATAAGCCTTCACCGGCTACATAGGTCAGTTGACCGTTTGGAAACTGCAAATCCATGAACGACTGCAAGATTCGGTACAAAAAGAAATGTAAATTCAAACAACCCACCTCAAGAAATCCAATATTTCTCAAAATTTATCAAAGATTTTGTTTATCATGAACAAAGGGACTTTTTGTACTCACACAAGCCAAGGGATTCAGGTAAACCATGGACATTAACAGCCACCTTCTATGCTTTGACCACACAGCTGGACAAAGAGAATGCATTCCATTCTGGTAATAAACAAAAACAAGGTGATTCAAAGGGAGAAAACGAGTGCATATCAATGAAAGAAGACGAGATCATTTGCCTAACAATTCTAACAACCTACCAAACGGAAATTGGCCCAGTGGTACTTGACCACTTGGGTTATCGCTACAGTGTCAGCCTCCCATGAGGTAAGGGGTTCAAACCTCACCAAAGTGTTAGGAGTGTGTGTGAGCATTTACCGTGTATAAATGTTATATATACTTCAAAATTGTAACAACCTCTAAAGAATAAAATTTGGACATGGTTTTGACAATTTAGTTGACACCATGTTTTTCTAACAAGTCATCTTACTCATATATGTCTTTCACCCTTTTTCTATTTGTATTGCTATTGCTTACTCATATCTAGCTTTTCAAACCTTAGCTTATCTGGGGTTTTTTCACTTTCACACACTTCTCGGTAGACGGGGGTCTTATCGGAAACAACTGTTCTACTCTTTAGGGTAGAGGTCCGGTCTGCATGCAATTTACCCCCTGAATTCCACCTCCGGGTGAGATATATTTGGCCCGTTTGGTTTGGTTTTTCTAATAAGGGATATATGCCTTTAAGGGTCTGTTTGGTACACGGACAGGAATGGACAGGGGAGAGTGAGGTAGGCGGCTGAAAGAATCGTGAAAGGTTTTAGGGTTTTAATTTGATAGGGGTAATTTAGTAAGGTTTTAATGTTTTAATTTGACATGGGTAATTTAGTAATTTACCAATCTTGTCTCATCTCCCTAGTTTTTGTTCCACCTATTTTGGTGAGACAGAAAAAATTCATTTATGTCCCCCTCACGTCCTGTTTTGTCCCAGTCTAATATCATGCCAAACGTCGTACTAACAAGTTTTTATCTTGTCCTATCTTGTCCTGTACTACAAGTTCTTTTGTGCATACATATCCGAACACCCGTAGCATACATTATTCATCAGTTGCACATCATATTCTTTAGTAACATTTACGGGACTAAAATCTTATAAAACAATTTGAGATAGAATATATATACCTTTCTATCATAACCATACCAAAGTAAATGCTGTTTTGACAAATGAACCGGCAGAAGAAGAGTAGAATCACGAACGAATAGTACTGGTCCAAGCTGGACAAGAAAAAGGGACGGATTTACGTTTCCTGATGTGGAACTGCCACGTGATGCTTCTACTCTCCAGAAATCTCCCCTTGCACCCAAAGAAGTCTCCACATCATGTGTCCGACTGTCGAATGTTGACGAAAGATTAAGTATTCCCTGCGATCAAATAAAAAACAAATTTCATGAAGATCATCAGCAAATATAGAAAAGAACTCCGTTGCATCAAGCAGAAAAATGAAAATGTAAAGTTGTTTTAGAAAGAAATTTTTAACATAAGGGAGGGTTCGTTAGGAACCTAACATTGATTAGGGACTCGGGACCGATCACAGCGTGACACGTGTCATATTCATCAGGAACATGGACGTGTCAGATTCATCATGAATGTGTGATTCATGATGAATAACACCTCCATATTCATCGTGAATGTGTTATTCATGATGAATATTCATCCTGATGGATACTTGGCCTGCCGTGGGCGGTTCCTTGGTTCCCGATCAATTTTGGGTTCATATCGGAACTTCCCTCAAGATATCATCATTTCCACATACATACCAAATTCTAGCATTGCCTTTGATATTTTTCAATTTCTTCTTATGTTCTTTCAACGCAAATTTTTTTAGCAAGCTTTTCCCTTTTTGATTCGCACCATTTGCACAAGACGGGTCTTCATGTAAACAGCCACTCTATTCTTCTAGGTAGGGGTCAGGTTTGCATACATCGCACCCTCATAACCCCACCTCCGGGTAGGACTTACTCCCTTTGTTTGGTTTCATTTTGGTTTATCGTTTCCACATACAACAAGCGTCATGACATGTTATTGGCTAGAAAAATCTTTATCATTTCCAGTTCTAAACCATTGAGGCATAAATGGATTACGGCATGATGCATGCACCGAATATGGAAAGAATCATTTGTGCTTTCATCTCAAAACCAATTATCTACAAGAGAAGCCACTCTTGGATCATATATTAGTTCGAGTACCAAAATGGACTAGATGGGATTGGACACGCAAGAGCGAGGTACGCATGTGTTTTTTTTCTTTCTGCTACCCGTGGGTTTGCAGGCCGGTTTGCGTGAACCTCGACTAATCTTAGGAGTCCGGATAACCGCCAGGAAAATCCCCGGCAGAACTCGAACCGGTGACCTTTTATATATAGTCTTCATAGTGAGATTTGTCACACATACAAAGAAAAGTGGAATCTTACTTGTGTGGTGAGTTATATAAATATATATATATATATATATATATATAAATATAAACTTTTAGGCATATCACTTGTCCCACATAGGAATAGTGATCTATTCTTTCTTAGTTTATAAGCTCTAAACCTAATGTAAAATTGTTTAAGAGATTTGATCAACAAAGAAGGATTTGGCCTTGTTGTGTGAATTTTACACAATATTAAACGGTCAAAAGATAGCACTAGCATGTTGCGCATGTGCGATTTCCCAAAAATCAGATTTTTAGTGCTTGACGAACAGTGACTACCCCGAGTTTATGGGCAACTTAACTCGCCTTACCCACTCTATGGCGTATTTTGTCCGTTTTTTGACAGGTTTTAATGTGTTATCTGTTTGTGGATATAATCTAAAGTTAGTTAATCTCATCCAAATCAGTTATACATACAAACCTATATATATGTGTGATCATTCATTTCATCATTTAAGACTCTTAATCCTCTCTCTTTCTCTTCATGAAATTTGCATAAATGTTCATGGAAGATATGTTTAGTTGTCAAGCATATCTTTATGATTAGATAACTCCTGGGGGTGTATTAGCCTTTAACCCAAACAACCTTAATAGAGGGGGATAATAATATCCTAAGGATAGTGATCCTTCACGTTCTAATCATAGATTTGCGGCACATTTTTCTCCTTCTATTATTCTTATTATCCTACTTTATAACAGAGCCTACGAGGAGGAGCCCAAAGATCCAAACATTATAGCCAGTTGAGCAAACCCCACAAGGTTTTAGTATCTTAATGAGAAAACTAATATCAAAATAGTTCTCAAAATAATTGAAGTACGACTAGGGGTGTAAACAAGCTGAGTCGAGTCGAGTAGTAGGTTAATCGAGCCAGGCTCTGGGCTCGAGCTTGACTCGAGCTCGCTTAACTTTTCAATGTAGGGCTCGAGCTCGAATATGTTTTTAGTTATAGAGCTCGATGCCCGTTTATTGGTTCGAACTCGAGATTGATTAACTCGTTTATGGCTTGATCTCGCTAATTTCTATATTTTTATTGTATGATTAATAACTATATGAGCATGTTTGGCTCGAAAAAGAGTATGCTCAAATGGCTCGGCTCGACTGGACTCGAAAAGTTGAATCGAGTTTTCGAACAAGCCGAGCAGAGCTCGGCTCGACAAGTTAAACGAGTTCTATTTTATGTTTGAGATCGACTCGAGCTCGACTTGTTTACACCCCTAGGTGTATGAGCAATAAGTTTAATCTAACTAATCATCAACTTCCGGCTGCGAAATATACCTGCGGTTTGCCGGAAAATCGAGCAAGCTTCGAGTTAAATCCCGAAACCTCCTCTTCTTCCACCTCATCTTTCATCTTCTCAGTTTCATTATACCCAAAATCCTTAAGCCTTTTTGACAACACACCAATATCCTCATGAACCAACATATTAATCCCCAAATCACCACTCCTCCGATCACCGGAATCCACCCTCAACACCGCTGTTTCTTCCTCATTCCAAAACGGCACCGGCACCGGCAACCTCCTAAAAAACTGCTGAACAACACCATTCAAATTAGCCCCAAAGTCCACCCCAGCTTGACCTAACCTGCTTCCAATATCGAAAATGGCGGAAACGCCATTAACACCGTAACCGGATTTCTCGATCGCAAGCCCTAGATCTCGTGTAACGAAATTGTGTGAGGGGAATTCGACATCGAAGAGCTTAGGTGGTTGAGGGGGGTTCGGCCATGTGAACGATGGAGGTGTGATGTGTGATTGAATCAAACCTGTGAAACCTTGTGTTAACCGATCGGCTAAATCTAATCCGTGGCGTTGTACCTCTTCCCATGCTTCAATCGATCTTTCAACAGACATTTTTTTTTTCTTCTGAATCTAGTAACGATCAGAAGTCAGAAGTGGAAATTTTTCGATTGCAAACGGTTTCCGAACTCGTTCCACATGATTCAAACGAGCGAATCGAGTTATTTCCACAACTCCGAAGTTGAATTGGTGTCGGAACTGTTAAATTTTAGGGCAGAGAGAATTGAAGTGGGAAATTGGGTTATTGAATTGAAAATTGGGGAAAGATAAGAAGAGATGGTTGTGGGGTTAGTGTGTGGTGATGGGTTTGTTTTTGTTTGTATGAATTTGGGGAAGAAAGCTTCAATCAAAGGAATTGACTTTTGGGGAAGAATTGAGATCACGATAGGCCTACGTGTTAATGTGAGACTCTCGGATTTTATACTTGAAACTTTACAGTAAAATAAGCTGGTTGTACTTGTAAGTTCGTTCAATTCACACAGGCAGGGTGACTGAGGTGCGTGCTTCGCAAGTTTTTTACTTCTGGTCTTGCCTAGGTTTATGGAAGAAAGGTTTACCTATGGCCTGTGTGGTCTTCTGCGGAATTACCCAATGAATGTCTTCTAACGCCGCTCTTAGTCTTCCGGTGAGGAGTAGGTATATCTTGACTTTATAGGTTACGGGAATAAATATATGTTGGAGACGTGTGTGCCAGGGGAATGGAGGGCAGTGGGGAGATAAGCTTCACAGCAAAATATTACGAGGGTTCGGAATTTTTTACTTTCACAGTATTTTGCTGTGAAGTTTCAAATGTAAAATCATGGTCTCACTAAAACAGACCGGTCTCACGTAAACCCAACCCTTTAGGACACTCTTCTTCTTGTCATATTCTTGGATGGTGGTTTTCATTTTGTTTTAGAGAAAACTACGTTTTTAGTTCCTTTGGTTTGTTAAAAATTGTAATTTTCATCTATATACTTTCGATTTTTGAAATTAACATTGTTATCTTTATGATTTATAATTTATTGTTACTTTTTCTTCATTTTTTATGATTATACTTGTCGTTTTCGTCCTTATAATTTATAATTTATTTCTATCTTCGTCCCTCGTATTTAAATATAAAAAATTTACATTAAAACCAAAAATAACAATAAACTATAAACCACATAAATAAAAGCCATACTTTCAAAACCACATAAACAAAAATCGTAAAATTTAATTTAACACACCATAGGGACTTTGTCAACTTTATTATATCTATAGCCAAAATAAGTAAAGAAAACGTTTTCAATAACATATTTTTATATATGTCGTATATGACATTAACATGATTATTTTAGTAAAGTTTTAATAAAGTTGTTATTTAAATGATTATTTTATACATAATAATATGATTATTTTATATATAGTAATAGTAATATGCTTTGTTTTAGATGAAATTTGTAATTAAAAACATGATAGTATCGTAGAAAATATCTTTCTTTTTCTTCTTTTCTTGGGAGAGGGGACTGAATGTTTTTATCTATCATTGCATAGAGGGATCAAGAGGAAAGATATGTTTGGTCTAGGGACGGAGTGCTTCGATCGACAATGCAGGTGCAGGGGTTTGTTCGACGTGTTTGCTGGAGAAGAATAACCTGATACGTGCGAGGAGGGGTGGTGTCGGAAGATATGAATGAAGCAGGGTGATACCGATTTACAAAGAGAAGGGGAGGGCTGGTGTCGAAGGAGCTGCAAGAGTTAATCGGACGAGAAGCGATGCAAAGGAGCAAGATATGGTGATTGCGGTAGTGGCAACTGGCGTTGTTTCATCGAATATGTTGGGGAAGAGCATTGGTTAATGTTTTTACCGGTGGAGTCCGATAACGAGATGGGTGGTGCCAGAGTTTGGAGGCAGGACTAAAGGTTCATCGAAGGTCTTGGATTGTACTTTGGTTTCCTATCGTTTCTCGGTATTTATATTAGATTAAATTTTTTTGGGTCCCTATACATTTACACATGCATTTAGTTTTTTAAAAGAAAAATATGATAAAAGTATAAAAAGACTAAAACATCCCTTACTTAACGAGTTTTTTTTAACAACGGTGCAAGAACCAAATCCAATCATTTTTACAAAATCACAATGACCATTATAATTTTAAAAATGTAATCATAAAAAAAGTGTTATAACAAATTATATATGCTATAATTTTTCTAAAATAGAGTATAAAAAGTTGAAATCTCTAAAAAAATTACAACCAACTCCAACAGTTATTCTATTTTAACAATTCTATCATCAATTATATTAATAAAATATTAATTTTCTCTTCTAAACAAACAATTTCAATGTCTCCTATTGGTGGAAAAGAATTAAATATTATTTATCTCTCTTTAATATGAGGTTTTAGAGATTTTTCTAAATTTGGAGATTTTTACATTCTCTCATTTTTTTTTTTTTTTTTTTTCTATTTTAGCATATGATATAGTTAGAGAATTTTTTTTTGTTAAAATGTCAACTTTTTTTTTAATTCCATAAAAAGGAAACACTATTTTAATTTAATGATTAAAGATTGGAAGAAAAGATAGATAAGTAGATTCTATACATCATCATCGTCACCGTGGGTAGGATTCATCTATCTTCACGCACAATTAAAACCCTAATTTTCATCAGATGTTCAATCGAAGTTTTTTCATAGTTTGTTAATCACTACGAAATCCAACAATTCCGATGCAGATTGATTGATTGATTGATTGACGCTTCTCGCAAAACCTATCAGATGGAACAACAGCCTAACGTTGTGCGATATCCTGTGATTCATCTCGATGATTACGAACCCAAAATCTTCACTCCAAAGGTAACCAAAACTCTTAATCCTTCTATCCTTTTGAAATTATCGTGAATTATATGACTGTTTGCTGTTAATTCTAAGTTTAATTAATCGATTTTTATCATCCAACGAGGGTAGAGTACTGGCTTGATTAGTTTTGATGTTTACAGTCTGGAGGTTGTTCGGTGTAATTTTTGGGAAGGAATTCTGAATAACTTCAGCCTCAAGTATTATATTTCAGGATTCACGCTAACAAATGTAACAATTGAAATGCAAAAAATCGAACTTAGAAACTTCACATATGAAGTCCTTCAATGGATCCTAATCTGTATTTAAATTATTAGAGGAAAAACATAATGGAATCAGGAGCCTTGATCAACACTGCTGGATGAGACTTGAGATTTTTTGATTATGTGCAGTTTTTTTTGTTATATTTATGATTGCTTGATATCAATTGTTGCAAAGTTCTTAATTTTTCTGGAGAATTTTGGTTTGGTTGTTGTATCATTTGTTTGTATTATTTGCTAGGAGTTATTGGAGGCACAGGATTAGGGTAGCAGATTAGGGGTGGGGATCGGAGTTGGAGAGAGGAGAGGGCATGAGATATGGTTAGTGAGTCGTAAGTTAGGTTACCATAGGTTGTTTGGTTGGTTTTCTATTAAGTCCTATATAGATAAAGATGTCTATGTAGATTAATTTGTCTGTATAGATTTGAGAAAGATTTTGTTTGGGAGAGTTTTTTCATAGATAGAAGGAGGGTTTGGAAAAAAAAACTTGGCTTTCTGTATAAAGCTCCCTCTATAAGCTTACTGAATAAGCCACTTGCTATATCATTAAGCTACTACCAAATTGTCATGTATAGTTGACTAGAATAAGCTGTAAGTCTCGTTAAGCTCATTAAGCTGCTAATACATACTAGCTTTTCAAGTTGTATCTTATATGCATTTCTCTCTTTCACACACTTTGCACAAGCCGAAAATCTTCACAGAAACAACCGCTCTACTCTTCAGGGGTAGAGGCTAGGTTTGTGTACATACCTATGGTGGAACATATTGGGCTCATTTAGTTTGATTTTATTCTTCGCTAATACCGAGACTGAGAGATTGTAAATGGTTAGGGTTCTGAAGGGGTCAATGAATACAGTGAAATCAGCAATGGAGGGGGAAGTGATCCTAGAATAGAAGAAAAACCGGTATTTGAAGTCGAAAAAACAAAAACAATGGTCGGTAGCAGCAGGGTGGGCAGTGATGCTTGTAAAGATTCGAATGATGACCACGAGAAAGAAAATGAAAAATTCTATTATGATCCACCGATTACTGAAGATACTGGGGTTTGGATTCCTGTTTCGGTTCCACCAATGTCAGAAAGCCAACGTGAAGAATGGAATAGAGGTATCCGTATGAACACAAACTACTTACGTGATGTTGATATGGAATGGGATCAATTTGTCGCCGAAGACAAGGAGTTGACGATGTGGGATGTGGTTCTCGATATGTTACTTGCAGCTGGAGGGCGGATGAGATCCATGACTTCTGGCGATTCTTACGCGTATCAGATTTCATGGTTATCCGATCAGCTTCTCGAGCATACTTGGAAAGAGGTGTCTGATAATCTCACGGAGGTTAACGCTGGCGGCATAAAGGAACTCCTAGAGGCCGATCCACCAAAATGGTTGGCCGATAGTGCTGCGGGTTATTGTATGCTGTGTAATGTGCGGTTTCATCCTATAATGTGCTCTAGACATCACTGCCGGTTTTGTGGGGGGATCTTTTGCAACGAGTGTTCTAAAGGAAGGAGTTTACTTCCCGTAAAATTCCGTCATGAAAACCCGCAAAGAGTGTGTGATGTATGTTGTGTTCGGCTTGAGTCCATTCAACCGTACCTAATGGAGCAAGTGAGCCGTGCAGTGCAAGTACCGACACAGGACGTGACAGACCTTAGTACATTGAGATCATGGCTCAACTTCCCGTGGGGACAAACCATGGAATACGAGATCTATAAGGCTGCAAACACCATCCACGGTTACTTTAAGGTAAACCGAGTAGGTAAAGATATGAGTTTACATAGCGTTCTCGAAAGCCTTTTTTTAAGAAAAAGAAAAAGAAAGGAATAAGAAGGAAAATATCATTTATGTTTCCTCCCAATCATGGGAAGAAAAAGACGGGAAGAAAATCTTAAAGGAGTCTATGATCTTTTATGACAAAAATACTTTCGTAATACCTTTTCAACAAATTGACCGAAATAGCCGGAGATTACGCAAGTAGCACTTATGCAACTTGCGTGATCCACTTTTTCCAATATTATATTGAGGAAATTAGACATTACGTTTGAGTGTATTCCACATAGACATGCCACCTAGACTTTACGCAAGTAGCACTTACGTAACTTGTGTAATGTCTAATTTTTCTGATTATTTTATTGGAAAACATGAGTTATGCAAGTTGTGTAAGTGCTACCTGCCTAATCTCCTGTTATTTGGGTCACAAAGTTGGAAAGTGGATATTAAGTGAAGAGGGGAGGACTGATCGGCTATAATTGAACAATTTTCCGAGAAATCAAATATGCCCTGTATATAAAGTATATTTGTAAAAATGAAATCTTTCCGGTTCAAGAACACAATTACTTTCCATTTTTTTTTCTTTTCTTTCCCAAATTCGAGAACAAGGTGAAAATGAAAACGAAGAATGTTGGTTGACATGTATGATTTTGTCAGGTTGGTTCTTTGAGCCCCGAAAAAGCGATACCAAATTCTATTTTGAAAAAAGCAAAAGGACTTGCAATCCTTACTGTTGCGAAGGTCGGGATGATGGTGACCTACAACGTGGGTACGGGTCTGGTTGTTGCTCGTAGAGAAGACGGATCTTGGTCTCCACCATCGGCCATTTCTTCATTTGGTATGGGTTGGGGAGCTCAGGTGAACCACTATTTCTCAAATGTTATCATTGTCTTCTTGTAATTTTCAAGTCCTTTAGACCACCATCAAATCCTATGTATAACTATAACAACTTTGGCCTTTTCTTCGGCCAAATTCGACTCATGGTAGGTTGGAGGGGAGGTTACGGATTTCATAATCGTGCTGAGAAATAGCGATGCCGTGAGGACATTCGGTGGAAATGCACATTTATCGGTCGGTGCAGGGGCAAGTGCCGCTGCTGGCATCGTTGGAAGGACCGCTGAAGCTGATTTCCGGGCTGGTGATGGTGGATATGCTGCTTGCTATACATATAGTTGTAGTAAAGGTAGCTTTAAACATACTCTCCAATTAGGGTTATCATCTCACATGACCACCTCATGAAAAAAAAAACATTTTTTGGAAAAAATAGCCAAAAAAAACCGCAAGTCAATGCTGCAAGGTACTTTTCCTTGCAGTTTCTGACAAAACAGGCGCATCCCGTGAAAAAGTGGGTCCACCGTAAAAAAAACCATTAAAAAACCGCAAGTTGCGGTGTTGTAGTCCCTCGCGTTTACGCACAAAAAACAAGCCAATGTCGCAGGGCTGTAAAACCGCAAGAAAAAGTGTCTTGCAGCGTTGACTTGCAGTTACTTGGCTATTTTGTGGGAAAATTTAGTCAGGTGGCTATATAAGTAAATATCCTTTTTCTAATGTGGTTATTTACGATGATAACCCCTCCAATTGTCGTGATATAAACAATGGAAATGTGTGTTATGGACTCGGTTGGTTATTTGCAGGTGCGTTTGTTGGTTGTTCGCTTGAAGGAAGCATTGTGACGACACGAATGCAAGAAAATTGCAGGTTTTACGGTAATCCGTCGATAAAAACATCGGATATTCTTCTTGGTTTATTGCCTCGACCTCCTGCTGCTGCTATTCTTTATGATGCACTCTCAAAATTGTACATGAAAGTTGAAGGGAGGTAGTGCATAAATTCAAATGTGGCCTATCTTTGTTTGTACAGATTCTTTTGCATATTGATTTGTGCATAAAAAAACAGAATTGCAAAATTGTTGATTTATAAGATGGTGGTGATGATTGTGTAATACATATTTGGACCAAAAATGTAGTTTACTCCAAAGTATCATATCCTCATGTTTCTTTAATATACTTATCCATTTCAAAATAAATGTGCATAATAAAAATAACATAGTTTTAAGATTTATAATTATTACATATTTGGACCAAAAAATGTAGTTTACTCCAAAGTATTATATCCTCATGTTCTTTAATATACTCTTCCGTTTCAAAATAAATGTGCACAATAAAAATGACTCAGTTTTAAAATTTGTAATTATTACACTTTTTAAATAATAACCAAATGTTTTACCTTTGATAATAGAAAGAGAATCTTTCTCCATCTTATAATTAAGGGTAGAATGGGAAATTAGAAACTTATTTTTAAAAGTGGATACTTATTTGGGGATAAATTAAAATAATAATTGGACACTTAATTTGGGATGGAGGTAGTTATATAAAAGGTATAACTAGTAAGTACATAGAATCTAATTTTAATCCATCAATTCTAGTGTATTCACACAATGTAGCGTAACACATCTTTATTTTGTCTTCCTTGATCTTAATTTATGAATTTGTGTGGTTGTAAGAGGACGAGAGAGTGTTTTGTTGGTAATTAGTTGTATAGAGCATTTTGCCGTATTTATAGGTCTCAACATTTATCTTGTATTTGAACATGTTTATCAGTTGTTCAAACGCATTAATAAGTTGTAAATATTGGATGATATAGTAAAAACATTGTAAAATACCTTCATGATTGGAATTTTGAAAACTATGTTAAAAATTGAAAAAGGAATATTTATATGGGTATTAAATTAAAGAGAATAAAATACCCATATTTTTTATATAATTTTTTTATAACTAAGATAAATGTGGATTTTTAAAATTTGATCCGGGTAATATGAGTTTCAATAACCCTTCAAACCTTTATTCTTATTGTCAACAAAAAAAGGTAAATAGAAATATTAATAAAATTAAAAAAATTTATATGCATTTAATGCATTTCTTATAATATAAGATGGAGTTTAAATACAAATCATTGAATTCTTATAAATCATATCAATCAATTTTAATTGAATTACAAGCGTACTTGCACAATGCAGCGAGATACATCATGATTTTAATGTTTTATTTTATTTTTGTTTTTTTGTCGATTTACAATAGAATTTTGGATGATTTTGATCGGTTGATAATGGTTTTTTTTACAAATTTGTTTAATTGAGGATTAATAATATAATGTTTTTTATATATTAAAAATTAAGTATTTTGTTAGAATTCAAATATATAACTTTAGAAATTTTACTCATGTATCATAAATTGTAATCTTGAATGTTAAGTGATATGTATCAATAAACAATACTTTACGCATAAAAACTTGTTTTTAAGAGTTTTTTTGATAATTTAATAATAATATAATTTATTTTAGGTTTAATAATATATTTTTTTTATAAAACAAACATTAAATATTTTGTTAGCTTTTCTTAATTATATTTTAGAATTTTTATATTTAAAATTTGATTTTTATCTTGTATTTAGTTATACGGTGAGTGATTTTAGAGAGTTAAAGTATAAAGTGATTTTAGAATAGTTAAAGTGGTTAGAGATAAGATTGAAAGTTAATAAATGACATTAAATGTAGTATATAAAGCTTTAACGGTTGTTTTTAAGAGATTTTAAGTAATTAACATTAAATAACGATACATTAAGCTTTAACAATTGTTTTTAAGAGTTTTTTTATAAATGTTTTATAATATAGTATAGATATCTAATTTCTAAAATATTTTCATCAGTACCTAAATATTTCAATAGTTTCTTAATATAAATATTGATCATAGTTTACATGATTCTTATTTTAAATGCCAGTTGTCAATATTGTTTTAAAGTTTTCTCTTTAATGTGTCTTTAGGTAAATGATGGTGATTAGAGACCACAAATGACAGCATCAAAATCTGCAATTATGAAAACCTTGTAGTGCTGTGGTCCACTCATCCCTTTTTGTTTCTCTTTCTGGTAAAGCCAACATTAACCACGAACCAATTCTAATGATTTTGCACAACAACAAACAAACAAAAACCAAATCATGCATTCATTGCCAAATAAGACTCGGATTACAATCAAATGCACCACCTTCATTCATACATAACATACCTTAACAGACAATGCACCCATTCTGTGCCATGCCCATATGTATACGTTGAAATCTCTCTTTTATTATCTGCAACACGGTAAAATATGAGAAATGCATAAAACCAGGACCGTTCTTTATCGTGTTAAATGTGAGATTATGAATAGGACCCCCAAAAGTTTGGGGCCTAATTTTACGTTGTTTAGTGCCTTTAATCGAATGTAAAACTATAGTCCACCTTAATGCATCCCTAATTTCTATCGGTAGACAAAAATAATAAGCAACATCATCGTCTCTATAATTTGTATATATGTATCTTTGTCATCTCATTTTGCATTGTAATCAAAAATTTTAGGTGTAACAGGGCCTCCAGAAAGATTGGAACGTCCCTGGTAAAAACCAATGCTTATTGACTAACTAAATCATACCAACAGTATCCGGGTTACCGGTAGATCCCAAAGCTAAGGGTTCAAGCCCTGGTGAATAGTGTGTGTGAGATTTGTCGTATATAGATATTATATACTTTAAAAAAAAGTAATGTGATCATTTAAGGTACACACCTGGTCTTTGAACTCCCAAGTGTAAGCTCAAGCTCATCCGACGCGCATTCCTCATGAATCCTCTCTCCTTCCCATGGCTTCACTCTTCCGAATGCGAATTCATCTGAAACAACTTCACTCATTGGAATGTCGGCATTGTTGTCAAACCCTGGAGGAATCGCAGGAGAGCAAGTCCCGCTTTGCCCAGGAGTCCACATCCGCGATCCACCATGACCCACACCCGCTTCCCTAAACCCAAACGGGTTCGCTGCCACAAGGCTAAATGTTGGGGACGTGGGGACACTCGGTGGGACCCGAATGCCAGAGAACCATTCGTAGTTAGGAAGGGTCTGGCGAGCAGGGCTTGGCGGAGTTGAGGAGGGGAGATAGGAGAAGTGGGGTGCACCCCAAGCGGAGTCGGTTTTGATTCGAGGTGGGGATTGAGCAGATGGGGAGCTTGTAGGTGGGGTAACCGGTGCGCTCATGGAGCCATTGTGAATGTAAACATGGGGAAGCTTGGAAGAGTTGGAAGAGGAGGATGAAGATGAGAGGTTCTTGAGCCATGGAATGAGAGAATCAGGATGAGGGTTCACTGCAAAATGGGATGAGGTTGGGCTCGCAATCGAGGAGGAAGGCGGGCTTTGGTTATATGAAGCATATGGGCTCGGTTGGTAAGACGAGCCTGGGCTTGCTGAAGCAGACCCACCAATGTGCGCCCGTTCCAGAGGCTTGCATCCCTGGAGACATTAAACGGAGTTCATACATAGTTGCATACCACAAAACTTGATCATGACATACATTCAACACATAAAACGCTATTTGATTATCGTTTTCACATTGAATTTAAGTAACCAATCCACTCATAGCTTCCATATACTGTTAGAGTGCGTTTGGTACATAAGACACAGGACACGCTTTGGGGCAACATTGGATTAGGACAGTACCTGAGTATGACAAAAATGCATTTTGCCATTGCTACCAGAATAGGTGGAACAAAAAACCGAAAGATAGAGACAAGATTGGTAATTACTAAACTACCCTTGTCAAACTAAACTACCCTCTTTCGCCCGCCTACTTGGCTCTCTTCCATCCCATCCTGTCCCGCCCACATACCAAAAGCACCCGTAGAAGAAATAATCATATAAATACATAATAACAGCTGTAAGAATTAAAGGATCAAACACATAATCTGTACATGGTGCTATTGAATTTTTAGCAACAATTATTTCATCAAAGGAAGGCAGGTTCCAATTATATGCAAAATGAAAATACTTTTGGTACAAGTGAATGCCACAAATACCCCTTGACCAGTCTCTTTTCGGTGTGTAAATTCTGGGATACCTACAAGGGCATTAGCGTCTTTCCAGGACTACTAGGG
Organism: Arctium minus; assembly: GCA_954870635.1. NCBI lineage: Eukaryota > Viridiplantae > Streptophyta > Magnoliopsida > Asterales > Asteraceae > Arctium > Arctium minus. The sequence continues at coordinate 92,885,721 of OX941087.1, forward strand.
GAATCTTTTAGATCTATGCGTCAAATTGAAAGAAAACAACGAATACGAACAAAAGTTATTCAAAGTACCGGCTGGATCTAATGTACGCCGGAGTGGAATTACTGTAAAGCTATACACATATGAGCTAATCAAACCCTAAACTGCTAAGATGCGCCATGATTCGTATAACACAAACATGAGGAAGACGGAGGCTAAATATACGCCACAATGCGCCGTCAATTAATCGGCGAAACGAGAACGCACTGTCGCACCGGAGACCTCACACTCTAACTTCGTAACATATGAAGGAAATGAGACAGCACAATTTCATCCTTTCACCTAAACACGGATATGGCGAGCTAAAATGCGATACCATCGCCGTGAAGGCATCACTAAACTACCAGCGATTTGGACCGATAATACATCAAAGAAAAACACGATCAGAGTTCCGGAACATGTTTATACTCTTATTTTGGGAAGAAATTCAACAGTACTAATGAAAAGTGGCTTTAAAGTCATATGAATTTGACGATATTCTCGAAAACAGAGTAAATCAGAATTGATTATAGATAGTATAATTCAACAGTAACAATGAAAAGAGGCTTTAAAATCATATGAAATTGACAATATTTTCATGAACAGAGTAAATCAGAGTTGATTATAGATACTATACCTTACGATAGGTGGTTCCATCCGTCTCGACGGTCCATCCAGCCTCATCAGCTAGGGCTTTGAGGACCTCATTGTTATCACAGTGCTTAGGCAGCTTGTAATTCCCATACATCCTCAATCCGGCGAATATCTTCGCCGAGATCGCTCTCCTCCTCCTTTCTCTCCTCTTATTGTTCTCCCTCTCCTTCCACGTCGGCATCCTCGTCCCCGACATCTCTCTCCTCCTCTAAATCCACAAAACAACGGTGATGAATGTGTGTACACAATACATAAACAAATCACTGCCGGAACCTCGTTTTCTACCGGAACAACTTCTCTAGATCACAACGACTACAGCGAAATGTGTAGTACGGAATCTATAATCTCTCATCGTAAATGCAACTTCAAATTTTAGAAAAAAGTAAGAACAAATTGAATGAATTGGAGTTGGAATTAAGTAACCGGATGAAATGTAAACAGTGTTTGAGCAGCAGTTAGTGAGAAGTGCATTGATGAAGAATTATCACCGGAGCACCGGCTGCGGCGAAGAGAGATCGGTGATTTGAGAGGGAAAGGAGTTAATAAATTTATGAGAAGAGAAATGTGTGGGGTCGAAGGAACACTGACGATTTGTTGTTGTCAAATGCTTGCTTATTAATTACGAATTTGCCACTAGCTTCTTGTTAAAGGATATATGTGAAATGACATTATTACCCCTGCGTATGGAAGAATATATTATTTTACCTTTCCCATAAAATGTTTCTCTTTGAAAAGAAAATTTATAACATATTCTTAACATGGGAGAAATAAAATTCAAACTTTTCAAAATGTTAAAGTTTATATTTACTATAACAAAATTTTCATTTTGTTAATTTTAAGTAATAGGAATGAGAATGAAAATGAAAATGGGAATGAAGTAGAATGAGAATATAAATGAACATTGCATTGATGCTGTTTGGTTAAACCAATATAATCAATAAAAAATTATTTTATATAATATTTTGTAATACAAATATGTGTCGTTCAACACGAAAATAAAAAATATATTTCATTCAATATCGAGAGATGAAAAACGTATGAGAAAAAGTGACTGAGCGGGAATAAGATTTTCATTCCCCCCAATTTGGTCAAGAATGAAAATTAATGGATTTGGGGTAATGGGCCCATTATATCATATCAAAACAAACAACATTTTTCATTCTCATTCTCATTCCTTACCCCTCAATACCTTCAATCAAACACCCCCTAATATTTAAATCTTTTATATATTTAAGAAAATATCAATGTCCTTTTTCTAAACATTTAGTTTCAAAATTTCTTATAAATTAGAATATAATAAAAAATAGAGTAAAATATTTTTCTTTCATTCTAATCATTTTTAGAAAGTTTCTTCAAATTTAGAGAATTTTACATTCATCCCCATACTTTTTCAATTTTGGATGATCTGATGGAACGAAAATTTTGCTCAAAATCATGAAATCTCCATTTTTGCCATTTAAGAGAATGTCTTAGAGATGCTCGTACACATGTTCAACAAACAACATGAATCATATAAATAATAACGTGAATCGAGTATAAGGTTAGTATTTTAATACAAACGTACATCATTTAATTAATTACAAAAGTCTATATACCTCGTTATGTTAACTTCTTAAACATGTTAATTGCATAACGTAACAAAATCAATAATAAATGTCGAGATTTATCTCTTAATTTGTCTCAAAATAAGTCTTCGATTTTAACAGTATATGTCTATTTAAAATTTTATCCTTAATTATAAGATTACTTTTATTATTAAAGGTTATCTAGTTAATTAAAAAAATTGTTTTTAAAATTGTATGTTTTTTTAATTATGAATATTTACTTTAAAAGGAAATATTCAATTCTTTTTGATCATTTAAAACAACAAAATTCTAAAAATCTTCTCAAAATGATCTGGGTTTTTAGAAAATTCTTTTTGGAAATTATTAAGGGACTGTTTGGCAATTGCTAAGTGGTTTAGGGGCCGTTTGTTTATCTCTTAATGGTTCTATTAATAGACAATCTCTGAATCGCTAAGAGGTAAATCTTGTTTGACAAAAAAAACGTGTTACCTCTTAGTGGTTCCAAAAGTTTCTTAATTATTTTGTATCATGATCCTCCCTTAACCATTAAGAGCCCTGATTTCATTATGAACAATTAGCAAATAACCAAATTTCATTTTACACTATATCATAAAAATCTTTTAATCATTTAGATCACTTAATCATTTTGCACTAAACCATTTAGCAACTGTCAAGCAACCCCTTAGTGCAGAATGATTAAGAGGTTCATATGATATAGTGCTGGAGTAACGGGAGAAGGGCTTAGTGCCAGTGAAATGCTTTTTGAAAGCACATAGGTTCATTCGCAATGGGACCAAAATGAAATATGGTTGTTTGTTAATTTTTGAAAATGCTTTTTGAAAGCACATAGGTTCATTCGCAATGGGACCAAAATGAAATATGGTTGTTTGTTAATTTTTGAAAATGAAATCAGGATGTTGAATGGTTAAAGATGATCAAGATACAAAATCATTCAGAGAGTTTTTGAACTAAGAGGCAAAACTTTTTTTTTTATTAAACAATTATTAATGGAACAATTAAATTTAGAACAAACCAGGAAGGGTAGTTTTGGAAAGTAAAAAATTCAGCAGTTGTTACCAGAGGGGCATTTGAGGAATAAAGAAGTGAGGTAAAGACTAAACAACCGTAACATGTGGAAAAAGGGGTAAGGGAGGCGCGTGACATGATGACCAGGTTCTGACGTATGATTTACACGTGTCAGTCAGAGGATAGACATGGGGGTTTGCACGAGTCAAAAAGTTCGGTGCACGTGTAAAAAATCGTTCACAAGCGGGCGGGCGAGTGAGATTTGAGAGGTGAAGGTGGGGAATTTGGCGTGGGATGTGGTCCCCACACTTGATTACGTGGACTCCATTACCCATCTGCTTTCACGTGACCCAAGTCCAACTATCGTCTCACGTAATATATATGCTACCTATGGAATCTATTTTAATTTAAACCATAAAACATGTTTTAAAAAAAATAAAAAATCAATATGATTATATTATTAAAATATTATATATATTTAATAAAATATTATTTTTCTCACCTAAACAATTCATTTCAAAGTTTTTCATTGGTGGATTGTAATAAAAAATAATTTATCTCTCTTGGTAATTATCTTTTGGGATATCTCCAAATTTAATTCTCTCTCCTACTTTCTCTATTTTGGAGAAAGTTTTGGAAAAGCTGTTGGAACTCATTTTACACCTAAAATCTTTATTTTCTTCATTTTCTCAAAAATGGAGAAGCTATTGGAGATGCTCTGATATATTAATGTATATGAATTATAATATCAATATTTATTTGACAACCGATGATTTCCTGAGAAGTTCAGACTTTATGGCAAAATAGTAATCCGTATACCAGTGGACTAATGACTTTGATACTAACATCGTTTTTTTATCAATAGGACTACTCCATCAAATAAAGAACAAAGCTTTCAATTTACTTACTTGCACCTCAACTAGTTTTGTAAGACCCTGAATATAACAGCAGAAAAATCTTCAGTAATTTCAAGAAGACTTGAACTAGCGACCAAGTTCTAACCCCGGGTCGGCTTGAATTTGTGTCTCCATTGGGTCAACTGCAAACAAAATTTATATCATAAGGGACTTACTCAAAACAACTCCAATGAAAACGCGTAAGGTCCCAGATTTTGTAAGTCCCCATTTGTTCAAAGCAACAAATCGATTCAATAACCAACAATTCAACTTAAACCATGATATAAATTATTGGTAGTCTACAACTTCGATCTTGTAGTGAGCTACAAATTTAATCTTTTAATCATATGTGTGATTATGTTACATATTCACATTGCCTTAAATCCTATTTTTCACGAAAGAACCCAACATATCAACATCGGCTGCAAATAGTTAATTAGTTAACTCTAAGAGACAAATTAATTAATTTTCTGGTATTTTCATTGAATATCGCAATAATCAAAGAAAAACCATCAATGTATATTGCAATAATCAGAGAAAACCATCACTGGGAGTTTGGTTCGATAGAATGGTTTTGAAATATTTGGATTTCGTGAAAAAAAATTGGAATTCGTGAAAAATTGGAATTTTTAGAGTGTTTTGTTTTTAGGATTTTGAATGAAATTGAACTCGATTCTTTATAAGTAATTTACAGAAACACATTATAATTAATTATAAAAATAATTAAATTACCTTTTTATTATAACAAAACAAATGTTTTTAACATATTTTAAAACATTATTACATACAAATCCTACAAAATCCCATGAATACCAACCACCCCATGAGATTTCAACATCCTATGTTTGTGGGATTTCAACAAAATCCTGGAATTGCAAATCCAGGAACTCCTTCAAACCAAACATCGGATTGAACATTGAAATTCAATTCTAAATCCAAATCCAATTCAACCCTACAAACCATACGGACCTCAAGATTCAATTTTACTTAACCGAACGATTTCTTTCAGCAATCGGCTAACGGCACTCTTTACGTCATCAGGCACTTCCAGCTGAGTAGGCACGGCCTCAAGACCATACAAAGTTACGACCCTCATTACAACGATCAAATCCATATTCTTCGCCCCTTTTTTCCAAACGCTCTGGTTCGCGAACTTGCACGACTCTTTCAACACACACTTGTTGCATACCTGAAAGTATATGTAAAGAAATCAAGACTTCCATTTCGATTTCCTTTCGATATATTTATACATACATATATATATATATATATATTCATCTATTTGCATGCGGGGAAAAAAGAACAATCACTAACGGTTTCTTCTTGAATCCCATAAAAAAGGCGCATCGATTTGGCTGAGAAAACATTCTTCCGGCCAAGAGAAGGGCATCCGAATTGCGCCACCGTTTTCAAATCCTTATCGGGCAACCACCTTAAATCATCAAAATTTAGATGACGGTATCAGAAAGCTTAGAGCATCTCCAACAACTATACTATAATAGAAATTTTGGTCATTTATGGGAGATTTGTACTCCAACAACTATGCTATATAATATTGTAAAATAGAAAAAAAGAAGAAAAAGAGTGTAAAAATCTCTAAATTTAGAGAAATCACTAAAACCTCTATATACAATTATCCCGAAATCGTGTAACGTCCTCGAAAAATGATTTGGCTGGGTCGCTCTTTTGTGTAACGTCCCGAAAAGTTGGCTATTTTGTGATGGCACGTCTCCGAAATTGGCTAGTTTTGCAATTATCCCAATAAAAAAATCAAGTTGTGGGTCCCATCGTTATTTGTTCCGACATCAAGTCGATCATTTTGTCATATAACTCGAATCTACAAAGGGAAAATGTTAAATGACCTAAACAAGTAGGACTCGACTTGTATCATTCGATCGATTCCTTATTACAAACCATACACCAACGAGCAAAACAAAGGTAACATACTGTGAGAACATATTTACTTTCCAAAAGAGCCCTTAAGGCGAGAGAAAGGGTCAACATATACAGAGGAGAAAGGGTCCAAGCAGAGCAAGCTTTTCAGATTTGCCATTGCATTTACGGTCTTTTAGCTTCAATATCTTAATATTCTAAACCTTTTGTATCTAAATGGGATTCTTGTCAATTTTCAAATCAGAAAAGAAACTCATTTGATGCCCAAAAGTTAAACAAGATATTTTTATTTTTATGCTAAAAAGGTTCAAGATTTCTTGAACCTAAATTGATCAAGTCTTCTGTCCTGCTACAACCTATCTCATTGTTTTCATTTTACCTCAACAATCCTATGTAAATTTGGTGTTGGTGAGTTTAATGAAATCATCGTTCCATTTGTGTAATTGGATTCACGAGAGAAGTATGAGGGTTGATAGTTAAGCTATATCACAGGCTAGAAGATGTGGAGTGCACACTCGTGTAAGTTAACTAAAACCCGGGATTGCAATATGGCGCCTCATGGTGGGGGTCAAGTTCCCCCCACCCCCCACCCCCGGCGGCGGCGGGGTCCAAAGGGTGATAACAGAGTCCAAGAGAATATGGGGTTGATAGTTAAGTTATCTCTACGGATATTATAAAGACAAGTACTTGGAAAAAAATGAGTTTCTGAATGTTTTGAGTGAAATTCAAAAGCTTCCTAGTCCTCCTCAGAGGCTTTTGAGTTCTCTTGTGAAGCCTAAGAGGGTTGTTTTGTTGGTTTTCATTAAGTCCAGATAAAGTTGTCTTTGTTGATTAATCTGTTGGTTTTGTATGAGAGCGTTTTTTCATAGAAGGAAGGAACGGGCTTTTTAATTGGGAGGGACATGTATGAAAAAAAAAATTGGATTTTTGCATTAAGCTTCCACTAGAATCTTACTGAATAAGACACTTTCTATATCATTAAGCCACTACCAAACAGTCATATATAGTTGACCGAATAAGTTGTGAGTCCCATTAAGCTCATTAAGCAACCAGACCTTAGGACATGTTTGTTAGCAAGCAGCTAATATGACTCATATCTTGTTCAGTCAGCTATTCATGAGTGTTTGGTAGTGGCTTAATGATATAGAAAGTGGCTTATTCAGTAGGCTTCTATGATGAGCTTATGCAAAAAGCTAAGTTTTTTTTCCTAACCCGATCCTCCCAATTAAAAAAAACGTTCCTTCCATTTCCATCTATGAAAAGACTATCTCAAACATAAACACTTTTGTATAACAGATTAATCCACATAAACAGCTTTATCCATACATGACTTAACAAAAAACCAACCAATTCTGAAGTGGTTAACAATCTAACACTTAACATTTTCCCCTTTTGGCAATTACTTCATCAACTACTTTGTATTGATTGAAATTAAAGAAATGAATAACTTGTACTCACTTGTGGATTTCCCTATGATCTCTAGCAAACTTTTCAGCTGCAAACTTCAAGTAATCCCTCCCAAAACCATTCTCAAAACAACAAACATCAAACTTATAGTTTCGAATAAAATTCGCATTCTTCAAATACCCTTTCGAATGCAAATAAGCACCAAATTCAACCATATCAGCTGATAACTCCTTAAATTCCATCAATTCCTCAACTTTCTTACACCCTTTCATTAATTCCCCTCTTTGATCACTACCCATAAACAAACTCGACAACCTCTTCAAACCCTTCTCCGATTCTTGACCACCGTTTCCAATCTCATCAATGTCTTCGATTTCTTCGACATTTTTCGATAACCCAACTGCTTCTTCGAAAAGGGTTTCTAATGGCTTCAAAGAACTCGATTGGGTATTTGTTTTTTTCGATGGATCTTTGTTGTATCTTGTTAATTCCTCCTCTAATTTTTGTAGTTTTTTCTTGAGTTGTTTGGTTTCCTTTTCGTTGTCTTGGGTGTTGGTTTGGGGTAAGCCGATTGCTTCGGTGAAGAAGGCGTCGAGTGGCTTTTTGGAATTTTGATTTGGTTTTTGAGGAGTGAATTGGGAGGAAAGTGAGATGGTTCTGGTGAAAATTGAAGTGGGTACGAAGGATTTGGAAGAGAAAAGTGTGCGAAATTGAAGAGAACGGAGGGTTTTAGAGAGAATCATTTGTAGGGGAGGATTAATTTGATGGCGCAATGTTTAGGGTTTTGAGGTTTTACAGAGGGGGTGTTTGGGATTGCTTATTTGAGGGACTTTTTAGCTTATTGCGATTTGGCATCGGAGATAAGCCATTTTGAGTGTTTGGATGGAACAAAAAGAAAAGAGCTTATAGCGGTGCCAAACCGCTGAAAAGCCATTTTTGATAAGTCATTTTGTTCTAACTTATCAACTTATTTGAAAAGTGCTTATTACTTTTTTTGTTATTTTGTATGTATGAGCAATCCCAAACACTTTTAAATAACAACTTATTAGCTTATTATGTTTTGGTACCACAATAAGCTAATCCAAACACTTTTTTAAAAACTCCGGTTTGACACCGCATAAGTTAATAAGCACTTTTCAAAATAAGCATAAGTTGTTTTAAATAAGCAATCCCAAACACCCCCAGAATATCGATGGAGGATGGACTATTCATTTAATTTTTTTTTTCAATTTAACAATTAAAATTTAAAAAATCTTTAAATAAAACTGATAAATGTAGAATGGAAATCAACGATGGAACAAGTATAAACCACAGAGAACAACTCTGGGTTGCTCAATTGCACACATAGAACAGCTCTGGTGTTTTCATATTATATAAAAAAAGTGATCATTTAGATACCATTACATCAAGACCGTAAGGCCTTATATCAACTCACACAAGATGGTTCTAGACTCTCTAACAGATCTGATGTAGGGACCAGTACCAACAGGACATGTGGCAAATGGTAACTCACACCTCTGGAACAAACTAACAGATTATTACATTATCTAATAGGTAAAAAGTAAAAAGTTATTGAAAAATCTATCAGGTAAAACTACGTAAAACTATGTCATATCAATACCCTCCTCTTCAAATTATCCTTGACCTCAAGGATAACATCGAGCCCCATCAGACCCCAAAAAGTTTTCTTGATCCAAGTTGCTCCCATGTCCTCATGCTTCTAATGTTGTTTTGTTTCTCATCTTCCCCATTACCTTCATTAATCATCTCCTCTATTATGTACTCATCTGGATTTTCTGGACCAATCAACATGTACAGCTTGTTGACTCTACACTTGTGACCAAGGACATATTTTCCATTACAAAAAAAAAACATTGATTATTCCTTCTTTTCTCTTCATATTCACTCCTGGACAGTTGCTTCAAAGGGGTGGTCTTATTTTGTGTGTTTTGGGGTGTCAAAACTTGAGATTCTACCAAGGATTTTTGAGACATTTGGCTCAGGAGTGGTTTATTGCAAGGATTTGCTGTAGAATTGGTAGAATTTGGAGGCACATAGGGTATAAAACTAGGAGCTGAAAGAGAAGTAGGAGCAGGGGAGTTTGATTGTTTAATCGGAGCAACCTTGTTATTTGTTGTTTTGGTAAGGTTATTATTATAGTTGGTGGATTTCGGTGGCTCTAAACCCCACAGAGCATAGTACGCTCCTTCCTGAATTCTTGTTAATTTCATAGCTTGATTTAGAGTTTTTGGATCCATAAGTTGAACTGTATGCATTATCTCATTTCGGAGGCCACCAATGTACAAATCTAATAACACCTCCGAAGGGACATCTACTTGGTTCCTTAGAGCATTAAACTGTGAATTGTAATCACTTACAGTGGTGGTAAGCTTTAGATTTCTAAGTTCTATGAGAGGTTTTGAGACAATACCTCCAACAAATTACTCCCTGAGTTCATCCAAGTAACTTTTCCAACTGACATATTTTCCTTCCATTTTCTTCATGAATCCTTGGTGCCATTGCAATGCCCTTCCCTTCAAATGAATGGCTACCAGACATATCTTCATATTTTCAGGTGTGTTATCCAACTCAAAGAATTGATTGCACTTGTAGTGCCATTCCTTGAAATTGTCTCCCTTAAATGATGGAAACTCCAATTTGGTCATTCGATTTACCAACGGATACCCTTGGTTTAGCGATGATTTATCTATTCCTGCTGATCTCCTTGAGCTCCTCCAGAAGTGAACACATGAGAATAAGAATTAACATCCTCTATTTCCAGGTTTGATTTCTTACCTTGAGATACAACCAACAGCTTCACTGTTGTCGCTAATTCTGAAATGCTTTCCTGCATCTGTTTAAGAACTTCATCGTGGCCTTCAAGTTTATGCTTCAACTCTTCATATTTCTCCATAAGTTGGGCTTTGCTTACCCTAACCATACACCACACAGGGGAGGAAGAGGCTTTGATACCATTTGATAAATGTAGAATGGAAATCAACGATGGAACAAGTATAAACCACAGAGAACAGCTCTGGGTTGCTCAATTGCACACAGATAACAGCTCTGGTGTTTTCATATTATATCAAAAAAGTGATCATTCAGATACCATTACATCAAGACTGTAAGACTCTCTAACAGATCTGATGTAGGACTAGTACCAACATGACATGTGGCAGATGGTAACTCACACCTCTGGAACAAACTAACAGATTATTACATTATGTAATAGGTAAAAAGTAAAAAGTTATTGAAAAATCTATCAGGTAAAACTTGGTAAAACTATGTCATATCAAAAACTATATTCAATTTCAATATATCTTTTAGGGAATTCAATAAAGATTATATAATTAAAATATTTTATTATTTTGATATACTTCTCAATTTTTTTATATAAAATAATAATAGTTTAATTTCATTTATGTGATTGAATTAAAAAAATTATTTCTCTCACCTCCAATCAAGTTTTATAGATTCTTTAGACTTCGGGAGTTACGAGTAGATAGAATACCTTGAGAAGTATCAAACTATCAATACCGTCACATGAATTGTAATGTACCAAAAAATATGCGGTTCCTAATAGAATAGGTAACAAAGCTACCCTTGCCACCCACTGCGATTAAATCGCCGCCCCCAAGTTAACCGATGCTTGCTGTTGCAACAGAAGAATTTTATCTTGTTTTTCTCTATTTTAGAAAACAATATTATATAGTCTATTGCAACAAAATAGAGAACAAAACATTCGCTTTCTCTAGTTTAAAGAATATGTTGGAAATGTTATAAGATTGTCAAAATTTATGGAGTTTTCTAAAAGAATTTCGGGCAAAAGCAATAGAATCAATTAGAGGTGATCATTTCAAGTTTTGGACTTTTGCAGACTTGGGTTGGGTCCAGACTAAGCTAAACATTTTTTTTGTCCAACAGGCCTAATACAATAAACACAAGCTCATTTTTTCGGACTTTAGGTACTCTCCCTAGTAATAGGCATGGCTTGCTTACAAGCTAACATGCCTATTTTTTTTTTTTTTACTTTTGAAAAGCGAAAATTATGTAAAATCATTCATATTACACCATTTTCTTTACAATATAAAATAGATACGTAACATATATCAATATCGTAGTTTACTTTACACAAGAGTAAACTACGATTTTAGTCCCTATGGTTTGATCCTTATAATGATTTTCGTCCATGGTTTTTTAAAACTGTTTTTTTAGTCTTTGTGATTTCTATTTGCTTCTATTTTCATCCCCCTTCCAATTTTATTAATATTAAATGTTAATTCATTTAAAAAATAAATAAACAAATTACATATTTGATCCTTAGGGTATATAAAATTTTACATTTTTATCTTAATTTACATTTTTTTTACTTTTTCTTTATTTATTGTATTTCATCAAGACATTTATTTTTCTATTAATTATATTGTATATTTTCATAATTATTATTAATTTATTTATAAAAATAATCAAATAATTTCATTAAAAATACTAATAAAAACATGAATTTTTTTCAAAGCTTTAGGTTAAGATCTCTTAAAATTAATATTTTTGTTCCTGTTGATTTATTAAATTTTTTTATTTATTTTAAATTACCATTGAAAAAAAAGTTTAATAAATTTCGAGAAAAAAAAAATCTTATTTTATAACAACGATTGTTTATTGGTAAATTCACTTTACTCCCATTATTTCATATTTTCATATAAACTTTATTTTTATTAATTAATCAACTTTGTTAATATTTAAAATAAACACATACACACACTCACACACACACACACACACACATATATATATATGTAGAGAGAGAGAGAATCAGATTCAAACGAGAACGTTATCTATTTGAAAGAACACGAGAACGACAAATCACAAACAAAATCATAAGTGATTTTACATTAGCGGGAAAGTCGTACAAAATCATAATATGCGAGCGACTTTTGCCGCAACTTTAAGGTCGCGGGAATCACATGTAAAATCACTTATATTTTGTATGTGAATTGCCGTTGTCGTGTTCATTTTATATAGGTACCGTTCTCGTTTGATTTTCCTCTCTCTCTCTCTCTCTCTCTCTCTCTCTCTATATATATATATATATATATATATATATATATATATATCAAGGTTTTAAATAATGCTTGTGTTTGACGTCACGCTAATTTTGAGGCACGTCATGACCCATTGCATGATTTTTATAACAACATATTGAAATTTTCTTAACCTTTTATTTTCTTATTTTTTGTTTTTAATATATAACCTAATTTAAAATGGTGTGTGTGTGTGTGTGTGTTTATGTGTGTATGAGGAGTTAAACCGCCCAAACCGGACCGAGAATACCCCTAAGTAAATTGCATTTAACAAAAAACAACCGGTTGTTATAAAGTAATATTATTTTTTTCTCGAATTTTATTAAACTTTTTTCAATGATAATTTAAAATAAGAAATAGCTTTAATAAATAAATAGATAAAAAAAATATTAATTTTAGGAGATTTAAACCTAAAACTTTGAAAAAAATGTATTTATCAATATTTTTAATGAAATTATTTGATTATTTTTATAACTAAAGTTATAATAGTTATGAAAATATACAATATAATTAATAGAAAAATAAATGTCTTGATGAAATACAATAAATAAAGAAAAGTAAAAAAATCTAAATTAGGATAAAAATGTAAAAGTTTATATACTATAAGAACCAAATATGTAATTTGTTTATTTAATTTTTAAATGAATTAACATTTAATATTAATAAAATTGGAGGGAGGGATGAATATAGAAGCAAATAAAAATCACAAGGACTAAAAAAACAGTTTTAAAAGACCAGGGACGAAAACCGTTATAATCATCAAACCACATGGACTAAAATCGTAGTTTACTCTATACACAATGTAAGAAAAAAACAGTTTCACAAAATATGAAGTATGAAGAGTTTTTCTCTAATGATTTATCAACTTCCAAATATTGGGTTTTTCAACAATAAAATATTTAACCATCCAATATTTCAAGATCATGATTCGAGACATAGTATATGACATATCACATATAATGTATATCTAGGACACGGTTGTTACACGGTAAAGGAGTCCAACTCAAAAACCACTCACAATCTTTCAATAAAAAAGAATAAAGTACAAACTATATAAATTTTTTAACTGACAATTAACTTTAGTAGTCCAGCCCAAGCGTGCCCATTTTTTCGGTTGTCCAAGCCCATTTTTAACTGATTATGCAGACCAGATCTAACGTGTTGTACCACTCGAAAACAACTCTAGAATCAATGTGAGACTCTGATTATAAAGAATTCTCGACATACCTTCTGGTCATTTATATTTTTTAAATTAATTAAAATTTATATATAATTAAGGATTTATGGCTTTTACCTACTAAAAGAAAAAATTTTACTATAAACCTACTTATCTAATTATGGATTGAGCATTTGAGCTTCCCTTGACTTCCAACCATCTACCAGATATATATTATATGTGATCTTATAATCATTTCTTAAATACATATAATGTGTAATATGTCATATAATGCATCTTAAATCTTGATTTTGAAATAATACGTGGTAAAATATTTGATTGTTGAAAAATCCAATCTCTGGAGGTTAATAATTTCTTTTAGAGAGGACATGTGCATATTCCTTATTTTTTGAAACTATCCTTTCATAGAAGTATACATTGTTATATTTTTACATTTTTATTTTAAGTTGGAAAAGAAAATTTACATATTCCGAACAACTTTACATCCATTTAAAAAAAAATAATAATAATTTTACATAACTTTGTAATCTTATACAAATTTTTTTAATTGTAACACGTTTTTAAGCCCGTCAGCTCGTTGGCAAGTCTAATCCGTTTAGGTACAATCAAGTTATCAAAGCGGGTAAAGCAAGTTTCAAACCCATAAAAAAGGGTTGGGTTTACTATAAAGTAGGTTAGATCCTATCCTAATGTGATTCAAATTTGTAAATAAGATTTTTCATTATTTATATCATTTTGACTGTTTTTTTTAATAAAAAAATATATTATATAAATCATAAATAACAACCAATTGTTAAATTGATGAAATTCTTTCAATTTTATATGCACACATTTCTATTAACGATCTTCCCCTTCATGTTCTCTAGCACAAGTAACATCTTTTTAGCCACCATTTTAGGCCCCACAAACCACATATAGAAACCATTTTAGTTGGTTTCTTCTGCAACCCTAGTATTTTGTACAAACTATGCAACCTAATCAAGACCATACAATTAATTCATCAACGGATAGGATTAATTGAGTCCTAAATATAGTAATTAGTATTTAATATTTATTTTTAATTTACATTTATTAACACGCTAAAGGGTAAAATGGGAAAAAAAATCATTCTCCATCGTTTCAAATTAGAAACCGATTTAACAACATTTATTGTTTCTGAAAATAGCTCCATCGTTTCAAAAAAGTTTGTTATCTTGTTAAGATGGTCGCTTTGGTACTTACAGAAGGAGCTTTGACGGCCGTTCAAACATTGGCCTCCACTGCAATTTGTGGGATCATACACTCCATCATTGGAGTTCAACCTTTATTGATTTTAGGTGTTGCAGAGCCTACAGTCCTCATGTCATGTACACCTTCATGTATAAAAAGCTTCATGAACACGATTTGGAGATGGGTATTCATGGTTTTGTTGTATGAATGCAGATGGCAGACCCTGTGATTGCGTTGAATTCATGCAGTTCAAATCATGAATTTGCTGAAAACACTAGTCATGAAAACTCTAGGTGATAGAGAGGAATCATATGCAGATAACAGTGGATCCTAAACATGAATCCACATTCATGAATACTAATTCATGATTACAGAAGCTTCGACCATGATTTATGGCATCATGAACACATGGAACATAAAAATCGAACTTACCCACTACTTTTATTTATGGATTAATAAAGAGAGCAAATATAGAACATCCCTCTCGATACATTGAATATGAACAGCCAGTTAAAAAAAACTGACAATTGTACTGTATGGTAAATACAAACATCCGGTCTACATCATCAAAAACCATACCGTTGTCATCAACCTCTCGATCAGATTGTAAACCTTCGTCTTCATAGCCGGCTAGCCCGTTTTCCCGACGAACCATTGCCGCAATCATCGTCGAGAACATTACGTGTAATCGGTGGGACACTCGACGATCCTACCAATTCATTAACATACGCCTCGTTCATCGGGTAGCAATCTCCCATTGAAAACATTGAATCTCCCATTGATAAATCTTGAAAAAAGTTTAAACAAAACTGGGACGACGTTGATGATTATTAATTAACACCAAAATCGCATTAAAAAATTAGAAAATTGGGAAATCCCTTGAGATGACTTTGATGATTATTAACACCAAAATCACATAAAAATAGAAAATCAGGAAATCCCTTGATATACGCCATATCCATAATTCAGATATATCTAAAATTAATTATTTAATAATTTAGAATTAGAAATTACATGAATACCCCTAAGATTAATTAATAAATTAATTAACAAAATTACTAAATAAATTGATTTGATTGGCTAGGAATGGTTCACAAAGATTGCACAAACTAAGGGGTTGCAAAAGATACTCCTCCTATATATATATACCCTAAAACCAAATTAAATCGCAACATGGCCACAATTACCCTCTTCCCATATTTGCTTATGATTCTCTTCTCAACCGCGGTTGCAACCACCGTGGTACCACCGCAACCCCGCCAAGCAACCACCATCAAGCAGTTCTTGGACTCTCATAATGTAGTGATAGCCAAACACAAACTACCTCTTCTTGTGTGGAACACCAAATTGGCTAATTTCGCAAAATGGCATTCCAACACAAGAATGGGAGATTGTGCGTTGGTCCATTCTGTTGGTGATTTAGGTGATAATATCTTTTGTGACATCCATGATCATGGGTCTACCACATAGTGGTACCCTTAATTGGGCTGGGTCGTGATCGACGGGGATTAGTCGGGTAGCACCCTTAAGTGGGAGTCCGGATACCCCGGGAACGTGTGCGTGTGTTAACTTGCCGTTCAAAAAAAATGTATTGAATCAACCAAAAAACCCAAAAACACTCTTGAAATCAACTAAAAAAACCCGAAAAAGTCTCTCAAAATCGACAAAAAACTTAAAAATCCCTTGAAATCAATCAAAAAATCCCTCGAAACGTGGATTTAGGCTAAAATGCACCGGACAATTTACGGGCAATTAATCTACCTTAAAAGGTGCCCCCACCAGAAAATATCCTGGATCCGTCACTGCCCAGGGCCTTAACCAGTACAAAGGGACGACTGATTTACTTGGAGCAAGCAGAATCATATCAATATATTTTTGTTACAAGCTGAAAGATCCAAAGTCCATTTGTTAATGACAGGAATGGAAGATTGGAAGGGATCTAGTTTTAATGAGAAACATAGGCCATGCAAATAAATGAACATCCTGCATTTCCCTCAATGATTCTATGGCTCCGCTGTTCGCAGCCGATGCATTCTGCAGGCATAAAGGCGTTTTGGTATCTATTGTATATAATCCTCGGGAAAAATCAGAGTGTTGGGATGCAACGGAACTCCAGAACGTTGGACAATGAGTATTCTCCATATGGCAAGATTCGCCTGACAATTGTAAATAACATAAAAAAAAACTTAATAGAAGACAGTGAACAACAATATGCAAGATCAATGCATTTCGTAGACCCAAATCAAGAAAAATATTTGCAAGTTTAAGTCATGTTGAACCTATGGTTTATTTCTAGAACTCAATTATTTAGTGCCATAAAGATATGCATTTAAGGTTCAATTTATATAAAATCATGAGTAATGTAAAAAAAAATACCTTTGAATATAATTCAAATGCACCATTGTAATCTTGCACTTGCCAAGTCCATTCTTGAAATGATAGCTTCGTAAGTCCACTTGAGTCATGTCGAGAATATGAAAACACGTCACATAAGTCTATCTTTTTAGACGCATTCTAGTTCAAGTAATCCTAGAAACTAAGGAAGAAGATAGGACAAAAGAGTTATTGGCACCTCAGTTTCAGCCCCCTCGTCATGCCCATATCCACTGTTTAGTAAAATGTAACGCATTGCAGTAAGATCCATTTGTGCCAAGAAGAGAAAATAAGGTTGAACAACAAATTCCCTTGATTAGCTACTTGCTTTTCTTTCTATGTTCTTAACCGCCGTGATGCACCCTTATACATATAACACAACAAAAGCAATTAAACAAAAGATGCAAAATGATCCTAATATATAGAAAAAGTTTAACAACTGAGTTTCTTGTGAGCTACTTACTGTTGCAGATGCATCTTGGCTAAGCTGCAAACCCATGCCTCGTTGATTCGCCATAAAACGTGCAGCTAAACATTTCATATTAATTTGTTAAGAAACAAAAAAAAGTAACCAATGATACGAAAGATTGTTCACCAAAAAGTGTTTGTTTAGGCTTCTTGAAAGCAAAGTTGTTTCTTATTAGTCCAAAACTGAACATTTCATAACAATTTGTTAAGGAAAAAAAAAAAAGTAACCAATTTGATATTCCAAGATAAAAAGTGTATTTTCTTTTAGACCTTCACTCAATTTGCAGGTAATCTCGAACTTTCTTTTAAACCAAAAAACACAGATGAAAAGATTTGCCAATTTGCAAGCCTCACTTGTTATTAACAGATCGAGATTTGGAGATAGCGGCGAAGGAAGGGGGTCGGAGAATCCATAGGATTCAGTTCATCTCTTAATAAACTAAACTGCAACCTTGAGAGTTGAGAATAAAACCTGAAACCCTCGAGAACATAAAGGAACATTTGTAAGAGTTTATGCAATAATAATTTGTATATCATGCTTAATAAATTATAATCAAGAGATTTTAGAAATAATTTTTACTAAATGCTTAGTAGGTTGTATTTGAAAGGTTTTCACCTTGAGACAATTTGATCGAGCCGAAACCAAACCATTGAGGCCGGAGATCAAACACCGAGTTCATTATGGCATCATCCTTTGATTCAGTAAAATGCCGAAATGCAGAGCCTAGGAACACAAAAACAACAACAAAACCAAAAAAAAACATGTTATGTGCAAGAAATGGTTCAAATCTATGTGAAAAAAAAAATATATTGAGCATCAAGTCAGGGTTGGTTTTAACACAAACACCAAATAAGTTGTTCGTAATTAAGAATCTTCGCTTAAAACTCAATAAAGATAAGAATCAAAGTTGCACAGTGTAAAAACAAACTACTTCCAATCGTTAAAGTTTTATCGATTTCAAAACCAAATCAAAAATTAAGAATGGAGAAAATACCTGTTGCTATACTTGTTTGTGAATTGGCTCTTTTTAGTCATCGGAGCTTATCAAAATCGTTCCTGGAGAACGGAACACGGCTATATGTGGCAAAAGGTTACGTATCCCGAGCCATGGGTCGTAGATGCAAAACCAAATGACTCAAGAAGCCATCTAAACCCAGAAATACGAAGACCTTTCAACGAAAAAATGCTCTGCGGAAGATGACTTATGCCTGTACCTTCTATATTCAACAGTTTTAAGCATTTTAAACATCCAAATTCCTCTGGCAATTTCTCTACTAGAAAGCAATACAGGAGCTCAAAATTTTTTAGACGTTTCATCTTGCATATGCTGTTCGGAATATCTCGTAAAACTATACATTCCGATAGTATTAGATCCTCTAGACATTCTAATTCGCCAAGATCCTCTGGTAACTTCTCAAGACGCCAACAAGATTGAAGTTTGAGA
Source organism: Arctium minus (assembly GCA_954870635.1). NCBI lineage: Eukaryota > Viridiplantae > Streptophyta > Magnoliopsida > Asterales > Asteraceae > Arctium > Arctium minus. The sequence goes on from OX941087.1 coordinate 92,904,930, forward strand.
ATTTTAAGATGTTTCAACATACAAATGCTTTCCGGAAGATGTGTTATCTTGGTAGTCGACAAACTTAGCTCCACTAGACTTTCCAACTGGCCGAGGTCCTTCGGTGCCTCTGGAATACCACCCTCGAGTGTAAGCTTTGTTAAACATTCTAAACCACAAATGTTTCGAGAAAAGTTGTCAAGATTTGTGCAAGCACATAGACCTATAGAGATAAGCTTCTCTAGATTTCCAAGCGATGAGGGTGCATGTTCTTCATAAAAACATGCAAATCGAAACTTTGGCAAATTATTGTCGGGGTGCAACGAGCACATATCTAGGGACTCTGCAATCAGATGTAACTCGGATAAAGCACCAACTTCAAGTGATTCAGACATTTTCTTGAATAAAAAAGATTTAAACCTCAAACAACCACTCAAATCTAAGTGGTCAAGCTTTTTTAGACACCCAACAGGTGCGTAAACTTCTACCAAATCATAACAATTCGTAAGGCTTAAAATATCGAGATTTGAAGTCAAGCCAAGATCAAAGGTCGTCAACTTTGCACCCATGATGTGGATGGATTCGAGCTGTAGACATTTAACATGAATGTGAAGTTCTTCCAAATCAACACATTCTACAACACTTAACCTTTTGAGATTTCGAGCCCCTCGAAGGTCAAGGGTCCTCAACTTTGAACTGTCGATGTCGATGTATTTGAGCTCTAGACATTCAACAGGAATTTGAAGTTCTTGCAAATCAACACAACCTTTAACCCATAATATCTCGAGATTCGGAGCCCCTCGAAGGTCAAGTGTCCTCAACTTTGCACCCATGATGATCTTGATGGATTTGAGCTTTAGACATTTAACATGAATGTGAAGTTCTTCCAAATCAACACATGCTCCAACACCTAACGTCTCAAGATTTCGAGCCCCTCGAAGGTCAAGTGTCCTCAACTTTGAATTCATGATTTCGATGGATTTGAGATTTAGACATTTAACATGAATGTGAAGTTCTTCCAAATCAACATATATTACTCTTAACGTCTTGAGATTCGGAGTCCCACGAAGGTCAAGTGTCCTCAACTTTGAATGTAAGATGTTGATGGATTTGAGCTTTAGACATTCATCGGGAATGTGAAGTTCTACCAAATCAACACATCCTTCAACATGTAATGTCTTGAGATTCGGAGTCCCTCGAAGGTCAAGTATCCTCAACTCTGAACCGTCGATGTTGATGGATTCGAGCTTTAGACATTCAACGGGAATGTGAAGTTCTACCAAATCAACACATTTTTTAACACGTAATGTCTCGAGATTCGGAGTCCCTCGAAGGTCAAGTGTCCTCAACTTTGAAGTGTTGATGTTGATGGATTTGAGCTTTAGACATTCAACGGGAATGTGAAGTTCTTCCAAATCAACACATTCTTCAACACTTAATGTCTCGAGATTTGGAGTCTCTCGAAGGTCAAATGTCCTCAACTTTGAATGTTGAATGTTGATGTATATGAGCTTTGGATATTCAATGGGCATGTGAAGTTCAACCAAATCATCACATCCTCCAAGATACAATGTCTCCAGATTTGGAGCCAGACCAAGATCAAGGTACTTCAATTTTGAGCAACTGAGATCAAGGAATCTCAGGCTGTTAAGAACCTATTGTAAACAAAAATAAAAGTGAGTATTAATTGGTGTAATATATATAAAAACCAAATCAAAAAGCGAGTATTATAATGATTAATGCAAAATAACCAATCAACCATTAATATTCTACCTTTCTATCTCCCCCTTCCCAAAGTTGTACAATTTTGCTATAACGCATTTCAAGTTGAACAAGATTATTTGCTTGGAATGATTTTGGTAAAGACCCAAAAGGGTACCAGTTCCACCACAAACATCGTAAGGCATTTGGAAAGTATTGGCGAACTTCATCAAATTCCCAATTGCTATTGCTACAATCCACATTGCCACCATGCACTTGAAGAAATCTAAGTTTCTTCATGTTCCCAAGGCCTTTCATAACGATTTCTGGATTGAGTTCTAATTTGGACAACTTTATACATCTTACTGCTTCATTAGTGCCCTATAATCAAAAGGCAATAACCATGAAAATTATGTCATAACAAATGGAATTATGTTAGTTTTCTCAACCTTACAAATAACTTTATTTCATCCTTACCTGATCACTAACCAATATATCTTTAATTTCCTCGTCGATCCATAACCGGCTGTGTTTGTTAGGCTCCTCAGGGTGCAGACGACGAACAATATACTGGCCCATTTCTTCAATTCTGTCATGCATATCCAACAGCCCCCAACCTTCAGAAATAGTTATGAGAGATTTTTGCTCAAGAACTCTTAAACCAATTCTAGCATAAAATCCACAACTTTCAAGCGCTCTTATTGCATCCTCTTTAGGCCAACCTTTTAGTATGCATGCAACATCTAGAAATATTTCCTTGTGCTCTTCCTCTAGACCGATATAGCTTATTTCCAATATGTCCAAAGTATCCTTCGACGGAATTGTTTTAAGTCTTTGAATGACACTTCTCCATTCAAGCTCAATTTTACCACAGAGAAATGAACCCAAAACTGTGATTGTTAAGGGAAGACCAACAGCATAACGTACAACTTGGCTTGACAGCTCTTCATACCCTTGACTTGGAATCTCTCTCCCAAATGCATACCTACTGAAGAGGCAAAGTGCTTCCTTACGAGATAAAAGATTGATATCACGTATCAAGTTCACTCGATGTGCTACCAACACTTGCTCATCTCTTGTTGTAATGATAATTCTACTTCCCTTATTAAACCAATTAAGCTCACCGGCTAACGCTTCAAGTTGTTTTGTATGATCCACATCATCTAGAACAACAAGAACCTTTCTACAGTGCATCATCTTTTTCATCATCTTTTTCCCACCATGAACATTACTTATGTTGATGCCCCTATCATTTAACACATCTTTAAGGACTTGTTTTTGTAACTTCTTCAAACCAGAGAAATTGGGATTTGAATTTTCCCTCACATTCTCAACAAAACTGCTACCTTCGAACTGAAAGGATATATGATCAAAAACAGCTCTGGCCAAAGTTGTCTTCCCTCCACCTCCCATACCCTTGATCCCTATCATGCGAACATCATCAAAACCCATATCTAAAGATGAAACAACATCCTCAATCCGAGTCTTCATGCCTACTAATTTTTCATCAATACAGACATTATTGATGGAACGTAACTCTAGTGAGATATCTTCAACAATTTTCTGGATAAACTTAGCTTCATGCCTGGATATTAAAGAAGAAAAATCGTTAGCTTGCTCAAAATCCCACATGAACAATTAATTTCAGATCTATAATATAACTATGTATTTGAAGTAATTAAGATAGTCATATAATCATATTTCATGTAGAATCTATCAACAAGACTCAGGGGCTGTGTGGTTGGTTTTCCATTAAGTTCTGTATGGATAAAGTTGTCTGTGTGGATTAATCTGTCTGTATAGAATTAGAAGGTTTTTATTTGAGAGAGTTTTTTCATAGGGCTGGTTTGGAAAAAACTTGACTTTCTGCATAAAGCTCCCCCTTGAAATCTTACTGAATAAACCACTTTCTGTATCATTAAACCACTACCAAACAGTCATGTATAGCTGACTGAATAAGCTGTAAGTATCATTACGCTGATAACAAACAGGCCCTCAATTAAGTTTGAGTTAGAATTTGACAACAAAATATGAGATGCCATGGATGACCCTTTTACATCCCAGGTAAAGGTAGATTAGAAAGAATCAAAATGAAATAATATGGCATATATATATATATATTATATATGGAGGAAAAGGAATTACCCATCATATGTGTTCTTCAACTCCCACCCAGCTAGATCGCTTGCTTCTTTTAGAGCCTCTCTCCATTTCTGAGTAGTCTCTTTCTTTTCTTGTTTGGCAAAGGCCTTTCCGAATTCCCCAGTTTGTTTGCGGACTTCAGTGGGTTCCACATCATAGAACACAGGGTAAGCAGTATGCTCGGTCGTCTTCTGGCACTCGATAATCTTTACAAGCTCATCCAAGCACCAAGATGAAGACGCATAGTTCTTAGAGAAAACGATTATATAGAACTTTGAGTCTTCAATGGATTTGATGAGTTCATCATCGATCCTCTCGCCTTTCTTGATTCTTTCGTCATCCTTGTATGTATGAATGCTTTTGTTCTGAAGAGCATGATAAAGATGATCAACGAATGTCTTACGAGTGTCTTCACCTCTAAAACTCAAAAAAACCTCATACTTAAAGCTCTTCTGAACGGATGAAGTTGAAGAAGAAGAAGAAGACGCCATTAAAGTTATGCTTGAAGGATCCTATTAATCGAATCAAAACTTTGTTGTGGGAAATATAAGCGATATGATTGCAAAGAAACCTGGATGAGATGAATAAATGCTTGAAAACATTCTTCCCCATTTTAATAAAATCTTTTGATTAACAAAATAAAATATAAATATATAAAGACTCCTGCTTGTTTTAAAAATATGGCAAAGACCATAAGTTTTCTTAAAATAATAAAAGTTCTTGTCTATACTTGTTGCCTAAAACACGCTTTGAAAATTATTGATTATGCATGCTTTATAGCATAACCATTCAATATTTTATTGATTTCAAAAAACTTTTTTATATATTTTAATACTAACTATAATTAATTGTTTATATACATATATAATCTTTGTTTTTTTTTTTACTTTAAGGTGACGTTTGGTTTGCATAATGTTTTGGATGAAATAGAATATGTCAAAAGAATTTGACTTTGAATGAATTGGAATAGAATGTTGTCAGGTTTTACAACATGTTTGGATGACATAATTGAAATGAAATCTGTTAAAAGAATTAAAATCTGTTAAATGAATTATAATTTGTCTGTCTGATTCACAAATGGGTAGGGTGACTTTGTCCAAATACAAGACAAGTGAAGTATCTGTTTGATCCCAGACCCCCCCCCCCCAAAAAAAAAAAAAAAAAAAAAAAAACGGGCTAGCCTCAGCCACTGAGTGAGGCTAGCCAAAAAAATGTCCCCTCATTTAAAAAGACCAAAGACTAGCAAACGATAAACATAAAACAACTCTAGTTACTTGTGTTCTTCAATACTAGCTGTATACCCACACGATGCAGCAAGATGTAAAAGTTTATTATAAGTTGATAACGAAAAAACCAATGTAATTCCTCATAGAGCATAATCATATCAACATTTATGTTACAAGCTGAAAGATCCAAGGTCCATTTGTTAATGATGGGAATTGAAGAAATCTAGTTTTAATGAGAAATATAGGCCATGCAAGATTAATGAACATCCTGCATTTGCCTCAAGGATTCTGTGGTGTAACACTCTAAAAATTAAGCAGAAATAAAATTCGAAAATTCGACAATATAACGTTTGAAAATAGACTAAACCTGTCACCCTAAAATAGAGGATAAAATAGAGGATAATTTAAACCTGTAAAGTAAAGTAAAACAATTCGAAACCCAAGTGTATCATCCCAAAAAGGGGCATATGGTAAGATATTTACAAACCCAATGAATGAAGCATAAGACGACAATCTACTAATCTAAGTTTGGTTAACTAGATTATGGTTGAGTATCGCTATCCTTCCAAAATGTAAATCTTCAAAATCAATGTATGTTGGTCACTAAATTTCCTCAAAAAGACCACTCACGACCCCAAGGTTATTCCCTCAGTCCCGGCGTGCCCCACCGCTAAGATGACCTGTAAACACGACAACAAAGAGCAAGTGTTAGGCTAAAGTCTAGTGAGAACAAGTCAAATAAAATGGAAGTACTAAACCCATTTGAAGTCATGCGGAGGATATAGCCGTGAGCTAAAACCAATAAATCAAACAAACCATTAGTGATTAAACATGGTACAAAATAACACCAATCACATAATGAGCTCAACTCCTCTAAGTCTATTGCTCGAAAACATCAAGTCAGCCCCTCTAGGTCTATTCTTGAAAGATCCAAAACGGGGAACTCTAGTACACGGGAATTACACCTTACTGCCCATGAGACGTTGCCCGACAGTATAGGCCCACACCTTACTTATCATGGTGACCTGATGCCTATTCCGTGCCAAGTGATGAACCAAATGCCCAAAACGGGGACATAGGAACACCGTGCCTATGGATCAATTGCACTTAAGACCAAATAAGAAAACATGCCAGTACATACCATACTCATATTAAATTATGTATATAAGTAACTCATATGTACAAGGGTACCAATCATAAAGTCTTGACTCTTATAAATGAGGGGACTTAGAAAGCATAACCCAACAACAATATACCATATATATTCCATATTAAAATCATGATTATCATTAGTTAAACCAATACTTGCATTCCCCCAAAACCCTAGTTTTCCACTTTGGGTTCACAAAATCCCATGGACTAAGGGTTGTCTATCAAGGTAGTATAAAATATAGAAAGCCATAATCTTAGTTTAAAGATGCACTTCTCCCATTCTTACTTGGGATTACAAACCCTAACTTTCATAACTCACGTTATGTTAAAAGATTTAGATGACCAAGGCTCCATCAATATATTCACATATATAACCCTATAGAAATTTTAGGGAGTGGAAGAACTCACCTTGCAAGGATTATACGCAAACCCTAGGTGTTGGATGAACCTAGAGGAAGATGAGAATCTCTTGAAGCTTCAAATCCTTAATCACTTTAGGTCAAAGTTAACCAAAACATAGATTGAACCACCAATAAGCATTTAATGCTCTTAACCAAAAGCAGTCAATGAAGAGGGATGAAATGACATACCTTATACCAAGAAAAGTCGCCCAAAATATCTCCCAAATGCAGAAAATGAGTTTTGGGTCGTGAAAATGGGTTTTAAAAGGACTGCACCCCGATCGCCACCTTGCCTCGATGTCACAATCGTTGTCACAATCGCACGCTACATCTAGTGTAGCGGTACATATTTCGCGAGAGTGCCCCGCGATAGTGACTCTTGTCACAATCGTAGGCACAATCGCTCTGAGTGTACCGATGCCCAAATTTCTAGGGTTTTTGACCCACGAAGCCCACGATCCATACGTTAAGTTTGCCGATAAAAATAAGACATGAACGTTTAACGTTCTAAGGCAAAATGATGTACGAGATGAGATCGTACCAAAATACGAGTGTTACATGTGGCTCCATTGTTCGCAGCCGACACAGTCTGCAGGAATAAAGGCGTTTTGATATCTATTGTATATAATCCTCGGGAAAAATCAGAGTGTTGGGATGCAACAAAACTCCAGAGTGTTGGACAATGATTATTCTCCATCTCGCCATGGAAGATTCGCCTAGCAATTGTAAATAACATTAAAATAACTTAATAGAAGACATTGAGCAACAATATGCAAGTTCAATGCATTTCGTAGACTCAAATCAAGCGAAATATTTGCAAGTTTAAGTCATGGTGAACCTATGTTTCTTCCTAGAACTCAATTATTTAGTGCCATAAAGATATGCATTTAAGTTTCAATTGAGTCATGTCGAGAATATGAAAACACGTCACATAAGTCTATCTTTTTAGACACATTCTAATTCAAGTATTCCTAGAAACTAGAGAAGAAGACATGACAAAAGAGTTACGCACACCTCAGTTTCAGCCCCCTCGTCATGTCCATATCCATTTGTTATCAAATGTAACGCTTTGCAGTAAGATCCATTTGTGCCAATAAGAGAAAATAAGGTTGAATAACAGATTCCCTTGATTAGCTACTTACTTTTCTTTCTGTGTTTTTAACTGTCGTGATGCACCCTTATACATATAACACAACAAAGCAATTAAACAAAAGATGCAAAGTGATCTTAATATATAGAAAAAGTTTAACCACTGAGATTCTTGTGAGCTACTTACTGTTGCATATGCATCTTATAAGAACCTCCTTTTTGCAAGTTTAACCAATGGAGGTTCTTATAAGAACCTCCTTTTTGCGCTTTTGGGTGCCACGCCATTTCCATCTCATCAAATTAAAAATTCACATGAAAGTTCACAATGGTAGTTCTTAGAGCATCTACAATCATGGACCTCTTAAGAGGTTCATGACTTTGACACATCAACTTTCTCTCTCTGCCACATCAGTTTTCTCTTTCCTATTCATTTCATAAACCTTTATCTCTCAATCATGGACCGGTCCATACTTTATATAATAAAAAACTATAATAATAAATATTATAATAATTAAGATTTACTTATTATAATTAAAAAATAATTATTAAAACTTACATATGATAATTAAAATATAATAATTAAAAAGAAATTATAATTTAAAGTAAAATAAAAATTACAATAATTAAAAATTAAAAACTATGAATATTATGGATGTTTAATTGTTGCTAATTAATTATTTAATTTTATTAATTAATTTTGATTGATTATATATTTAAATAATGAAAAACCTCAATATGTTAAATCATTAGATAATTTAAGTAGGTAAATGGTTTAATTATTTAAATATAAAATATTTGTAGGGCCCACATTTTAACCTCACGGAACGGTTCCTCTATGAGGATCGCTCCGCTTAGGTGGCAAAGCAACAACAGAACATGGACTTGTGACATGGACACAAAAACCTCCCATTGGAGGTGCTCTTATAAGAACCTTATATTTATAGGTCCCATGTATTTGTCAACATCAATAATTATTATGTATTTATAAATAAATATCAAATATTTAATTTAAGTACCAATAAAAATGAGGAAATTGTCACTTTACACAAACTTCATGGTAAGAACCAAAGTTCTTGTTTAAGAACCTAAAAAGGTTTAGGTTCTTATAAGAACTATCCACAATGCTAGTTTCTATAAGTCATTGCACTTTTTGTTTATAAAAACATTGCATTGGAGATACTCTTACAATCTAACATGCCTAATTTGTTTTTATTTGAAAAGCGAAAATTATGTAAAATCATTCATATTACACCATTTTTTTACAATATAAAATAAGACATAAAAGATACCAATATACACAATGTAAGAAAAAAACAATTTCGCAAAATATGAAGTATGAAGAGTTCCTCTCTAATGATTTATCAACTTCCAAATCTTGGTTTTTTCAACAATAAAATATTTAATCATCCAATATTTCAAGATCATGATTCGTGACATAATATATGACATATCACATATAATATATATCTAGGACACGGTTGTTACACGGTAAAGGAGTCCAACTCAAAAACCACTCACAATCTTTTAATAAAAAAAATAAAGTATAAACTATATAAAATTTTTAACTAACAATTAACTTTAATAGTCCAGCCCAAGCGTGCCCATTTTTTCGGTTGTCCACACCCATTTTTAATTGATTATGTAGACCATATCTAACGTGTTGTACCACCCGAAAACAACTCTAGAATCAATGTCAGACTCTGATTATAAAGAATTATCGACATACCTTCTGCTCATTTATATTTTAAAATTAATTAAATTATATATATATATATATATATATATATATATATATATATAATTAATGATTTATGGCTTTTACCGACTAAAAGAAAAAATTTACTATAAGCCTACTTATCTAATTATGCATTGAGCATTTGAGCTTCCCTTGACTTCCAACCATCTATCAGATATATATTATATGTGATCTTATGATCATTTCTTAAATACATATAATGTGTAATATGTCATATAATACATCTTAAATCTCGATTTTGAAATAATACGTGGTAAAATATTTGGTTGTTGAAAAATCCAGCCTCTGGAGGTTAATAATTTCTTGTAGAGAGGAGATGTGCATACTCTTTATTTTATGAAACTATCCTTTCTTAGAAGTATACATTGTTATATTTTTACATTTTTAAAAAGAAAATTTATATATTCTGAATAACTTTACATCCATTTTAAAAAAATAATAATAACTTTACATAACTCTATAATCTTATACAAAATTTTTAATTGCAATATGTTTTTACGCCCGTCAGCTCGTTGGCAAGTCTAACCCGTTTAGGTACAATCAAGTTATCAAAGCAGGTAAAGCAAGTTTTCAAACCCATAAAAAGGGTTGGGTTTACTATAAAGGCATTGTTTGGCAAAAAAAAAAAAAAACTAGTCTATAAGCTAGCTTTTTTTATGGTACATGTTTGGATGACCATAAACTAGCTTATAAGCTAGCTTATTAAAAACTATTCACTGTAGTGTTTTGAAAAGTTAGTTTATCAGCTAATTTGCCAAACATAGTCAAAGTAGGTTAGATCCTATCCTAATCTGATTCAAATCTGTAAATAAGATTTTTCATTCTTGATATCATTTTGACTTTTTTTTAATAAAAAAATATATATTATATAAATCATAAATAACAACCAATTGTTAATTTGACTACATGAAATTCTTTCAATTTTATATGCACACATTTCTAGTCACGATCTTCCCCTTCATGTTCTCATGCACAAGTAACATCTTTTTAGCCACCATTTTACGCCCCACATACCATTTTTATATATTATATATACACACACTCCCCCTTAAACCAAATCAAATCGCAACATGGCCACAATTACCCTCCTCCTATATTTGCTTATGATTCTCTTCTCAACCGCGGTTGCAACCACCGTGGCACCACCGCAACCCCGCAAAGCAACCACCATCAAGCAGTTCTTAGACTCTCACAATGCAGTGAGAGCCAAACACAAACTACCTCTTCTCGTGTGGAACACCAAATTGGCTAATTTCGCAAAATGGCATGCCAACACAAGAAGGGGAGATTGTGCGTTGGTCCATTCCGTGGGTGATTTAGGTGAGAATATCTTTTGGGGTCAAGGGTGGCGGTGGAAGGTGGAAGAGGCGGTTGGTGCATGGGCTTTTCAAGAAAAGTACTATGATTCCAGACGTAATGCGTGCATGCCGAACAAAGATTGCTTGCATTACACGCAAATGGTTTGGAAGAATACCAAATATGTTGGGTGTGCCAAAACAAAGTGTAACAGTGGGGATACTTATGTTGTCTACGAGTATTACCCTCATGGTAATGTTATTGGGCAGAGACCATTTTGATTAATAGGTTGTATATCAGTTGTATGTAGGTAAAATTGTAAATAAACTAAGTTTGTATTGATAGAATTGTAAAGAAAAATATTATTGATTTTTAGAATCATGTTATTTGAATTATGCTCTAGATCTTCTTTTAATTTTAGAGACTTGGATGTGAAACTTTTAGACCCATAAGGTGAGAAATATTTGTGTTTTTTTAATTAATTAATAGAAAAATCAAACTACTACAAATACATCATTTTTTAAACATGTCCGTAAACTACAAATATTGAAGGCGGGAAGGAATTGTATTTGCCGGCTCATCTATATCACTGTGTGTAAGTCATCGAGTCGACAAAACCTAAAATGACCCTCGTTTGAGAAGGTAATCAGCTATTGGATGACCAAAACGCCAAAAACACAAATATTATCTGATTAAAAAAATGTAATTTTAAACCCAATCTATTACAATCACCAAAAATTTAAAAAGAAACTTTTAAAAATTATATTAATAAGAAAAATCATGAGTAATTTTAAAAAATATAACAATAACAAAACTACCAGTTAAACAAAAGATTAGATGGGCATGAAGAAAAAAAAAAGAAAAAAAAATACAATTTTGTAAAATCCAATGCAAAATATTATAAATTTTATTCAATAAAACATTTAAAAGAATATTAATTTGTATTATTTATTTATTGTCTTGAATTCATTATTGGTTTTTATTTATTATATTCATTCTGATGATAAATTAAAGACGAACGTGGCATTCTTTAACCATCCAATAATTTTCTATTTTAATCCAATTATTGTTTTAAAAATTAATAATATATTTTAAGCATCTTCAACAGTATTGCTAAAATATAAATTTTTGATTTTTTCTTTGCTATTCCTCTCCAACAGCTTTGCTATATGGTTTGCTAAAATAGAGAAAGATTAAAAAATCTCTAAATATAGAGAATTCTCTATAATATCTAAATTGGAGAGAGAAAATATTATTTTATTCAATCCAACCAATAAGATTCAATTTTTAACATTTTATTTTTTTTTAAAAAGTGTATTGGGATGATAAATTATAGAATATTATAATAATATAAATAATGATTGATTCTTTAAAATAGAAAAACTGTTAGAGTTATAAGATAATGTTTTTAGAAATTTTGACTTTTCATTTTCTATTTTAGAAAAAAATTAACAATGTTGTTAAAGATGGTCTTAGGCGATAAGGTTCTTATATTTGAAAACTTTAATATAAGAGCATCCCCAATGCATAAATTATTAAAAGACTTTTTTCTTTTGCCACGTCAGCTTTTCATTAACATTTTTAACAAAAACCTATTGTTATAAATCTTTCTCCAATGCAAAAATCTTTTACAAAAACTTTTTCATCAATTTTTTCATAATCTACCTCATCTATGTAAAATATTTTATAAAAACCCCTAATTTAATTTGTCATTTTAAAGTTCACGTCATATTTTTCAAAAACAAAAATTACATAACATGAAAATTCAAATATTTAAAAACATTACAATAAGTGATATTCAATAATTAATTGACATTTTACTTCTATTGGAAATAAAGTTTGTATTTTATTTAAAAAATAAACATTAAAACTCACTGATACAAAAATATAATGACAATGACACATAAAAATCAATTTGTTAAAAAAAATGAAAGATGATGAATAGATTATATGATTTATATATTTTTTAAGTATTTGATATTGATGTCATTTCGATCGTCTTGAAGAAAAATTATTAATAATGCATTTTGTTATAAAATAAATTTGATTTTAATATAGATATTTAATGAATTAAATTAATTAATCAAAGTGTATTAAGGTTTAAAATGAAAATTATATTGAAAGTGTTGATAAAATAAAAAATTAAGGGGGTAGAATGAAAATAGTTACTATTCCAATAAGAGGTTGGTGTAGAATAACCCATTGAACAAAAGCTTTTTTATGAGCATCTCCAACAGCTATGTTATAGTTTTTCTAAAATAGAGTATAAAAAGTTGAAATCTCTAAAAAAAATTACAACCAACTCCAACAGCTACTCTATTTTAGCAATTCTATCATCAATTATATTAATAAAATATTATTTCTTTCTTCTAAACATACAACTTCAATGTCTTCTATTGGTGGAAAAGAATTAAATATTGTTTCTCTCTCTTCAATATGGGGTTTTAGAGATTTCTCCAAATTTGGAGATTTTTACCTTCTCTCTACTCTTTTCTCTATTTTAGCATATGATATAGCATAGCTATTGGAGCAAAAAAATTGCTAAAATCCCACTTTTTTCTATTTTAGCATAGCTGTTGGAGATGCTCTAATAAGTTATTCTCTCCAATGATAATAACCCTTTTCAAAAGACTTTTTTAAATAATAAAAAGCTATATATAACTTATGCATTGGAGATGTTCTAAGTATATAACTTATATATGAAATTAAGTATTGTTGTTAATTATTTAAAAAAAATAACATGACTAATAATAAAACAAATAATAAAACAAATATTTGTATGTATTCATTTTCAGGCGGGTCATTTGGGTCGGGTCTGGATCGAGGGGGGATTAGTGGGTGACATCCTTAAATGGGAGTCCGATACCTCCTGAAAGCGTAGCCCAATGGATTGAAACTTTCGAAAGCTGCCTTTAAAAAAAATAATAATAAAACAAATATTTGTATGTATTCATTTTCAATATGGGATAAGGACGACAATATGATGCCACGTGCCAAGTTCTTATTGGCTATAATAGTTCGTAAACTGTCCCACTTTATAAAAAAACCGTACGGTATATATATAATCACGATCACGACATCCCCACCGTCCATCGTCACCATCAATTAATCCATGTCAAAACACCACCAACAATCCCCTCCGACCACCGTCCACCTCCGTCTCCGATGACACCGTCACAACAACCACCGTTACCACCACTGTCCACCTCTACTAAACACACCTCCACCTCGGATTCCGCCTCCACTTCCTCTTCGACGCCTTCAGATATGTGGAACTACATATGGATCCCTTTTTTAGTCTCTCTCTGTAAAGAAGTTAGTTCCGGTAAACCTGCTTCGGAGCCGGCGATCCTCTTGCCGTCTGATTCCGATTCCAGAGTGCCGTCCACGTGTCCGACGCCGGAATCGAAGCTGAATTTCCGTCCGATCGTTGGTATTCTGAGTCATCCAGGCGACGGTGCCTCCGGTCGACTTAATAATGCCGCCAATGCTTCGTATATTGCCGCGTCTTATGTGAAGTTCGTTGAATCGGCGGGTGCTAGGGTTATTCCGCTCATATATAACGAACCTCCTGAGATTCTCCAAAGCGTAATTTTCATTTCTTAATTAGTTCATAGTTCCTTTCGTGAATGAAGGTTTCTTCTTCCAATTATTCGATTATTTATGCAAATTAGTAATGGAGAAAGGTGAATTTTCCATATATATGTATAGATGGATGTATATTATTGGATGAATTTCAGTAAACATCGACAATTTTTGTTCCTCAAAGCTTGATTTGAATCAACAATTGGAAGGAAGTTGAATTTGGGAATTTAGGTTTAGCTGACTCTGCAATTGCATTGCAGAAACTTAATCTGGTGAATGGAGTTCTTTTTACTGGTGGATGGGCTAAGAATGGCCTCTACTTCGATGTGGTCGAAGGGATTTTTAAGGTAATTGCAGCTCAGAAAACTGTTCTATTTGCTGCACAAACTGTTCTATACATGGGAAAGATCATGCTAGAAGTTAAACATTTTGCGAGAAGCCGAGAGTATCATATATGATTATACTTCTTTGAGTGTGTATAATCATATAATGTCCATGTGTTGTCAATCATATATGATTAAGCTTGTCTATCATGCGTGTAATCATATATGATATTGAGAATTCTCGTCTTCTCTCAAAATATTTAGCTTCTCATTTGAACCTGCCCCTATATATATATATATATATATATATAGGGGTAGTTTAATTTGCAACCCATGAAAATCTTACAACCCATGCAACCCACTTCTTAATCGTTGGATTAATGATCGACGGTTACAATACATGTGGGTCCAATATTTTCAATTAAAAAAATCAAAAAAATAAAAACAAAATAACCGTTTTTCATAAATCCAACGGTTAAGATGTGGGTTGCAAGGGTTGCAACCTTTTTAAGGGTTGCAAAATATCCTTCCACTATATATATATATGGTTGGGTTCACGAGAGACCAACCTGTTTTCGTGAGACGGGTGAGACCATAAAATAACACTAAAACTTCACAGCGATTCATTGTGAAGGAACGAAAAACAGCAAACCTTCACAATAAAAACAGTGTGAAGGTTTACTTTTATAATACCTTCAAAGTCTTTTGCTGTGAAGGTTTAGTGTTATTTTTTTGGTCTCACGGAAGGTCTCACATGATCTCAAGTCTCTCTCTCTATATATATATACATATTTTGGGTAACCGTCGGTATCCGGACCGCTTACGCACAACGACCATTCCCTGATGACCAAAAATGGCATGGAGTCATCAAAGGTGAACCTCCACGGACACAAAGGACAATGTTTATGGTTGCTCCTTTTATAGTATAAAAGATTTTTCTGCAGAAGGAGGGTCAGCTAGAAGGAGCCAACCCTATAAGTTGCCACAAATTATGTCGGCCATATGTCTTGATAGCCATACAGCACTCACCAATCTTTGATGAGCGTGGCATATTTAGCCAACCGACCCTTTTAATTTTCAAAGGCATCCACTGCTCCTTTCATATACCCACCTTTCTCTTCCAATATATCATCTCGTCGCCGATGTGGGATAACCAAAAAGCATAATAACTCAAGATTTGAGAATACTAAAATCTCATGGTGCCACATCATTTTTTGTGGTTGTTCCTTCTATAATATAAAAGACAGAAAGATAAAAAGATGTTATAATAGTACAATTGCTTCGGAACTCCTACAGTTTGTAACTTTTCTGGTTATTGTCTTTTGTTACTCCATTTATGCAGCAAGTCCTGAAGAAGAATGATGCAGGAGACCATTTTCCGTTGCTAGCGATTTGCTTAGGTTTCGAACTTTTAACCATGATCGTTAGCAAAGTAAGCCATGTTCAGTTGTTTATTGCTGGTTTTTTGTGCAAATGCTTTTCAACTGGTAATCCAATTTTGATGACACTTGTATACACCTCTTTCTTGAATCATTAAGCAATAACATTAACAAATGATTGCTTTCTTTCGTCTGTTTAATCTGTTTTTTTTTCTTAATTTGGGTGTAATTATTTTCTTGTTCTTCCATGTTACCAGAATAATAAAATCCTTGAAGAATTTAGCGCATCAGATCAAGCATCTACTATTCAATTCATGAAAAACATCGATATTGAAGGAACAGTTTTCCAGAGGTACTACACAGTTGTTCTTCAAGTCGCAGTTCTGTTATTTTAAGGCGTGGAAGTATCGAGTTTTGTGTGTGTAAAGCATTAGGATTCATTTCTTCGAGTAGATGACTTGAAAAGATATGACTAACCCATCCAAAGAAACGAAATACTTGGGCGAACATAAACTCACATTCTTGTGGGTATCATTGGGAAAAAATGGTGAATTTGAATTAATCCATGTCTGTTAATGGTCATGATGAATGGACTACTGTCACCGAGTATAATATGCTGTGATTATTTCATCCTTAAATGCGAATGTGATCAAAGAGAGTTGAACTTGTGCATAAAGTACTCAACTTTTTCTAACCCAGTCTCGAGTGCAGTTGTTTGTGCATGTTGCTGTAAATCAATTTGAAGCTACTGTTATTGTTATTTGTACAGATTTCCTGCTGATTTGCTTGCAAAGTTGAGTACAGATTGTCTTGTGATGCAGAACCATAAAGTGAGTTTAAAATCTTGAATGTTGTACAAATTTTGATATACTTTCAAGAGTATATATATCCAAATATAAAAACGTGAATGAATTTGTTTTTCTCCGTGTAACAGTATGGTATATCACCACAAACATTTCAAGAAAACAAGAACCTGTCTGATTTCTTCAAGATCTTGACAACTAGCACCGATGAAGATAACAAGGTGCACGGCTTAACAATGTTGTTGCGCCTATTTTCTTTCGAATACCTATCAAATTGTTATGGAACCTGTTGTTGGAGTCTTACATCGGCTAGACTTGGACCATTTCTGTAGAGTAATCTGACCGGGTTCCACATACTCTGAGATAGCCAACTAAAATGTTTATGATACCAAGATCAAGATCTAAACTATTAAAACTCATTCATCAGGTTTATGTATCAACAGTTCAATCACAAAGATATCCGGTGACTGCTGTCCAGTGGCACCCAGAGGTACTTCAGTTCTCTAATGTTTTCGACTCAATAGCAACATCTAGATTTACCATCAAACGCGCCATATTTTCTTTGGGGTATGCTGTTTGCATCCCTGTAGATGCCAGAATGAGGAGTCAATTTATGCATCGAAAATGTAAAAAGTGAGTTTTGATGTTGACATGTATGAGGAGGAAATTAGTTGGTAGGGGTGCATATAGCTTACCCCATTTCTTTTCGTAGAAAGATATGCAGGGTTTGATGGTGAGTCTGGTGGAAACTCTAGACGCATGACATGACAGTACAAAAAGTTGTTGTCTCACATTTGATGCGACATTGGACCGTGACAAGAAAGGTCCTGAGTGGTATTTCATGGAGATAGTACAAGATTGGTAAATTATTAAATTACCCATGTCAGATTAAAACCCTAAAAGCCTTTACAATTCTTTCGCCGGGCTACCTCACTCTCGCCCTTCTAGTCCTATCCAGTTGTCATGTCTGTCTACCAAACGTACCCTACTGGCTAAATGTCTTGCTCCCAATAGACCTATCATGATAAAATAATCGCTCAAGTTCCACGATGTATGATGCAGAAAAATGCTTTCGAGTGGGGCTTGTCGAAGATTCCACATTCAGATGAAGCCGTCCAAGTGACTCAACATGTTGCCAACTTTTTCGTAAGGTACGCTTTGGTTCTAGCATTTACCATCGGTTCTTTAAGCACGAAACTATGAAAGAACATCTCCATATTGCTCAAAAATCCTCGATTTCATCGACTTTACTTATCTGCAGTGAGGCTAGAAAATCTTTGAACAGACCACCAGTTCGAAAAGTGCTGGATAATCTTATTTACAATTACAGTCCCACTTATTGTGGCAAGGCTGGGTAAGCCTCCAAATACCATCTTTCTAATTCTGTTGCTGCGTGTTGCTGCGTGAGATTTACTGAGTTTGTTTGATTCTGCTCTTTTCAAGTTAGATTATATTGGTTTGGGCCGTTTGGCCGTTTATTTTATGGATCGTATTTATGTGATTTGAGAAATAAACGTTTACATTGCTAACTCGTTTTCTAATTGATTTCGCAGCAAGGGATATGACGAGGTTTACATCTTCACTGAAAACCTTGCACGAATTTAGTGTGTAATGTTGTATCGGTCGTGCAAACAACAAACCATTTGTAAAAATTAATCGAATGCTTAAAAACCGTATCGAATGATACCCATTAAATTTGGGTGGTTAATCACAAACATATTTGAACCAAGAGGCAGTCGAAGAGCGATTGACGGGACAAATTAAAACTTATGTGTCACGGGTATAGTTGGCAAAATAAATGGGTTGGTCGGTTCAGGTCAAACGAGTAAAATTTTGAGATGGGTCCTAGTTGGATTAGCTTGTCAACACATTTTTATCCATCTTTTCATAGTAACAGATATACATGTCCTATTTCGGCGATCAGGTCAAACGAGTAAAGTTTTGAGATGGTTACACTCATTCTATTGAATTTTCTTTGTGGAAATGAAAAAACACATTAATTAAAACAAACTCGTTATATCCCATATGTAGCTAGTGTCTGAGACAATAACAGATCCAAAAAGTTGTCATCTGAGGCATACTTAGAGGTGTAAAAATATTTCTGAAACCGATAACTCATCCAAGGCATGACGGTTTCGGGTTATCGGTTTTTGAATTAAACGGTTTGGTAACACAATAAATATAAGTTATTCTGTTTGGTTTTCGATTTAATTTTGTTATTGTTTGGGTTAAACAAAGCACATTATACTATTCTTTATATTAGCAAGTTAGAAGGCAAGAAATTAAATTCAATTAGCTAGAAATCAGATAGTAAAACGCCAATAAATTGAAAATAAAAGACAAGTGAGTAGCATACCATAAATTAAAATAACAAACACAATAACTATAAATCAAATAACAACTAACAAATAAAAAACTAATAATCAACAAATAACAATAAATATGGATCTACAAAATAATAAAATGCAAAATGAAAGTTGGAAAAAAAGCAAAATTAGTGGTTCATGAAATAAATAACATTATAACAAACGGAATAAAAGAAATAAGATGACTTCAAATTGGATTGAGATTTTGAAAGTTGGAGGCATTGGAGTTTAATTGACGGGACATCATAGAAATTTTAGTTAAAATCATAATTTTCAACACTTCAATTGAATTTTTTTGTTGGATACCATGTCAGTATAATCTATGAAGTAAAATGCATGTAACCAAAGGGTTGTGGTGTACTGGTAAGGCCCTGGGGAGGTGGTGAAATATCCTATCTGTCAGGGTTCGAATCCTGGCGTACACAACAATTGTGGTCACTGAGATTTAATCAGGGTTGATGTCTTACAATCATAATTTACCAATGGATTAGTCTAAGCATAGCCTAAAACACTCTTTTCAAAAAAAAAAAAAAAGAAAGTAAATACATGTACACCTTTCGTTGTCCCAACATATTATATAAAAACTATTTTCATAATATGGAATATTGATGAATCATTAAATTGATAACTTCTTTTTTAATCATGGTGATGGGTTAAATGGGTCAATCGTGGTCAAAGGACGAGAACCACAATTTTGGTAAACCATAGGGATGAAAAATGTAATTCACCCTAAACATTACAAATATAATTAAATAATTATTACATTACCCATTCGGTCTTTTAAAACAAAAATAAGTGTTGATATCTTATATATCCCCAATTTCGTTAAAAAAACAGTTATAGATTATTTGAAACGTAATTATTATTACAACAAAGTTGTTATACGTAATCCTCTTTTGTAGTGTGTTGTTCAAAATTGGGTTTTAAATTTTAACCATGTATTTTAACCCTTTTATAGTTGTCATAAATACTTTTCTTTTACGAAATGAATTGAATTGATCATACCCGCATTAGCCTTCCATCTTTTTTTCCCAATTAAGAATTGAACTAAGTTTGAATGTATCAAATTTTGACATATTTGATGACTTTATCGTCGTGTTACTCGTTCTAGATGCTTTATTATTATTATTTTACGGCAAGACGTCATTTACTAGTTTTTTTTTTTACGTTTCATTGTTTTCGCTATAAAAACATCACAAAGTTCGATACTTTATCTCACACATTTCTCGAGCTACCATAATCAAAGAACCAGTTTCCACTTCTCAACTATGACATCTCGTTTGTTTTTATTTGTTCTCCTCGTGGCAAGTTGTTCGCTTGCAATGGCTTCAGATCCAAGTCCTCTTCAGGATTTTTGTGTTGCACAACCAAATGGACAATGTAAAAAATAATCTTGAAATGTTCAAAATGGTCCAACATTAATGATTTGAAAATTTGTAATATTTGTATGTGCTTATGAGTTTTCTGCTTTTGTTTTCGCAGTATTCGTCAATGGTGAGTTTTGCAAAGATCCAAATCTTGTGCAAGCAGATGACTTCTTTTTTAGTGGACTAGACGTTATGGGAGATACAGCAAATGCGGTTGGGTCTAACGTGACTGCTGTGGCTGTAGCACAGTTACCGGGACTCAACACTCTTGGAATTTCATTGGCTCGTATTGACTTTGCTCGAGGGGGTATTAACCCTCCCCACACTCACCCTAGGGCCAGTGAAATCTTGACGGTCCTAGAAGGCAATCTTGAAGTTGGTTTTGTCACATCTAACCCAGAAAACCGTCTTATCAGTAGACAACTTCAACAGGGTGATGTTTTCGTTTTCCCACAAGGTCTAATTCACTTCCAAAGTAACATCGGAGATGGTTGTGCCGTTGCTATTGCAGCTTTGAGTAGCCAAAACCCAGGTGTCATTACCATTGCAAATGCGGTGTTCGGTTCTAACCCCGATATCTCTGCAGATATTCTTGCAAAGGCTTTCCAGGTGGACAAGAGCATTATCAATCAAATTCAATCAAATTTCTAGATCGTTACAAGATCTAATGTCGGTTTTATTAACCTATAATTTTCAGTTTCTTGATATTGATCGTTTGTCTTACTCTTATTATATATAAGTGAATAAAAGAATTTTGTATTATATTCAGTGTCATTTACATTTTCATTAAAAATTACTCCCGGTCATGTGTAAAATTCAAACTCAAAACACTGATAATTAATCAAGCATTCAGTGCTCCAATATTAAAAATGAATAGTTTCAAATTATCCTTCAATATCTTCATCAAAATTAAGGCAACCTTAAATTATATTTTTCTTCCTTTTTTTTGTTGATATTCTATGAATAGAAAATATTCTATCGGGATCGGATTCTAATAAAAGTAATAAGCCCAATATATTCCAAATCTTAAGTCATCCCGTTAAGGACATGTTTTCTTATTAATATGTGAAGGGTTGTTAAGGTTTTGCACGTTGTATCAAATTAAACTACATACTTCAATTCAAGCCAAGCCCTCTTTGGTTTGAGTCGGTGATTGGAAAACTTCCTTTTCTAGATCTCGACTCCCGTATAAATTCCGCAATTATAGTCCTAGTTAAACCAACGAGACTCACATACTACCCAAATACGTTAAGCTTTAATTATCCATATCAGGTTTAAGAAAGAGGGTCCAATCAAGCAATCAGTCTTTGGATGCTAGGGCACTTCCCTTCCCTTCCAACCATCAGCGTATTAGCTTTCAGAGTTGTTGCTTGTATTTGTCCATTTTTAGTGTCAGAGAATTGGCTTCCATCCAATTAAAAGAAAAAAAAGACTTTAAGAGTCCTCTGCAAAGTTGTAAGACCATGGCTGACACCTACCTAGTGCCAAAAGGTCAAGGAAGTTGGTGACCTGATGGCTGATGACACAAAGGCCGCTCGACTGTTCAAGCGCAATGCAATGGTATTGGTTCCGATTCAACAAAGGTATTAATGTCCGCCTTGAACTACTGCACCTGCACATACCTTTTCTTGCTCCATCCAAAAGGTTATAAACCGGAGGAAGTGATAACGTTCAAAAATGTCTGCTTTCTTGGATCAATTCTATCACTGATTTAAGGAAGAAAATGGGCCAACCGGAAAAATGATAGAAGACCGACTTTCTCCTTTGCCTGCTTTTGGTTTTACAAAAGTTTAAAGAGCTAATCAATATTAAAATATGATGTTTACATTGTAACAACCTCCTTTCTAATACGTATGATCTATAGTCGAGGGCCGAAGTCTGTTTTATCAATAAAAAATAACTATTATCGTTATACCTTTTTATAAATAAGTAGAGGAAAAGATATAAAATGACTAACTGCTTTGGTTAGTTTTATTTTAGGTAACCAACCTCAAAAATAATCATAAAAATAACATAAACTTTGAAAACGTTTTAAGAAATAGTTCAATGTTTGAGAATTTCAATAAGGGTAATATGAAAATGGGCAACGGGGTAAACAAATATCATTGGGCTATCGTGACATTATTTATTTCAAAATGCTAACTGGCATTTTGTCTTCGTATCACCATATAATGTTGACATGTTGTTTACGTATCACTATATCATCTTTAGAGTACAATACTATTTTTGGTCCATGTGGTTGCATGGATGATCTAAAAATCATACCTACTTTATACATTTGGCACTGAAATATCACATGGACTCAAATTGTAACGTTCATTCACTTGGATCATGTAAAAACAAAAAACACATAAACCAAAACAAACTCATTATATCACAACTGTAGGTAGTGTATGGGAAATAAAATGCATTATACATTATGTTTGTCTAGAGAAAAAAAAAACGCGTAAAAACCCGAGACTTATATGGAATGTTGATAACCTATTAAATTGATAACTTTTTTTAGCATGGGTCAATCGTGGTCGAGTTCAATTAAAAATATTTTATCCCAAGTTTTCAGTATACTTCATGTCCAATAATCACATAAAAACACATCATATATTTATTAAGAAGAAAATAAAAAGGGGAAATTAATTAAACTAGCCATTTCAGAAAATCGGCTTTATCTCCTAACCAATTTCTCCCTCAATTTATTAAAATAGCCCATAAGTTCGTGAAATGTGTTCGTATATACGAACACATCCTTAAAACTGATAAATTTGACATATGTTCGTAATATACGTTCGTATATACGAACATAATTTAAAAACTCATTAAAAATTGATACCTTCGTGAAATGGTTCGTGGAATTCCAATATATTACGAAGATGTGATATATCACGAACTGAAAGTTTCATTTTTAGCCCAATATCGTGAAATGTCTTGTTATATACGAACCTGGAAGTTACAATTTTGGCCCTTGATCGTGATATTAGAATTACGAACTCAAATTCAAATTAAAAAAAACAAAGTTACAATTATGGTCCCTTATCTTTAGAACATAATTCAAAAATATTTACAAATCTAACCCAACATCGTGATATGTGTTCGTGTATAACGAACTCATTTTATTAAAAAATTAAGAAAGTTACAATTAGGGTCCCTCAACTTTGGCCCAATTATCAAATGATTTACAATTTTGGCACATGTTCGTGCCCCACGAACATGATATTTCAAATAAAATCAAAGTTTCAATTATAGCCCCTCAACTTTGACCCATTATCAAATTATTTATAATTTTGGCACATGTAAATCATTTGATAATTGGGCCAAAGTTGAGGGACCCTAATTGTAATTTTCTTAATTTTTTAATAAATTGAGTTTGTGATACATGAACATATGCCAAAATTGTAAATCATTTGATAATTGGGCCAAAGTTGAGGGACCCTAATTGTAACTTTCTTAATCTATATCTATATATATACTACTTTATAAAGCATTTGGATTGTTTTTCTTAAAAACAACTTTCTAAGCTTAATGTACTACCACCTAATGCCAAATTACTTAATTTTCAACTTTACAACTCTTTAAACATGATCTACTACTACTTTTAATGCAACCTCTTTACTACGGTTCAGGCTTCTCCCTTTTATCGGTAAACGTCGATTTAGTTTAAGGCTTCTCCTTCTTCCAAGGTGACGCTTTGATTCAGGCTACTCCATCTTAATCCAATGCAATAATTAATATACATTGTCGGCTGTTTCTTCTCTCAAGTTCACACAATCGACTCTTCTCTCGATCATCGACCACACAATCGATTCTTCTCTTAGGTACGTTTTCACTTCTTCAACCCTAATCTAATTTTTGATCGGTGTTGATGTGATTTCTGTTTATTTTCTTCATTTGATTTTCGTTGGGTGATTTCTGTTGATTTTCTTCTTCAACCCTTCTCTCGATCATCGACCACACAATCGATTCTTCTCTCAGGTACGTTTTCACTTCTTCAACCCTAATCTAATTTTCCATCGGTGTTGTTGTGATTTTTGTTGATTTTCTTCTTTTGATTTTTGTTGGGTGATTTTTGTTGATTTTCTTCTTCAACCCTAATTGAACTTTGCTTTTTTCTTTGGAAACGAGAGTCAACAATGGATGATTCATCTTACGATTGTTTTTGCATCAAATTCCGACTCCATCCACCCGCAATGGTTCGTTAGATTTACAATACCCTCTTTTCAGCAACTGCCAACGATAAGCACATAAAAGTTTCTAGGCCAAAGGTATCCCTTGTGTTTTGTGCATTGTTTTGTGCATTTATCAATCTTGGGCTGTTTTGTGCATTGTTTTGTTCCAACTTGTATTTACTGGTCTCATGATTCTTTTTGTACAAAAAATTGGTCTTTTCTATTTTATTATTTATGGGTTATTTGTGTTTCTTTTAACTTCAATTGAGAGGGAGTTCACATGCTATATTTTTCCTTTTTCATCAATGCTCTATGAGAAACATATATATTCTAATTTACATGAGACTAAGTGAGAGCAGACAATATAGCAGACATATATACTTCCATAGATTTTTGCCCATTTAATGTTGATATCATTTGGTTCTTTTTATCAATTGGAAACTTTATTTTCGTTGATGATTTTTGAAAACAAATGTTCTTTTGCCTACGTGAGAACTTTTTCACTACTTTTCAGCGCTGTTGATTTTTTTAGATGTGCAGATTTAGATACATGAATCACACAGAACTAAAAACCCTTATGCTCAACAAAGGATTTAGCAAGTAAGCAACCAAAAAATAAGAACATACGATTTCTCTCATGAAGTTCAGGTTTGCTTTGTGCAGATTTAGATACATGAATCACACAGGACTAAAAACCCTTATGCTCAACAAAGGATTTAGCAAGTAAGCAACCAAAAAATAAGAACATACGATTTCTCTCATGAAGTTTAGGTTTGATTTTTAGGAACTCCACGCCTGCATGAGTTGTCGTAAAGTTCACAAGAGTATGGGTTTGAAGTCCTATTTCAAAGTACCGGATCAAAGAAAGGACGGTACAAACTTGAAACTTATGGTGGAATCTTATTGCAGACATCCTCAACATCAAGGTCTGACCTACTTTTATGATCCAGGGTCGAATCGATCATCCTCTTCTTCACAAGGTTTGTTTTGAGAAGTTTCGACTGCGGGGCTCCGCATCCTATTTGCGTTTTTGATTGTCGACCAGATTCATGCTCCTTTTCTAATGTGAATTTTGATTTGTGTTTTTCAGTTTTGGTGTTGATTTGGTGAAGGGGAATAGAAAATTATGTGTTTACCGGCAATGGTTTTACAAGAAACAGTGGTGGGATTTGAGGTTAGGAGTTGTTACCGGAAGTTGTTTATTGCTAAATTTTTTATGCAAATATTGTGGCGTTTTGGGTTTGATGGTCTGCAAACTCCTATCAAGGTTTTTCACCCTTTCTAGAACCTATTATGAAGTTTAAGCGATCTTTTTTGTTGTTTTTAGTTTTTACGCATCAACATCATGTTTGGATTACTCTCTATTTGGTGTAACTGAATCTACTACTTTGTTGTTACAAGCACCACATGTAAAATTCAACACTATTACTTATTTACCAGGTAAGGCTTATAGTCTCTGCCAAAACGATATTGTATGCAATGGTTTTTCCGGTAAGCGCTATCTGTGATAAGAGTTTTCGTCATCACTTACCGGGTAAGACTCTCGGTTCTTGTCTTAGCTCTTACCAGGTTAGGTTTTTGGTTTTTGCCTGAATTACCGATAAGGTAATGTGACTTGGTAACCTTATCCATGTAAGCATTTGGTGAACGACTCCTAAGTTCATATCAATGTTTTCTTTTGTAAGATGTAATTCTAGCATTGTTGTGCATGTACAGGTTCGAGAAAGATTGTGCAGAAATCAGAAGCAGGCACAGGCAAGTCATCGTGTTCAACATTTTGCACTATATGTTTTCACCCTCCAACATCCCATCTTCTAATTCAACTTTCTGTGAAAGATTTCGAAAACATTAAATTTTTAGAGATCATCCACGAGTTCCTAAAATTAGTTATATTATATATTAGTGGTATATTGTACAATTATATGATAAGATAAACACTTTATTGAAATAATGGAGTTGTGAATAAATTGTCATGAAGAGGAAGAGTATGTGTATAGACATATAGTTATGTATACAAGCTGGTCTTTGTTGAGAAATGAGAGCCAATCTAAATCTAAGCAGGATTACATTAAATAAAAGACTACCCATCATTTGCATTAATTTTGATTTATCTCTACCATGTAATATTGAATTTCTTTTGTCTTTTGAGATAAAAAAAAACAACGTATCTAGGAACATGAAATGGAAATATTGAATTTATAATCTCTGCACTTTAGCAAATAAAAGTCATGGTCCTTCTTTAATTGAAAGGTAAATATTGTAATTTCATGTTTTTTCAAACACAAATTTGAGAATTTTAACAAGCAAATGCATTAGTTTTATATTTTTAGTACAAAAAAATTGCTATCCTTTGAATTCTTATTGAAAAAAATTCCAGATTTTATGTTTGAAGGAAAAATATGATTGAAAAAGACGATCAATTTGTTGATCATGGAGATGATGCAGTTCTATATATCTATCACCATATTTATAGTCTAGATACATGCCCAATTTTTCCTTCTTCTGAAACCTCCATATAATATACTGGAGTTTTGTATGCTAAATGGAAAACTTAGTAGGACCAAATGGATATGAATGTTCATAATTTAGCGAACCTAAATCTACTCTTGTCACCTTATTTTGGAATGTACTAATTCATTTTTAAAAGTCAAAATTTGACTATTTTATGGAATGAACATAGTGAATTTTTTATTTTACTTTTCTTCTTTCTGTATGTGTGGATCCGGCAAACCGTGCTTTTATTTATAGGAGTCTTTTTTGTTTTACTAATATCTACTAACCTATTGGTTTGATTATGATGTTTATGTGTCTCTTGGTAGCTTAATTTGCTTCGATTATCATGGTCTCAATGTTGGGTTTTGTTATAGAAGCGTGTATTTAGATTGTTTCTTTGTGGTTTTTGGAACCACATCAATGTCACCGATGACTTTTTAATATCGAACTATTGTCGAAATACTTTGTTGGTTCCTGATATTCTATCAATGTCATGAGGTGCTAATGCATTAGTTCTATAATTAGTTTTTCCCAAGAAAAATGATGCATAAATAACTTCTCCCATCTTGTTATGCTAATTGTTGTTTAAGCACAAGCTTCTTTCATGGATGCACCCATATTTGTGAATCGTGTTTTGGAGATGATTTATTTTTGGTACGTGATATTTGTCAAGTTTTATGGAGGTTGTAGATGCTTTCTTTAAGAATTGTTTTTGAGCAAAAGGAGGAGACTAATTCCCATACAAGAGATGAATCAAAAGAATTGTATTTCATGTCCTAAAATTGTCCACTACTTTTTCCATATTCTTGGCGAAAGGGTAACTTTGAACATGTTGTTTATAGATGCAAGCCTGATGATGTCATTTTTACATCACATTTTTCTACAAAAATTGTTTAAGCGGCCGTTTACCGATGCTTACCCGGTAAGTGCTTACCGATAAGAGTCAACACTTTCACTTAACTTACCAAGTAAGAATTTAGTCCATTAAAACGACATCGTATGGAATATTTTTATATGGTAACCGCTTACCAGGTAAAGTCGTCATTCTCACGTATTGGGTAAGACTATGGATTCTTGTTATTGCTCTTACCGGGTAAGATTTTCAATTTTGTCATGTTCATTTGATAAGGTAAATTAACCAGTAAACATTTTTCAATTTTGTCATGTTCATTTGATAAGGTAAATTAACCGGTAAACATTTACTTGGTAAACGTTTAGTAACGGCCTCTAAATTTGGTTTACAAGGACAAGTTTTATGTTTACTTTTTTAAAAAGTTGGCTACGAATTTTTACATTCCGCAACATTATACGATTATACAACTAGAGGATTAGATCATCTCCATACATGTCTTCAAAAGCCAATTATCCATGGAAATCTGAAATCAAAAAACGTACTTTTAAACAGAAATCAACAGCCATATGTGTTCGATTTTGGTCTCTGCTCTTGAATCCATTTTCAACACAAGAAATGGTTGAAGACGCTCGTGTTGAAGGTTTCAAGCCACCTAAAATGGCTAGAATGAATGATACCATCAAAGCTTCAAAATCGTTTACATTCACGACTCCCGCCGCATTGCGCGGGTACACAACTAGTATATATAAAAATAGGAAGTTGGGTGTCCTACGTGTCACCTCCAGAATTCAGCTTTATGCAATCCCTGAATCCTCATTTTTTCCAACTTTTTTATTTATTTATAATATGTGAAATATTAATTATCAGACCCATCAAATTACCTCGCCCAAATTACGAGGCCCGTGAAACCCAAAGGACCCTACCCGTTCATTTCATCTCCTAACTGGTCTTCTCCCTCCGCCTCTGCTCCTGGCACGACTCATCTATTCATCTGTTCTTCATTCCATGCATCAAATTAGGGGTCCTGTTCTTCATTCCATGAATCATGGTATTTCCGTTTTTATCAAAAACAGGTAATAACGATTCCCAGATGTCACGATTTTGAAGACAGGTAATCACGATTCTCCTCATCTGGTCTTCTCCCTCGGCTTCTGCTCCTGGTACATATAAACTTATAACATATAAACTTATAACATATAAACTTCGAAAACATTCGCACTACCTCTCATCTATCCATCCTGTTCTTCATTCCATGAATAACATATAAACTTCGAAAACATTCGCAGATGTCACGATTTTGAAGACAGATAATCACGAAGACAGGTAATCACGATTCTCCTCATCTGGTCTTCTCCCTCGGCTTCTGCTCTACCTCTCATCTATCCATCCTGTTCTTCATTCCATGAATCAAAGATTCAAATTTCATGCTCTTCTGTCCCAGGTATTTCTGTTTTTATCAACATAAATGCACATTTTTTCCTATAATTTCTTTCATCGTTCAACAATTTTTTGACAACATTCAAGGCACGTTTTCCTGTAATTGATTTCTGTATTTAATATTTGTTGTTTTAACGTTCCATTTATGATAATTTCATATGGGTTTAAGATTAGATGCCAGATTATTTCCGTTAACATCGGTATATTTTGGTGGAAACCCCATTTTAAGGCATGACTTGCCTTGAACAATATCATTATCATTGAATCAATATGCATTGATATTGTTCTTTATTGTCGCATTTGAATATGATTGATTTCTGTATTTAATATACCCTTAAGTTTTCTTCCTATTTCAATTGGGATTTCAAATTAAGGATTTTTTTAATTCTTTTGAAGATGAAGATGGTTTGACGAGCTAATGGAAAAGAAGGGGGGTTGGTTTTCTGCAGTTAGGAAAGCTTTGATCCCTGGTGGTAGTCATTCCAAGTAGAAGAAAGAGAAGGTTTTTTTTTATTTTATTTCTAGATTTCATCATTTCTCTTGCTGTTTAGTTTCTGCACACAACTTTAACGATGAAATGTCAATGTCGTTACCAGTTATTTTTTTCCTCTTATGTAGTATTCCTCATTTACAGAAAGTAGAAGCCATAGTGCATTCGCTACAACAGGAAGGTCGATAACAAAAAGTTATTCAGGCAGGAAACAAAATGGACGGAGATTTCTTTTCGGTTGCAATGACTACACCATTAGTTCCAACATAATGGTTATAAAAAGATGGTCCTACATTTTAAAATCATGCGAGTGTGAAAATAATTGCTCTCTATACAACGACATAGTTTTAGTTATTTCACTTGATGATATGTCCGATGTAAATAGAAAAAACATCTTCCTTTTCTTTTTTTGCTCAAGCCTCATGTGCTCTTTCAGGATAACCATAAAAACTGTAACCACAAACACAACCTCCAAATCACCTTTAATTCACAGAGATGTTTGACCAGAACCAACAGTTGTTAGGGCGTGTTCAATCTGATAGGGCGTGTTCAATCTGAACAAGCTTCCCAGAAGGGCTGCCAACAACAAGTAGGTGTAAGATCAAGGGTTCTAATACTTTTGGCATTTGTACCTGAAAGTTTGAGAGAGAAAGAATACTGACTATCACCCATGTTTTGAATGAGTTCAACAAATCTTCCTATAGAGAGATCAAAAAATGATAACAATTGTCAGCCTACTTGGTCGTGTCATCACCTTCTGCTGCTGGTACGAGTACGACTACCTCTCATCTATCCATCTGTTCTTCATATTCCATGAATCAAAGATTCAAAATTTATGCTCTCCTGTCCGTATTTCCATTTTCATCAACATACCTGCACATTTTTTCCTATAATTTCTTTCATCGTTCATTGATTTTTTTACAACATTCAAGGCACGTTTCCTATAATTGATTTCTGTATTTAATATTTGTTGTTTTAACGTTCCATTTATTATAATTTCCTATGTGCCAAATTATCTCCGTTAACATAAGTACATTTTGGTGGAAAACCCATTTTAAGGCATTACTTGCGTTGAATAGATCATTGAATCAACATGCATTGATATTGTTCTTTATTGTCGCATTTGAAGCAATCTGTTAAATCCTTAAGTTCTCTTTTTATTTCAATTGGGATTACATATTAAGGATTTTTTTTAAATTCTTTTGAAGATGAAGATGATTTGACGAGCTAATAGGGAAGAAAGGGGGTTGGTTTTTTGCAGTTAGGAAAGCTTTGATCCCTGGTGGTACCAAGGAGAAGAAAGAGAAGTTTTTTTTTTTATTTTTTTTTTAAATTTCATCATTTCTCTTGCTGTTTAGTTGCTGCACACAACCTGTTCGATGAGATGTCAGCGTGGTTTACCAATTATTTTTTACCTCTTATGTTATAATAGATACCCCGTTTGCAGAACCCTAATACCATCGTCCATTGTTTACCCCAATACATCGTCCATTTCGCTGTCTGTTGTTTACCCCATGCTGCTGCCATTTCGCTGCTCTGCCTCTGTCACCGTCAGTTTTAGAGTTTCTGGTAAGTGATCTTGCATTATTGATCGTTTTTTGATCATGACGTTATTGTGAGTAATCTTAAGTCTGAATATTGTTTCTGTTTTCTTTTCAGTAGCATGAATCTGTGATTGTTACTTAAACCTAAGCCTATACAATGGATGGGTGTGGGATCCCTTGTAACCACAACAAACCTGCAACAAATTCATGAACGGATGCGAACAGATCCAACAACTCAAACAAATTCTTACAAGGTAATCTTGCTCTCCAACTTCACAAACAGATTCTTCTTGGTCTTTTCGGTGTTTTGTTAAGACGTATGGAATATTTGATATAGTGTCAATAAATTTAGGTCAAATTCTTGAGGAAATTACTATATCTCTGTACATGTTGACGGCTAAACTACCCATTGTGAATGACCGATATTTTTCATAAAAAACAAGGTTCCACATTTACTATTTTCTATAAATTTCACATGTATTTTTTAGTCAATATTTTTAACACGAAAATTATATAATATTTAGATTTCTTTCAAACATTTCATAAAGTGACTTATAATATAATTGGTATAGGACGATATAATGCTATTTAGCATTGGTTTGTATAGTTGATATAATGCTATTTAACATTTCGTTGTTTTTATAATATAATTGATATGGGTTCTCAAAAAATTTCAAGATTGATAACTACTTTAATCTCAAAAGTAGCTTTTTCTAACGAACTGAGCAGCAAGATTAATTCTTGATCATATAATGGATATGGATTCTTTAATATTTTCAAGATTTGACAACTGTTTTTCACGCCAAAAGTCAACTGTGTGCGAAAAGATGTGGTTTTGGTCATGGTCTGTTATGGGTTCTTCAAAATTTTCAAGATTCACGAACTACTTCAACCTCAAAGATCAACAGTACTTTTCTCTCACAAACTGAGCAGCAAGATACCAATTTCTGGTTGACTACAGAAACAACCATTTTGACATTATTGTTCTTTTTTGTACCTCAAGTTACTGGAAGTAGATGAAAATGAAAGATTTGGAAGCAAAGGCGCTGGGTTGGTGAAAAGTCATAGGTGGTTTGACGGTTTGAATTGGGCAAGTGTAAAGGACGGTAGCTGTGCAGTTCCACAGGAGATCATCTCGTGTATAGGTCAATATCTTGAAACTCGTCCTGCTGATACCATAGCTCCAGTATCTTTACCAGTTGAAGTTGTGGCCGAACTAAACATACCAGAAGAATGGTTGGGATGACCGGTAAAAAGTAGCTTTTTCTCAAAAGTAGCTTTTCCTAACGAACTGAACAGCAAGATTAATTCTTGATCATAGAATGGCTATGGATTCTTTAATATTTTCAAGATTTGACAACTGTTTTTCACGCCAAAAGTCAACTTTGAGCGAAAAGATGTGGATTTTGGTCATGATCTGTTATGGGTTCTTTAAAATTTTCAAGATTCAAGAACTATTTCAACCTCAAAGATCGACAGTACTTTTCTCTCACAAACTGAGCAACAAGATACCAATTTATGGTTGACTACACAGAAACAACCATTTTGACATTATTCTTCTTTTTTGTACCTTAAGTTATTGGAAGTAGATGAAAATGAAAGACTTGGAAGCAAAGGCGTTGGGTTGGCGGTGAGCAGTTGAAGATGTGGACAAACTAAACACACCAGAATGGTTGGGTGACTTGTAAAAAGGTCCAGTCTCTGTCACCGTCAAATTCAGAGTTTCTTGTAAGTGATCTTGCATCCTTGATCGTTTTTTGATCATGTCGTTATTGTGAGTAATCTTAAGTCTGGATATTGTTTCTGTTTTCTTTTCAGTGGCATCAATCTGCGATTGTTACTTAAACCTAAACCTATACAATGGACGGGTGTGGGATCCCCTGTAACCCCAACAAACCTGCAACAAATTCATGAACGGAGGCGAAGAGATCCAACAACTCAAACGGATTCTTATAAGGTAATCTTGCTCTCCAACTTCACAAACAGATTCTTCTTGGTCTTTTCGGTGTTTTGTTAAAACGTATAGAATAATTGATATAGTGTCAATAAATTTAGGGCAAATGATTGAGGATTTTACTATATCTCTTTACATGTTGACGGCTAAACTACCCATTGTGAATGACCGATAATTTTCATCGAAAACAAGGTTCCACATTTACTATTTTCTATAAATTTCACAAGTATTTTTTAGTCAATATTTTTAACACGAAAATTATGTAATATTTAGATTTCTTTCAAACATTTCATAAAGTGACTTATAATATAATTGATATAGGAGGATATAATGCTATTTAGCGTTGGTTTGTATTCTAAATATTTTGGTTTATGCCACATGATTTTAATAACAAAAAGAGATGATAAAGTTGATTTAGTTTTGATAAATCTATAATTTTTTAAATACCAAATATTACTTGGTGAATGTTGAAGGAAAGCAATAGTAAATGAGAGTCTCAGAAACTATAATCTGTTAAAAATGGCGAAGTCCACGTGTGGAAATTAAGCCTCTGTCACCGTCAATTTCAGCGATTCTGGTAAGTGATCTTGCATCCTTGATCGTTTTTTGATCATGACGTTATTGTGAGTAATCTTAAGTCTGGATATTGTTCCTGTTTTTTTCTTCTTCAGTAGCATCAATCTGTAATTGTTACATAAACCTAAGCCTATACAATGGACGGGTGTGGGATCCCTTGTAACCCCAACAAACCTGCAACAAATTCATGAACGGAGGTGAAGAGATCCAACAACTCAAACAGATTCTTATAAGGTAATCTCGCTCTCCAACTTCACAAACAAATTCTTCTTGGTCTTTTCGGTGTTTTGTTAAAACATATAGAATATTTGATATAGTGTCAATAAATTTAGGGCAATTACTGATTGTGGTTGGTATGAATTGGAATGGAAAATGATGAATTCATTATATTTGGTTAGGCAACATGCATGTATTGCAATATGCAAACCGTAAGTAGGTAGTTCACCTGGACTTGGGATTTGCAGGCTTAGTGTTCCACTATAAAATGGTATGATGGAACCACCAACTTAAACCCACTTATGCTCTATATCAAAACAAATTCCTACAATGTTTAACCAAGATTATTGTGGACTAGCGTGGAGTAGCGCCTGACAGGTTTACTGTTCCACTATAAAATGGTATAATGGAACCACCAACTTATGCTCTATATCAAAACAAATTCCTACAATGTTTAACCAAGAAACTTGTGGACTAGCGCCTGCCAGGTTTATCATGTTATTGCATTATATATGTATGCATACACTTATATAGATGTATATGTTGCCTCATATATACTGCAGACGTATAGGGATAATCTGATTTGTGAAACATTTTTTAAGTAGCTATCAGTTGATTGTGCTCAGAGAGAATGTGATTGCAGACTTTGCTTGGTGCTTTGATACGGTTGTTGGACGGTTTAGTGTGGGTTACATAGTTACATAATTTATGTTTGTTGCTTTTGGTTGTAGCCTGAGAAGAAAAACTGGGATCAGTAGACCTATAATTTAAATAATTGATTTTAGGGGCCGTTTCCACATGCTTCCCCAGTAAGCACTTAAAGGGTCACTTACCTTATCAAATATATATGCCAAAAGACCGATAATCTCAACCGGTAAGAGCGAGGGTAAAGATTGAGAGTCTTACCCAGTAAGCGCTTAACCGGTAAATTGTTGCATATGATACCATTTAAATGAACTAGAATTTTACCCGGTAAGGCAAGTGAGGGTGTTAACTTTTATCGGTAAGCGCTTACCGGGTAAGCGTTTGGGTAAACGTCCCCTTGACTTTTAATGAGACTATTTGGAGGTTTAACCTTACAGATTGAGACAACTATTAACATCACAATAACTATCTTTTCCCAATTTAACTATTGCCAGGATCTTTTTGAGTGTTATGCATTTGTTCTAGAGTAAGTTCCTTCAATAATGGTAAGTTAAGTTATTACAGATTATGTTCTCCGGTGGATTTTGGTGCCTAGCAAGGTATTAGATAGTTTTGTCATTCTAGATTTAGCTAGAGGTCCGCAAAGGTTTCTTTCACTGCTATCATTCTGTGGTTGATTATTTTCCAAATGATTAATCTTGGATAGAATATTTGGTATTCTGGTTAAATAAAAAAGAGATCCAAAATTTAAACATTTCGGTTAGAAAAGAGAGAGATGTCTTTCAGAGTTATGTGCTGTAATATGAATTTAGGGCAATTATTTGATGATTGCAAATTATGGTTAATATGAATGAAGTTACCCCATTTCAGACGGAACATTTGAATTATGTCCCTGTTTATGTGATATTTAACAATTTACCACATAGTAGACATCTCAAGCTTATGATTGTATTATACCGATCCCGAATCAATCATTGATCTTAAACCAAACACATAATAAAGGGGTGATATGTATACCAACTTATCTTCTATCCTAAAGAATAAAGCGACTATCGATTGGAAATACGTGCATACACCGATCTGCAACCAATTACAATTGAATAAAGGTACAAATCTATCGAACTTATTATAAATTATTCACATAATATTTGTCTCGCTTAAATTATTTTCGTTACTAATTTTTATCCAAAAAAAATCATTGACTATTAATATTAACCAATATTTTTTGTTTCAATTGCAGAATATTGAAGTTAAATTATAATGCAAGTTGCACATTTCAATTGTGGTATTCCCTTGGATTATGCAAATGGCACTTCATGCCATATAATATAATTTTGTTTAATTTTTGAAGTCTTTTACAACACAACTTTACACTTTCATTGTTGATTGTTCCATTTAGTAGTAGTACATATGATAGTTTAATTTAAATCAAGTGTATAATCACTCAATCTAAGAGCATTTTAGTTGTCATTGTTGTTGATTTTGTAGATAATAGGATTACAATTATACAAAAATAACATATTTGACAGGGTGATTGAAGTTAGAATGTCTATATTTTAATGTGTACCATATCATTTCATGCATATTTATACAAGACAAATGAATTAAATTTATAAATATGATCACTAAGAAATTCTTAAATTATTTTCCGAACACCGTGCAACGCGCGGTGCGGTCCACTAGTTTTGTAATAAAATGAGTTCGTGATACACGAACACATATCACGATGTTGGGTTAGATTTGTAAATATTTTTGAATTATGTTCCAAAGATAAGAGACCATAATTGTAACTTTGTTTTTTTAATTTGAAATTGAGTTCGTTATTCTAATATCACGATCAAGGGCCAAAATTGCAACTTCCAGGTTCGTATATAACAAGGCATTTCACGATATTGGGCTAAAAATGAAACTTTCAGTTCGTGATATATCACATCTTCGTAATATATTGGAATTCCACGAACCATTTCACGAAGGTATCAGTTTTTAATGAGTTTTTAAATTATGTTTGTATATACGAACGTATATTACGAACATATGTCAAATTTATCAGTTTTAAGGATGTGTTCGTATATACGAACACATTTCACGAACTTATGGGCTATTTTAATAAATTGAGGGAGAGATTGGTTAGGAGATAAAGCCGATTTTCTGAAATGGCTAGTTTAATTAATTTCCCAAATAAAAGATAGAATTAAATAAATCTACACTAAAAAAATGTTAAAGTAACTTCAAATGATTGATGGAAATGGAAGGAACAAGGATAACACATTTTTATTGGTCAAATTCATATATTAATACACTTTTCGTCCAATATTTTCTAATATTATAAATGTCAAATATATTAAATATGATTAAAATAAATATAATTAATTATTCTAGTCATTTTTTGAAAATCAGTTAACCTCTTAGCCAATGTCTTCCAAATTTTAGAGAAATTAGGGGTGTTCACGGTTTGGTTCGGTTAGTAAGAAAAATGTGAACCGAACCGCATAAGGCGGATACCTGGTTACCCAAATCGAAACCGAACCGCAGGATGCACCGAACCGAACCGAAGTTAGTCGGATACCCGCGGTTCGGTTCACGGTTACCCGAATAGATAGGAAAATATTATTAGTAATATAAAAATATTAGCAAAATAGAAAATTTAAACCAATTAAATAACAAATACATAAAAATAATCCAAGAAAAAGAAACTGACATAAGTTTTATTGTTTAAAAATATCCACTATTTAGTTGATGACTATTTAAAAATTAAATACTTAATATTAAATATAATATTATTAATTGTTCTATATATATCGGTTCGGTTCGTTTACCCGCGGATACCTATAATTTAAAACCGAAACCAACCCGTGAATACCCGGTTTTTCGGTTTTCGGTTTTTTCGGTTCTCATTTTTTTTGGTTTTCGGTTTCAGATTAAACGGTTCGGCTCGGTTTTCTGGTTTTTTTGAACACCCCTAAGAGAAATAGCCCATGTGTTGGTGAAAATGACTCGCATATACGAACTCCTTATAAATCAAAATATAAACTAATTTTTGGTGTAGGTTCGTAAAAGTGGTTTGTATATACAAACTCAACAAAAAAAAAAAAATCAAAAAAATTACAGTTTTGGCTCCTCATCGTGAAAATGGCTCGTATAAACGAACCTATTAAAAAAAATTAAAAAGTTACACTTGAGATTTCAGTAGGTTCGTAAAAGTGTATTTTTTTTTAAAAAAAGTGGTAGGTTAGCAAAAGTGGTTTGAATTTTTTTTTTTTTGTAATGGGTTACGAACACATTTCACGATGGGAGACTAAATTTTTACATAGGATCGCAATTTTTTATATGCTTTTATCTCAAAATAAATTTAACCAAGTAAATTGCTAGGTTCGCAATTTCACGATGGGGGCTAAGTTTTTCATATTTTCCATAAATTACATAGGTTTGCAATTTTTTTAGCCAGGTTTTTACATAGGTTATATTAATTTTTAGCTATTATATGTTCGTATAAACCACTTTTATTTTATAGGTTCGTATTTTTTTTATAAATTCTAAACACTTTAAAAAAAAAAATCCAACTTTTCATATTTTTTAGGTTCGATTTTTTTTAAAGTGTAATATTTCAAAAAAAAAAAAGGTTCACAAAATGTAAATGGTTTCAATTTTTTTAGGTTTGCAATTTTTAAGAGATTTCCAAATGTGTTCGTAATTACGATCAAGCCCAAGAAACTGCAGAAAGGTCAATGGAAAGGTTGTTGCATGAACGGGAAATGGCAAGACAGCAGGAAGAAATTACACAACTCACCAGTGATTGTACAGATTTGGTCAAAATCAACGAACAACTAAAAAAAAGAAAAGGATGATCAAATCGCTGAGTTGCAATGTACATTACAACGCGAACGAGAGATTCAGCAGTACGAACTGCAGCGATTACGAGAAGAAACTAGTGGACAAAGAAAGAGGACAGAAGAATCAGCAGATTCAAGTAACCAATTGCTCTGCAAGGAACGATTGGATGATTTCTCAGAATTCTCTCAGCAGTATGCTCATGCCTTCATGGAAGAAGAGCATATCAAAAGCAACATACACGCAGAAAATCCAACAGTAAAAAAAGTAGTGAATCAACTCTATAATATTGCTGTCGAATTTCATGTGGAGGGCGTTGCACCATTCAAGGTGCGAGCGATACTAGATACTGGAGCAACAACATGCTGCATTAACAGAAAGACAGTGCCGACAATGCGGGGGATGATGCTTTCATCAAGAAGTGCGCATTATTTATAGCAGAGATTAGAAGGATTATTCATAGAATATTCCTTCAATGATGGGGTGTCTCTGTGAGGTGTCCAGTATAGTACATACGTGTCCCTAACAGGTGTCCGAGATAGTACATACGTGTCCTTAACAGGTGTCCAAGATAGTACATACGTGTACCTAGTGCATGGGCCTACCATTATTGAAATAATTATACATAAAGACAAACACGTGTTGCTTGATATGACGGGGGGTCCATTGTCAGTATCTTGAGCGTTGTTGTCGTAACCGCTCTTCGTGGAGCTTACTGTCAATCATCCACATGGTCTTGATATTTTTGTTTCCCACAATAGTTCCATAATGCCATCGATAATGTCTACGGGGTCGAGGAGTTGGGCCTTTTGGTTGATTTGATTTGTAAGTTGTTGGGCCTGGTCTTCACCTTTAGACACGGAGGTGTCCTGCCTGGTTTGATAGTTGCTCGATTCGGCCCCGTAGTTCACGGGCTTCGAGATTTTGGGCTCGCAACTTTGGGAGGATGGATTGGGTATAGGCATCTCCTGATGCTTTGCCATATCCAATTTGGGTCTTGAATTGGAGGATTTCTTGCAACTTTCGTATTGCCATAGCTGCTTCTCGTGCGGCTCCGACTTCGATGGAAACTGCAATGCTTTCGAGATTTCGTCGCTCTTCATCGAGGAGGGGGAAAGTATGCAATTGTGTTTGGATGATTTTGTAGTTGTCTGATGGGTCATCATATATGCACAAGGGTCTGTAAAGATCTATTGGCATAGATGTGAGATCCTAATGCAATTGTTTAAGGTGCTTTGCTCCTGCTGGCGTAACGTACCATGCTTGGGTCCTTCCTGTAGCTCCATGATTGCTTCGTGAACTACTTCCATACTCCTTTGCTGGGCTTCTGTACATCCTGCAATACAGATATTAATAAGTCTTGAGAGTGTGTCGGCTAAAATATTTAGCTTTCCATCAATATGTTCGATATTGATTTGTATGGTCAACCTTGGGTGAACCTTCCGGTAAATGGGATTTTTATGTGAGGTACGATACTGTAACCAACACAACGCCAATTGAAGAGATTGTAGCCACAGGGTGGGATGATGACTATACTACTGGTCCTAATGATGATGAGGTAGCACACATTGAACAATCAAACATTGCTGGTAATAATGCAATGACAGATGATATGGAGTACCTCCAATTCCTTTCTTCATTAAACCACCCAACACCTGTCCCTGAACCTCTGTGGTATAATCCTTTTGTGCCTGCGGAGCGTGGTGATACCCATACTATGGACACACCTGACGATAAGCAAGATAAGGCACATGAACATGTTTTCTTCTATGAAGAGATGGAGCACGAGTTGAAGTACCCCAAGCTAAGACAACTCGAAGAGCATGTAAAAATGGCTGAAAGCAGCGGGAGTGGTATATACAACCCACCAACTGAACCCACAATGGGTCCAACAGTATACCCCAAGGGCTACCTGGGAACAACAAAATCAATTACCCTATACTTTACCAAAGACTGGTAATTTTAGGGGAGGATACAGTCAGGACCATAACCAGCAGTGGAGCCTGCCACCTGCAATGACGAATATTGGAGCTATGCTGGTATTACCTAATGATATTGGGTTGTGGGCTGATGTCATTCAGAGATGGGAATCCATCACTATTAATCAGTTGAATAAAGAAACATGGGTAGACAACAAGGCAAAGCTAGCCTTCTTTAAAAACCTTCTGGGCGAAAATGAGAAGCGAATGTGGCAGCAATGGCGAGTAACATATTCAAGTGAGTACAAACATTTGGTGGAAATAGCTGATGATCATCAAAATATCACTTCTCAATTCCGACGAATCATTATGTTGGAAGACCCTTATCAAGGGTCAACTGAAGAACAAGATCGTGCCTATAGGGATCTCGAGTGGTGTTGGTCCCTAAGGTGCTTAACAAGTTTGTAGAAGGGGGGGTTGAATACAAACACAGAATTTAAAGTTTAATAAATTGTTTATTGATAAGTCAAACACAATTTACAAGTCTGTTGCGGAATAAGATTAAGTAAGACTCAATCTAAACAAACTTAAGAAAACACTAAGATGGTTGCACAAGAATTTCAGAGAATGGGGGATTTAGAATATAGAAAACAAAGGTTTCTATTTGGGGTTCAAGGATTGAGCACACACTCAGATGGAGGGGTGAACTTCCTATTTATACCCTATGCATTAAATGCATGGCAGGGCACTTTACACGTGGCGTTCACTGATTGGCTTTGAAAGTCTGACTTTGGGAGACATGCTTTCGGCCGGATCATGAACAGTGTAGTTGACAGAGTTGTTGTACGAATTGTGGCAGAGGCATGTCCTATCTGACACATCGTACTGAGTTGTGCAAGGTAAGACAAAAGGAAACTTGAGGTATAAGCTAAGTGATCATTTGATCGCTGAATATCTCTTTCTTCAGAGACATCAAGAGTTCAGCGATCGCTGAAGCTTTCCTCATGTTCCTTCGCGTATAAGTAGAGTTGTCTTTGTTTCACTGATATCCGCATCAGGTCACTAGTAGACTTCTCTTTGTTCAGCAGCTTCGTCTTCAATTCAGCTATGAACATCTGTTGACGCGAGACTTGTCTTCAGGGATTACGTTACTGTTTACATCAGAACTATCAGCGATAACTGAACAAACTCAGTTTCATCACTGATAGTGAAACACTAATACATATTAAATGTTTATGAGAAAGACTATCAGCGATAACTGAACAAACTCAGTCTGATCGCTGATGGTGAAACACTAATACATATTTAACGTAATTTTCACTAAGTATAGAAAAGGGTCGTTATCAAATCACTGAGAGAGTTTGGATCAACAATCTCCCCCTATTTGATAATGTGTTGGGAACTGAAGAAAAACTCAAGTATGGTTAATGCTGCTGGTTCAGAGTTAATACTGCTAGAAGACTTAAAGGTTAATACTGCTGAGTGTTACTACTGCTAGTAGTTAATACTGCTAGTCAAAGTTAGTGCTGCTTGAACAAAGTTAGTACTGCTTAGCTAGTTAGTA
The DNA here is from genome assembly GCA_954870635.1 of Arctium minus. Lineage (NCBI taxonomy): Eukaryota > Viridiplantae > Streptophyta > Magnoliopsida > Asterales > Asteraceae > Arctium > Arctium minus. Next base: position 92,947,174 of record OX941087.1, read on the forward strand.
CTGCTAGTGGTTAGTACTGCTTAGTAGTTAATGCTGCTAGAAGGAAGTTAATGCTGCTGAAGATTAATACTGCTTATATGATGAAGATTCGTATGAAAGGATATACATGGAAGCTTAGAGATATACATAGAAGATATACTGAAGATATTTTATTTATTGTAATTATCTTTGTATTCAGTATATATATTGTATTGTTTAGAATAGTTAGATAACTTTAGTTTTCATTCTTTTAGAGAAAAACAACCTCAAGGCATAGATCCTAATTCTAGAGAAGTAGAATTCGTATTGGTGAGCCTGTTCATCAATATTGAGGTTGAGTGAGTAATCTTGTAACTTCAAAGCATTCAATACAAGCTTACAGTTTGTTATTCATATTTTCTATATTGATTTACTTTTTCATTGAATATCAAAGTGTTATTCCGCAAACTTCTTTGATATTGTTTCTGAGAATTAATTCTTGTTGAGAATTCGATCCTGACAAGTGGTATCAGAGCCTGATTTCTCAGAAACAACTATTCATCATGGAAAATATTGCAGAATCAAGCAGTACTTTGGTCTCAAAGGTTCCAATGCTTAGACCCAATGAATTCGATATGTGGAAGATCAGAATCAAGCAGTACATACTCCTCACTGACTATTCTATGTGGGACATCATAGAGAATGGTCCGTCTGAAGCAGGAAAGATTGGTGCAGATGGAAAGAGAACTCCACCAAAAACTGATGCAGAAAGAAAGATCAGACAGACAGAGATGAAAGCCTTGAGCACCTTGCTCTTGGCTATTCCCAATGAATATCAACATCAGTTCTGTAACTGCACTGATGCAGAGATGCTCTGGAATGCTCTGGAGAAGAGATTCTCTGGTACCAAAAGTACCAAGAGAAATCAGAAAGCCATTCTGAAGCAACAATATGAGAACTTTATGTCAACCAAGAATGAATCCATGACTCAAACTTTTGACAGGTTCAACAAACTTATTGGTGAACTAGCTACAGTGGGAGTACAAATTGATCAAGATGATCTGAACAGAAAGTTTCTAAGGTCCTTGAGTGATGAATGGACCATGTATACTATGTCTTTCAGACAGAATGATCAACTGGAAGAAAAGGAACTTGATGATCTTTATAATGATCTAAGAGTTTTTGAATCTGAGGTAGAGGCTAAAAAGAGGCCTTCTGGGTATGTTCACAATGCTGCACTCCTTTCAGCATCAACTGATTCTACTTCCAACCTTGAATCAGTTAGTACTGCCAATGGAACAAACCAAGAGAAAGGCACTGAAACTGTGTTTGAGGCCTTTCTGGCAAGTCATGGAAACTCTTCTCTCATTAATGATGACTTGGAACAACTCAATCCAGATGATCTTGAAGAGATGGATATTAAATGGCAGATGGCCATGCTCTCCATGAGAGTTAAAAAGTTCATCAAAAGAACTGGGAGGAACAACTTCTCACAAAGAAGAGAAGATGGAGCAGGATTTGACAAGTCCAAGGTGGAATGTTACAAATGCCATCAAAAGGGACACTTTGCTAGAGAATGCAGAAGTGGAATGTCTCAGAATAACAACCACCAACAAGCTCAATCTGGAAGCTTCAACAGAAACTCTGCACAAGCCCTTGTCTCTCAACAAGGTATGGGGTTTGATTGGAGTGATCAAGCTGAAGAGGCTATTCAGAATCAAGCTCTAATGGCAGAGGTGTCTGGTCTCCCTACAGAGGTAACTTCAAATCTTTGCTCTCAAAATTGCATTAACACTGTTAAAAGGTATAGGGATCATAACCAGAACATGAGTGATGACCTTAAGAGATTGGAAAAAGACATAAAAGATTATGTGAGGATTGTTGAGAGATTTGAAGAACAGATTAAGGGTTTTCAAGCTAATGAGCTTCAACACTCTTATGACACAAATTACTGGAAGTGGGAGAAGAATGACTTAGAGCTTCAACTGACAAGATCTAAAGAAGAAAGTGAAAAGCTAAGAGGAGAGCTAGCTAAAGTCAAACTTGATGTAGAAAAGTTTTCTAATGCTTCCAAAGCAATGGATTCTTTGTTACAAACTCAGATTCATGATAAACTAAGAAGAGGTATAGGGTACAATACCACACCACCACCCTATAACAACAACTACATCCCTCCTAGTTCAGAGTTGTTAGAAACAAAGGATAGGAAGGATTTACCTAAGGGAGCCACTGAAATAGATCCCTTAGATGAAGTGGTTGTTAAGGATAAAACTGAGAAAGAAGTTGTCAAGGATAAGGACAATACTGTGAGTGGTAAGATTCCTAAAGAAAATCACATTATCACCAATGAGGGATGTGGAAAGCACTGGATCAAATCCAAAGAGATAGAAAAGACTGAGGGAAAGAACAAGAAGGTTCACTATAAGCAGACCACTGTTGTGAACCCTATTCCTTGCAAACAATGTGTATGCAATAAATTTGAGCCCCAAAAACATGATAAACCAAGGGGAAATCAGAGAAACTGGAACAATCATTGGGCACAAAAACAAGGGGTTGATCTAAAAAAAATTATTAATAGACCAAAACCCTGTTTTATCTGTGGAAAGCTGAACCACATTGCCAAATACTGTTACTTTAATCCTATGAACCAAAGGATAAATTTTCAAAGACCTACTCAAAAATCCTTTGGTTATAGGAAGAAAGAAAAGAACCATGTGGCTAAGAAAGTTGTTAAATCTAAAAGCCACATGAAGAGACAGAATGTGGAAGATAATGTCAAGATGTGGATTCCAAAATGTACTAAAACTGTTAGTACTGCTACTACAAATAGTGCTGCTAAAAGTGATAGTACTGCTAGAAGCAATACTGCCAAACCTGTTAGTACTGCTAACTCTGTTAGTACTTCTAAAGATAGTGCTACTGCTAGTATTAGTGCTACTAATCCAATAATCTTGACAAAGTATTCAAATACTATGTGTTCTGATTTTAAAAATCTTGTCAAGAAAGAATGCAAGTACTTTGATGAGAAAGGGGTACCCAAGACCACCTTGGCTTGGGTTCCTAAATCATACTAATTGATTTATCTAATGTGCAGGGCAACCAACAGCTCAAGGGAAAGAGCATTTGGCATGTTGATAGTGGTTGCTCTAGGCACATGACAGGCAACATGTCATGCCTTCAGGATTTCAAACATATCAATGGAGGACATGTTGCATTTGGAGACAATCTTACTGGTGGTAAGATAAGTGGAAAAGGTAATGTCACCAAAGGTAAGATGACATTTGAGGATGTCTACTATGTTGATCAATTAAAGTACAACCTGTTAAGTGTATCACAGGTTTGTGACAAACAACATAGTATATTATTTACAAATACTGAGTGTATGATTCTTGCTCCAGGGTTCAAGGTAGTTGATGAAAGCATGATACTACTTAGAACTCCAAGGAAGGACAATGTTTACTGTCTTGATATGAACAATGTTGATAGTGATTCATCTCTAAATTGTCTTGTTTCAAAAGCTTCTGTAGATGAATCCTCTCTATGGCACAGAAGGATGTGTCACATGAATTTCAAGACTATGAACAATCTTGTTAAAAATAACCTTGTAAGAGGGTTACCTTCAAAAGTCTTTTCATGTGATGATCATTGTGTTGCTTGTCTTAAAGGCAAACAACACAAAACTTCTCATAAGACCAAAGAGTTAAATTCTGTTTCTACTTGTCTCCAGTTATTGCATATGGATCTGTTTGGTCCTACAAATGTTATGAGTATAGGCAAGAAATCTTACTGCTTGGTTATTGTTGATGATTACTCCAGATTTACTTGGGTATATTTTCTAAGGACTAAGGATGAAACAAGTGGTCTTATCAAATCCTTTATTCTAAGAATTGAAAACCAAACTAATCAAAGAGTAAAAGTCATTAGATCAGATAATGGAACTGAGTTTAAAAATCATGATCTAAACACCTTTTGTGAAGAAAAAGGTATTGAGAGGCAATATAGTGCTCCTAGGACTCCTCAACAGAATGGTATTGCTGAAAGGAGGAATAGAACACTAATAGAGGCTGCTAGATCTCTGTTGGCTGATTCAAAATTGCCAATTACCTTCTGGGCTGAAGCAGTTAATACTGCTTGTTATGTCCAAAACAGAGTTCTAGTGGTCAAGCAAAAGAACAAGACCCCATATGAGCTTTTAAATAAAAGAAAACCTTTTATTGGTTTCTTCAAACCTTTTGGGTGTCCTTGTACAATTCTAAATACCAAATCTCACTTAGGTAAGTTTGATAGCAAAGCAGATGATGGATTTCTTGTTGGATATTCATCTCAGAGTAAGGCCTACAGAGTTTTTAACTCATCTTCTAGAATAATTGAAGAAAGTGACAATGTCAAATGCAATGAGAACACACCAAATCCTGTTGGGTCTGGACCTCAGTGGCTATTTGACATTGATTCACTAACTAATTCTTTTGGTTTCAGTAGTGATGATTCTACAGGAACAGGATGTGGAGGATCAGGGATCACACAAGTCTCAGAAAGTATATCTAAATCTGTGATATTTCCCATACCCACAGTGAATTCTGTTGAAGACTGTGAAAAGGAATCATTTACTGGACCAAATCAGAGTGAAGAAGAAACTAGAGATGAGGAGACTCAAGAAAGTAAAGAATCAGAAGTGGCATCTGAAAACACTTCAGTTGAGTTGCATGACTCTAATCTAGAGGCTGGACTGAATGAAGAACCTAGTCATAACACCAGAGTTCAAAAGAATCATCCTCCACAGCTGGTAATAGGAGATATCTCTTCTCCTATGATGACTAGACATCAAAGCAGGCTTCAAGAAATGCAAGATCAACAGCATACAGTCCTTTCTTGTTTTCTATCCCAGCTTGAGCCTAAAAAGGCACATGATGCTATGAAAGAATCTAGCTGGATAGAAGCAATGCAAGAAGAACTGTTACAGTTCAAGCTACAAGATGTATGGGATCTAGTAGACCTTCCTAAAGGTCACAGAGCAATTGGCACAAAGTGGATTTTCAGAAACAAGAGAGATGAAAGAGGTATTGTCATAAGGAACAAAGCAAGGCTGGTGGCTCAAGGCTATACTCAAGAAGAGGGTATAGATTATGAAGAAGTTTTTGCACCTGTGGCTAGGATAGAAGCAATCAGACTATTCCTAGCCTATGCTTCTAACATGAACTTCAAAGTCTATCAAATGGATGTAAAAAGTGCTTTTCTCTATGGATCAATTGAAGAAGAAGTATATGTATGTCAACCACCAGGGTTTGAAAACCCAAGCTATCCAGACAGGGTATACAAATTAAAGAAAGCACTTTATGGACTACATCAAGCTCCAAGAGCATGGTATGACACTCTGTCATCCTATCTCTTGGAAAATGACTTTGAAAGAGGAGTCATTGATAAGACTCTATTTATCAAAAGAAAGAAGAAGGATATCTTGCTGGTCCAAATCTATGTTGATGACATTATCTTTGGATCTACAAGAAACAACATGTGCAAGGAGTTTGAGGATTTAATGCATCAAAGGTTCAAAATGAGTTCCATGGGGGAACTTACTTTCTTCCTTGGACTCCAAGTTCAACAGAAGTCAGATGGCATTTTCATATGTCAATCCAAGTATGTGCAGGATATTCTAACCAAGTTTGGTTTCTCAGAATCAAAACCTGCCAGCACACCTATGGAAACACACAAGCAGATCACAGCAGATCTTGAGGGGGAGGATATGGATGTGCATCATTATAGATCCATGATTGGCTCTCTCATGTATCTCACAGCATCAAGGCCAGATATAATGTTTCCAGTCTGTGTATGTGCAAGATTTCAAGTTAGGCCAAAGCAATCTCACTTTCAAGCTGTTAAGAGGATATTCAGATATCTCAAAGGGCAACCCAGATTGGGACTTTGGTATCCTCATAACTCACCTTTTGACCTAATAGCATACTCAGACAGTGATCTAGGTGGGGCAAACTTGGACAGAAAATCTACTTCTGGAGGATGTCAGTTTTTGGGTGCTAGACTAGTCTCATGGCAGTGCAAGAAACAAACCACAGTATCCACATCTACAACAGAGGCAGAGTACATAGCAGCTGCAAGTTGCTGTTCTCAAGTCTTATGGATCCAGAATCAAATGTTGGATTATGGGGTAACCTTTCTACACACTCAAATCTTTATTGACAACAGCAGTGCTATTAGCATTGTAAATAATCCAGTCAAGCACTCAAAGACAAAGCACATTGAAATCAGGTATCACTTTATAAGAGATTGTAATGAAAAGAAACTTATTCAAGTTGTCAAAGTTCACACTGATAATCAGTTTGCTGATCTATTCACTAAAGCTTTTGATGTGGGTAGATTCACTTTCTTGGTAACAAGTGTGGGAATGATAAACTCTGAATAATCTCCTTCTCAAAAAGTGGTTTTATATCTGTATAGTATTCTTGGTGTTACTAATCTTCTTTTTCAGGATATGCATAGCAGTACTCAGTGTTTAGCAAGTGTAAAAGGAGTAAATGTAGTTAATACTGCTTTCAGTTAATACTGCTAGTAGTTAATACTGCTAGTAGTTAATACTGCTTTCAGTTAATACTGCTAGTAGTTAATACTGCTAGTAGTTAATACTGCTAGTAGTTAATACTGCTTTCAGTTAATACTGCTAGTAGTTAATACTGCTAGTGGTTAATACTGCTAGTAGTTAATACTGCTAGTGGTTAATACTGCTAGTAGTTAATACTGCTTTCAGTTAATACTGCTAGTAGTTAATACTGCTAGTGGTTAATACTGCTAGTAGTTAATACTGCTAGTGGTTAATACTGCTAGTGGTTAATACTGCTAGTGGTTAATACTGCTAGTAGTTAATACTGCTAGTGGTTAATACTGCTAGTGGTTAATACTGCTAGTAGTTAATACTGCTTTCAGTTAATACTGCTAGTAGTTAATACTGCTCTAGGTTAATAATGCTTATATTCCGAATACTATAAATACTCTTTGCCCGCCTAAAAGTTCATAACGACTCTTTGCATACTGTTCTCTTGCGCTCAAAACCTTTTCTCTCTCAAGTTCGAAGTTTTCAGGCAAGCTTTTCACTAAGATCAATGGCATCCATGACATTCATCGACGAGCACAATGAGATTGCGATGCTACAAAAGCCAAAGCAAGCTTCAGGATTTCATCAGATTGTGGATTTCCTCAAGACAAGCCACATTGCTCATGCTCTTATTGTATCCCCTACAATCTACATTGAGCATCAAAGGCAGTTCTGGGCTAATGCAACCATTGTTGTGGAAAATGGTGTGCAAATGATCAAGACAAGAATCTGTGATCAATCACTAACAGTTACTGAAGAGGTTATTCGCATCAGTCTACGTCTAGACGATGCCTCTGGTATAACTTCTATCCCAAACGATGAACTGTTTTCAAATCTTACAAGAATGGGGTATGGAGGCCCATTGGGTGTTTTCAAATTTTCTAAAGCAAAATTCTCACCCCAATGGCGTTTCTTTGTCCATACTCTTATGCATTGTATATCCAAAAAGACTACTGGATGGAATGAGTTCAGCAGCACTATTGCTTATGCTTTGGTGTGCTTGGCCACTGCCAGAAAGTATAATTTTTCTAAAATGATTTTCAATGATCTTGTCTCAAACATGGGAAACAAAAAGAGCTTTTTTATGTATCCCAGGTTTATTCAAGAAGTTATTACTCATGAATTAACGGATATACCTCAACCTGTTGGGGTATATGTACCTAAACCCCCCAAAGGCAAGGTTTTCTCAAATATGAGAAGATCTGCTGGGGACTCTGAAGGAGTTGACACCCCATTGTTCTCTACAATGATGGTGGTGTCCCAAACCAATGAAGGTATGGCAGCAGGGTCAAGGCCCCCATTAGACCAACCCACTGCTAGCCAAGCCCAACCTTCCCTCTCAAAATCAATTCCCCAGTCCCTTCTTGAAAAACCAACCTCTCCCATCACCCAAACTTACAAGAGAAAACAGGTAAAGAAGGCTCCTTCCCTTCTTGTACCATTACCCACTAAGCCTATAAGCCCTCTAAGGGAGAATTCTCCCCTAGAGAATATCCAAAGGGAAACCACAAGGGTGTCTCCCAACCCAAAGGAGGTGCTCTCTGAGGAGGAGGTAGAGCATATGGGTGATGAGGCTGCCACTACTCCTGCTAGTACAGAGGAGGAAAGTGGTAACATCAATAAGACCTCCCCCATGGCAACTTTGAATGAGCAATCATTTGAAGGTCCCTGGTGCCAAGAAACCACAGGGGTGGATAGTGCCTCTGCAAGGCAGAAGACTTCCACAAATAAAAGATCCAATGATCCTTCAAAGGAGGGTAACACTTCTGGAGAGGGTGAGGACAGATATACGTACGATGAATTGATGGAAACAATGGGGAACATCAATCAAGATGTTCTCAAACAAGGCAAAGAAATTGAAGAAATGAAGCTAGTAATTCTGTCACAACAAGAACAGATTGCTAAGCTGAAGAGGATGGTGGTTAGTCTGGTACAAAGGAAGAAGAGAAAGCAATTCCAATTAAGGAGAAGGACCACTGAGGATGATGCTCCCAAAAAGGGGGAGATCAACATGGAAGAAGCCACAAGAAAGGGGGAGCTTGATGGAGAGAAAGTTGATGTTCAGGGGGAGCAGCAAGAAGAAACAGTTACTACTGCTGACATTAATAAAGCAGCAGAAACTGTGAAAGAAGTGTTAACAGATCTTGAGATTGCAGAAACCTTACTAAAAGCCAAGAATGATACTCCCAAGGTCACTTCAAAGACCAAAGGTGTAATCATAAAAGAACAAGGTGAAGTGATCAAGAAAGATAACAGTAAGAAGGCAATGAGCAAAGATAAAGGAAAAGCAAAGATGGTAGAATCTGATCAACCAATCAAAAAGCAAAGGTTGGTTGAATCAGATGAAGCCCTAGCTAAAAAGATGCAGGAGGATATTGAAAAAGAAGAAAGAGTTCAGATGGAAAAGGACAGGGAAATGGCAAAAGCTCTAGCTGCTGAACTGAATGAAGCTTATCAACAGAGTATGGCAACTGAAATTGCACAGAAGAAAGCTGCAAGTATGAAGAAATCTGTGGTGAAAACAGTTGCAAAGAAGAGAAGACCCTCAAAGACATTCCTAGGTACCCAAGAGAGAAACAAGATGATTATATTTCTCAAAGGTGCTGTAGGAGTCAAAAAGGAGATGTTCTCCAAAATGTCTTTTGAGAAGATCAAAGAACTCTATGATTCAGAGATGTTAAAGCTTCAGGGAAGTGAAACTGCTAGGGTGGAGATGGAGAAGAGGATGAAAGAAAGTAATGACTTTGATTGTCAAAAGCCATTTCCAGATGAGCAAGAAACACCCCCTAAGAAAGAGACCACTCTGGGAGAAAGTCTAAAGACTTTAAAGAGAACCAAGATGATGGCAAGGAGAAAGCCAATCAAGAAGCCTAGAGTATCTGAAGAAGAGGCTGAGAAGGCTGCTGAAGAAGAAGGAGCAACTGAGTCATCCAAACTGAAAGAGCCAGCAAACACAGATGATGTAAATTTGTATATGGTAGTGATGGACAAAGTGCCTGAACCAATTTCAGCAGAACCTGTAGGAGTTAAGCCTCCTGAGGTCATTCACTGGGATACATTGACAGTGGATGGAAAGGAATACATAAGGCTAAAAAGGAAGGATGAAAAGTATGAAGTGTTCAACACATGGGCAAAAATTGTCAGAACATGTTCTAGATCAGATCTTGAAGAGATGTTTGAGATAGGAATGAAGTTGTATGCAGATATTCTAAAGACTCCAGGGATTTCAATTACAAAACTGGTAATGGAGTATCTGTGTATGATGTTCAAACCTGAAGAAGTAAAGCACTTGATCAAGGATGTCTTCAAATCAGTAAACAGTTGGACTCTATATGAAATTAGTGGAGTATATACAGTGACTTTGGATTTAAATCACACTGAATACTTCCTAGTGAATAGAGTGTATAATCATAGCAGATTGAAGCTACATGACATGCTGAAGAAAAAGTTAAGGTGTGTTCCAGATTCAGAAATGGCTAAATACTTGATTCAAAGAACTATCAATCAGAGTTTGGGATTGGATGCAAACACTGGGATTTAGGCATAGATAGAGTTTTGGGAGCATCTTGAAGAAAATTTGAAGAACTTGACTTCTCTTCCTAAAAGTCAAGTTAGGGGGAGATTGTTGGGAACTGAAGAAAAACTCAAGTATGGTTAATGCTGCTGGTTCAGAGTTAATACTGCTAGAAGACTTAAAGGTTAATACTGCTGAGTGTTACTACTGCTAGTAGTTAATACTGCTAGTCAAAGTTAGTGCTGCTTGAACAAAGTTAGTACTGCTTAGCTAGTTAGTACTGCTAGTGGTTAGTACTGCTTAGTAGTTAATGCTGCTAGAAGGAAGTTAATGCTGCTGAAGATTAATACTGCTTATATGATGAAGATTCGTATGAAAGGATATACATGGAAGCTTAGAGATATACATAGAAGATATACTGAAGATATTTTATTTATTGTAATTATCTTTGTATTCAGTATATATATTGTATTGTTTAGAATAGTTAGATAACTTTAGTTTTCATTCTTTTAGAGAAAAACAACCTCAAGGCATAGATCCTAATTCTAGAGAAGTAGAATTCGTATTGGTGAGCCTGTTCATCAATATTGAGGTTGAGTGAGTAATCTTGTAACTTCAAAGCATTCAATACAAGCTTACAGTTTGTTATTCATATTTTCTATATTGATTTACTTTTTCATTGAATATCAAAGTGTTATTCCGCAAACTTCTTTGATATTGTTTCTGAGAATTAATTCTTGTTGAGAATTCGATCCTGACATAATGACAAAGTAACTGAAGAAAATTACTTTATAATTCAAAATGATGGAATAATCAGGACTCATAACATACATGTCCCAATTACTATTTTGAGGGATCTTTTACAGCACTGATAGAGTTAAGTACTTCACTGAAATTCTCATTAATCCAAGAAAAGAATTACAAGGTATGAAAATTACAAGTACAAGTGATGTATTAACTGCTGTAAGTTAAACTAATAGATTACAAGAAAGAAAACTAATCTATCAGCTATCTAAAGAGGGTTTAGGAGGATTGATCAAATACTCAGGTATTTCTTCTCCTTTTTGCTTCGCTCTAAAGATTCTTTGTAGATGATCGCTATGATTGGCTCAGCAACAGGAGAGAGAGTACACCATAGGCACATGAGATCCTTGAGAAGAGCGAGGGGACAGATAGGGATTTCAGAGACTCTTTGAAATCTGAGCTGTTCCTCGTCATCTCTGAAGAAGATTCCAAAATGTTCTTCAAGAACTTGTCCCGCAACATATGGTCCGCCAGGAGGCAGAGATAGATCCAGAACTGAAAGATCAGGAGGAGGACTGAACAGAGCTTCTCTTGAGAATTTGATGGATGTTTCATTTTTGATCACTGCGACATTATCAGATGAGGAGGAGATAGGATTTCTCTTGATTTGCTTGGACTTTGGAGGAAGAGTAGATGGCACCTTTAGTATAGCAGCGACTCTATTGATGAGGGCATTATTCAGCCTTTCAACATAGCCTCTGTATGTTGACTTTGATTTCTTCAACGCATCTTTGAACTCAAGCCACTCCATGTAGCCGAAGTCTTCCAGCTTTGAAATGAACATAGCCTTGCAGCTTCCATCCTCTCTGGTAATCTCCATGGTGACAGAGAGTTTATCTTTCTTCTTTCTCCCAGAGATAGCAACAACTACGATCTTCATTGGGTCAGAGCGATAGTCAATTTTGTGCTTGCACCAATCGACTGTATTATCGCTGACCACTTTTTCTTTGGAGCGTTCCTCTTCAATCTCTTTCAAGAGAGCTTCTTGGACTTCCACTGGTTTGCTTTTCAGCTTCTTGTCTTTGACTTGAGAGGACTGAATTTTGAGAGCCAGAGAGGCATCTCTTTGACAGTCAGCAATCAGCTTCTCAGCCCTGACGGATTCTTCAATTTCAGCTTCAGTCAGGAACTCTAGATCTGTTGATTGAGAGGGGATCTTCAGTCGTTGACTCTCCAGACGAGAGATCATCTCTGTTCTTTTCTTCATATCTTCCTCTGACCAATGAAGTGGTCTAGAGGGCCTCCGTGGGTGTTGCAGGGACTCATCTTCTTCTTCTTCTTCATCAATCTCTCTTACAGAGATTGGGATTGGTTGGTCATCAGCTTCAACAGCTGGGATTATTTGGAGTTCTTTACCCTTAAGTAGGGGAGAGAACTATCTGGTCAGAAAAAGAAAAAGGTTAGATTTATTTTTAGGAAAGAAGAGAGATAAAGGCTAGAAGGAAACAGGGGTAGGAGTTTTATAGAAGGATAAGGGAACGAGGGAAAGGCATACCTGAGAAGGATTCTCCTCAGATAGTGAAGTCTGCTTCAGGTTTCCCTCAGCAGTAGCACCTTTGCTTTGGGAAGGGGTTCCTAAAGAAGTTCCATGGATCCCCCCTGCTTTGATTACTTCTTTCGAAGCTATCGCTGATGAAGTGACGGCTGAAGAACACCATAGCGATGGATCTTATTCATCGTCATCATCATCATCTTGATGAGGTTTTTCCTCTTGATCTTCAAGATCAAGGGCTTCATCTTTATCGTCCTCTTCTTCTTCATCATCGATTAAATCTTCGAGAGAAGGAGGGACTTTTTCAACAGCTATCTCCCCCTCAACCTGAGAGGGAGTTTCCTTCTGTTGGACCTCAGCAGCGACTTCAAACTCCGTATTTTCTTCAGCTGCTTTCTCCCCCTCTTTGTCATTATCATTGAGGGAGAGATCTTGGGAAGGAGATGAAGCTTTTGCAGCGGCCAACACCTGAACTTCAGCCTCCAAACAATCCAGACGGACTTCAAACGCAGGAAGATCTGACGTAGCCTGATGAATAAACTCCACGGCAATGTTCAGCGATGTACGACCGTTCTCTGTGAATGAGGGAGTAGGAGTTGGAGCTGGTGCCTTCAGGTGAGTCAGGATTTGCTGAAGAAGAACTTCACAGGAATCAACCTTTGTAGCTAGGGCTGCAAACTGTTGCTGTGAGTCTTCCTTGACTTTGACAATCGCTTCTTGGAGAGTAGCGATTTGAGAAACGTCAGCTTTGGAGGCGCAGTTGGCTGTCAGCGTCTTCAGTGCTTCACCAGCTGATTGAACAACATTGGTGTTGTTGTTGAGAGAGGCAGTCAGAGATTCCACCTTTGCACTCAAACTGTTGACATTGGTGTTAACAGTCGCCAAACTAGGACCTGAAATATAAGTTAGTTTTTGAGAAACAGGCTTATATGGTGAGTTGGGAGAAGTGTTTAAGGTTATAGGGATACCTGAATTATCAAACATTTTGTAGAATTGTAACGATTCCTCAAAAGAATGATGTTCAAGTCCTATGGGTCCAAACTGTGGTTGAGTAGAAATAGATGAAGGGTTAGAGATCAAAGAAATAGAAGGACTAGAGATGGGGATAGAAGATGTAGGGATAGGGGTAGTTACCTCAGGTTGTTGCTGAACTGAGATTGTAGGTTGCGTCACTGTTGTTGTGACAGCGACCGAGATCGCTGGCACGGTTGAAGTGGTTATCGCTGAGGATGTGGAGGAGAGACCCACGAATGCATCCAAGGACGTTTGTTGAGAAACATCCTAGGTCTTGAGCTAGAGGTAGCTTTCTCCTTGGTCACCTTGGCCTTCTTCGAAGGACCAAGGGAGCCAGTTGATGGTCGTTTGGAAGGGGTAGCGACAGGGATAGCAGAAGAAGGAACCTCCTGCGTGGCCGCTGAAGAAGAAGAAGTGAGGAGAGAGAGTCGGGAGCGAAGTTCAGAGATACTTACCTCGTTGGGGAGCGTCTTGACCTCCAAGAAGCGCTAACCCACTTTTGGAAAAGATGTATCCGAGTTAGTGGGGTAAGTAGCAGGGTAGAGGAACTTCAGGTACGCGCAGATGAAGCGTACGTAGGGGACCTTGAGATCCCTCTCGGTCTTCTCTATCTTTGACTTCAGATCGTCAAAGATAGCTGTTGCGTAGTCGAAGTTTCTTCCAGCGATCACTGAGTAAGCCATCTGGACCTGAACCTTGCTGGCTTGGTCCAGTGACCCACTCTTCCCAATCATACACTGAATGAAGTGTGAGAAGATGTAGTTAAGCTGAGAAGGCATCAGTGCCTTCTTCACAAGAGTCGACTTCTTGTTTGGAATCGTCGTCCTTGGCTTGGGTTCCCAAGAGTATTCCATTGCATCTAGGAATTGGATGAGTTCAGCATCAGTTGGCAAGACATCGAATCCATTCCTGGGTTTGTCAGGAAAACGCAGAGCTTTCCTCAACCCTAAGGCAGTCATAATCCCTGATCCAAGTTGAGTGCTGAAGGAGATAGCAGGAACCTGTTCACCCTTTTTGTTGGTGATAGAAGTTTCGTCAGCGGTAAACCAGAATTGTTGGAGTAGAGCTTTAGAAGGATTGGGATCCACAGTGATAGCGTAAGCAATGCAAAATTGCTTTAGAAACTTTGCGGCTTCTTTCAGATGTGGGTATTTGACACCATCAAAGTCAAGGCGAGCAAGATGATTGTTTTTGGGAAGCTCAGAATCAGCGATGGCGAACTTGACGTTCTTAGAGGCGACAAGTGCAAATTGAGACATTCTGAGAGTAAACAGATAGACGAATAGAAGAAAGGTTTTAGTCTAAAAAATAAAGAAGATTTGTCCAGTTTATATTTTGGGAAAGAAACATAGAGAAATCAACAATTTTGAAGATTAAAAAGGTGTTCTTAATATAAGATACAAGAACAAGAAGAAAAACCAAAGATTTTGAATGAAGAACAATCAAAATAAAATGGTTTTTAAAGAATAAAATTAAAAAATGAAAATGATTTTATGTGATAAGAATCTTATAAACCCATAATGGTAGACCATAAATGGAGTTTTATGTAAAAAGATTTAAGATAAGAATAAGAAAAAGATCAAGAATAACTTGTTGATCTTTGAAGAGGATGAGGCAAAGGCTTGAGAATGCTAGAATGCATGAGAGAGAATTCTTGCTTAGAAAGTATTTCTAGAAAGCGTAAAATGATAAGAATGGAAAAACATTCCTTTTATACGTGAGAGAGAGAAGAGAGAGAAGAGAGAGAGTGTGAGAGGCGGGAAAACAAATGCTCATCATGACATGGACACGTCCCACGAAGTTGATTGGATAGAAGGGCAATGGACGAACGTGTCAGAAAAAAGGCATGTCGTGGATTGTCGGTTCAAATGACGTCATAGAAGAGAGAGACTGTTCATTTGTCCGTTTTGAAATTATCGCTGAAGAAAAGTCAGCGATAGATTTTTCTTTTTGAAAGTATCCCTGATGGTAAAGATAGGGATAAATTTTCTTTTAAGACTGATCACTGACTAGAATTATTAGTGATGGATGTATTTTTCAAAAAGCTTTTAATCATTTGAAGAAAGTTCAGTGATTAAAGTTTATATTTTGAAAAACATTTTTACTAAATGAAGATTCAGTTGAAGGGATTGAGAGAACATACCTGAGAGTCAGAATGCTTATCAGAGAAAAATGATAAAAGGGGAACTTATGATTACTGCCACAATGCATGAACGCTGAAGAATTATTCTTCGAGATTCAGCATTCCAAGCTCACTGATGAGAAAGTTGAACCTTGTCTCATCGAGAGGTTTGGTGAATAAATCAGCAAGCTGAAAGTCAGTAGGGATAAAATGAAGTTCAATATCACCGTTCATCACATGATCTCTAATAAAGTGATATCTGATCTCTATGTGTTTCGTCTTTGAATGTAGCACTGAATTATTAACTATAGCGATAGCACTAGTGCTGTCGCAATAGATTGGAATCTTTGATAGCTGAAGGTCATAGTCTAATAGTTGATTTCTCATCCATAAGATCTGAGAACAATAGCTTCCAGCGGCTACGTATTCAGCTTCAGCTGTGGAAGTGGACACTGAATTTTGCTTTTTGCTTGTCCAACTTACCAGCTTTCCTCCTAGGAGTTGACATCCACCAGTGGTACTCTTTCTGTCAAGTTTACAACCTGAAAAATCACTATCAGAATAACCAGTTAGATCGAACCCTGAGTTTTTGGGATACCAAAGACCGAGGTTAGGAGTTCCTTTCAGATATCTGAATATGCGCTTAACGGCGATCAGATGCGATTCCTTGGGTTCAGATTGATAGCGTGCACATAAACAAGTGGAGTACATGATGTCAGGTCGGCTCGCCGTAAGATACAGCAGGGAGCCTATCATTCCTCTATAGGCAGTGACATTAACAGTTTTCCAGAAGGATCTTTGTTAAGTGTCAGAGGAGGTGCCATAGGAGTTTTCATCGCTGAAGTTTGTGTTAGATCAAAATTCTTCAGCATATCTTTAACATACTTACCTTGGCTTATAAAAGTACCTTTGTCAGATTGTTTAATCTGAAGACCAAGAAAATATGTCAGCTCACCCATCATACTCATTTTGTATTCTTTCTTCATTCTTTCAGCGAAGCGAGTACATAGAGATGGGTTAGTAGAACCAAATATTATTTCATCGATATATATATTTGTACAAGAATTATATGACCTTTTATCTTTCTGAAAAATAACGTATTATCAATCTTGCCACGTTCAAAATTTTCAGAGATAAGAAAAGATGAGAGAGTGTCATACCAAGCACGAGGGGCTTGTTTTAGACCATAGAGATCCTTATCCAATTTATAAACATAATTTGGATACTTAGGGTCATAGAACCCTGGAGGTTGTTCTACATAGACTTCTTCATTCAGCTTTCCATTTAGGAACGCTGATTTTACATCCATTTGATAGACGATGAAGTCTTTATAGACTGCATAAGCTAAGAATAGTCGAATTGCTTCGAGCCTAGCCACAGGGTCAAAGGTTTTATCATAGTCTATGCCTTCCTCTTGTCTGTATCCCTGAGCAACAAGTCGAGCCTTGTTGCGGGTTACAGTTCCATGTTCATCTAACTTGTTTCTAAACACCCATTTAGTGCCTATAACAGTTTTATCAGATGGTCTAGGAACGAGATTCCAAACTTTGTTACGAGTAAACTCAGTCAGCTCTTCTTGCATAGCGCTGACCCAGTTTGGATCTCTGAGGGCATCATCAGTCTTCTTTGGTTCTATTAAAGAGAGAAAGTTGACAAAGAGAAAGATGTTACCTGAGCTTCGTCGTGTCTGAATACCTGCATCTGGATCACCAAGAATTTGATCTATTGGATGATCTTTGGTCCATCGCTGAGCAGGAGTATGATCGCTCAACTCAGAGGTTGGATCAACAATTGGGATGTTTACTGATGAGGACGTTTGAGGTTCATCAGCAATTAACTGTTGAGTAGTGGACAGGCTGTTGTTATCAGAGAGGTTTTCAGACAGAGGTAGATCTGATGGTAGTAAGGTGTTTAGAGGTTCAGCTGAAACCCATGAGTTGGATTCAGCGTTAGGATGTATGATGTTTGGATCATTATCAGCAGTAGGTGGATCAGTGTGCTGATGGTTTGAGAAGAAAGGTTCAGTTTCTTTGTAGTGAGAAAACATCCAAGCATTTAACTCTTCATTGTCAGCGATTGGTTTGGAGTTCGCTGAACGAGTTTCATCAAAAGTGACATGAATTGTTTCTTCCACAGATTGTCTTCGTTTGTTGAAAACTCTGTAGGCTTTTGAGATGGAGGAATATCCTAGAAATATTCCATCATCAGCTTTTGGGTCGAACTTTCCAAGCTGAACTTTGTTGTTTAAGATAAAGCACTGACAACCAAAGATATGAAGAAAGCTGATAGAAGGCTTCCTTCTATGAAAAAGTTCATAAGTTGTCTTTCCAAATCGCTTTACTATCAGCGACCTGTTTTGAGTAAAACATGCAGTGTTTACAGCTTCTGCCCAAAATTGAGTAGGGAGATGAGAATCGCTGATCATTGATCTAGCAGCTTCAATGATCGTTCTGTTTTTTCTTTCAGCGACTCCGTTTTGCTGAGGTGTTCTTACTGAGGAAAAGTTATGAGAAATTTCTTTATTCTCAAAGAAATTATTCAGGGAACTGTTTTTAAATTCAGTTCCATGATCATTTCTTATTGAACGGACAGTAAGATTATTCAGCACTTCCATCTTTTTAACAAAGGATATTAGTTCTTCTGGAGTATCACTCTTACAGCGAAGAAAGATAACCCAGGTATAGCGAGAGAATTCATCTACAATGACAAGCGTATATTTCTTTCCAGCTATTGATTGGATATTGACAGGGCCAAACAGATCCATATGTAAGAGCTGAAGAGGACTTGTCACTGAAGAGACTTGTTTAGACTTGAAACTAGCTTTTGTTTGTTTTCCTTTTTCACATGCTGAGCAGAGAGATTCTTTAGCATATGAGTGCTGAGGAAGACCAGAAACCAGTTCCTTAGATGAGAGAGAATTCAGGGTTTTGAAGTTTAGATGAGAGAGCCTTTTGTGCCATAGCCAGTTGACATCAGAAGAGGCCTTAGAGAGAAAACATAAGTTTTCAGTGGTAGTCGAGTCCATATCTATTACATAGACATTTTCTCTGTGATAACCACTGAGAGCAAGTTTTCCTTTCTCATCCACCACTGAACATGCTTTCTTGGAAAAGCGAACTTCGTAGTCTTTGTCACATAGCTGACTGATGTTTAGAAGGTTGTGCTTCAGTCCATCTACATAAGCGACTCTTCGAAAGGTAGTTGTCCCATTGCTGAGGACACCAAACCCTCGGGTATATCCTTTTCCATTTCCACCGAAGGTCACAGAGGGACCTTTCTCTTCCTTGTATTCAGTGAGCAGGTCTTTTTGTCCAGTCATATGACGAGAACATCCACTATCGAGATACCAGATTCCCTTTGATCCCTGCACACATAAGGAAGATTAAGCGTTGTTTGGTACCCACTTTTCAATGGGTCCTTTAGAGTTAGTGGATGTGGAAGATTCAGCAGTCTTCACAGCAGATGAAGATTCAGCTTCAGTGGTGATCTTCACTTTGGTTAATTTCTTAACTTTAGTGGTATACTTCACCTTGGTCGATTTTTCAGCTTTAGTGACCTTTTCAGCCTTGGAGGCATTCATCTTCACTTTAGCTGTTTTATCAGCTTTAGTGGCAGTTGGACATTTGCTTGCAATATGGTCAGTAAAACCACAATGATAACATTTTATGTATTTGAAAGTGGTTTTAGGACCAAAATAAGAAGGTTTTGCAAGTTTAAGATGAGCAGGGCCAGGTCCAAGAATGCTTTTCTCATGAGATCTGGGAGGAATTTTCATTTCTTCAGATCTCGTGGGTTTAAGGTCAATCTTTAGCTTTGGAGGACAGAGATCGAAGATTTCTATCACAGAGATAGATGATTGATTCACTGAAGGTTTAGAGGAAACTTTCAGCTTTGCTTTCTTGGTAGCCTTCTGAGGACGAAGAATGGATTTTCCTTTATCCGCAGACTTAGAGTCTTTGGATTTTTCCTCAGGGATAGAATTTGAAGAAGAACATGGATATAATTGATTATAAGAAGTGTCAAAGAAAGAAGTGACAAACGTTCCAAACTTAAGCGTGGAACCTTCTTCTTTAGTTTCATCCCGTGGTTTCCAAAAACCAAGACCAGTTTTATCACTTTCAGGAATTTGAGCATTTATTATCTCAGAGATCTTTGTTGATGATTTGCACCAATTTTCAACATGAGCCTTTTCTGCTTTTAGAGCAGCGATGGCTTGTTCGCGTTCAATGCTGATGATTTCATTTATAATGACTTGATCTTTCAACTTCTCTTCTAAAAGAGTTAGTTCTCTGATCTTTTCATGACATTTCTCTAGCTCTTGAGTTAAATGAACATTTTTATTCTCAGCTTGAGTTTTGTCGTTTAGAGCATTATAAAGGTCAATCGTCAGCACATCAACAACGCGACTTCTCTCAACTTCAGGCAGAGAGGGATTTGTAGAGATAGATACCTGAGATGATATGTAGCTCATGGAAGGTTCAGATGCTTCTTCCACTTCTTCTTTAATCTCATCCATGAGGAAAAGATTAGCGGCGACTTCTTCATCAGAACTTGATTCTTCTGGTTCAACCCAGTCATGTTCTTCAGCGATGAGACCTTTACCTTTTTGCTTGTAGCTTTTCAGCTTTTGATATTTGTTCTTCAGCTTTAGGTATTTGTCATCACTGGATCTTCTTGAGGTAGAAGGTTTGAAGACCTTTTTCGAACTGCACTCACTAGCAAAGTGTCCAATCTTTTCACAGTTATAGCAAGTGGCAGTAGCCTTATCAACAGGAGTTGATTTTGGCTTTTCAGTAAGAGAGAGAGGCTTATTTCTTCGGAAATTGCTCTTTCTTGCAAATCTCTTAAAAGAGTTTGTCAAGAGTGCTAAGGACTCATCGAACTCTGAAAGATCAGGGTCTGATAGATCCTCAGATTCAGAATCTAACTCAGTGATGGTGAGAGTAGATCGCTGAGATGGAATTATCTCTGAAGAGACTAAAGCAACAAGAGTGCTTTTGGAGTCTTTAGAATCTTTTACAAGATTCTTTTTCAGGAGATTCGATTACTCATAGTTGAGTAATATTCCATACAAAGTGCTTAGAGAGAGAGAATTTAAGTCTTTTGTCAGCTTAAGACATATTGAATAACTGTCCCAGCTTTCAGGAAGACATTCTAAGAATTTTGTTAAGACCTCAGAATTAGAATAGGTCCTACCAACAGTTCTTAGATCAATGATTAAGCAGTTAAACCGCTGATGAACGTCAGAAAGAGATTCATTCTTACCAGCGATGAAACTTTCATACTGTCTTACCAAGTTGATCTTTCGAGTCTCTTGGATTTCAGTGGTGCCCTCATATTGAACACATATGGTTTCCCAAATTTATTTAGAAGTTTTCAGATGCATGATGGAATGGAAAACTTCACCAGGCAGAGCCATTGAGATAATGGACTTTGCTTTTGCATCTATACCTACCTTCTTTTTGTCTTTATCACTCCACTGTCTTATTTCCTTAACGACATAGCGTTCAGGGACAGCTTCAGTGGTGGCAGTAGCGGGAACTGCAGCTATAATTCTAACAGGTTCATAGGGTCCATTTTCTATATATTCAGGTATAGTAGGATCAACACCTTCAAGAAATAGCATCATTCGATTTTTCCATAGAGAAAAGTTATTTCTGCTAAATCGAGGAGGTTTAGAAAGTGAACCATTATCATAGTAGTTTGTGTTTGTGTTAAGTGCCATTTAGAATAGCAAAGAAGAGAATAAAGCAAGATCTTGTTTATTAGATTAAACAAACTGCTCTGATACCACTTGTTGGTCCCTAAGGTGCTTAACAAGTTTGTAGAAGGGAGGGTTGAATACAAACACATAATTTAAAGTTTAATAAATTGTTTATTGATAAATCAAACACAATTTACAAGTCTGTTGCGGAATAAGATTAAGTAAAACTCAATCTAAACAAACTTAAGAAAACACTAAGATGGTTGCACAAGAATTTCAGAGAATGGGGGATTTATAATATAGAAAACAAAGGTTTCTATTTGGGGTTCAAGGATTGAGCACACACTCAGATGGAGGGGTGAACTTCCTATTTATACCCTATGCATTAAATGCATGGCAGGGCACTTTACACGTGGCGTTCACTGATTGGCTTTGAAAGTCTGACTTTGGGAGACATGCTTTCGGCCGGATCATGAACAGTGTAGTTGACAGAGTTGTTGTACGAATTGTGGCAGAGGCATGTCCTATCTGACACATCGTACTGAGTTGTGCAAGGTAAGACAAAAGGAAACTTGAGGTATAAGCTAAGTGATCATTTGATCGCTGAATATCTCTTTCTTCAGAGACATCAAGAGTTCAACGATCGCTGAAGCTTTCCTCATGTTCCTTCGCGTATAAGTAGAGTTGTCTTTGTTTCACTGATATCTGCATCAGGTCACTAGTAGACTTCTCTTTGTTCAGAAGCTTCGTCTTCAATTCAACTATGAACATCTGTTGACGCGAGACTTGTCTTCAGGGATTACGTTACTGTTTACATCAGAACTATCAGCGATAACTGAACAGACTCAGTTTGATCACTGATAGTGAAACACTAATACATATTAAATGTTTATGAGAAAGACTATCAGCGATAACTGAACAGACTCAGTCTGATCGCTGATGGTGAAACACTAATACATATTTAACGTAATTTTCACTAAGTATAGAAAATGGTCGTTATCAAATCACTGAGAGAGTTTGGATCAACAAGTGGCTTACTTGCGAGCATACAAAAGATTTGTGGGACTTCCTTGGTGATTTCCGGATACTCGCAGCCAAATCAGGAAGAATGTTTTTCCCGGCCACAACGGAAAAACTATTTAACATGGGCCAAAAGTGTAATTTTTTTTGTATTCTACTCATGAGTTTGAATATACGAGGGCCAAACGTGTAAATTTTTTGAATTTTTGAATCAGGTTCCTATATACGAACCCATTTACGAAGTTATACCAATTTTTTTTTTTTGATTTCTAAGGAGATACCAAATTTAAGAAGGTACGGGCTATTTTAATTAAAATTGGGAGACAATGACTAGAAGGTTAACCGAATTTTCAAAAATGATTAGAAAAATTAATTTCAATATTGTATTAAACATAACATTCATTATTTAAAATTAGAGTAAATTACACTCTAGGTCCCTGTGGTTTGCTCAGAATCTGGATATGGTCCCTATTTTGAAATAAGTACATCAGGGATCCCTGTGGTTTGCATTTCGTTTCACCCCGAATCCCTACCGCTAACTCTGTTAAAAACCTTCCATTAGTTAAGGGGCAAGAAAGTCATTTCACCTATTTTGACCACTTTGACCACTTTTCTCTCCCTTTGACCCACAACTCTCCCTTCACCCCATGACCCACCTGCAACTTATATATATATATATATATATAAATATATATATATATATATATATATATATATATATATATACACACACACACATATAGTTTTCTAGTGGGTTCCATGGCAATGGCTACAAGCAATCGATAACAGTGGCATGTCTTACGATTTCAAGTTCATCATTCCAACAATGACAGACTTGATGTTAGGGTTCTTCTCCAGAATGGTGCTCAACAATGGAGAAACAAAAGAGAGAAGAGGGCGAGAGAGAAGATACGAGAGAGAGAACGGTTGCCGACGGTGAAGGAGATCACCGGAGATTGCCAAACGGGATTGGAGGCGGAATCGACGTCTTGCTTCTTGAGAGAGAGGTATTGGATTCTAGCTTAGTATATGTGTATAATATATATTATATATAATATGACATATGTGTTTAATTTTTATTAAAAATCAAGGAAACAGTAAAAAAGACCAAACAACCCCCAAAGTTAACCGACCTTTTTAACAGAAGTTAGTCAGAGGGACCAAAACTGAAGTAAAATGGCAACCACAATGACAAAAACTGTAATTAGTTCAAAAGATGGACTAAAGTTGATAGTGGATGACAACCACATGGACCAAAAGTGTAATTTACTCTATTTTATATTAATAACAAATTACCAAACATATAAACAAACAAAGTTGAAACTTCTGACACAACAAACAGACTGGTTATACATAATATTTTTATAGTGTGTCGTTCAAAATTGGGATCTTGAATATATATTTTAACCCTTGTAGGATTAGGGCCAAGGTTCTAAATGGCGTGAGGCGTGGCGTGGCGGCGAGGCCAAACCTCAAGCCTTAGGAGCCATGGCGAAGCCTTGGCGTTTTCAAGGCGTGACTTATGGCGTCAAATTTCTAATTTATATATAATATTATATATAAAAACATATGTTTTGACGTGTTATTCAATGAGTCAATAGTAATAAACAAGTTATATTAGGTTATATATAGTAAAAACCCGCAAATAAGACATTAAAAACATAAAAAATACCAAATATTGCATTACAAAAATTGCGTATTAGGCCATGGCGTGCCACGAGCTTAACGTGGCGTGAGACACAAGCCTTGGTGCTATGGCACGCCATGGCGGCTGTGCGGCGAGTTTTTTAGAACAGTGATTAGGGTTGAGCTCATTATTGTAATATTGGGTTTTGAATTCAGTTTAAAAAAAAACTTTTCAACCAGATAAATTAATGCATCATAAACATTCAACATTCCTTGAGAATAAATCTAAAAATATGGAAATAACTAAAAAGATGAAATAAATTGAATGGATCATACCCACATAAGTCATCTTTCTTTATTGAATTAAGAATTGAACAACATAATTAATTGAATGTATCCGATGTTGACATATTGTTGTGGTACTCGTTCCACATGTTTTATTTATTTATTATTATTAAGGCAATGCGTCACTAACTAGTTTTTTTTATTTTGTTCTCACTATAAAAACATCACAAAGTTCCATACTTCATCTCACATATTTCTCGAGCTACCAACGTTCATCAAAGAACAAGTTTCCACTTCTCAACAATGACATCTCGTATGTTTTTATTCGGTCTCCTCGTGGCAAGCTGTTCGCTTGCTATGGCTTCAGACCCAAGTCCTCTCCAGGATTTTTGTGTTGCTGCTCCAAATCGCCGAGGTAAAAAAATAATCTTGAAATGTTGAAAATGGTCCAACGTTAATGATTTGAAAATTTTGTAATATTTCTATGTGCTTATGAGTTTTCTGCTTTTGTTGTCATAGTATTCGTGAATGGTGAGTTATGCAAAGATCCACAACTTGTGCAAGCAGATGATTTCTTTTTTAGTGGGCTCCACGTTATGGGAGACACATCAAATGCGGTTGGGTCTAACGTGACTGTCGTGACTGTAGCACAGTTACCGGGACTCAACACTTTTGGAATTTCAATGGCTCGTATTGACTTTGCTCCATGGGGTATTAACCCTCCACACACGCACCCTAGGGCCACTGAAATTTTGACGGTGATAGAAGGCAATATTGAAGTCGGTTTTGTCACATCTAACCCTGAAAACCGTCTGATCACTAAAAAACTCCAAAAGGGTGATGTTTTCGTCTTTCCACAAGGCCTAGTTCATTTCCAAAGGAATGTCGGAAATGATGATGCTTTTGTTATTGCAGCTCTGAGTAGCCAAAATCCTGGTGCCATTACCATTGCAAATGCAGTGTTCGGTTCTAACCCAGATATTGTTGAAGATCTTCTTGCAAAGGCTTTCCAAGTGGACAACAAGGTCGTTGATCAAATTCAATCAAAATTCTAGACCTTGACGTGATCTTTAAATGTCGTTTTTATTAACTTATAATTTTCAATTTCGTGATAATGATATGTTCTCCTTTGTCTTATAATATTTAACAATGAATAAAAGAAATATACATTATATTGATTATCGTTTACATTTTTATTATTGAACTACTCAAAATCGTATAAGCTCCAAATTCAAAACCCTGATAATTAATGAGGCATTTACCACCATTTTATAAAAAAAATGCATAGTTAGAAACAATCGTTTCCTTCTAGACCAAGAAACCTTAAATCCTTAAAACATATATCTATACCTTTATATAAAGTTTATGTATATTGAAACAGACGAAGGATCGTGTGAGAATAAAAGTTAAGTTGAGAAGTGTAAAAAGGATTTATATCCTTAATCACTTTTAATTAGTGTTGATCGAATCGTTCAGGTTAAGTTCCAAAATTAAACCATCAATTAGTTTAGAAGAGAATTTCAATTGATCTTCAATTAGGATTGATCCAAAGGTGGATATCCCTTTTTACCTGTCTATTATTGCTGGAAACCAACTCTATTGAAACAATCCTAAAAAAACAAATTAAGATTATAGATCCCATATTCCGAAATCATGAAAAACAAGGAACGACGGAGTTAGAACTTTATGCATAAAATTACATGATTACGCATGTTTCTCTACATTGAAGCGTGTGTGTATGTGTTTATAGTTATATACAAGATCATAAGCCTCACAACTGAGAATAAAATCTTAATTGACTGGCAATCATCGTACTTACTTTCAGAACAAGTTCAAAGGGTGCTTATAAAACACGCTAAGAGAAAAGATTGACTCAATCTATTGATTCGATCTCCATAATTTATTCACAAAATTGTTTGAGTCCCTCAACTTTTAAAGGCCCAGTGTATAGCGGTACCACCTGCATACCTCCAAGGACGATCATGAATAATTACATATTAAATATACAATCATTTAAACTTGTTTTTTTGCAAGTATTTAACATTACATTCTTTTAACCACAAGGGCTGTGGTGTGGTGGTAAAGGTTTGGGGAGTTCATAGCGCTCAACCCGGGTTCGAGCCCC
This sequence comes from Arctium minus, assembly GCA_954870635.1. Classification (NCBI taxonomy): domain Eukaryota; kingdom Viridiplantae; phylum Streptophyta; class Magnoliopsida; order Asterales; family Asteraceae; genus Arctium; species Arctium minus. Next base: position 92,973,439 of record OX941087.1, read on the forward strand.
ACTAGCAGCACTTGTGGCCACTGAGGATAAACTCAGGGCTGCACGCTTTAGCAGTTGGGCCAAAGGCCCTAATTGCCAGGGATTAGTCTGGGCCAGGATACCCTTTCCAAAAAAACATTACATTATTTTAACAGAAAAAAATAATAATATGCAATGTACAAAAATTAAAATATTTTTGCAAGTATTTAATATTACATCTCTTCAAATATTTTTTCCATCTACATATATTTTCCAAAAATTAAAACAAGCATTGAGAGTGTCCATCTAAACATTGAATTTCTATTTCTTCTTAACGTTTTCCCCAAAAAGGTGAAAAAGAAAAGTTTTAAAAATACCAATATATATATCCTTCAAAACAAATCTACCAATATATATGTGTGTATATACACACACACACATATATATATAGGTGGGTTCATACGAGAACATCTATTTAAGAAAACATGAGAACAACCGAGTACATACAAAATCATATATGATTCACGTACAAAATCACATTTGATTTACGCTACATTGCACGCGACCTTTAAGTCGTGTTGGACATCGCTCGCGTCCGATTTTTTCAAGTTAGTCTAAAATCACATATGATTTTGTACACGATCTGCTGTTTTCTTAAATAGTTAGCGTTCTCGTTTAAACCTTTTTTTTTCTCTCTCTCTCTCTCTATATATATATTCTCGGATGTATGTTAGGAGTGGTAGTTTTTTACATGAAAAGAAATACAATATGGTGAAGATTTCAACTTTATCTATTATGAGAAAGGTTCTTTTCAAAAAGAAGATAAATCTTTCTTTGAAAATGCTTCAAATATTTAATTCAATGGTTTCTTTTTAATCCAAGTCTAATAGATCAACAATTTGACCACATCAACAATAAAAGGGATGATGAATAACGAATCAAAAACATCGTATGTCAAACATAGAATAAGCGTTTTAAATTATGTTGTATAAAATACTAATAAAACGTTTTATTTTTAAAGTGACCTAGAAACTTGTTAATGTGTCCAAAAACGTCATATTACTTTATTGTAACAATTTACATAAGACACACAATTGTTTGGTCCAATACTCGAGTTTCTAAGAAAGTCGATATTTTTATGTGGAAGCTTTGTCGTGGTAGGATTCCAGTTCATGAGAATCTTGACTAATTCGGTCTAGATCTGCACTTTGTTCTTGTTCTCGTTGCAACATCAAAGTTGAATATTTAGACCATTGTTTTCTGCGCTGTCCTTCTAGTTTGCAGGTCTGGCCGAGCATTTGGAGATGGTGGCGATATGAGCCTCCCTCTTGGAGTTCTCTCAACGACATCCTCTCCTTTTTCTCAAATCTACAAGATAGGAAAATCGGAACGTTAATCAGGCTGGGTCTTATGTTTGCTATCCTGGTTCTTGTGGTTGGTTTTTGATATGTATCTTGTCTTTGACTGTGTTCCTTCTGCTTCTTGCTGCATGGTTCCCTTGTTCTGGTTGTTTGGTTTTTCAAAAAAAATTGTTGCCTTTAACACTGATTGTGTAGTAGTATCTACTCGGTTCATTTGTTCGCTTTGATGTAAATAAATTTATATTGTTTACAATGTATATAGACTGCCTAAAAAGTATAGTTATTATATATCAAAACATAATTAACAGACTGTTATGGATCATGTAAACTCTTATTTCTAGCACGATCAAGTTGTTATACGTAAAGTTTTTCCTCTCTGTGTCTTAGGCTTCGGGTTTGGGACCCTCACCCTGTATATGAACCATTGTGGGATTAGGGACGAGTTTGTTTATTGTGATGAATGCATAATAAACATGTAACATTACAACAAAATAAATCTAAAATATGAAAATGATTACAAATGAAAGAAGTGAATAATGAGAGCCGTATTAATATTCCATCTTTATTTACTTATATTAATACTTAATTAAACTACATAAGTTGAATGTATCCAATGTTAACATATTGGATGACTTTGTCATTGTGATACTGTTTCCACATGTTTTTTATTAATAAAAATATGTCATATCACATAAGCTAGTTTTTTATGTTCCATTGTTCTTGCTATAAAAACATCACCAAGTTGCATACTTCATCTCATATATTTCTCAAGCCTCCAAAGCTCACCAAAGAACAAGTTTCCACTTCTCAACAATGACATCTCGTTTGTTTTTATTCGGTCTCCTCATGGCAAGTTGTTCGCTTGCTTTGGCTTCAGATCCAAGTCCTCTCCAGGACTTTTGTGTTGCTGCACCAAAAAGTAGAGGTAAAAAATAATGTTGAAAAATCTCCTATGTTAATGATCGATTTGAAAAATTGCAATATTTGTATGTGCTTATAGTTAGTTTTTTGTCATTATTTTCATAGTATTCGTGAATGGTGAGGTATGCAAAGATCCAAAGCTTGTGCGAGCAGATGATTTCTTTTTCAGTGGGCTCCATGTTATGGGAGATACATCAAATGCGGTTGGCTCTAACGTGACTACCGTGACTGTAGCAGAGTTACCGGGACTTAACACTTTTGGTATTTCAATGGCTCGTATTGACTTTGCTCCATGGGGTATTAATCCTCCACACACGCACCCCAGGGCCACTGAAATCTTGACGGTCCTAGAAGGCAGTATTGAAGTTGGTTTTGTTACATCTAACCCTGAAAACCGTCTCATCACTAAAGGACTTCAGAAGGGTGATGTCTTCGTCTTCCCACAAGGTCTAGTTCACTTCCAAAGGAACGTCGGAAATGGTTATGCTGTTGTTATTGCAGCTTTGAGTAGCCAAAATCCGGGTGCCATTACCATTGCAAATGCGGTGTTCGGTTCTAACCCAGATATCGTTGCAGATGTTCTTGCAAAGGCTTTCCAAGTGGACAAGAACGTTGTTTATCAAATTCAATCTAAATTCTAGACCTCCATCCGATATTTAAATGTCGATTTGAACAACTTTTTATATTCTATTTCTTGATTTTGATATGTATTCGTCTTGTTATATTTAAAACTAAATAAAAGAAATATACGCTATATATTTAATTATCACTATCATTTAATTTGAAGTGTTGAACTACACCAAATTATGTATGATCCAAACTCAAACCCCTAATAATTAATCAAGCACCCACTACTTTAACATCAAAATTGCATATCTTAAAAGAAATGGTGATAATAACTAAACCTTTGAAACTCAAGAGATAAAGTTGCATTTTTTCAAAAGTTGATATAAATTTGGGGACTAATATATATTGTTTCAATGAGACTAATATAACAAATGGAAGCTAGTTTGTGGTAATTCTTTTTAAGATTTTAACCTTTTGAGTTTCCATTTTAAAAACAGTTGGAGATGTTCTCATGGATATTTTGATGGGACAAAATATGCATATTGTATTGTGAATTCTAATTTGAGGTGAAGGTGAAGGTGATGAACATATGAAATTATTTAATGTTTGAAATGATCCAACTGAAAATACATATGTATAATCCATATGAATAACCTGTAACGTCGGTTCATATATGCATTTTCAAAAATGTATTTTTCAGATTTTTTTTTCAATGATCCACGTGTGGACCTTCCCTTAACTTTTCCTTCTTGGCTACTCGTAGTTAATTATTGTGTATTCAACAGCGTGGACACAGTGTTTTCCAGCGTTGACACAAGTATATACCAATATTGGGATCGCTATAAGTAACATAATGGTAGTAAAACCAAGTATCGTTTCCATAGGGACTGACTTACTGAGAATCAGAGACTTTCATGAAGTTCTTGCACAAGCTTGGTTGTGAGAAAAATTATCGTTTTGGTGGTGGAATAATGCTAAAAATACGAAATGTAATTTATAATTAAAGAATGGGTATGAGTGTAAGCTTTTCTTGAGATAAACGTAGTAACAAAATGATTAGGCCTTTTGTTGTACGGATTATCTATAAAAAGTCCGATATCTCAAAAGTGGATTTTTAAAGACCGGTCCCACAAAATGCCTGTAAAGTGTCCATTGTTACCGACTCTTAATCTTTCCGATTTAACTAAGTGGATATAAAAATCAAGTTCTATTAATATATGGAGATTTATACCAAAATCTCTTTGTGATATAAATCTGGACCAACGTTTGAACCTTAATAAATCATATAAAACTCGTATCTCTACGTGGTTATCAAAGACTTTCTCAAATCTTTGTGCATCACTTAAGCCGTATTTTGAATCCGCCCCTCTCGAGGTCAAGATCTAATATTAACACTTCAAAGTGATCGGCTTATCCGCGTTGAGTTTAAGTCCCAACTCAAGTGACCAAGCTTAAGAGCTAGTAACGTTGGCCACACCAAGTGTTGCCTACTAGTCTCAACTCGACTCACACCCACACCCACACCCACACCCACACCCACACCCACACCCACACCCACACCCACACCCAAGAGGTGCTTAGCTTATAATAATAATAAAATCCATAAAGTAAGAAAGGAAATACTTGTTAACTATTTGCATTAAAAATAAAGTTACAGACGATGCCGACAGTGGGAAGCTGTGGGCATAAACTGAAAAACGAGAATAAAAATGCAGAAAATTAAATGCTAAGTTACCCACAAACTTTTTAACTCTCTCTGGAGAAAAACTTAGCGTTGTGGATGATTGGATGATGATTAAGCTTACAACCCCCTATATTTATAATGAAAATACAACCCAAAACCCAATGGCTAAAAACCTAATATCCAATGATTAATAACCTAATGATGACACTAATTATTTAGTGCCATTCTGCTTTTTTTTTTCTCTTTATTTTAGAATAGTTTTTACCTTCTAAATCCCGACATTTGAGTCATTTTAGTTCATTATTTTATCTTTTCTTGTTTCTTGGAGCTAAAGATATGAAGAACTTGTTTTATTGCATTGGATAAACTAATTGGTGTATTTTTGGGCAGAATTATAAGTGCATCAGATTCCTGCAGCAGCCAAATATGGAGCTTAATGGACAAGCTAGAAGGAGCTTATTGTGGGAAGACTTTTTGAGTTATGGATCTGATTTTTTGGGAACCTTCTAGACCAATATTTGGCTGATATATTTTGTAGCTGATATATTTTTGAGTCAGGGTCGAACGTGACTGCTGTGAATGTAGCACAGTTACCGGGACTCAACACTTTCGGTATTTGAATGGCTCGTATTGACTTTGCGCTACAGGGTATCAACCCTCCCACACACACCCTCGGGCCACTGTGAAATCTTGGTTGTCATTAATGGTAGTATTGAGGTTGGATTTGTAACATCTAACCCTGACAACCGTCTCTTGACGAAAGTACTTGAGATGGGTGATGTTTTTGTGTTCCCAGAAGGTCTAATTCACTTCCAAAAGAACGTCGGACATGGCTACGCTGTTGCGATTGCAGGTTTGAGCAGCCAAAATCCCGGTACCATTACAATTGCAAATGCTGTGTTTGGATCAAACCCAGATATCAATGCACATATTCTTGCAAGGGCATTCCAAGTGGACAAGAATGTCGTTTATCAAATTCAATCAAAATTCTAGACATTTATGTCAACTTTGATTGTTAATTTCATTAACTTATACTTTTTAGCTTCTTGATATGTGTTTGTTTCGTCTTCGTCTTGTTATATTTAAAAGTGAATAAAAGTAATGTATTATTTGACGGTCCTTTACTTTTGCATTGTTCAATGATTGCAAATTATGTACGATTCGAACTCAAAACCCTAATTATCAATCAAGCATTCATGGATGAACAAAGGCTTGGAAAACCATATAATGTTGCCATATTGGTCTCGTCTCCATCTACGTACTCGTATACTAAGAAAATAAGACAAAAACTGAAAGCTAAAGCTAAGGGACTATTTGGTTCAGGCTGAGGAATGAAAATGAAAGAGAATGAAAATGGAAATTAATTAATTTTCATTCTCCGATGAAATAAAATTTTGGTTTATGGAAGAATGGGCCAATTATATTATGTAAAATCAAACAGATTATTTTATTTTTCTTCTCATTGATTACTGTTTAATATATCTAACTAAACACCCCATAATACTTGTAAAAATAACCCAAGCATAACCTTTCTTAATAAAAATGTTGGAATACGCCTATTGGTCCTTGTAAAATATAAAATTATATTTTTTACTTGGGGCACTTTTGAACGGTTTTTCTCTGGTACCAAAAACCTCCGGAATGCCCTGATTTGAGTTGTTATACAAAAAAGTTTTTTTTTTCTTTTCCAATTAGGGTTTTGAATTCGTTCTCAACTAACGATTAGGTTTTTTAAAAATTGGAGCTCTTAATATGTGTGACCTCGGACCCAAGTCCTCTCCATGACTTTTGTGTGGCTGAATAAAAAAGACCATGTCAAATGCTATCTAGAAATGTTCAGAAAAATGATTTATATGGGCTTATGGTTTGTTTTTTCCAGATCTTTGTGAATAGTATTGTATGTAAAGGTAGAAAGTTTTTGTAAGTAGGTGATTTCTTATCCAGAAACCTCTATCAGTTAAATAAATAATTCAGATATACCTATTTTTAAGATGGGTAGATTTGAAAAACCGTATTCGAAAAAGAAAAATCTCTGATCGTTGACGTATTAACGATGTCATTTATTGGGTATTTCAAGAGTAGAGATGCACAAGGTTGGGCTTTTTTAGTGAGCGAAAAAAAGTTTCAAGCTTTTTAGGCACAGTCCAGGCAGTTGAAAAGGGATCCTATCGGGCTTTTCCAAACGGTCATTTTCGGGCTGGGCTTAGCTAGGCCCAAACCTATCCCCAAAGTTTCAGCCAGATCGGGCTCTGAGGCTTGTCTTGTATTCGGCTTTGGGTCCGACCGAATCTGGGTGAAACTTTGGGTTCATCTCTAATTCAGAGTGATCTAAAACTAGAATCTTTAGGATAATCAGATAAAACTTTATATCTTACTTGAAAGTATGAAAAAAAATATATTTAAAATTTGAAATATGTTGTGTTTTAAATTTATAACCGTAAGCGTACGGGTATTGTAGCATACGGGTCGATCACAGGGAGGTGATGGTCTAACACTAACACTTAATAATCATGTCTAGCTATGCGAATCAGATATTTGATTTGGTTATTAAACTAAGTGGACATAAAATTAAGCTAGATTAAGGGAACGAGAGAGAAAAAGAAATAAATAGAAACAAAAGTAAGCAAAATAAAGGACAACTACAACTAAAAGGGCACTGGGTACGTCAACTTAGGATTTTAGTAATGATGGGAATTTGTTTTGCTAAATTACTTTAAACCTCTCTCGAGGTGAAAAAGTTTTTCTAGACCAAGACATATATTTACTCTCGCAATATATGTACATAGGAAAGAAACATTAAGATTTAAAACAAATGATTTTCCCAATCAACGTCCCTAACTATTCGAAAATGTTACAACCGTTGTCATTGACCAATTTAATCCAAGTAAAAGATCAAACTTTCATTTCGTCAAGAACTAATTAAATCGACTAAGTGTTTCGTTAAAAACCAATTAAATTAACCCCAACTCTCGTTAGAATCAAAATGGATTAAAACCCAACAATTGTTTTAAGAACAATTGGTCAAATACCAAAATCTCGATCCTAAGCGACGATTACCTAATAAAACGATTACTAAATTGAAGCCAAGCACAAGTTATTTAATTAGATTCTAATAAGATCAAAAATATATTAAACCTAATCTATCGGAACAACTACATTAGACACGATCTAGTAACCTTAACGCTATCGGAAATCAAAAAGACAAATGATGAATCGCTAAACAAACATATGCAGAAAATTAAACCTAATCTAATTCGCAGAAATTAAGTGCAGAAAATTTAAAGAGTGTAGGGAGAAATTAGTTTGCAATAGATTAAAGTAGGGAGAAGGGAATAGAGATGCATAAAGATTAAGGGTAACGAAGTAAACAATACAAATATATAGAGAAGAAAGCTAAAAACTTATAACAACATCTAAGAACATAGAGAGAATAATGAATAAAACTCAAGAACGATTAGATTAATAATAGTATCCAAACAAACAAGAAAATGACTAAATGTATTAAAGAGAATAGGGAATAAGATACTAGAATGTATGAAAAACCGATTGCAAATCGGATTCCAAATGGCCTAGGCTTGAAACCCAATCTTCCTCTCCAATACTTGAGAAGTCGATCAAGAGAGCTCTCTCCAAGAAAAAAAAACGTCTCCCCTCTTAACTGGTAAAAATCGATGTGTCTAAAACAAACCCTCACAAGGGGTTTAAATAACCAAAAATAACCAAGCCTATAGAATAAAATCCCAAAATAAAATGTAACGACCGTTCACACCTTTTTTCACTAGAGTGACGCAGAACAGAAAGTTTAGAGGAATTTTCCAGAATTTGTTCATTGGCGCGAAGAAATTCTTCGCGCCTGTAACAACGGACAGATTGTAAACTTGAGTTTCCAGAGGAGTTTCTTCGCATCCAGAGGACAGATTGTAAACTATGTGCTTACGAGTTTTCTGCTTTTGTTGTCATAGTATTCGTGAATGGTGAGTTATGCAAAGATAAACAACTTGTGCAAGCAGATGATTTCTTTTTTAGTGGGCTCCACGTTATGGGAGATACATCAAATGCGGTTGGGTCTAACGTGACTGTAGCACAGTTACGACTCAACACTTTTGGAATTTCAATGGCTCGTATTGACTTTGCTCCATGGGGTATTAACCCTCCACACACGCACGCTAGGGCCACTGAAATTTTGACGGTGATAGAAGGCAATATTGAAGTCGGTTTTGTCACATCTAACCCTGAAAATCGTCTCATCACTAAAAAACTCCAAAAGGGTGATGTTTTCGTCTTCCCACAAGGCCTAGTTCATTTCCAAAGGAATGTCGGAAATGATGATGCTTTTGTTATTGCAGCTCTGAGTAGCCAAAATCCTGGTGCCATTACCATTGCAAATGCAGTGTTCGTTTCTAACCCATATATTGATGAAGATCTTATTGCAAAGGCTTTCCAAGTGAACAAGAAGGTCGTTGATCAAATTCAATCCAAATTCTAGACCTTGACGTGATCTTTAAATGTCGGTTGTATTAACTTATAATTTTCAATTTCGTGATAATGATATGTTCTTCTTTTTGTTATAAGATTTAACAGTGAATAAAAGAAATATACATCATATTGATTATCGTGTACATTTTTATTATTGAACTACTCGAAATCGTATAAGCTCCAAACTCAAAACCCTGATAATTAATGAGGCATTTACGGTCATTTTATTAAAAAATGCATAGTTAAAAACAATCGTTTCCTTCTAGACCAAGAAACCTTAAATCCTTAAAGTAAAAACATATATCTATACCTTTATATAAAGTTTATGTATATTGAAACAGACGAAGGATCGTGTGAGAATAAAAGTTAAGGTGAGAAGTGTAAGAAGGATTTATATCCTTAATCACTTTTAATTAGTGTTGATCGAATGGTTCATGTTAAGTTCCAAACTTAAACCATCAATTAGTTTAGAAGAGAATTTCAATTGATCTTCAATTAGGATTGAATCAAAGGTGACGATCCCTTTTTATCCTTCTCAAGATAACTACTATTTTTACTGGAATCCAACTCTATTGAAACAATCCTAAAAAAAATTAAGATTATAAATACCATATTCCGAAATCATGAAAAACTAGAAACGACAGAGTTAGAACCTTATGCATAAAATTACATGATTACACATGTTTCTCTACATTGAAGCGTGTGTGTATTTGTTTGTAGTTATATACAAGATCATAAGCCTCACACCTGAGAATAAAATCTTAAATGACTGGCAATCATCATACTTGTTTTCAGTGGTATATTCACTCAACGTTCAACAAGTTCAAAGGATGCTTAGAAAAAACGCTAAGGAAAAAATTGACTCAATCTATTGATTCGATCTCCATATCTGATACAATTAAGATATGAAGTTAGCTATTGGGGCCAAAAACGAAGCACATACTACAATGGTTTCTTGTAATAAACAGAGTTAAGGGTGAAAACGAGGAGAACCACCATACTACAATGATCAAATCCATAATTTACTCGGAAAATTGTTTGAGGCCCTCTGCTTTTGAAGGCCCTGTGTATAGCGGTACCATCTGTATACCTCCAAGGACGACCCTGAATGATTACATATTAAATATACAATCATTTAAACTTGTGTTTACAAGTATTTAACATTACATTCTTTTAAGAAAAAAATTATCATACAAATAATAATATGGAATGTCCAAACACTTAAACCATGTACATTATATATTAATACAAACATTTGAAACATCTGTTCAAATATTTTTTCCATCTACATATTTTTTCCAAAAATTAAAACAAGCATTGAGAGTGTCCATCTAAACATTGAATTTCTATTTCTTCTTAACGTTTTCCCAAAAAAAGTGAAAAAGAAAAGTTTTAAAAATACCAATATATATATCCTTCAAAACAAATCTACCAACATATATGTGTGTATATATATACACACACACATATATATATAGGTGGGTTCATATGAGAACATCAATTTAAGAAAACATGAGAACAACCGAGTACATACAAAATCATATATGATTCACGTACAAAATCACATTTGATTTACGCGACATTGCACGCGACCTTTAAGTCGTGTTGGACATCGCTCGCGTCCGATTTTTTCAGGTTAGTCTAAAATCACATATGATTTTGTACACGATCTGCTGTTTTCTTAAATAGTTAGCGTTCTCGTTTAAACCTTTTTTTTTTCTCTCTCTCTCTCTCTATATATATATTCTCGGATGTATGTTAGGAGTGGTAGTTTTTTACATGAAAAGAAATACAATATGGTGAAGATTTCAACTTTATCTATTATGAGAAAGGTTCTTTTCAAAAAGAAGATAAATCTTTCTTTGAAAATGCTTCAAATATTTAATTCAATGGTTTCTTTTTAATCCAAGTCTAATAGATCAACAATTTGACCACATCAACAATAAAAGGGATGATGAATAACGAATCAAAAACATCGTATGTCAAACATAGAATAAGCGTTTTAAATTATGTTGTATAAAATACTAATAAAACGTTTTATTTTTAAAGTGACCTAGAAACTTGTTAATGTGTCCAAAAACGTCATATTACTTTATTGTAACAATTTACATAAGACACACAATTGTTTGGTCCAATACTCGAGTTTCTAAGAAAGTCGATATTTTTATGTGGAAGCTTTGTCGTGGTAGGATTCCAGTTCATGAGAATCTTGACTAATTCGGTCTAGATCTGCACTTTGTTCTTGTTCTCGTTGCAACATCAAAGTTGAATATTTAGACCATTGTTTTCTGCGCTGTCCTTCTAGTTTGCAGGTCTGGCCGAGCATTTGGAGATGGTGGCGATATGAGCCTCCCTCTTGGAGTTCTCTCAACGACATCCTCTCCTTTTTCTCAAATCTACAAGATAGGAAAATCGGAACGTTAATCAGGCTGGGTCTTATGTTTGCTATCCTGGTTCTTGTGGTTGGTTTTTGATATGTATCTTGTCTTTGACTGTGTTCCTTCTGCTTCTTGCTGCATGGTTCCCTTGTTCTGGTTGTTTGGTTTTTCAAAAAAAATTGTTGCCTTTAACACTGATTGTGTAGTAGTATCTACTCGGTTCATTTGTTCGCTTTGATGTAAATAAATTTATATTGTTTACAATGTATATAGACTGCCTAAAAAGTATAGTTATTATATATCAAAACATAATTAACAGACTGTTATGGATCATGTAAACTCTTATTTCTAGCACGATCAAGTTGTTATACGTAAAGTTTTTCCTCTCTGTGTCTTAGGCTTCGGGTTTGGGACCCTCACCCTGTATATGAACCATTGTGGGATTAGGGACGAGTTTGTTTATTGTGATGAATGCATAATAAACATGTAACATTACAACAAAATAAATCTAAAATATGAAAATGATTACAAATGAAAGAAGTGAATAATGAGAGCCGTATTAATATTCCATCTTTATTTACTTATATTAATACTTAATTAAACTACATAAGTTGAATGTATCCAATGTTAACATATTGGATGACTTTGTCATTGTGATACTGTTTCCACATGTTTTTTATTAATAAAAATATGTCATATCACATAAGCTAGTTTTTTATGTTCCATTGTTCTTGCTATAAAAACATCACCAAGTTGCATACTTCATCTCATATATTTCTCAAGCCTCCAAAGCTCACCAAAGAACAAGTTTCCACTTCTCAACAATGACATCTCGTTTGTTTTTATTCGGTCTCCTCATGGCAAGTTGTTCGCTTGCTTTGGCTTCAGATCCAAGTCCTCTCCAGGACTTTTGTGTTGCTGCACCAAAAAGTAGAGGTAAAAAATAATGTTGAAAAATCTCCTATGTTAATGATCGATTTGAAAAATTGCAATATTTGTATGTGCTTATAGTTAGTTTTTTGTCATTATTTTCATAGTATTCGTGAATGGTGAGGTATGCAAAGATCCAAAGCTTGTGCGAGCAGATGATTTCTTTTTCAGTGGGCTCCATGTTATGGGAGATACATCAAATGCGGTTGGCTCTAACGTGACTACCGTGACTGTAGCAGAGTTACCGGGACTTAACACTTTTGGTATTTCAATGGCTCGTATTGACTTTGCTCCATGGGGTATTAATCCTCCACACACGCACCCCAGGGCCACTGAAATCTTGACGGTCCTAGAAGGCAGTATTGAAGTTGGTTTTGTTACATCTAACCCTGAAAACCGTCTCATCACTAAAGGACTTCAGAAGGGTGATGTCTTCGTCTTCCCACAAGGTCTAGTTCACTTCCAAAGGAACGTCGGAAATGGTTATGCTGTTGTTATTGCAGCTTTGAGTAGCCAAAATCCGGGTGCCATTACCATTGCAAATGCGGTGTTCGGTTCTAACCCAGATATCGTTGCAGATGTTCTTGCAAAGGCTTTCCAAGTGGACAAGAACGTTGTTTATCAAATTCAATCTAAATTCTAGACCTCCATCCGATATTTAAATGTCGATTTGAACAACTTTTTATATTCTATTTCTTGATTTTGATATGTATTCGTCTTGTTATATTTAAAACTAAATAAAAGAAATATACGCTATATATTTAATTATCACTATCATTTAATTTGAAGTGTTGAACTACACCAAATTATGTATGATCCAAACTCAAACCCCTAATAATTAATCAAGCACCCACTACTTTAACATCAAAATTGCATATCTTAAAAGAAATGGTGATAATAACTAAACCTTTGAAACTCAAGAGATAAAGTTGCATTTTTTCAAAAGTTGATATAAATTTGGGGACTAATATATATTGTTTCAATGAGACTAATATAACAAATGGAAGCTAGTTTGTGGTAATTCTTTTTAAGATTTTAACCTTTTGAGTTTCCATTTTAAAAACAGTTGGAGATGTTCTCATGGATATTTTGATGGGACAAAATATGCATATTGTATTGTGAATTCTAATTTGAGGTGAAGGTGAAGGTGATGAACATATGAAATTATTTAATGTTTGAAATGATCCAACTGAAAATACATATGTATAATCCATATGAATAACCTGTAACGTCGGTTCATATATGCATTTTCAAAAATGTATTTTTCAGATTTTTTTTTCAATGATCCACGTGTGGACCTTCCCTTAACTTTTCCTTCTTGGCTACTCGTAGTTAATTATTGTGTATTCAACAGCGTGGACACAGTGTTTTCCAGCGTTGACACAAGTATATACCAATATTGGGATCGCTATAAGTAACATAATGGTAGTAAAACCAAGTATCGTTTCCATAGGGACTGACTTACTGAGAATCAGAGACTTTCATGAAGTTCTTGCACAAGCTTGGTTGTGAGAAAAATTATCGTTTTGGTGGTGGAATAATGCTAAAAATACGAAATGTAATTTATAATTAAAGAATGGGTATGAGTGTAAGCTTTTCTTGAGATAAACGTAGTAACAAAATGATTAGGCCTTTTGTTGTACGGATTATCTATAAAAAGTCCGATATCTCGAAAGTGGATTTTTAAAGACCGGTCCCACAAAATGCCTGTAAAGTGTCCATTGTTACCGACTCTTAATCTTTCCGATTTAACTAAGTGGATATAAAAATCAAGTTCTATTAATATATGGAGATTTATACCAAAATCTCTTTGTGATATAAATCTGGACCAACGTTTGAACCTTAATAAATCATATAAAACTCGTATCTCTACGTGGTTATCAAAGACTTTCTCAAATCTTTGTGCATCACTTAAGCCGTATTTTGAATCCGCCCCTCTCGAGGTCAAGATCTAATATTAACACTTCAAAGTGATCGGCTTATCCGCGTTGAGTTTAAGTCCCAACTCAAGTGACCAAGCTTAAGAGCTAGTAACGTTGGCCACACCAAGTGTTGCCTACTAGTCTCAACTCGACTCACACCCACACCCACACCCACACCCACACCCACACCCACACCCACACCCACACCCACACCCAAGAGGTGCTTAGCTTATAATAATAATAAAATCCATAAAGTAAGAAAGGAAATACTTGTTAACTATTTGCATTAAAAATAAAGTTACAGACGATGCCGACAGTGGGAAGCTGTGGGCATAAACTGAAAAACGAGAATAAAAATGCAGAAAATTAAATGCTAAGTTACCCACAAACTTTTTAACTCTCTCTGGAGAAAAACTTAGCGTTGTGGATGATTGGATGATGATTAAGCTTACAACCCCCTATATTTATAATGAAAATACAACCCAAAACCCAATGGCTAAAAACCTAATATCCAATGATTAATAACCTAATGATGACACTAATTATTTAGTGCCATTCTGCTTTTTTTTTTCTCTTTATTTTAGAATAGTTTTTACCTTCTAAATCCCGACATTTGAGTCATTTTAGTTCATTATTTTATCTTTTCTTGTTTCTTGGAGCTAAAGATATGAAGAACTTGTTTTATTGCATTGGATAAACTAATTGGTGTATTTTTGGGCAGAATTATAAGTGCATCAGATTCCTGCAGCAGCCAAATATGGAGCTTAATGGACAAGCTAGAAGGAGCTTATTGTGGGAAGACTTTTTGAGTTATGGATCTGATTTTTTGGGAACCTTCTAGACCAATATTTGGCTGATATATTTTGTAGCTGATATATTTTTGAGTCAGGGTCGAACGTGACTGCTGTGAATGTAGCACAGTTACCGGGACTCAACACTTTCGGTATTTGAATGGCTCGTATTGACTTTGCGCTACAGGGTATCAACCCTCCCACACACACCCTCGGGCCACTGTGAAATCTTGGTTGTCATTAATGGTAGTATTGAGGTTGGATTTGTAACATCTAACCCTGACAACCGTCTCTTGACGAAAGTACTTGAGATGGGTGATGTTTTTGTGTTCCCAGAAGGTCTAATTCACTTCCAAAAGAACGTCGGACATGGCTACGCTGTTGCGATTGCAGGTTTGAGCAGCCAAAATCCCGGTACCATTACAATTGCAAATGCTGTGTTTGGATCAAACCCAGATATCAATGCACATATTCTTGCAAGGGCATTCCAAGTGGACAAGAATGTCGTTTATCAAATTCAATCAAAATTCTAGACATTTATGTCAACTTTGATTGTTAATTTCATTAACTTATACTTTTTAGCTTCTTGATATGTGTTTGTTTCGTCTTCGTCTTGTTATATTTAAAAGTGAATAAAAGTAATGTATTATTTGACGGTCCTTTACTTTTGCATTGTTCAATGATTGCAAATTATGTACGATTCGAACTCAAAACCCTAATTATCAATCAAGCATTCATGGATGAACAAAGGCTTGGAAAACCATATAATGTTGCCATATTGGTCTCGTCTCCATCTACGTACTCGTATACTAAGAAAATAAGACAAAAACTGAAAGCTAAAGCTAAGGGACTATTTGGTTCAGGCTGAGGAATGAAAATGAAAGAGAATGAAAATGGAAATTAATTAATTTTCATTCTCCGATGAAATAAAATTTTGGTTTATGGAAGAATGGGCCAATTATATTATGTAAAATCAAACAGATTATTTTATTTTTCTTCTCATTGATTACTGTTTAATATATCTAACTAAACACCCCATAATACTTGTAAAAATAACCCAAGCATAACCTTTCTTAATAAAAATGTTGGAATACGCCTATTGGTCCTTGTAAAATATAAAATTATATTTTTTACTTGGGGCACTTTTGAACGGTTTTTCTCTGGTACCAAAAACCTCCGGAATGCCCTGATTTGAGTTGTTATACAAAAAAGTTTTTTTTTTCTTTTCCAATTAGGGTTTTGAATTCGTTCTCAACTAACGATTAGGTTTTTTAAAAATTGGAGCTCTTAATATGTGTGACCTCGGACCCAAGTCCTCTCCATGACTTTTGTGTGGCTGAATAAAAAAGACCATGTCAAATGCTATCTAGAAATGTTCAGAAAAATGATTTATATGGGCTTATGGTTTGTTTTTTCCAGATCTTTGTGAATAGTATTGTATGTAAAGGTAGAAAGTTTTTGTAAGTAGGTGATTTCTTATCCAGAAACCTCTATCAGTTAAATAAATAATTCAGATATACCTATTTTTAAGATGGGTAGATTTGAAAAACCGTATTCGAAAAAGAAAAATCTCTGATCGTTGACGTATTAACGATGTCATTTATTGGGTATTTCAAGAGTAGAGATGCACAAGGTTGGGCTTTTTTAGTGAGCGAAAAAAAGTTTCAAGCTTTTTAGGCACAGTCCAGGCAGTTGAAAAGGGATCCTATCGGGCTTTTCCAAACGGTCATTTTCGGGCTGGGCTTAGCTAGGCCCAAACCTATCCCCAAAGTTTCAGCCAGATCGGGCTCTGAGGCTTGTCTTGTATTCGGCTTTGGGTCCGACCGAATCTGGGTGAAACTTTGGGTTCATCTCTAATTCAGAGTGATCTAAAACTAGAATCTTTAGGATAATCAGATAAAACTTTATATCTTACTTGAAAGTATGAAAAAAAATATATTTAAAATTTGAAATATGTTGTGTTTTAAATTTATAACCGTAAGCGTACGGGTATTGTAGCATACGGGTCGATCACAGGGAGGTGATGGTCTAACACTAACACTTAATAATCATGTCTAGCTATGCGAATCAGATATTTGATTTGGTTATTAAACTAAGTGGACATAAAATTAAGCTAGATTAAGGGAACGAGAGAGAAAAAGAAATAAATAGAAACAAAAGTAAGCAAAATAAAGGACAACTACAACTAAAAGGGCACTGGGTACGTCAACTTAGGATTTTAGTAATGATGGGAATTTGTTTTGCTAAATTACTTTAAACCTCTCTCGAGGTGAAAAAGTTTTTCTAGACCAAGACATATATTTACTCTCGCAATATATGTACATAGGAAAGAAACATTAAGATTTAAAACAAATGATTTTCCCAATCAACGTCCCTAACTATTCGAAAATGTTACAACCGTTGTCATTGACCAATTTAATCCAAGTAAAAGATCAAACTTTCATTTCGTCAAGAACTAATTAAATCGACTAAGTGTTTCGTTAAAAACCAATTAAATTAACCCCAACTCTCGTTAGAATCAAAATGGATTAAAACCCAACATTTGTTTTAAGAACAATTGGTCAAATACCAAAATCTCGATCCTAAGCGACGATTACCTAATAAAACGATTACTAAATTGAAGCCAAGCACAAGTTATTTAATTAGATTCTAATAAGATCAAAAATATATTAAACCTAATCTATCGGAACAACTACATTAGACACGATCTAGTAACCTTAACGCTATCGGAAATCAAAAAGACAAATGATGAATCGCTAAACAAACATATGCAGAAAATTAAACCTAATCTAATTCGCAGAAATTAAGTGCAGAAAATTTAAAGAGTGTAGGGAGAAATTAGTTTGCAATAGATTAAAGTAGGGAGAAGGGAATAGAGATGCATAAAGATTAAGGGTAACGAAGTAAACAATACAAATATATAGAGAAGAAAGCTAAAAACTTATAACAACATCTAAGAACATAGAGAGAATAATGAATAAAACTCAAGAACGATTAGATTAATAATAGTATCCAAACAAACAAGAAAATGACTAAATGTATTAAAGAGAATAGGGAATAAGATACTAGAATGTATGAAAAACCGATTGCAAATCGGATTCCAAATGGCCTAGGCTTGAAACCCAATCTTCCTCTCCAATACTTGAGAAGTCGATCAAGAGAGCTCTCTCCAAGAAAAAAAAACGTCTCCCCTCTTAACTGGTAAAAATCGATGTGTCTAAAACAAACCCTCACAAGGGGTTTAAATAACCAAAAATAACCAAGCCTATAGAATAAAATCCCAAAATAAAATGTAACGACCGTTCACACCTTTTTTCACTAGAGTGACGCAGAACAGAAAGTTTAGAGGAATTTTCCAGAATTTGTTCATTGGCGCGAAGAAATTTTTCACGCCTGTAACAACGGACAGATTGTAAACTTGAGTTTCCAGAGGAGTTTCTTCGCATCCAGAGGACAGATTGTAAACTATGTGCTTACGAGTTTTCTGCTTTTGTTGTCATAGTATTCGTGAATGGTGAGTTATGCAAAGATAAACAACTTGTGCAAGCAGATGATTTCTTTTTTAGTGGGCTCCACGTTATGGGAGATACATCAAATGCGGTTGGGTCTAACGTGACTGTAGCACAGTTACGACTCAACACTTTTGGAATTTCAATGGCTCGTATTGACTTTGCTCCATGGGGTATTAACCCTCCACACACGCACGCTAGGGCCACTGAAATTTTGACGGTGATAGAAGGCAATATTGAAGTCGGTTTTGTCACATCTAACCCTGAAAATCGTCTCATCACTAAAAAACTCCAAAAGGGTGATGTTTTCGTCTTCCCACAAGGCCTAGTTCATTTCCAAAGGAATGTCGGAAATGATGATGCTTTTGTTATTGCAGCTCTGAGTAGCCAAAATCCTGGTGCCATTACCATTGCAAATGCAGTGTTCGTTTCTAACCCATATATTGATGAAGATCTTATTGCAAAGGCTTTCCAAGTGAACAAGAAGGTCGTTGATCAAATTCAATCCAAATTCTAGACCTTGACGTGATCTTTAAATGTCGGTTGTATTAACTTATAATTTTCAATTTCGTGATAATGATATGTTCTTCTTTTTGTTATAAGATTTAACAGTGAATAAAAGAAATATACATCATATTGATTATCGTGTACATTTTTATTATTGAACTACTCGAAATCGTATAAGCTCCAAACTCAAAACCCTGATAATTAATGAGGCATTTACGGTCATTTTATTAAAAAATGCATAGTTAAAAACAATCGTTTCCTTCTAGACCAAGAAACCTTAAATCCTTAAAGTAAAAACATATATCTATACCTTTATATAAAGTTTATGTATATTGAAACAGACGAAGGATCGTGTGAGAATAAAAGTTAAGGTGAGAAGTGTAAGAAGGATTTATATCCTTAATCACTTTTAATTAGTGTTGATCGAATGGTTCATGTTAAGTTCCAAACTTAAACCATCAATTAGTTTAGAAGAGAATTTCAATTGATCTTCAATTAGGATTGAATCAAAGGTGACGATCCCTTTTTATCCTTCTCAAGATAACTACTATTTTTACTGGAATCCAACTCTATTGAAACAATCCTAAAAAAAATTAAGATTATAAATACCATATTCCGAAATCATGAAAAACTAGAAACGACAGAGTTAGAACCTTATGCATAAAATTACATGATTACACATGTTTCTCTACATTGAAGCGTGTGTGTATTTGTTTGTAGTTATATACAAGATCATAAGCCTCACACCTGAGAATAAAATCTTAAATGACTGGCAATCATCATACTTGTTTTCAGTGGTATATTCACTCAACGTTCAACAAGTTCAAAGGATGCTTAGAAAAAACGCTAAGGAAAAAATTGACTCAATCTATTGATTCGATCTCCATATCTGATACAATTAAGATATGAAGTTAGCTATTGGGGCCAAAAACGAAGCACATACTACAATGGTTTCTTGTAATAAACAGAGTTAAGGGTGAAAACGAGGAGAACCACCATACTACAATGATCAAATCCATAATTTACTCGGAAAATTGTTTGAGGCCCTCTGCTTTTGAAGGCCCTGTGTATAGCGGTACCATCTGTATACCTCCAAGGACGACCCTGAATGATTACATATTAAATATACAATCATTTAAACTTGTGTTTACAAGTATTTAACATTACATTCTTTTAAGAAAAAAATTATCATACAAATAATAATATGGAATGTCCAAACACTTAAACCATGTACATTATATATTAATACAAACATTTGAAACATCTGTTCAAATATTTTTTCCATCTACATATTTTTTCCAAAAATTAAAACAAGCATTGAGAGTGTCCATCTAAACATTGAATTTCTATTTCTTCTTAACGTTTTCCCAAAAAAAGTGAAAAAGAAAAGTTTTAAAAATACCAATATATATATCCTTCAAAACAAATCTACCAACATATATGTGTGTATATATATACACACACACATATATATATAGGTGGGTTCATATGAGAACATCAATTTAAGAAAACATGAGAACAACCGAGTACATACAAAATCATATATGATTCACGTACAAAATCACATTTGATTTACGCGACATTGCACGCGACCTTTAAGTCGTGTTGGACATCGCTCGCGTCCGATTTTTTCAGGTTAGTCTAAAATCACATATGATTTTGTACACGATCTGCTGTTTTCTTAAATAGTTAGCGTTCTCGTTTAAACCTTTTTTTTTTCTCTCTCTCTCTCTCTATATATATATTCTCGGATGTATGTTAGGAGTGGTAGTTTTTTACATGAAAAGAAATACAATATGGTGAAGATTTCAACTTTATCTATTATGAGAAAGGTTCTTTTCAAAAAGAAGATAAATCTTTCTTTGAAAATGCTTCAAATATTTAATTCAATGGTTTCTTTTTAATCCAAGTCTAATAGATCAACAATTTGACCACATCAACAATAAAAGGGATGATGAATAACGAATCAAAAACATCGTATGTCAAACATAGAATAAGCGTTTTAAATTATGTTGTATAAAATACTAATAAAACGTTTTATTTTTAAAGTGACCTAGAAACTTGTTAATGTGTCCAAAAACGTCATATTACTTTATTGTAACAATTTACATAAGACACACAATTGTTTGGTCCAATACTCGAGTTTCTAAGAAAGTCGATATTTTTATGTGGAAGCTTTGTCGTGGTAGGATTCCAGTTCATGAGAATCTTGACTAATTCGGTCTAGATCTGCACTTTGTTCTTGTTCTCGTTGCAACATCAAAGTTGAATATTTAGACCATTGTTTTCTGCGCTGTCCTTCTAGTTTGCAGGTCTGGCCGAGCATTTGGAGATGGTGGCGATATGAGCCTCCCTCTTGGAGTTCTCTCAACGACATCCTCTCCTTTTTCTCAAATCTACAAGATAGGAAAATCGGAACGTTAATCAGGCTGGGTCTTATGTTTGCTATCCTGGTTCTTGTGGTTGGTTTTTGATATGTATCTTGTCTTTGACTGTGTTCCTTCTGCTTCTTGCTGCATGGTTCCCTTGTTCTGGTTGTTTGGTTTTTCAAAAAAAATTGTTGCCTTTAACACTGATTGTGTAGTAGTATCTACTCGGTTCATTTGTTCGCTTTGATGTAAATAAATTTATATTGTTTACAATGTATATAGACTGCCTAAAAAGTATAGTTATTATATATCAAAACATAATTAACAGACTGTTATGGATCATGTAAACTCTTATTTCTAGCACGATCAAGTTGTTATACGTAAAGTTTTTCCTCTCTGTGTCTTAGGCTTCGGGTTTGGGACCCTCACCCTGTATATGAACCATTGTGGGATTAGGGACGAGTTTGTTTATTGTGATGAATGCATAATAAACATGTAACATTACAACAAAATAAATCTAAAATATGAAAATGATTACAAATGAAAGAAGTGAATAATGAGAGCCGTATTAATATTCCATCTTTATTTACTTATATTAATACTTAATTAAACTACATAAGTTGAATGTATCCAATGTTAACATATTGGATGACTTTGTCATTGTGATACTGTTTCCACATGTTTTTTATTAATAAAAATATGTCATATCACATAAGCTAGTTTTTTATGTTCCATTGTTCTTGCTATAAAAACATCACCAAGTTGCATACTTCATCTCATATATTTCTCAAGCCTCCAAAGCTCACCAAAGAACAAGTTTCCACTTCTCAACAATGACATCTCGTTTGTTTTTATTCGGTCTCCTCATGGCAAGTTGTTCGCTTGCTTTGGCTTCAGATCCAAGTCCTCTCCAGGACTTTTGTGTTGCTGCACCAAAAAGTAGAGGTAAAAAATAATGTTGAAAAATCTCCTATGTTAATGATCGATTTGAAAAATTGCAATATTTGTATGTGCTTATAGTTAGTTTTTTGTCATTATTTTCATAGTATTCGTGAATGGTGAGGTATGCAAAGATCCAAAGCTTGTGCGAGCAGATGATTTCTTTTTCAGTGGGCTCCATGTTATGGGAGATACATCAAATGCGGTTGGCTCTAACGTGACTACCGTGACTGTAGCAGAGTTACCGGGACTTAACACTTTTGGTATTTCAATGGCTCGTATTGACTTTGCTCCATGGGGTATTAATCCTCCACACACGCACCCCAGGGCCACTGAAATCTTGACGGTCCTAGAAGGCAGTATTGAAGTTGGTTTTGTTACATCTAACCCTGAAAACCGTCTCATCACTAAAGGACTTCAGAAGGGTGATGTCTTCGTCTTCCCACAAGGTCTAGTTCACTTCCAAAGGAACGTCGGAAATGGTTATGCTGTTGTTATTGCAGCTTTGAGTAGCCAAAATCCGGGTGCCATTACCATTGCAAATGCGGTGTTCGGTTCTAACCCAGATATCGTTGCAGATGTTCTTGCAAAGGCTTTCCAAGTGGACAAGAACGTTGTTTATCAAATTCAATCTAAATTCTAGACCTCCATCCGATATTTAAATGTCGATTTGAACAACTTTTTATATTCTATTTCTTGATTTTGATATGTATTCGTCTTGTTATATTTAAAACTAAATAAAAGAAATATACGCTATATATTTAATTATCACTATCATTTAATTTTAAGTGTTGAACTACACCAAATTATGTATGATCCAAACTCAAACCCCTAATAATTAATCAAGCACCCACTACTTTAACATCAAAATTGCATATCTTAAAAGAAATGGTGATAATAACTAAACCTTTGAAACTCAAGAGATAAAGTTGCATTTTTTCAAAAGTTGATATAAATTTGGGGACTAATATATATTGTTTCAATGAGACTAATATAACAAATGGAAGCTAGTTTGTGGTAATTCTTTTTAAGATTTTAACCTTTTGAGTTTCCATTTTAAAAACAGTTGGAGATGTTCTCATGGATATTTTGATGGGACAAAATATGCATATTGTATTGTGAATTCTAATTTGAGGTGAAGGTGATGAACATATGAAATTATTTAATGTTTGAAATGATCCAACTGAAAATACATATGTATAATCCATATGAATAACCTGTAACGTCGGTTCATATATGCATTTTCAAAAATGTATTTTTCAGATTTTTTTTTCAATGATCCACGTGTGGACCTTCCCTTAACTTTTCCTTCTTGGCTACTCGTAGTTAATTATTGTGTATTCAACAGCGTGGACACAGTGTTTTCCAGCGTTGACACAAGTATATACCAATATTGGGATCGCTATAAGTAACATAATGGTAGTAAAACCAAGTATCGTTTCCATAGGGACTGACTTACTGAGAATCAGAGACTTTCATGAAGTTCTTGCACAAGCTTGGTTGTGAGAAAAATTATCGTTTTGGTGGTGGAATAATGCTAAAAATACGAAATGTAATTTATAATTAAAGAATGGGTATGAGTGTAAGCTTTTCTTGAGATAAACGTAGTAACAAAATGATTAGGCCTTTTGTTGTACGGATTATCTATAAAAAGTCCGATATCTCGAAAGTGGATTTTTAAAGACCGGTCCCACAAAATGCCTGTAAAGTGTCCATTGTTACCGACTCTTAATCTTTCCGATTTAACTAAGTGGATATAAAAATCAAGTTCTATTAATATATGGAGATTTATACCAAAATCTCTTTGTGATATAAATCTGGACCAACGTTTGAACCTTAATAAATCATATAAAACTCGTATCTCTACGTGGTTATCAAAGACTTTCTCAAATCTTTGTGCATCACTTAAGCCGTATTTTGAATCCGCCCCTCTCGAGGTCAAGATCTAATATTAACACTTCAAAGTGATCGGCTTATCCGCGTTGAGTTTAAGTCCCAACTCAAGTGACCAAGCTTAAGAGCTAGTAACGTTGGCCACACCAAGTGTTGCCTACTAGTCTCAACTCGACTCACACCCACACCCACACCCACACCCACACCCACACCCACACCCACACCCACACCCAAGAGGTGCTTAGCTTATAATAATAATAAAATCCATAAAGTAAGAAAGGAAATACTTGTTAACTATTTGCATTAAAAATAAAGTTACAGACGATGCCGACAGTGGGAAGCTGTGGGCATAAACTGAAAAACGAGAATAAAAATGCAGAAAATTAAATGCTAAGTTAACCACAAACTTTTTAACTCTCTCTGGAGAAAAACTTAGCGTTGTGGATGATTGGATGATGATTAAGCTTACAACCCCCTATATTTATAATGAAAATACAACCCAAAACCCAATGGCTAAAAACCTAATATCCAATGATTAATAACCTAATGATGACACTAATTATTTAGTGCCATTCTGCTTTTTTTTTTCTCTTTATTTTAGAATAGTTTTTACCTTCTAAATCCCGACATTTGAGTCATTTTAGTTCATTATTTTATCTTTTCTTGTTTCTTGGAGCTAAAGATATGAAGAACTTGTTTTATTGCATTGGATAAACTAATTGGTGTATTTTTGGGCAGAATTATAAGTGCATCAGATTCCTGCAGCAGCCAAATATGGAGCTTAATGGACAAGCTAGAAGGAGCTTATTGTGGGAAGACTTTTTGAGTTATGGATCTGATTTTTTGGGAACCTTCTAGACCAATATTTGGCTGATATATTTTGTAGCTGATATATTTTTGAGTCAGGGTCGAACGTGACTGCTGTGAATGTAGCACAGTTACCGGGACTCAACACTTTCGGTATTTGAATGGCTCGTATTGACTTTGCGCTACAGGGTATCAACCCTCCCACATACACCCTCGGGCCACTGTGAAATCTTGGTTGTCATTAATGGTAGTATTGAGGTTGGATTTGTAACATCTAACCCTGACAACCGTCTCTTGACGAAAGTACTTGAGATGGGTGATGTTTTTGTGTTCCCAGAAGGTCTAATTCACTTCCAAAAGAACGTCGGACATGGCTACGCTGTTGCGATTGCAGGTTTGAGCAGCCAAAATCCCGGTACCATTACAATTGCAAATGCTGTGTTTGGATCAAACCCAGATATCAATGCACATATTCTTGCAAGGGCATTCCAAGTGGACAAGAATGTCGTTTATCAAATTCAATCAAAATTCTAGACATTTATGTCAACTTTGATTGTTAATTTCATTAACTTATACTTTTTAGCTTCTTGATATGTGTTTGTTTCGTCTTCGTCTTGTTATATTTAAAAGTGAATAAAAGTAATGTATTATTTGACGGTCCTTTACTTTTGCATTGTTCAATGATTGCAAATTATGTACGATTCGAACTCAAAACCCTAATTATCAATCAAGCATTCATGGATGAACAAAGGCTTGGAAAACCATATAATGTTGCCATATTGGTCTCGTCTCCATCTACGTACTCGTATACTAAGAAAATAAGACAAAAACTGAAAGCTAAAGCTAAGGGACTATTTGGTTCAGGCTGAGGAATGAAAATGAAAGAGAATGAAAATGGAAATTAATTAATTTTCATTCTCCGATGAAATAAAATTTTGGTTTATGGAAGAATGGGCCAATTATATTATGTAAAATCAAACAGATTATTTTATTTTTCTTCTCATTGATTACTGTTTAATATATCTAACTAAACACCCCATAATACTTGTAAAAATAACCCAAGCATAACCTTTCTTAATAAAAATGTTGGAATACGCCTATTGGTCCTTGTAAAATATAAAATTATATTTTTTACTTGGGGCACTTTTGAACGGTTTTTCTCTGGTACCAAAAACCTCCGGAATGCCCTGATTTGAGTTGTTATACAAAAAAGTTTTTTTTTTCTTTTCCAATTAGGGTTTTGAATTCGTTCTCAACTAACGATTAGGTTTTTTAAAAATTGGAGCTCTTAATATGTGTGACCTCGGACCCAAGTCCTCTCCATGACTTTTGTGTGGCTGAATAAAAAAGACCATGTCAAATGCTATCTAGAAATGTTCAGAAAAATGATTTATATGGGCTTATGGTTTGTTTTTTCCAGATCTTTGTGAATAGTATTGTATGTAAAGGTAGAAAGTTTTTGTAAGTAGGTGATTTCTTATCCAGAAACCTCTATCAGTTAAATAAATAATTCAGATATACCTATTTTTAAGATGGGTAGATTTGAAAAACCGTATTCGAAAAAGAAAAATCTCTGATCGTTGACGTATTAACGATGTCATTTATTGGGTATTTCAAGAGTAGAGATGCACAAGGTTGGGCTTTTTTAGTGAGCGAAAAAAAGTTTCAAGCTTTTTAGGCACAGTCCAGGCAGTTGAAAAGGGATCCTATCGGGCTTTTCCAAACGGTCATTTTCGGGCTGGGCTTAGCTAGGCCCAAACCTATCCCCAAAGTTTCAGCCAGATCGGGCTCTGAGGCTTGTCTTGTATTCGGCTTTGGGTCCGACCGAATCTGGGTGAAACTTTGGGTTCATCTCTAATTCAGAGTGATCTAAAACTAGAATCTTTAGGATAATCAGATAAAACTTTATATCTTACTTGAAAGTATGAAAAAAAATATATTTAAAATTTGAAATATGTTGTGTTTTAAATTTATAACCGTAAGCGTACGGGTATTGTAGCATACGGGTCGATCACAGGGAGGTGATGGTCTAACACTAACACTTAATAATCATGTCTAGCTATGCGAATCAGATATTTGATTTGGTTATTAAACTAAGTGGACATAAAATTAAGCTAGATTAAGGGAACGAGAGAGAAAAAGAAATAAATAGAAACAAAAGTAAGCAAAATAAAGGACAACTACAACTAAAAGGGCACTGGGTACGTCAACTTAGGATTTTAGTAATGATGGGAATTTGTTTTGCTAAATTACTTTAAACCTCTCTCGAGGTGAAAAAGTTTTTCTAGACCAAGACATATATTTACTCTCGCAATATATGTACATAGGAAAGAAACATTAAGATTTAAAACAAATGATTTTCCCAATCAACGTCCCTAACTATTCGAAAATGTTACAACCGTTGTCATTGACCAATTTAATCCAAGTAAAAGATCAAACTTTCATTTCGTCAAGAACTAATTAAATCGACTAAGTGTTTCGTTAAAAACCAATTAAATTAACCCCAACTCTCGTTAGAATCAAAATGGATTAAAACCCAACATTTGTTTTAAGAACAATTGGTCAAATACCAAAATCTCGATCCTAAGCGACGATTACCTAATAAAACGATTACTAAATTGAAGCCAAGCACAAGTTATTTAATTAGATTCTAATAAGATCAAAAATATATTAAACCTAATCTATCGGAACAACTACATTAGACACGATCTAGTAACCTTAACGCTATCGGAAATCAAAAAGACAAATGATGAATCGCTAAACAAACATATGCAGAAAATTAAACCTAATCTAATTCGCAGAAATTAAGTGCAGAAAATTTAAAGAGTGTAGGGAGAAATTAGTTTGCAATAGATTAAAGTAGGGAGAAGGGAATAGAGATGCATAAAGATTAAGGGTAACGAAGTAAACAATACAAATATATAGAGAAGAAAGCTAAAAACTTATAACAACATCTAAGAACATAGAGAGAATAATGAATAAAACTCAAGAACGATTAGATTAATAATAGTATCCAAACAAACAAGAAAATGACTAAATGTATTAAAGAGAATAGGGAATAAGATACTAGAATGTATGAAAAACCGATTGCAAATCGGATTCCAAATGGCCTAGGCTTGAAACCCAATCTTCCTCTCCAATACTTGAGAAGTCGATCAAGAGAGCTCTCTCCAAGAAAAAAAAACGTCTCCCCTCTTAACTGGTAAAAATCGATGTGTCTAAAACAAACCCTCACAAGGGGTTTAAATAACCAAAAATAACCAAGCCTATAGAATAAAATCCCAAAATAAAATGTAACGACCGTTCACACCTTTTTTCACTAGAGTGACGCAGAACAGAAAGTTTAGAGGAATTTTCCAGAATTTGTTCATTGGCGCGAAGAAATTCTTCGCGCCTGTAACAACGGACAGATTGTAAACTTGAGTTTCCAGAGGAGTTTCTTCGCATCCAGAGGACAGATTGTAAACTATGTGCTTACGAGTTTTCTGCTTTTGTTGTCATAGTATTCGTGAATGGTGAGTTATGCAAAGATAAACAACTTGTGCAAGCAGATGATTTCTTTTTTAGTGGGCTCCACGTTATGGGAGATACATCAAATGCGGTTGGGTCTAACGTGACTGTAGCACAGTTACGACTCAACACTTTTGGAATTTCAATGGCTCGTATTGACTTTGCTCCATGGGGTATTAACCCTCCACACACGCACGCTAGGGCCACTGAAATTTTGACGGTGATAGAAGGCAATATTGAAGTCGGTTTTGTCACATCTAACCCTGAAAATCGTCTCATCACTAAAAAACTCCAAAAGGGTGATGTTTTCGTCTTCCCACAAGGCCTAGTTCATTTCCAAAGGAATGTCGGAAATGATGATGCTTTTGTTATTGCAGCTCTGAGTAGCCAAAATCCTGGTGCCATTACCATTGCAAATGCAGTGTTCGTTTCTAACCCATATATTGATGAAGATCTTATTGCAAAGGCTTTCCAAGTGAACAAGAAGGTCGTTGATCAAATTCAATCCAAATTCTAGACCTTGACGTGATCTTTAAATGTCGGTTGTATTAACTTATAATTTTCAATTTCGTGATAATGATATGTTCTTCTTTTTGTTATAAGATTTAACAGTGAATAAAAGAAATATACATCATATTGATTATCGTGTACATTTTTATTATTGAACTACTCGAAATCGTATAAGCTCCAAACTCAAAACCCTGATAATTAATGAGGCATTTACGGTCATTTTATTAAAAAATGCATAGTTAAAAACAATCGTTTCCTTCTAGACCAAGAAACCTTAAATCCTTAAAGTAAAAACATATATCTATACCTTTATATAAAGTTTATGTATATTGAAACAGACGAAGGATCGTGTGAGAATAAAAGTTAAGGTGAGAAGTGTAAGAAGGATTTATATCCTTAATCACTTTTAATTAGTGTTGATCGAATGGTTCATGTTAAGTTCCAAACTTAAACCATCAATTAGTTTAGAAGAGAATTTCAATTGATCTTCAATTAGGATTGAATCAAAGGTGACGATCCCTTTTTATCCTTCTCAAGATAACTACTATTTTTACTGGAATCCAACTCTATTGAAACAATCCTAAAAAAAATTAAGATTATAAATACCATATTCCGAAATCATGAAAAACTAGAAACGACAGAGTTAGAACCTTATGCATAAAATTACATGATTACACATGTTTCTCTACATTGAAGCGTGTGTGTATTTGTTTGTAGTTATATACAAGATCATAAGCCTCACACCTGAGAATAAAATCTTAAATGACTGGCAATCATCATACTTGTTTTCAGTGGTATATTCACTCAACGTTCAACAAGTTCAAAGGATGCTTAGAAAAAACGCTAAGGAAAAAATTGACTCAATCTATTGATTCGATCTCCATATCTGATACAATTAAGATATGAAGTTAGCTATTGGGGCCAAAAACGAAGCACATACTACAATGGTTTCTTGTAATAAACAGAGTTAAGGGTGAAAACGAGGAGAACCACCATACTACAATGATCAAATCCATAATTTACTCGGAAAATTGTTTGAGGCCCTCTGCTTTTGAAGGCCCTGTGTATAGCGGTACCATCTGTATACCTCCAAGGACGACCCTGAATGATTACATATTAAATATACAATCATTTAAACTTGTGTTTACAAGTATTTAACATTACATTCTTTTAAGAAAAAAATTATCATACAAATAATAATATGGAATGTCCAAACACTTAAACCATGTACATTATATATTAATACAAACATTTGAAACATCTGTTCAAATATTTTTTCCATCTACATATTTTTTCCAAAAATTAAAACAAGCATTGAGAGTGTCCATCTAAACATTGAATTTCTATTTCTTCTTAACGTTTTCCCAAAAAAAGTGAAAAAGAAAAGTTTTAAAAATACCAATATATATATCCTTCAAAACAAATCTACCAACATATATGTGTGTATATATATACACACACATATATATATAGGTGGGTTCATATGAGAACATCAATTTAAGAAAACATGAGAACAACCGAGTACATACAAAATCATATATGATTCACGTACAAAATCACATTTGATTTACGCGACATTGCACGCGACCTTTAAGTCGTGTTGGACATCGCTCGCGTCCGATTTTTTCAGGTTAGTCTAAAATCACATATGATTTTGTACACGATCTGCTGTTTTCTTAAATAGTTAGCGTTCTCGTTTAAACCTTTTTTTTTTCTCTCTCTCTCTCTCTATATATATATTCTCGGATGTATGTTAGGAGTGGTAGTTTTTTACATGAAAAGAAATACAATATGGTGAAGATTTCAACTTTATCTATTATGAGAAAGGTTCTTTTCAAAAAGAAGATAAATCTTTCTTTGAAAATGCTTCAAATATTTAATTCAATGGTTTCTTTTTAATCCAAGTCTAATAGATCAACAATTTGACCACATCAACAATAAAAGGGATGATGAATAACGAATCAAAAACATCGTATGTCAAACATAGAATAAGCGTTTTAAATTATGTTGTATAAAATACTAATAAAACGTTTTATTTTTAAAGTGACCTAGAAACTTGTTAATGTGTCCAAAAACGTCATATTACTTTATTGTAACAATTTACATAAGACACACAATTGTTTGGTCCAATACTCGAGTTTCTAAGAAAGTCGATATTTTTATGTGGAAGCTTTGTCGTGGTAGGATTCCAGTTCATGAGAATCTTGACTAATTCGGTCTAGATCTGCACTTTGTTCTTGTTCTCGTTGCAACATCAAAGTTGAATATTTAGACCATTGTTTTCTGCGCTGTCCTTCTAGTTTGCAGGTC
The DNA here is from genome assembly GCA_954870635.1 of Arctium minus. Classification (NCBI taxonomy): domain Eukaryota; kingdom Viridiplantae; phylum Streptophyta; class Magnoliopsida; order Asterales; family Asteraceae; genus Arctium; species Arctium minus. The sequence continues at coordinate 93,004,781 of OX941087.1, forward strand.
TGGCCGAGCATTTGGAGATGGTGGCGATATGAGCCTCCCTCTTGGAGTTCTCTCAACGACATCCTCTCCTTTTTCTCAAATCTACAAGATAGGAAAATCGGAACGTTAATCAGGCTGGGTCTTATGTTTGCTATCCTGGTTCTTGTGGTTGGTTTTTGATATGTATCTTGTCTTTGACTGTGTTCCTTCTGCTTCTTGCTGCATGGTTCCCTTGTTCTGGTTGTTTGGTTTTTCAAAAAAAATTGTTGCCTTTAACACTGATTGTGTAGTAGTATCTACTCGGTTCATTTGTTCGCTTTGATGTAAATAAATTTATATTGTTTACAATGTATATAGACTGCCTAAAAAGTATAGTTATTATATATCAAAACATAATTAACAGACTGTTATGGATCATGTAAACTCTTATTTCTAGCACGATCAAGTTGTTATACGTAAAGTTTTTCCTCTCTGTGTCTTAGGCTTCGGGTTTGGGACCCTCACCCTGTATATGAACCATTGTGGGATTAGGGACGAGTTTGTTTATTGTGATGAATGCATAATAAACATGTAACATTACAACAAAATAAATCTAAAATATGAAAATGATTACAAATGAAAGAAGTGAATAATGAGAGCCGTATTAATATTCCATCTTTATTTACTTATATTAATACTTAATTAAACTACATAAGTTGAATGTATCCAATGTTAACATATTGGATGACTTTGTCATTGTGATACTGTTTCCACATGTTTTTTATTAATAAAAATATGTCATATCACATAAGCTAGTTTTTTATGTTCCATTGTTCTTGCTATAAAAACATCACCAAGTTGCATACTTCATCTCATATATTTCTCAAGCCTCCAAAGCTCACCAAAGAACAAGTTTCCACTTCTCAACAATGACATCTCGTTTGTTTTTATTCGGTCTCCTCATGGCAAGTTGTTCGCTTGCTTTGGCTTCAGATCCAAGTCCTCTCCAGGACTTTTGTGTTGCTGCACCAAAAAGTAGAGGTAAAAAATAATGTTGAAAAATCTCCTATGTTAATGATCGATTTGAAAAATTGCAATATTTGTATGTGCTTATAGTTAGTTTTTTGTCATTATTTTCATAGTATTCGTGAATGGTGAGGTATGCAAAGATCCAAAGCTTGTGCGAGCAGATGATTTCTTTTTCAGTGGGCTCCATGTTATGGGAGATACATCAAATGCGGTTGGCTCTAACGTGACTACCGTGACTGTAGCAGAGTTACCGGGACTTAACACTTTTGGTATTTCAATGGCTCGTATTGACTTTGCTCCATGGGGTATTAATCCTCCACACACGCACCCCAGGGCCACTGAAATCTTGACGGTCCTAGAAGGCAGTATTGAAGTTGGTTTTGTTACATCTAACCCTGAAAACCGTCTCATCACTAAAGGACTTCAGAAGGGTGATGTCTTCGTCTTCCCACAAGGTCTAGTTCACTTCCAAAGGAACGTCGGAAATGGTTATGCTGTTGTTATTGCAGCTTTGAGTAGCCAAAATCCGGGTGCCATTACCATTGCAAATGCGGTGTTCGGTTCTAACCCAGATATCGTTGCAGATGTTCTTGCAAAGGCTTTCCAAGTGGACAAGAACGTTGTTTATCAAATTCAATCTAAATTCTAGACCTCCATCCGATATTTAAATGTCGATTTGAACAACTTTTTATATTCTATTTCTTGATTTTGATATGTATTCGTCTTGTTATATTTAAAACTAAATAAAAGAAATATACGCTATATATTTAATTATCACTATCATTTAATTTTAAGTGTTGAACTACACCAAATTATGTATGATCCAAACTCAAACCCCTAATAATTAATCAAGCACCCACTACTTTAACATCAAAATTGCATATCTTAAAAGAAATGGTGATAATAACTAAACCTTTGAAACTCAAGAGATAAAGTTGCATTTTTTCAAAAGTTGATATAAATTTGGGGACTAATATATATTGTTTCAATGAGACTAATATAACAAATGGAAGCTAGTTTGTGGTAATTCTTTTTAAGATTTTAACCTTTTGAGTTTCCATTTTAAAAACAGTTGGAGATGTTCTCATGGATATTTTGATGGGACAAAATATGCATATTGTATTGTGAATTCTAATTTGAGGTGAAGGTGATGAACATATGAAATTATTTAATGTTTGAAATGATCCAACTGAAAATACATATGTATAATCCATATGAATAACCTGTAACGTCGGTTCATATATGCATTTTCAAAAATGTATTTTTCAGATTTTTTTTTCAATGATCCACGTGTGGACCTTCCCTTAACTTTTCCTTCTTGGCTACTCGTAGTTAATTATTGTGTATTCAACAGCGTGGACACAGTGTTTTCCAGCGTTGACACAAGTATATACCAATATTGGGATCGCTATAAGTAACATAATGGTAGTAAAACCAAGTATCGTTTCCATAGGGACTGACTTACTGAGAATCAGAGACTTTCATGAAGTTCTTGCACAAGCTTGGTTGTGAGAAAAATTATCGTTTTGGTGGTGGAATAATGCTAAAAATACGAAATGTAATTTATAATTAAAGAATGGGTATGAGTGTAAGCTTTTCTTGAGATAAACGTAGTAACAAAATGATTAGGCCTTTTGTTGTACGGATTATCTATAAAAAGTCCGATATCTCGAAAGTGGATTTTTAAAGACCGGTCCCACAAAATGCCTGTAAAGTGTCCATTGTTACCGACTCTTAATCTTTCCGATTTAACTAAGTGGATATAAAAATCAAGTTCTATTAATATATGGAGATTTATACCAAAATCTCTTTGTGATATAAATCTGGACCAACGTTTGAACCTTAATAAATCATATAAAACTCGTATCTCTACGTGGTTATCAAAGACTTTCTCAAATCTTTGTGCATCACTTAAGCCGTATTTTGAATCCGCCCCTCTCGAGGTCAAGATCTAATATTAACACTTCAAAGTGATCGGCTTATCCGCGTTGAGTTTAAGTTCCAACTCAAGTGACCAAGCTTAAGAGCTAGTAACGTTGGCCACACCAAGTGTTGCCGACTAGTCTCAACTCGACTCACACCCACACCCACACCCACACCCACACCCACACCCACACCCACACCCACACCCACACCCACACCCACACCCACACCCACACCCACACCCAAGAGGTGCTTAGCTTATAATAATAATAAAATCCATAAAGTAAGAAAGGAAATACTTGTTAACTATTTGCATTAAAAATAAAGTTACAGACGATGCCGACAGTGGAAAGCTGTGGGCATAAACTGAAAAACGAGAATAAAAATGCAGAAAATTAAATGCTAAGTTACCCACAAACTTTTTAACTCTCTCTGGAGAAAAACTTAGCGTTGTGGATGATTGGATGATGATTAAGCTTACAACCCCCTATATTTATAATGAAAATACAACCCAAAACCCAATGGCTAAAAACCTAATATCCAATGATTAATAACCTAATGATGACACTAATTATTTAGTGACATTCTGCTTTTTTTTTTCTCTTTATTTTAGAATAGTTTTTACCTTCTAAATCCCGACATTTGAGTCATTTTAGTTCATTATTTTATCTTTTCTTGTTTCTTGGAGCTAAAGATATGAAGAACTTGTTTTATTGCATTGGATAAACTAATTGGTGTATTTTTGGGCAGAATTATAAGTGCATCAGATTCCTGCAGCAGCCAAATATGGAGCTTAATGGACAAGCTAGAAGGAGCTTATTGTGGGAAGACTTTTTGAGTTATGGATCTGATTTTTTGGAACCTTCTAGACCAATATTTGGCTGATATATTTTGTAGCTGATATATTTTTGAGTCAGGGTCGAACGTGACTGCTGTGAATGTAGCACAGTTACCGGGACTCAACACTTTCGGTATTTGAATGGCTCGTATTGACTTTGCGCTACAGGGTATCAACCCTCCCACACACACCCTCGGGCCACTGTGAAATCTTGGTTGTCATTAATGGTAGTATTGAGGTTGGATTTGTAACATCTAACCCTGACAACCGTCTCTTGACGAAAGTACTTGAGATGGGTGATGTTTTTGTGTTCCCAGAAGGTCTAATTCACTTCCAAAAGAACGTCGGTCATGGCTACGCTGTTGCGATTGCAGGTTTGAGCAGCCAAAATCCCGGTACCATTACAATTGCAAATGCTGTGTTTGGATCAAACCCAGATATCAATGCACATATTCTTGCAAGGGCATTCCAAGTGGACAAGAATGTCGTTTATCAAATTCAATCAAAATTCTAGACATTTATGTCAACTTTGATTGTTAATTTCATTAACTTATACTTTTTAGCTTCTTGATATGTGTTTGTTTCGTCTTCGTCTTGTTATATTTAAAAGTGAATAAAAGTAATGTATTATTTGACGGTCCTTTACTTTTGCATTGTTCAATGATTGCAAATTATGTACGATTCGAACTCAAAACCCTAATTATCAATCAAGCATTCATGGATGAACAAAGGCTTGGAAAACCATATAATGTTGCCATATTGGTCTCGTCTCCATCTACGTACTCGTATACTAAGAAAATAAGACAAAAACTGAAAGCTAAAGCTAAGGGACTATTTGGTTCAGGCTGAGGAATGAAAATGAAAGAGAATGAAAATGGAAATTAATTAATTTTCATTCTCCGATGAAATAAAATTTTGGTTTATGGAAGAATGGGCCAATTATATTATGTAAAATCAAACAGATTATTTTATTTTTCTTCTCATTGATTACTGTTTAATATATCTAACTAAACACCCCATAATACTTGTAAAAATAACCCAAGCATAACCTTTCTTAATAAAAATGTTGGAATACGCCTATTGGTCCTTGTAAAATATAAAATTATATTTTTTACTTGGGGCACTTTTGAACGGTTTTTCTCTGGTACCAAAAACCTCCGGAATGCCCTGATTTGAGTTGTTATACAAAAAAGTTTTTTTTTTCTTTTCCAATTAGGGTTTTGAATTCGTTCTCAACTAACGATTAGGTTTTTTAAAAATTGGAGCTCTTAATATGTGTGACCTCGGACCCAAGTCCTCTCCATGACTTTTGTGTGGCTGAATAAAAAAGACCATGTCAAATGCTATCTAGAAATGTTCAGAAAAATGATTTATATGGGCTTATGGTTTGTTTTTTCCAGATCTTTGTGAATAGTATTGTATGTAAAGGTAGAAAGTTTTTGTAAGTAGGTGATTTCTTATCCAGAAACCTCTATCAGTTAAATAAATAATTCAGATATACCTATTTTTAAGATGGGTAGATTTGAAAAACCGTATTCGAAAAAGAAAAATCTCTGATCGTTGACGTATTAACGATGTCATTTATTGGGTATTTCAAGAGTAGAGATGCACAAGGTTGGGCTTTTTTAGTGAGCGAAAAAAAGTTTCAAGCTTTTTAGGCACAGTCCAGGCAGTTGAAAAGGGATCCTATCGGGCTTTTCCAAACGGTCATTTTCGGGCTGGGCTTAGCTAGGCCCAAACCTATCCCCAAAGTTTCAGCCAGATCGGGCTCTGAGGCTTGTCTTGTATTCGGCTTTGGGTCCGACCGAATCTGGGTGAAACTTTGGGTTCATCTCTAATTCAGAGTGATCTAAAACTAGAATCTTTAGGATAATCAGATAAAACTTTATATCTTACTTGAAAGTATGAAAAAAAATATATTTAAAATTTGAAATATGTTGTGTTTTAAATTTATAACCGTAAGCGTACGGGTATTGTAGCATACGGGTCGATCACAGGGAGGTGATGGTCTAACACTAACACTTAATAATCATGTCTAGCTATGCGAATCAGATATTTGATTTGGTTATTAAACTAAGTGGACATAAAATTAAGCTAGATTAAGGGAACGAGAGAGAAAAAGAAATAAATAGAAACAAAAGTAAGCAAAATAAAGGACAACTACAACTAAAAGGGCACTGGGTACGTCAACTTAGGATTTTAGTAATGATGGGAATTTGTTTTGCTAAATTACTTTAAACCTCTCTCGAGGTGAAAAAGTTTTTCTAGACCAAGACATATATTTACTCTCGCAATATATGTACATAGGAAAGAAACATTAAGATTTAAAACAAATGATTTTCCCAATCAACGTCCCTAACTATTCGAAAATGTTACAACCGTTGTCATTGACCAATTTAATCCAAGTAAAAGATCAAACTTTCATTTCGTCAAGAACTAATTAAATCGACTAAGTGTTTCGTTAAAAACCAATTAAATTAACCCCAACTCTCGTTAGAATCAAAATGGATTAAAACCCAACATTTGTTTTAAGAACAATTGGTCAAATACCAAAATCTCGATCCTAAGCGACGATTACCTAATAAAACGATTACTAAATTGAAGCCAAGCACAAGTTATTTAATTAGATTCTAATAAGATCAAAAATATATTAAACCTAATCTATCGGAACAACTACATTAGACACGATCTAGTAACCTTAACGCTATCGGAAATCAAAAAGACAAATGATGAATCGCTAAACAAACATATGCAGAAAATTAAACCTAATCTAATTCGCAGAAATTAAGTGCAGAAAATTTAAAGAGTGTAGGGAGAAATTAGTTTGCAATAGATTAAAGTAGGGAGAAGGGAATAGAGATGCATAAAGATTAAGGGTAACGAAGTAAACAATACAAATATATAGAGAAGAAAGCTAAAAACTTATAACAACATCTAAGAACATAGAGAGAATAATGAATAAAACTCAAGAACGATTAGATTAATAATAGTATCCAAACAAACAAGAAAATGACTAAATGTATTAAAGAGAATAGGGAATAAGATACTAGAATGTATGAAAAACCGATTGCAAATCGGATTCCAAATGGCCTAGGCTTGAAACCCAATCTTCCTCTCCAATACTTGAGAAGTCGATCAAGAGAGCTCTCTCCAAGAAAAAAAAACGTCTCCCCTCTTAACTGGTAAAAATCGATGTGTCTAAAACAAACCCTCACAAGGGGTTTAAATAACCAAAAATAACCAAGCCTATAGAATAAAATCCCAAAATAAAATGTAACGACCGTTCACACCTTTTTTCACTAGAGTGACGCAGAACAGAAAGTTTAGAGGAATTTTCCAGAATTTGTTCATTGGCGCGAAGAAATTCTTCGCGCCTGTAACAACGGACAGATTGTAAACTTGAGTTTCCAGAGGAGTTTCTTCGCATCCAGAGGACAGATTGTAAACTATGTGCTTACGAGTTTTCTGCTTTTGTTGTCATAGTATTCGTGAATGGTGAGTTATGCAAAGATAAACAACTTGTGCAAGCAGATGATTTCTTTTTTAGTGGGCTCCACGTTATGGGAGATACATCAAATGCGGTTGGGTCTAACGTGACTGTAGCACAGTTACGACTCAACACTTTTGGAATTTCAATGGCTCGTATTGACTTTGCTCCATGGGGTATTAACCCTCCACACACGCACGCTAGGGCCACTGAAATTTTGACGGTGATAGAAGGCAATATTGAAGTCGGTTTTGTCACATCTAACCCTGAAAATCGTCTCATCACTAAAAAACTCCAAAAGGGTGATGTTTTCGTCTTCCCACAAGGCCTAGTTCATTTCCAAAGGAATGTCGGAAATGATGATGCTTTTGTTATTGCAGCTCTGAGTAGCCAAAATCCTGGTGCCATTACCATTGCAAATGCAGTGTTCGTTTCTAACCCATATATTGATGAAGATCTTATTGCAAAGGCTTTCCAAGTGAACAAGAAGGTCGTTGATCAAATTCAATCCAAATTCTAGACCTTGACGTGATCTTTAAATGTCGGTTGTATTAACTTATAATTTTCAATTTCGTGATAATGATATGTTCTTCTTTTTGTTATAAGATTTAACAGTGAATAAAAGAAATATACATCATATTGATTATCGTGTACATTTTTATTATTGAACTACTCGAAATCGTATAAGCTCCAAACTCAAAACCCTGATAATTAATGAGGCATTTACGGTCATTTTATTAAAAAATGCATAGTTAAAAACAATCGTTTCCTTCTAGACCAAGAAACCTTAAATCCTTAAAGTAAAAACATATATCTATACCTTTATATAAAGTTTATGTATATTGAAACAGACGAAGGATCGTGTGAGAATAAAAGTTAAGGTGAGAAGTGTAAGAAGGATTTATATCCTTAATCACTTTTAATTAGTGTTGATCGAATGGTTCATGTTAAGTTCCAAACTTAAACCATCAATTAGTTTAGAAGAGAATTTCAATTGATCTTCAATTAGGATTGAATCAAAGGTGACGATCCCTTTTTATCCTTCTCAAGATAACTACTATTTTTACTGGAATCCAACTCTATTGAAACAATCCTAAAAAAAATTAAGATTATAAATACCATATTCCGAAATCATGAAAAACTAGAAACGACAGAGTTAGAACCTTATGCATAAAATTACATGATTACACATGTTTCTCTACATTGAAGCGTGTGTGTATTTGTTTGTAGTTATATACAAGATCATAAGCCTCACACCTGAGAATAAAATCTTAAATGACTGGCAATCATCATACTTGTTTTCAGTGGTATATTCACTCAACGTTCAACAAGTTCAAAGGATGCTTAGAAAAAACGCTAAGGAAAAAATTGACTCAATCTATTGATTCGATCTCCATATCTGATACAATTAAGATATGAAGTTAGCTATTGGGGCCAAAAACGAAGCACATACTACAATGGTTTCTTGTAATAAACAGAGTTAAGGGTGAAAACGAGGAGAACCACCATACTACAATGATCAAATCCATAATTTACTCGGAAAATTGTTTGAGGCCCTCTGCTTTTGAAGGCCCTGTGTATAGCGGTACCATCTGTATACCTCCAAGGACGACCCTGAATGATTACATATTAAATATACAATCATTTAAACTTGTGTTTACAAGTATTTAACATTACATTCTTTTAAGAAAAAAATTATCATACAAATAATAATATGGAATGTCCAAACACTTAAACCATGTACATTATATATTAATACAAACATTTGAAACATCTGTTCAAATATTTTTTCCATCTACATATTTTTTCCAAAAATTAAAACAAGCATTGAGAGTGTCCATCTAAACATTGAATTTCTATTTCTTCTTAACGTTTTCCCAAAAAAAGTGAAAAAGAAAAGTTTTAAAAATACCAATATATATATCCTTCAAAACAAATCTACCAACATATATGTGTGTATATATATACACACACACATATATATATAGGTGGGTTCATATGAGAACATCAATTTAAGAAAACATGAGAACAACCGAGTACATACAAAATCATATATGATTCACGTACAAAATCACATTTGATTTACGCGACATTGCACGCGACCTTTAAGTCGTGTTGGACATCGCTCGCGTCCGATTTTTTCAGGTTAGTCTAAAATCACATATGATTTTGTACACGATCTGCTGTTTTCTTAAATAGTTAGCGTTCTCGTTTAAACCTTTTTTTTTTCTCTCTCTCTCTCTCTATATATATATTCTCGGATGTATGTTAGGAGTGGTAGTTTTTTACATGAAAAGAAATACAATATGGTGAAGATTTCAACTTTATCTATTATGAGAAAGGTTCTTTTCAAAAAGAAGATAAATCTTTCTTTGAAAATGCTTCAAATATTTAATTCAATGGTTTCTTTTTAATCCAAGTCTAATAGATCAACAATTTGACCACATCAACAATAAAAGGGATGATGAATAACGAATCAAAAACATCGTATGTCAAACATAGAATAAGCGTTTTAAATTATGTTGTATAAAATACTAATAAAACGTTTTATTTTTAAAGTGACCTAGAAACTTGTTAATGTGTCCAAAAACGTCATATTACTTTATTGTAACAATTTACATAAGACACACAATTGTTTGGTCCAATACTCGAGTTTCTAAGAAAGTCGATATTTTTATGTGGAAGCTTTGTCGTGGTAGGATTCCAGTTCATGAGAATCTTGACTAATTCGGTCTAGATCTGCACTTTGTTCTTGTTCTCGTTGCAACATCAAAGTTGAATATTTAGACCATTGTTTTCTGCGCTGTCCTTCTAGTTTGCAGGTCTGGCCGAGCATTTGGAGATGGTGGCGATATGAGCCTCCCTCTTGGAGTTCTCTCAACGACATCCTCTCCTTTTTCTCAAATCTACAAGATAGGAAAATCGGAACGTTAATCAGGCTGGGTCTTATGTTTGCTATCCTGGTTCTTGTGGTTGGTTTTTGATATGTATCTTGTCTTTGACTGTGTTCCTTCTGCTTCTTGCTGCATGGTTCCCTTGTTCTGGTTGTTTGGTTTTTCAAAAAAAATTGTTGCCTTTAACACTGATTGTGTAGTAGTATCTACTCGGTTCATTTGTTCGCTTTGATGTAAATAAATTTATATTGTTTACAATGTATATAGACTGCCTAAAAAGTATAGTTATTATATATCAAAACATAATTAACAGACTGTTATGGATCATGTAAACTCTTATTTCTAGCACGATCAAGTTGTTATACGTAAAGTTTTTCCTCTCTGTGTCTTAGGCTTCGGGTTTGGGACCCTCACCCTGTATATGAACCATTGTGGGATTAGGGACGAGTTTGTTTATTGTGATGAATGCATAATAAACATGTAACATTACAACAAAATAAATCTAAAATATGAAAATGATTACAAATGAAAGAAGTGAATAATGAGAGCCGTATTAATATTCCATCTTTATTTACTTATATTAATACTTAATTAAACTACATAAGTTGAATGTATCCAATGTTAACATATTGGATGACTTTGTCATTGTGATACTGTTTCCACATGTTTTTTATTAATAAAAATATGTCATATCACATAAGCTAGTTTTTTATGTTCCATTGTTCTTGCTATAAAAACATCACCAAGTTGCATACTTCATCTCATATATTTCTCAAGCCTCCAAAGCTCACCAAAGAACAAGTTTCCACTTCTCAACAATGACATCTCGTTTGTTTTTATTCGGTCTCCTCATGGCAAGTTGTTCGCTTGCTTTGGCTTCAGATCCAAGTCCTCTCCAGGACTTTTGTGTTGCTGCACCAAAAAGTAGAGGTAAAAAATAATGTTGAAAAATCTCCTATGTTAATGATCGATTTGAAAAATTGCAATATTTGTATGTGCTTATAGTTAGTTTTTTGTCATTATTTTCATAGTATTCGTGAATGGTGAGGTATGCAAAGATCCAAAGCTTGTGCGAGCAGATGATTTCTTTTTCAGTGGGCTCCATGTTATGGGAGATACATCAAATGCGGTTGGCTCTAACGTGACTACCGTGACTGTAGCAGAGAGTTACCGGGACTTAACACTTTTGGTATTTCAATGGCTCGTATTGACTTTGCTCCATGGGGTATTAATCCTCCACACACGCACCCCAGGGCCACTGAAATCTTGACGGTCCTAGAAGGCAGTATTGAAGTTGGTTTTGTTACATCTAACCCTGAAAACCGTCTCATCACTAAAGGACTTCAGAAGGGTGATGTCTTCGTCTTCCCACAAGGTCTAGTTCACTTCCAAAGGAACGTCGGAAATGGTTATGCTGGTTGTTATTGCAGCTTTGAGTAGCCAAAATCCGGGTGCCATTACCATTGCAAATGCGGTGTTCGGTTCTAACCCAGATATCGTTGCAGATGTTCTTGCAAAGGCTTTCCAAGTGGACAAGAACGTTGTTTATCAAATTCAATCTAAATTCTAGACCTCCATCCGATATTTAAATGTCGATTTGAACAACTTTTTATATTCTATTTCTTGATTTTGATATGTATTCGTCTTGTTATATTTAAAACTAAATAAAAGAAATATACGCTATATATTTAATTATCACTATCATTTAATTTTAAGTGTTGAACTACACCAAATTATGTATGATCCAAACTCAAACCCCTAATAATTAATCAAGCACCCACTACTTTAACATCAAAATTGCATATCTTAAAAGAAATGGTGATAATAACTAAACCTTTGAAACTCAAGAGATAAAGTTGCATTTTTTCAAAAGTTGATATAAATTTGGGGACTAATATATATTGTTTCAATGAGACTAATATAACAAATGGAAGCTAGTTTGTGGTAATTCTTTTTAAGATTTTAACCTTTTGAGTTTCCATTTTAAAAACAGTTGGAGATGTTCTCATGGATATTTTGATGGGACAAAATATGCATATTGTATTGTGAATTCTAATTTGAGGTGAAGGTGATGAACATATGAAATTATTTAATGTTTGAAATGATCCAACTGAAAATACATATGTATAATCCATATGAATAACCTGTAACGTCGGTTCATATATGCATTTTCAAAAATGTATTTTTCAGATTTTTTTTTCAATGATCCACGTGTGGACCTTCCCTTAACTTTTCCTTCTTGGCTACTCGTAGTTAATTATTGTGTATTCAACAGCGTGGACACAGTGTTTTCCAGCGTTGACACAAGTATATACCAATATTGGGATCGCTATAAGTAACATAATGGTAGTAAAACCAAGTATCGTTTCCATAGGGACTGACTTACTGAGAATCAGAGACTTTCATGAAGTTCTTGCACAAGCTTGGTTGTGAGAAAAATTATCGTTTTGGTGGTGGAATAATGCTAAAAATACGAAATGTAATTTATAATTAAAGAATGGGTATGAGTGTAAGCTTTTCTTGAGATAAACGTAGTAACAAAATGATTAGGCCTTTTGTTGTACGGATTATCTATAAAAAGTCCGATATCTCGAAAGTGGATTTTTAAAGACCGGTCCCACAAAATGCCTGTAAAGTGTCCATTGTTACCGACTCTTAATCTTTCCGATTTAACTAAGTGGATATAAAAATCAAGTTCTATTAATATATGGAGATTTATACCAAAATCTCTTTGTGATATAAATCTGGACCAACGTTTGAACCTTAATAAATCATATAAAACTCGTATCTCTACGTGGTTATCAAAGACTTTCTCAAATCTTTGTGCATCACTTAAGCCGTATTTTGAATCCGCCCCTCTCGAGGTCAAGATCTAATATTAACACTTCAAAGTGATCGGCTTATCCGCGTTGAGTTTAAGTCCCAACTCAAGTGACCAAGCTTAAGAGCTAGTAACGTTGGCCACACCAAGTGTTGCCTACTAGTCTCAACTCGACTCACACCCACACCCACACCCACACCCACACCCACACCCACACCCACACCCAAGAGGTGCTTAGCTTATAATAATAATAAAATCCATAAAGTAAGAAAGGAAATACTTGTTAACTATTTGCATTAAAAATAAAGTTACAGACGATGCCGACAGTGGGAAGCTGTGGGCATAAACTGAAAAACGAGAATAAAAATGCAGAAAATTAAATGCTAAGTTACCCACAAACTTTTTAACTCTCTCTGGAGAAAAACTTAGCGTTGTGGATGATTGGATGATGATTAAGCTTACAACCCCCTATATTTATAATGAAAATACAACCCAAAACCCAATGGCTAAAAACCTAATATCCAATGATTAATAACCTAATGATGACACTAATTATTTAGTGCCATTCTGCTTTTTTTTTTTTCTCTTTATTTTAGAATAGTTTTTACCTTCTAAATCCCGACATTTGAGTCATTTTAGTTCATTATTTTATCTTTTCTTGTTTCTTGGAGCTAAAGATATGAAGAACTTGTTTTATTGCATTGGATAAACTAATTGGTGTATTTTTGGGCAGAATTATAAGTGCATCAGATTCCTGCAGCAGCCAAATATGGAGCTTAATGGACAAGCTAGAAGGAGCTTATTGTGGGAAGACTTTTTGAGTTATGGATCTGATTTTTTGGGAACCTTCTAGACCAATATTTGGCTGATATATTTTGTAGCTGATATATTTTTGAGTCAGGGTCGAACGTGACTGCTGTGAATGTAGCACAGTTACCGGGACTCAACACTTTCGGTATTTGAATGGCTCGTATTGACTTTGCGCTACAGGGTATCAACCCTCCCACATACACCCTCGGGCCACTGTGAAATCTTGGTTGTCATTAATGGTAGTATTGAGGTTGGATTTGTAACATCTAACCCTGACAACCGTCTCTTGACGAAAGTACTTGAGATGGGTGATGTTTTTGTGTTCCCAGAAGGTCTAATTCACTTCCAAAAGAACGTCGGACATGGCTACGCTGTTGCGATTGCAGGTTTGAGCAGCCAAAATCCCGGTACCATTACAATTGCAAATGCTGTGTTTGGATCAAACCCAGATATCAATGCACATATTCTTGCAAGGGCATTCCAAGTGGACAAGAATGTCGTTTATCAAATTCAATCAAAATTCTAGACATTTATGTCAACTTTGATTGTTAATTTCATTAACTTATACTTTTTAGCTTCTTGATATGTGTTTGTTTCGTCTTCGTCTTGTTATATTTAAAAGTGAATAAAAGTAATGTATTATTTGACGGTCCTTTACTTTTGCATTGTTCAATGATTGCAAGTTATGTACGATTCGAACTCAAAACCCTAATTATCAATCAAGCATTCATGGATGAACAAAGGCTTGGAAAACCATATAATGTTGCCATATTGGTCTCGTCTCCATCTACGTACTCGTATACTAAGAAAATAAGACAAAAACTGAAAGCTAAAGCTAAGGGACTATTTGGTTCAGGCTGAGGAATGAAAATGAAAGAGAATGAAAATGGAAATTAATTAATTTTCATTCTCCGATGAAATAAAATTTTGGTTTATGGAAGAATGGGCCAATTATATTATGTAAAATCAAACAGATTATTTTATTTTTCTTCTCATTGATTACTGTTTAATATATCTAACTAAACACCCCATAATACTTGTAAAAATAACCCAAGCATAACCTTTCTTAATAAAAATGTTGGAATACGCCTATTGGTCCTTGTAAAATATAAAATTATATTTTTTACTTGGGGCACTTTTGAACGGTTTTTCTCTGGTACCAAAAACCTCCGGAATGACCTGATTTGAGTTGTTATACAAAAAAGTTTTTTTTTTCTTTTCCAATTAGGGTTTTGAATTCGTTCTCAACTAACGATTAGGTTTTTTAAAAATTGGAGCTCTTAATATGTGTGACCTCGGACCCAAGTCCTCTCCATGACTTTTGTGTGGCTGAATAAAAAAGACCATGTCAAATGCTATCTAGAAATGTTCAGAAAAATGATTTATATGGGCTTGTGGTTTGTTTTTTCCAGATCTTTGTGAATAGTATTGTATGTAAAGGTAGAAAGTTTTTGTAAGTAGGTGATTTCTTATCCAGAAACCTCTATCAGTTAAATAAATAATTCAGATATACCTATTTTTAAGATGGGTAGATTTGAAAAACCGTATTCGAAAAAGAAAAATCTCTGATCGTTATTGGGTATTTCAAGAGTAGAGATGCACAAGGTTGGGCTTTTTTAGTGAGCGAAAAAAAGTTTCAAGCTTTTTAGGCACAGTCCAGGCAGTTGAAAAGGGATCCTATCGGGCTTTTCCAAACGGTCATTTTCGGGCTGGGCTTAGCTAGGCCCAAACCTATCCCCAAAGTTTCAGCCAGATCGGGCTCTGAGGCTTGTCTTGTATTCGGCTTTGGGTCCGACCGAATCTGGGTGAAACTTTGGGTTCATCTCTAATTCAGAGTGATCTAAAACTAGAATCTTTAGGATAATCAGATAAAACTTTATATCTTACTTGAAAGTATGAAAAAAAATATATTTAAAATTTGAAATATGTTGTGTTTTAAATTTATAACCGTAAGCGTACGGGTATTGTAGCATACGGGTCGATCACAGGGAGGTGATGGTCTAACACTAACACTTAATAATCATGTCTAGCTATGCGAATCAGATATTTGATTTGGTTATTAAACTAAGTGGACATAAAATTAAGCTAGATTAAGGGAACGAGAGAGAAAAAGAAATAAATAGAAACAAAAGTAAGCAAAATAAAGGACAACTACAACTAAAAGGGCACTGGGTACGTCAACTTAGGATTTTAGTAATGATGGGAATTTGTTTTGCTAAATTACTTTAAACCTCTCTCGAGGTGAAAAAGTTTTTCTAGACCAAGACATATATTTACTCTCGCAATATATGTACATAGGAAAGAAACATTAAGATTTAAAACAAATGATTTTCCCAATCAACGTCCCTAACTATTCGAAAATGTTACAACCGTTGTCATTGACCAATTTAATCCAAGTAAAAGATCAAACTTTCATTTCGTCAAGAACTAATTAAATCGACTAAGTGTTTCGTTAAAAACCAATTAAATTAACCCCAACTCTCGTTAGAATCAAAATGGATTAAAACCCAACAATTGTTTTAAGAACAATTGGTCAAATACCAAAATCTCGATCCTAAGCGACGATTACCTAATAAAACGATTACTAAATTGAAGCCAAGCACAAGTTATTTAATTAGATTCTAATAAGATCAAAAATATATTAAACCTAATCTATCGGAACAACTACATTAGACACGATCTAGTAACCTTAACGCTATCGGAAATCAAAAAGACAAATGATGAATCGCTAAACAAACATATGCAGAAAATTAAACCTAATCTAATTCGCAGAAATTAAGTGCAGAAAATTTAAAGAGTGTAGGGAGAAATTAGTTTGCAATAGATTAAAGTAGGGAGAAGGGAATAGAGATGCATAAAGATTAAGGGTAACGAAGTAAACAATACAAATATATAGAGAAGAAAGCTAAAAACTTATAACAACATCTAAGAACATAGAGAGAATAATGAATAAAACTCAAGAACGATTAGATTAATAATAGTATCCAAACAAACAAGAAAATGACTAAATGTATTAAAGAGAATAGGGAATAAGATACTAGAATGTATGAAAAACCGATTGCAAATCGGATTCCAAATGGCCTAGGCTTGAAACCCAATCTTCCTCTCCAATACTTGAGAAGTCGATCAAGAGAGCTCTCTCCAAGAAAAAAAAACGTCTCCCCTCTTAACTGGTAAAAATCGATGTGTCTAAAACAAACCCTCACAAGGGGTTTAAATAACCAAAAATAACCAAGCCTATAGAATAAAATCCCAAAATAAAATGTAACGACCGTTCACACCTTTTTTCACTAGAGTGACGCAGAACAGAAAGTTTAGAGGAATTTTCCAGAATTTGTTCATTGGCGCGAAGAAATTCTTCGCGCCTGTAACAACGGACAGATTGTAAACTTGAGTTTCCAGAGGAGTTTCTTCGCATCCAGAGGACAGATTGTAAACTATGTGCTTACGAGTTTTCTGCTTTTGTTGTCATAGTATTCGTGAATGGTGAGTTATGCAAAGATAAACAACTTGTGCAAGCAGATGATTTCTTTTTTAGTGGGCTCCACGTTATGGGAGATACATCAAATGCGGTTGGGTCTAACGTGACTGTAGCACAGTTACGACTCAACACTTTTGGAATTTCAATGGCTCGTATTGACTTTGCTCCATGGGGTATTAACCCTCCACACACGCACGCTAGGGCCACTGAAATTTTGACGGTGATAGAAGGCAATATTGAAGTCGGTTTTGTCACATCTAACCCTGAAAATCGTCTCATCACTAAAAAACTCCAAAAGGGTGATGTTTTCGTCTTCCCACAAGGCCTAGTTCATTTCCAAAGGAATGTCGGAAATGATGATGCTTTTGTTATTGCAGCTCTGAGTAGCCAAAATCCTGGTGCCATTACCATTGCAAATGCAGTGTTCGTTTCTAACCCATATATTGATGAAGATCTTATTGCAAAGGCTTTCCAAGTGAACAAGAAGGTCGTTGATCAAATTCAATCCAAATTCTAGACCTTGACGTGATCTTTAAATGTCGGTTGTATTAACTTATAATTTTCAATTTCGTGATAATGATATGTTCTTCTTTTTGTTATAAGATTTAACAGTGAATAAAAGAAATATACATCATATTGATTATCGTGTACATTTTTATTATTGAACTACTCGAAATCGTATAAGCTCCAAACTCAAAACCCTGATAATTAATGAGGCATTTACGGTCATTTTATTAAAAAATGCATAGTTAAAAACAATCGTTTCCTTCTAGACCAAGAAACCTTAAATCCTTAAAGTAAAAACATATATCTATACCTTTATATAAAGTTTATGTATATTGAAACAGACGAAGGATCGTGTGAGAATAAAAGTTAAGGTGAGAAGTGTAAGAAGGATTTATATCCTTAATCACTTTTAATTAGTGTTGATCGAATGGTTCATGTTAAGTTCCAAACTTAAACCATCAATTAGTTTAGAAGAGAATTTCAATTGATCTTCAATTAGGATTGAATCAAAGGTGACGATCCCTTTTTATCCTTCTCAAGATAACTACTATTTTTACTGGAATCCAACTCTATTGAAACAATCCTAAAAAAAATTAAGATTATAAATACCATATTCCGAAATCATGAAAAACTAGAAACGACAGAGTTAGAACCTTATGCATAAAATTACATGATTACACATGTTTCTCTACATTGAAGCGTGTGTGTATTTGTTTGTAGTTATATACAAGATCATAAGCCTCACACCTGAGAATAAAATCTTAAATGACTGGCAATCATCATACTTGTTTTCAGTGGTATATTCACTCAACGTTCAACAAGTTCAAAGGATGCTTAGAAAAAACGCTAAGGAAAAAATTGACTCAATCTATTGATTCGATCTCCATATCTGATACAATTAAGATATGAAGTTAGCTATTGGGGCCAAAAACGAAGCACATACTACAATGGTTTCTTGTAATAAACAGAGTTAAGGGTGAAAACGAGGAGAACCACCATACTACAATGATCAAATCCATAATTTACTCGGAAAATTGTTTGAGGCCCTCTGCTTTTGAAGGCCCTGTGTATAGCGGTACCATCTGTATACCTCCAAGGACGACCCTGAATGATTACATATTAAATATACAATCATTTAAACTTGTGTTTACAAGTATTTAACATTACATTCTTTTAAGAAAAAAATTATCATACAAATAATAATATGGAATGTCCAAACACTTAAACCATGTACATTATATATTAATACAAACATTTGAAACATCTGTTCAAATATTTTTTCCATCTACATATTTTTTCCAAAAATTAAAACAAGCATTGAGAGTGTCCATCTAAACATTGAATTTCTATTTCTTCTTAACGTTTTCCCAAAAAAAGTGAAAAAGAAAAGTTTTAAAAATACCAATATATATATCCTTCAAAACAAATCTACCAACATATATGTGTGTATATATATACACACACACATATATATATAGGTGGGTTCATATGAGAACATCAATTTAAGAAAACATGAGAACAACCGAGTACATACAAAATCATATATGATTCACGTACAAAATCACATTTGATTTACGCGACATTGCACGCGACCTTTAAGTCGTGTTGGACATCGCTCGCGTCCGATTTTTTCAGGTTAGTCTAAAATCACATATGATTTTGTACACGATCTGCTGTTTTCTTAAATAGTTAGCGTTCTCGTTTAAACCTTTTTTTTTTCTCTCTCTCTCTCTCTATATATATATTCTCGGATGTATGTTAGGAGTGGTAGTTTTTTACATGAAAAGAAATACAATATGGTGAAGATTTCAACTTTATCTATTATGAGAAAGGTTCTTTTCAAAAAGAAGATAAATCTTTCTTTGAAAATGCTTCAAATATTTAATTCAATGGTTTCTTTTTAATCCAAGTCTAATAGATCAACAATTTGACCACATCAACAATAAAAGGGATGATGAATAACGAATCAAAAACATCGTATGTCAAACATAGAATAAGCGTTTTAAATTATGTTGTATAAAATACTAATAAAACGTTTTATTTTTAAAGTGACCTAGAAACTTGTTAATGTGTCCAAAAACGTCATATTACTTTATTGTAACAATTTACATAAGACACACAATTGTTTGGTCCAATACTCGAGTTTCTAAGAAAGTCGATATTTTTATGTGGAAGCTTTGTCGTGGTAGGATTCCAGTTCATGAGAATCTTGACTAATTCGGTCTAGATCTGCACTTTGTTCTTGTTCTCGTTGCAACATCAAAGTTGAATATTTAGACCATTGTTTTCTGCGCTGTCCTTCTAGTTTGCAGGTCTGGCCGAGCATTTGGAGATGGTGGCGATATGAGCCTCCCTCTTGGAGTTCTCTCAACGACATCCTCTCCTTTTTCTCAAATCTACAAGATAGGAAAATCGGAACGTTAATCAGGCTGGGTCTTATGTTTGCTATCCTGGTTCTTGTGGTTGGTTTTTGATATGTATCTTGTCTTTGACTGTGTTCCTTCTGCTTCTTGCTGCATGGTTCCCTTGTTCTGGTTGTTTGGTTTTTCAAAAAAATTTGTTGCCTTTAACACTGATTGTGTAGTAGTATCTACTCGGTTCATTTGTTCGCTTTGATGTAAATAAATTTATATTGTTTACAATGTATATAGACTGCCTAAAAAGTATAGTTATTATATATCAAAACATAATTAACAGACTGTTATGGATCATGTAAACTCTTATTTCTAGCACGATCAAGTTGTTATACGTAAAGTTTTTCCTCTCTGTGTCTTAGGCTTCGAGTTTGGGACCCTCACCCTGTATATGAACCATTGTGGGATTAGGGACGAGTTTGTTTATTGTGATGAATGCATAATAAACATGTAACATTACAACAAAATAAATCTAAAATATGAAAATGATTACAAATGAAAGAAGTGAATAATGAGAGCCGTATTAATATTCCATCTTTATTTACTTATATTAATACTTAATTAAACTACATAAGTTGAATGTATCCAATGTTAACATATTGGATGACTTTGTCATTGTGATACTGTTTCCACATGTTTTTTATTAATAAAAATATGTCATATCACATAAGCTAGTTTTTTATGTTCCATTGTTCTTGCTATAAAAACATCACCAAGTTGCATACTTCATCTCATATATTTCTCAAGCCTCCAAAGCTCACCAAAGAACAAGTTTCCACTTCTCAACAATGACATCTCGTTTGTTTTTATTCGGTCTCCTCATGGCAAGTTGTTCGCTTGCTTTGGCTTCAGATCCAAGTCCTCTCCAGGACTTTTGTGTTGCTGCACCAAAAAGTAGAGGTAAAAAATAATGTTGAAAAATCTCCTATGTTAATGATCGATTTGAAAAATTGCAATATTTGTATGTGCTTATAGTTAGTTTTTTGTCATTATTTTCATAGTATTCGTGAATGGTGAGGTATGCAAAGATCCAAAGCTTGTGCGAGCAGATGATTTCTTTTTCAGTGGGCTCCATGTTATGGGAGATACATCAAATGCGGTTGGCTCTAACGTGACTACCGTGACTGTAGCAGAGTTACCGGGACTTAACACTTTTGGTATTTCAATGGCTCGTATTGACTTTGCTCCATGGGGTATTAATCCTCCACACACGCACCCCAGGGCCACTGAAATCTTGACGGTCCTAGAAGGCAGTATTGAAGTTGGTTTTGTTACATCTAACCCTGAAAACCGTCTCATCACTAAAGGACTTCAGAAGGGTGATGTCTTCGTCTTCCCACAAGGTCTAGTTCACTTCCAAAGGAACGTCGGAAATGGTTATGCTGTTGTTATTGCAGCTTTGAGTAGCCAAAATCCGGGTGCCATTACCATTGCAAATGCGGTGTTCGGTTCTAACCCAGATATCGTTGCAGATGTTCTTGCAAAGGCTTTCCAAGTGGACAAGAACGTTGTTTATCAAATTCAATCTAAATTCTAGACCTCCATCCGATATTTAAATGTCGATTTGAACAACTTTTTATATTCTATTTCTTGATTTTGATATGTATTCGTCTTGTTATATTTAAAACTAAATAAAAGAAATATACGCTATATATTTAATTATCACTATCATTTAATTTTAAGTGTTGAACTACACCAAATTATGTATGATCCAAACTCAAACCCCTAATAATTAATCAAGCACCCACTACTTTAACATCAAAATTGCATATCTTAAAAGAAATGGTGATAATAACTAAACCTTTGAAACTCAAGAGATAAAGTTGCATTTTTTCAAAAGTTGATATAAATTTGGGGACTAATATATATTGTTTCAATGAGACTAATATAACAAATGGAAGCTAGTTTGTGGTAATTCTTTTTAAGATTTTAACCTTTTGAGTTTCCATTTTAAAAACAGTTGGAGATGTTCTCATGGATATTTTGATGGGACAAAATATGCATATTGTATTGTGAATTCTAATTTGAGGTGAAGGTGATGAACATATGAAATTATTTAATGTTTGAAATGATCCAACTGAAAATACATATGTATAATCCATATGAATAACCTGTAACGTCGGTTCATATATGCATTTTCAAAAATGTATTTTTCAGATTTTTTTTTCAATGATCCACGTGTGGACCTTCCCTTAACTTTTCCTTCTTGGCTACTCGTAGTTAATTATTGTGTATTCAACAGCGTGGACACAGTGTTTTCCAGCGTTGACACAAGTATATACCAATATTGGGATCGCTATAAGTAACATAATGGTAGTAAAACCAAGTATCGTTTCCATAGGGACTGACTTACTGAGAATCAGAGACTTTCATGAAGTTCTTGCACAAGCTTGGTTGTGAGAAAAATTATCGTTTTGGTGGTGGAATAATGCTAAAAATACGAAATGTAATTTATAATTAAAGAATGGGTATGAGTGTAAGCTTTTCTTGAGATAAACGTAGTAACAAAATGATTAGGCCTTTTGTTGTACGGATTATCTATAAAAAGTCCGATATCTCGAAAGTGGATTTTTAAAGACCGGTCCCACAAAATGCCTGTAAAGTGTCCATTGTTACCGACTCTTAATCTTTCCGATTTAACTAAGTGGATATAAAAATCAAGTTCTATTAATATATGGAGATTTATACCAAAATCTCTTTGTGATATAAATCTGGACCAACGTTTGAACCTTAATAAATCATATAAAACTCGTATCTCTACGTGGTTATCAAAGACTTTCTCAAATCTTTGTGCATCACTTAAGCCGTATTTTGAATCCGCCCCTCTCGAGGTCAAGATCTAATATTAACACTTCAAAGTGATCGGCTTATCCGCGTTGAGTTTAAGTCCTAACTCAAGTGACCAAGCTTAAGAGCTAGTAACGTTGGCCACACCAAGTGTTGCCTACTAGTCTCAACTCGACTCACACCCACACCCACACCCACACCCACACCCACACCCACACCCACACCCACACCCACACCCACACCCAAGAGGTGCTTAGCTTATAATAATAATAAAATCCATAAAGTAAGAAAGGAAATACTTGTTAACTATTTGCATTAAAAATAAAGTTACAGACGATGCCGACAGTGGAAAGCTGTGGGCATAAACTGAAAAACGAGAATAAAAATGCAGAAAATTAAATGCTAAGTTACCCACAAACTTTTTAACTCTCTCTGGAGAAAAACTTAGCGTTGTGGATGATTGGATGATGATTAAGCTTACAACCCCCTATATTTATAATGAAAATACAACCCAAAACCCAATGGCTAAAAACCTAATATCCAATGATTAATAACCTAATGATGACACTAATTATTTAGTGACATTCTGCTTTTTTTTTTTCTCTTTATTTTAGAATAGTTTTTACCTTCTAAATCCCGACATTTGAGTCATTTTAGTTCATTATTTTATCTTTTCTTGTTTCTTGGAGCTAAAGATATGAAGAACTTGTTTTATTGCATTGGATAAACTAATTGGTGTATTTTTGGGCAGAATTATAAGTGCATCAGATTCCTGCAACAGCCAAATATGGAGCTTAATGGACAAGCTAGAAGGAGCTTATTGTGGGAAGACTTTTTGAGTTATGGATCTGATTTTTTGGGAACCTTCTAGACCAATATTTGGCTGATATATTTTGTAGCTGATATATTTTTGAGTCAGGGTCGAACGTGACTGCTGTGAATGTAGCACAGTTACCGGGACTCAACACTTTCGGTATTTGAATGGCTCGTATTGACTTTGTGCTACAGGGTATCAACCCTCCCACACACACCCTCGGGCCACTGTGAAATCTTGGTTGTCATTAATGGTAGTATTGAGGTTGGATTTGTAACATCTAACCCTGACAACCGTCTCTTGACGAAAGTACTTGAGATGGGTGATGTTTTTGTGTTCCCAGAAGGTCTAATTCACTTCCAAAAGAACGTCGGACATGGCTACGCTGTTGCGATTGCAGGTTTGAGCAGCCAAAATCCCGGTACCATTACAATTGCAAATGCTGTGTTTGGATCAAACCCAGATATCAATGCACATATTCTTGCAAGGGCATTCCAAGTGGACAAGAATGTCGTTTATCAAATTCAATCAAAATTCTAGACATTTATGTCAACTTTGATTGTTAATTTCATTAACTTATACTTTTTAGCTTCTTGATATGTGTTTGTTTCGTCTTCGTCTTGTTATATTTAAAAGTGAATAAAAGTAATGTATTATTTGACGGTCCTTTACTTTTGCATTGTTCAATGATTGCAAATTATGTACGATTCGAACTCAAAACCCTAATTATCAATCAAGCATTCATGGATGAACAAAGGCTTGGAAAACCATATAATGTTGCCATATTGGTCTCGTCTCCATCTACGTACTCGTATACTAAGAAAATAAGACAAAAACTGAAAGCTAAAGCTAAGGGACTATTTGGTTCAGGCTGAGGAATGAAAATGAAAGAGAATGAAAATGGAAATTAATTAATTTTCATTCTCCGATGAAATAAAATTTTGGTTTATGGAAGAATGGGCCAATTATATTATGTAAAATCAAACAGATTATTTTATTTTTCTTCTCATTGATTACTGTTTAATATATCTAACTAAACACCCCATAATACTTGTAAAAATAACCCAAGCATAACCTTTCTTAATAAAAATGTTGGAATACGCCTATTGGTCCTTGTAAAATATAAAATTATATTTTTTACTTGGGGCACTTTTGAACGGTTTTTCTCTGGTACCAAAAACCTCCGGAATGCCCTGATTTGAGTTGTTATACAAAAAAGTTTTTTTTTTCTTTTCCAATTAGGGTTTTGAATTCGTTCTCAACTAACGATTAGGTTTTTTAAAAATTGGAGCTCTTAATATGTGTGACCTCGGACCCAAGTCCTCTCCATGACTTTTGTGTGGCTGAATAAAAAAGACCATGTCAAATGCTATCTAGAAATGTTCAGAAAAATGATTTATATGGGCTTGTGGTTTGTTTTTTCCAGATCTTTGTGAATAGTATTGTATGTAAAGGTAGAAAGTTTTTGTAAGTAGGTGATTTCTTATCCAGAAACCTCTATCAGTTAAATAAATAATTCAGATATACCTATTTTTAAGATGGGTAGATTTGAAAAACCGTATTCGAAAAAGAAAAATCTCTGATCGTTATTGGGTATTTCAAGAGTAGAGATGCACAAGGTTGGGCTTTTTTAGTGAGCGAAAAAAAGTTTCAAGCTTTTTAGGCACAGTCCAGGCAGTTGAAAAGGGATCCTATCGGGCTTTTCCAAACGGTCATTTTCGGGCTGGGCTTAGCTAGGCCCAAACCTATCCCCAAAGTTTCAGCCAGATCGGGCTCTGAGGCTTGTCTTGTATTCGGCTTTGGGTCCGACCGAATCTGGGTGAAACTTTGGGTTCATCTCTAATTCAGAGTGATCTAAAACTAGAATCTTTAGGATAATCAGATAAAACTTTATATCTTACTTGAAAGTATGAAAAAAAATATATTTAAAATTTGAAATATGTTGTGTTTTAAATTTATAACCGTAAGCGTACGGGTATTGTAGCATACGGGTCGATCACAGGGAGGTGATGGTCTAACACTAACACTTAATAATCATGTCTAGCTATGCGAATCAGATATTTGATTTGGTTATTAAACTAAGTGGACATAAAATTAAGCTAGATTAAGGGAACGAGAGAGAAAAAGAAATAAATAGAAACAAAAGTAAGCAAAATAAAGGACAACTACAACTAAAAGGGCACTGGGTACGTCAACTTAGGATTTTAGTAATGATGGGAATTTGTTTTGCTAAATTACTTTAAACCTCTCTCGAGGTGAAAAAGTTTTTCTAGACCAAGACATATATTTACTCTCGCAATATATGTACATAGGAAAGAAACATTAAGATTTAAAACAAATGATTTTCCCAATCAACGTCCCTAACTATTCGAAAATGTTACAACCGTTGTCATTGACCAATTTAATCCAAGTAAAAGATCAAACTTTCATTTCGTCAAGAACTAATTAAATCGACTAAGTGTTTCGTTAAAAACCAATTAAATTAACCCCAACTCTCGTTAGAATCAAAATGGATTAAAACCCAACAATTGTTTTAAGAACAATTGGTCAAATACCAAAATCTCGATCCTAAGCGACGATTACCTAATAAAACGATTACTAAATTGAAGCCAAGCACAAGTTATTTAATTAGATTCTAATAAGATCAAAAATATATTAAACCTAATCTATCGGAACAACTACATTAGACACGATCTAGTAACCTTAACGCTATCGGAAATCAAAAAGACAAATGATGAATCGCTAAACAAACATATGCAGAAAATTAAACCTAATCTAATTCGCAGAAATTAAGTGCAGAAAATTTAAAGAGTGTAGGGAGAAATTAGTTTGCAATAGATTAAAGTAGGGAGAAGGGAATAGAGATGCATAAAGATTAAGGGTAACGAAGTAAACAATACAAATATATAGAGAAGAAAGCTAAAAACTTATAACAACATCTAAGAACATAGAGAGAATAATGAATAAAACTCAAGAACGATTAGATTAATAATAGTATCCAAACAAACAAGAAAATGACTAAATGTATTAAAGAGAATAGGGAATAAGATACTAGAATGTATGAAAAACCGATTGCAAATCGGATTCCAAATGGCCTAGGCTTGAAACCCAATCTTCCTCTCCAATACTTGAGAAGTCGATCAAGAGAGCTCTCTCCAAGAAAAAAAAACGTCTCCCCTCTTAACTGGTAAAAATCGATGTGTCTAAAACAAACCCTCACAAGGGGTTTAAATAACCAAAAATAACCAAGCCTATAGAATAAAATCCCAAAATAAAATGTAACGACCGTTCACACCTTTTTTCACTAGAGTGACGCAGAACAGAAAGTTTAGAGGAATTTTCCAGAATTTGTTCATTGGCGCGAAGAAATTTTTCACGCCGGTAACAACGGACAGATTGTAAACTTGAGTTTCCAGAGGAGTTTCTTCGCATCCAGAGGACAGATTGTAAACTATGTGCTTACGAGTTTTCTGCTTTTGTTGTCATAGTATTCGTGAATGGTGAGTTATGCAAAGATAAACAACTTGTGCAAGCAGATGATTTCTTTTTTAGTGGGCTCCACGTTATGGGAGATACATCAAATGCGGTTGGGTCTAACGTGACTGTAGCACAGTTACGACTCAACACTTTTGGAATTTCAATGGCTCGTATTGACTTTGCTCCATGGGGTATTAACCCTCCACACACGCACGCTAGGGCCACTGAAATTTTGACGGTGATAGAAGGCAATATTGAAGTCGGTTTTGTCACATCTAACCCTGAAAATCGTCTCATCACTAAAAAACTCCAAAAGGGTGATGTTTTCGTCTTCCCACAAGGCCTAGTTCATTTCCAAAGGAATGTCGGAAATGATGATGCTTTTGTTATTGCAGCTCTGAGTAGCCAAAATCCTGGTGCCATTACCATTGCAAATGCAGTGTTCGTTTCTAACCCATATATTGATGAAGATCTTATTGCAAAGGCTTTCCAAGTGAACAAGAAGGTCGTTGATCAAATTCAATCCAAATTCTAGACCTTGACGTGATCTTTAAATGTCGGTTGTATTAACTTATAATTTTCAATTTCGTGATAATGATATGTTCTTCTTTTTGTTATAAGATTTAACAGTGAATAAAAGAAATATACATCATATTGATTATCGTGTACATTTTTATTATTGAACTACTCGAAATCGTATAAGCTCCAAACTCAAAACCCTGATAATTAATGAGGCATTTACGGTCATTTTATTAAAAATGCATAGTTAAAAACAATCGTTTCCTTCTAGACCAAGAAACCTTAAATCCTTAAAGTAAAAACATATATCTATACCTTTATATAAAGTTTATGTATATTGAAACAGACGAAGGATCGTGTGAGAATAAAAGTTAAGGTGAGAAGTGTAAGAAGGATTTATATCCTTAATCACTTTTAATTAGTGTTGATCGAATGGTTCATGTTAAGTTCCAAACTTAAACCATCAATTAGTTTAGAAGAGAATTTCAATTGATCTTCAATTAGGATTGAATCAAAGGTGACGATCCCTTTTTATCCTTCTCAAGATAACTACTATTTTTACTGGAATCCAACTCTATTGAAACAATCCTAAAAAAAATTAAGATTATAAATACCATATTCCGAAATCATGAAAAACTAGAAACGACAGAGTTAGAACCTTATGCATAAAATTACATGATTACACATGTTTCTCTACATTGAAGCGTGTGTGTATTTGTTTGTAGTTATATACAAGATCATAAGCCTCACACCTGAGAATAAAATCTTAAATGACTGGCAATCATCATACTTGTTTTCAGTGGTATATTCACTCAACGTTCAACAAGTTCAAAGGATGCTTAGAAAAAACGCTAAGGAAAAAATTGACTCAATCTATTGATTCGATCTCCATATCTGATACAATTAAGATATGAAGTTAGCTATTGGGGCCAAAAACGAAGCACATACTACAATGGTTTCTTGTAATAAACAGAGTTAAGGGTGAAAACGAGGAGAACCACCATA
Source organism: Arctium minus (assembly GCA_954870635.1). Classification (NCBI taxonomy): domain Eukaryota; kingdom Viridiplantae; phylum Streptophyta; class Magnoliopsida; order Asterales; family Asteraceae; genus Arctium; species Arctium minus. Next base: position 93,033,545 of record OX941087.1, read on the forward strand.
CTACAATGATCAAATCCATAATTTACTCGGAAAATTGTTTGAGGCCCTCTGCTTTTGAAGGCCCTGTGTATAGCGGTACCATCTGTATACCTCCAAGGACGACCCTGAATGATTACATATTAAATATACAATCATTTAAACTTGTGTTTACAAGTATTTAACATTACATTCTTTTAAGAAAAAAATTATCATACAAATAATAATATGGAATGTCCAAACACTTAAACCATGTACATTATATATTAATACAAACATTTGAAACATCTGTTCAAATATTTTTTCCATATACATATTTTTTCCAAAAATTAAAACAAGCATTGAGAGTGTCCATCTAAACATTGAATTTCTATTTCTTCTTAACGTTTTCCCAAAAAAAGTGAAAAAGAAAAGTTTTAAAAATACCAATATATATATCCTTCAAAACAAATCTACCAACATATATGTGTGTATATATATACACACACACATATATATATAGGTGGGTTCATATGAGAACATCAATTTAAGAAAACATGAGAACAACCGAGTACATACAAAATCATATATGATTCACGTACAAAATCACATTTGATTTACGCGACATTGCACGCGACCTTTAAGTCGTGTTGGACATCGCTCGCGTCCGATTTTTTTTACGTTAGTCTAAAATCACATATGATTTTGTACACGATCTGCTGTTTTCTTAAATAGTTAGCGTTCTCGTTTAAACATTTTCTCTCTCTCTCTCTCTCTATATATATATTCTCGGATGTATGTTAGGAGTGGTAGTTTTTTACATGAAAAGAAATACAATATGGTGAAGATTTCAACTTTATCTATTATGAGAAAAGTTCTTTTCAAAAAGAAGATAAATCTTTCTTTGAAAATGCTTCAAATATTTAATTCAATGGTTTCTTTTTAATCCAAGTCTAATAGATCAACAATTTGACCACATCAACAATAAAAGGGATGATGAATAACAAATCAAAAACATCGTATGTCAAACATAGAATAAGCGTTTTAAATTATGTTGTATAAAATACTATAAAACGTTTTATTTTTAAAGTGACCTAGAAACTTGTTAATGTGTCCAAAAACGTCATATTACTTTATTATAACAATTTACATAAGACACACAATTGTTTGGTCCAATACTCGAGTTTCTAAGAAAGTCGATATTTTTATGTGGAAGCTTTGTCGTGGTAGGATTCCAGTTCATGAGAATCTTGACTAATTCGGTCTAAATCTGCACTTTGTTCTTGTTCTCGTTGCAACATCAAAGTTGAATATTTAGACCATTGTTTTCAGCGCTGTCCTTCTAGTTTGCAGGTCTGGCCGAGCATTTGGAGATGGTGGCGATATGAGCCTCCCTCTTGGAGTTCTCTCAACGACATGCTCTCCTTTTTCTCAAATCTACAAGATAGGAAAATCGGAACGTTAATCAGGCTGGGTCTTATGTTTGCTATCCTGGTTCTTGTGGTTGGTTTTTGATATGTATCTTCTCTTTGACTGTGTTCCTTCTGCTTCTTGCTGCATGGTTCCCTTGTTCTGGTTGTTTGGTTTTTCAAAAAAATTTGTTGCCTTTAATACTGATTGTGTAGTAGTATCTACTCGGTTCATTTGTTCGCTTTGATGTAAATAAATTTATATTGTTTACAATGTATATAGACTGCCTAAAAAGTATAGTTATTATATATCAAAACATAATTAACAGACTGTTATGGATCATGTAAACTCTTATTTCTAGCACGATCAAGTTGTTATACGTAAAGTTTTTCCTCTCTGTGTCTTAGGCTTCGGGTTTGGGACCCTCACCCTGTATATGAACCATTGTGGGATTAGGGACGAGTTTGTTTATTGTGATGAATGCATAATAAACATGTAACATTACAACAAAATAAATCTAAAATATGAAAATGATTACAAATGAAAGAAGTGAATAATGAGAGCCGTATTAATATTCCATCTTTATTTACTTATATTAATACTTAATTAAACTACATAAGTTGAATGTATCCAATGTTAACATATTGGATGACTTTGTCATTGTGATACTGTTTCCACATGTTTTTTATTAATAAAAATATGTCATATCACATAAGCTAGTTTTTTATGTTCCATTGTTCTTGCTATAAAAACATCACCAAGTTGCATACTTCATCTCATATATTTCTCAAGCCTCCAAAGCTCACCAAAGAACAAGTTTCCACTTCTCAACAATGACATCTCGTTTGTTTTTATTCGGTCTCCTCATGGCAAGTTGTTCGCTTGCTTTGGCTTCAGATCCAAGTCCTCTCCAGGACTTTTGTGTTGCTGCACCAAAAAGTAGAGGTAAAAAATAATGTTGAAAAATCTCCTATGTTAATGATCGATTTGAAAAATTGCAATATTTGTATGTGCTTATAGTTAGTTTTTTGTCATTATTTTCATAGTATTCGTGAATGGTGAGGTATGCAAAGATCCAAAGCTTGTGCGAGCAGATGATTTCTTTTTCAGTGGGCTCCATGTTATGGGAGATACATCAAATGCGGTTGGCTCTAACGTGACTACCGTGACTGTAGCAGAGTTACCGGGACTTAACACTTTTGGTATTTCAATGGCTCGTATTGACTTTGCTCCATGGGGTATTAATCCTCCACACACGCACCCCAGGGCCACTGAAATCTTGACGGTCCTAGAAGGCAGTATTGAAGTTGGTTTTGTTACATCTAACCCTGAAAACCGTCTCATCACTAAAGGACTTCAGAAGGGTGATGTCTTCGTCTTCCCACAAGGTCTAGTTCACTTCCAAAGGAACGTCGGAAATGGTTATGCTGTTGTTATTGCAGCTTTGAGTAGCCAAAATCCGGGTGCCATTACCATTGCAAATGCGGTGTTCGGTTCTAACCCAGATATCGTTGCAAATGTTCTTGCAAAGGCTTTCCAAGTGGACAAGAACGTTGTTTATCAAATTCAATCTAAATTCTAGACCTCCATCCGATATTTAAATGTCGATTTGAACAACTTTTTATATTCTATTTCTTGATTTTGATATGTATTCGTCTTGTTATATTTAAAACTAAATAAAAGAAATATACGCTATATATTTAATTATCACTATCATTTAATTTTAAGTGTTGAACTACACCAAATTATGTATGATCCAAACTCAAACCCCTAATAATTAATCAAGCACCCACTACTTTAACATCAAAATTGCATATCTTAAAAGAAATGGTGATAATAACTAAACCTTTGAAACTCAAGAGATAAAGTTGCATTTTTTCAAAAGTTGATATAAATTTGGGGACTAATATATATTGTTTCAATGAGACTAATATAACAAATGGAAGCTAGTTTGTGGTAATTCTTTTTAAGATTTTAACCTTTTGAGTTTCCATTTTAAAAACAGTTGGAGATGTTCTCATGGATATTTTGATGGGACAAAATATGCATATTGTATTGTGAATTCTAATTTGAGGTGAAGGTGAAGGTGATGAACATATGAAATTATTTAATGTTTGAAATGATCCAACTGAAAATACATATGTATAATCCATATGAATAACCTGTAACGTCGGTTCATATATGCATTTTCAAAAATGTATTTTTCAGATTTTTTTTTCAATGATCCACGTGTGGACCTTCCCTTAACTTTTCCTTCTTGGCTACTCGTAGTTAATTATTGTGTATTCAACAGCGTGGACACAGTGTTTTCCAGCGTTGACACAAGTATATACCAATATTGGGATCGCTATAAGTAACATAATGGTAGTAAAACCAAGTATCGTTTCCATAGGGACTGACTTACTGAGAATCAGAGACTTTCATGAAGTTCTTGCACAAGCTTGGTTGTGAGAAAAATTATCGTTTTGGTGGTGGAATAATGCTAAAAATACGAAATGTAATTTATAATTAAAGAATGGGTATGAGTGTAAGCTTTTCTTGAGATAAACGTAGTAACAAAATGATTAGGCCTTTTGTTGTACGGATTATCTATAAAAAGTCCGATATCTCGAAAGTGGATTTTTAAAGACCGGTCCCACAAAATGCCTGTAAAGTGTCCATTGTTACCGACTCTTAATCTTTCCGATTTAACTAAGTGGATATAAAAATCAAGTTCTATTAATATATGGAGATTTATACCAAAATCTCTTTGTGATATAAATCTGGACCAACGTTTGAACCTTAATAAATCATATAAAACTCGTATCTCTACGTGGTTATCAAAGACTTTCTCAAATCTTTGTGCATCACTTAATCCGTATTTTGAATCCGCCCCTCTCGAGGTCAAGATCTAATATTAACACTTCAAAGTGATCGGCTTATCCGCGTTGAGTTTAAGTCCCAACTCAAGTGACCAAGCTTAAGAGCTAGTAACGTTGGCCACACCAAGTGTTGCCTACTAGTCTCAACTCGACTCACACCCACACCCACACCCACACCCACACCCACACCCACACCCACACCCACACCCACACCCACACCCAAGAGGTGCTTAGCTTATAATAATAATAAAATCCATAAAGTAAGAAAGGAAATACTTGTTAACTATTTGCATTAAAAATAAAGTTACAGACGATGCCGACAGTGGGAAGCTGTGGGCATAAACTGAAAAACGAGAATAAAAATGCAGAAAATTAAATGCTAAGTTACCCACAAACTTTTTAACTCTCTCTGGAGAAAAACTTAGCGTTGTGGATGATTGGATGATGATTAAGCTTACAACCCCCTATATTTATAATGAAAATACAACCCAAAACCCAATGGCTAAAAACCTAATATCCAATGATTAATAACCTAATGATGACACTAATTATTTAGTGCCATTCTGCTTTTTTTTTTCTCTTTATTTTAGAATAGTTTTTACCTTCTAAATCCCGACATTTGAGTCATTTTAGTTCATTATTTTATCTTTTCTTGTTTCTTGGAGCTAAAGATATGAAGAACTTGTTTTATTGCATTGGATAAACTAATTGGTGTATTTTTGGGCAGAATTATATGTGCATCAGATTCCTGCAGCAGCCAAATATGGAGCTTAATGGACAAGCTAGAAGGAGCTTATTGTGGGAAGACTTTTTGAGTTATGGATCTGATTTTTTGGGAACCTTCTAGACCAATATTTGGCTGATATATTTTGTAGCTGATATATTTTTGAGTCAGGGTCGAACGTGACTGCTGTGAATGTAGCACAGTTACCGGGACTCAACACTTTCGGTATTTGAATGGCTCGTATTGACTTTGCGCTACAGGGTATCAACCCTCCCACACACACCCTCGGGCCACTGTGAAATCTTGGTTGTCATTAATGGTAGTATTGAGGTTGGATTTGTAACATCTAACCCTGACAACCGTCTCTTGACGAAAGTACTTGAGATGGGTGATGTTTTTGTGTTCCCAGAAGGTCTAATTCACTTCCAAAAGAACGTCGGACATGGCTACGCTGTTGCGATTGCAGGTTTGAGCAGCCAAAATCCCGGTACCATTACAATTGCAAATGCTGTGTTTGGATCAAACCCAGATATCAATGCACATATTCTTGCAAGGGCATTCCAAGTGGACAAGAATGTCGTTTATCAAATTCAATCAAAATTCTAGACATTTATGTCAACTTTGATTGTTAATTTCATTAACTTATACTTTTTAGCTTCTTGATATGTGTTTGTTTCGTCTTCGTCTTGTTATATTTAAAAGTGAATAAAAGTAATGTATTATTTGACGGTCCTTTACTTTTGCATTGTTCAATGATTGCAAATTATGTACGATTCGAACTCAAAACCCTAATTATCAATCAAGCATTCATGGATGAACAAAGGCTTGGAAAACCATATAATGTTGCCATATTGGTCTCGTCTCCATCTACGTACTCGTATACTAAGAAAATAAGACAAAAACTGAAAGCTAAAGCTAAGGGACTATTTGGTTCAGGCTGAGGAATGAAAATGAAAGAGAATGAAAATGGAAATTAATTAATTTTCATTCTCCGATGAAATAAAATTTTGGTTTATGGAAGAATGGGCCAATTATATTATGTAAAATCAAACAGATTATTTTATTTTTCTTCTCATTGATTACTGTTTAATATATCTAACTAAACACCCCATAATACTTGTAAAAATAACCCAAGCATAACCTTTCTTAATAAAAATGTTGGAATACGCCTATTGGTCCTTGTAAAATATAAAATTATATTTTTTACTTGGGGCACTTTTGAACGGTTTTTCTCTGGTACCAAAAACCTCCGGAATGCCCTGATTTGAGTTGTTATACAAAAAAGTTTTTTTTTTCTTTTCCAATTAGGGTTTTGAATTCGTTCTCAACTAACGATTAGGTTTTTTAAAAATTGGAGCTCTTAATATGTGTGACCTCGGACCCAAGTCCTCTCCATGACTTTTGTGTGGCTGAATAAAAAAGACCATGTCAAATGCTATCTAGAAATGTTCAGAAAAATGATTTATATGGGCTTATGGTTTGTTTTTTCCAGATCTTTGTGAATAGTATTGTATGTAAAGGTAGAAAGTTTTTGTAAGTAGGTGATTTCTTATCCAGAAACCTCTATCAGTTAAATAAATAATTCAGATATACCTATTTTTAAGATGGGTAGATTTGAAAAACCGTATTCGAAAAAGAAAAATCTCTGATCGTTGACGTATTAACGATGTCATTTATTGGGTATTTCAAGAGTAGAGATGCACAAGGTTGGGCTTTTTTAGTGAGCGAAAAAAAGTTTCAAGCTTTTTAAGCACAGTCCAGGCAGTTGAAAAGGGATCCTATCGGGCTTTTCCAAACGGTCATTTTCGGGCTGGGCTTATCTAGGCCCAAACCTATCCCCAAAGTTTCAGCCAGATCGGGCTCTGAGGCTTGTCTTTGTTGGGAACTGAAAATTCATCAAGTATGGTTAATGCTGCTGGTTCAAAGTTACTACTGCTAGAAGACTTAAAGGTTAATACTGCTGAGTGTTACTACTGCTAGTACTATTAATACTGCTAGTCATAGTTAGTGCTGCTTGAACAAAGTTAGTACTGCTTAGCTAGTTAGTACTGCTAGTAGTTAGTGCTGCTTAGTAGTTAATGCTGCTAGAAGAAGTTAATGCTGCTGATCATGGTTAGTGCTGCTAAAGAGATTCGGATGGAAAGAATGACAGCTGGATAATCTGAAGATTATGGAAGCTTAGAGATATACATGGAAGATATACTGAAGATATTTTATTTATTGTAATTATCTTTGTATTCAGTATATATATTGTATAGTTTAGAATAATGAGTTAACTTTTGTTTTTCATTCTTTTAGAGAGAAAATCAACCTCAAGGCATAGATCCTAATTCTAGAGAAGTAGAATTCGTATTGGTGAGTCTGTTCATAAATATTGAGGTTGAGTGAGTAATCTTGTAACTTCAAAGCATTCAATACAAGTTTACAGTTTGTTGATTATATTCTGTTTTGATTTTCTGTTTGATTAAATATCAAAGTGTTATTCCGCAAACTTCTTTGATATTGTTTCTGAGAATTAATTCTTGTTGAGAATTCGATCCTGACAAGTGGTATCAGAGCCTAACTCTCTCAGAAACAGTTATTCATCATGGAAAATCTTACAGAATCAAGCAGTACTTTGGTTTCTAAGGTTCCAATGCTCAAACCAAGTGAGTTTGACATGTGGAAGATCAGAATCAGACAATATATTCTTCTCACTGACTACTCAATGTGGGATATCATTGAGAATGGTCCTTCTGAAGCTGGAAGGATAGGACCAGATGGGAAAAGACCTCCACCAAAGACAGATGGTGAGAGGAAGATCAGACAGACAGAGATGAAGGCCTTGAGCACTCTGCTCTTGGCCATTCCCAATGAATATCATCATCAATTTTGCAACTGCACTGATGCTCAGATTCTCTGGAATGCTCTAGAGAAAAGATTTGCTGGAACTAAGAGCATCAAAAGAAATCAAAGAGATGTTCTAAAGCAGCAGTATGAGAACTTCACTTCCACAAAGAATGAGTCTATGACTCAAACTTTTGATAGGTTCAATAAACTCATAGGTGAACTGGCTACTGTAGGGGTGAAGATGGAACAAGATGATATCAACAGAAAGTTCCTCAGATCTCTTGGGGATGAATGGACTATGTACACTGTCTCATATAGACAGAGTGACAATCTGGAAGAGAAAGAACTTGATGATCTATACAATGATCTAAGAGTTTTTGAAACTGAGGTAGAAACCAAGAAGAAGCCCTCTGGTTATATTCACAATGCTGCACTTCTTTCAGCATCCACTGATACTACTGCCAACCCTGAAGCAGTTAGTACTGCCAGTGGAGTAAGTTCAGAAAAAGGCACTGAAACTATATTTGAAGCCTTTTTGTCCAGTCATAACAGCAATTCTCTGATTAATGATGATCTTGATCAAATTCACCCTGATGATCTGGAGGAGATGGATATTAAATGGCAGATGGCCATGTTATCCATGAGGGTGAAAAAGTTCATTAAAAGAACTGGAAGAAATAACTTCTCTCAAAGAAGAGAAGATGGAGCTGGTTTTGACAAAACCAAGGTGGAATGTTATAAGTGTCACAAGAAAGGACACTTTGCTAGAGAATGCAGGAGTGCTGTTCCAAACAATAACCACCAACAAGCTCAGAATGGAGGATACAATCAGAACAAGAATCCTGCTCAAGCCCTTGTTTCTCAACAAGGAATGGGATTTGACTGGAGTGATCAAGCTGAGGAAGCCATTCAGAACCAAACTCTTATGGCAGAAGTGTCTGATCTCCCTACTGAGGTAAGTTCTAATCTTTGCACTAAATCTTGCATTGACACTGTTACAAGATACAGGGATCACAATCAAAGTATGTGTGATGACCTCAAAAGATTAGAAAAAGACAGAAGAGATTATGTGTTAATAGTAGAGAGATTTGAAGAGCAAATCAAAGGCTTTCAAGCTAATGAACTTCAACACTCTTATGACACAAACTATTGGAAGTGGGAAAAGAATGAGTTAGAAACCAAACTGTCTAAGTCCTTAGAAGAGAATGATAGACTGAAAGAGGAACTGTCAAAAGTTAAGCTTGACATAGACAAGTTTTCCTATGCTTCAAAAGCAATGGACTCTCTTCTAAAGGCTCAGATACATGACAAGATGAAGCCTGGTATTGGATACAACAATACACCCCCTCCTTACAATAACAACTATATTTCTCCTACATCAGACTTGTTAGAAACAAAGGAGAAAAAGGACTTGTCTGAAGAAGCTTTTAAGATAGATCCTTTGGATGAGGTAGTAGTTAAGGATTTGACTGAAAAAGGAGCCAGTGAGAACAGGGATAATAATGTGAGTAAAAAGATACCATTAGAAAACAATATTATCACCAATGAGGGATGTGGGAAAATCTGGGTCAAGTCCAAGGAGATAGAGAAGACTAAAGGAAATGATAACAAGGTCCATTACAAACAAACCACAGTTGTGAATCCTGGATCTTGTAAACAGTGTGATTGCAATAAAGCCAAGAGCCTAAATTCTGGTTTAAAAAGAGGAAATCAAAGAAACTGGAATAATCAATGGGCTCAGAAACAAGGAGTTGATCTGAATAAAATCAATAGACCAAAACCTTGTTTTATATGTGGCAAGTTGAATCATTTGGCTAAGTATTGTTACTTCAACCCAATTAACCAACAGATGAACTTTAAAAGATTTGTGCAAAAACCTGTTGGTTATAGGAAGGCTGGAAAGAAACATGTGATAAAGAAATCTGTTGAAAGTAAAGGCACTTTAAAGAAAAAGATTTTAAAAGAAAGTGTCAAAATGTGGGTACCTAGAAATACTAACAGTGTTAGTACTGCTAACAATATTAGTACTGCTAACACAGTTACTACTGCTGAAAATATTAATGCTGCTAATACTGTTAATACCTCTTCAAAGGTTAATACTGCCAACACAGTTACTGCTGCTAACACAGTTACTACTTCTAATAAGGTTAGTACTGCTAAGCATGCAAGTGCTGCCAAGGCAGTTAGTACTTCTAAAACTAGTACTGATTCTAGCAAACATAGTTCCAAGCCTATTATTGTAACAAAGTACTCCAAGAATGAGGAGTTAAAGTTCAAAAATCTTGTCAAGAAAGAATGCAAGTATTTTGATGAGAAAGGGGTACCCAAGACCACTTTGGCTTGGGTTCCTAATTCATACTAATTGATTTATCTAATGTGCAGGGCAACCAACAGCTCAAGGGAAAGAGCATTTGGCATGTTGATAGTGGTTGCTCTAGGCACATGACAGGCAACATGTCATGCCTTCAGGATTTCAAGCATATCAATGGAGGACATGTTGCATTTGGAGATAATCTTACTGGTGGTAAGATAAGTGGAAAAGGTAATGTCACCAAAGGTAAGATGACATTTGAGGATGTCTACTATGTTGATCAATTAAAGTACAACCTGTTAAGTGTATCACAGGTTTGTGACAAACAACATAGTATATTATTTACTAATACTGAGTGTATGATTCTTGCTCCAGGGTTCAAGGTAGTTGATGAAAGCATGATACTACTTAGAACTCCAAGAAAGGACAATGTTTACTGTCTTGATATGGACAATGTTGATAGTGATTCATCTCTAAATTGTCTTGTTTCAAAAGCTTCTGTAGATGAATCCTCTCTATGGCACAGAAGGATGTGTCACATGAATTTCAAGACTATGAACAATCTTGTTAAAAATAACCTTGTAAGAGGTTTACCTTCAAAAGTCTTTTCATGTGATGATCATTGTGTTGCTTGTCTTAAAGGCAAACAACACAAAACTTCTCATAAGACCAAAGAGTTAAATTCTGTTTCTTCTTGTCTCCAATTACTTCATATGGATCTGTTTGGTCCTACAAATGTTATGAGTATAGGCAAGAAATCTTACTGCTTGGTTATTGTTGATGATTACTCCAGATTTACTTGGGTATATTTTCTAAGGACTAAGGATGAAACAAGTGGTCTTATCAAATCCTTTATTCTAAGAATTGAAAACCAAACTAATCAAAGAGTAAAAGTCATTAGATCAGATAATGGAACTGAGTTTAAAAATCATGATCTAAACACCTTTTGTGAAGAAAAAGGTATTGAGAGGCAATATAGTGCTCCTAGGACTCCTCAACAGAATGGTGTTGCTGAAAGGAGGAATAGAACACTAATAGAGGCTGCTAGATCTCTGTTGGTTGATTCAAAATTGCCAATTACCTTATGGGCTGAAGCAGTTAATACTGCTTGTTATGTCCAAAACAGAGTTCTAGTGGTTAAGCAAAAGAACAAGACCCCATATGAGCTTTTAAATAAAAGAAAACCTTTTATTGGTTTCTTCAAACCTTTTGGGTGTCCTTGTACAATTCTAAATACCAAATCTCACTTAGGTAAGTTTGATAACAAAGCAGATGATGGATTTCTTGTTGGATATTCATCTCAGAGTAAGGCTTACAGAGTTTTTAACTCTTCTTCTAGAATAATTGAAGAAAGTGACAATGTCAAATGCAATGAAAACACACCAAATCCTGTTGGGTCTGGACCTCAGTGGCTATTTGACATTGATTCACTAACTAACTCTTTTGGTTTCAGTAATGAGTATACAGGAACACGAAGTGGAGGATCAGGGATCACACAAGTTCAAGAAAGTATATCTAAATCTGTGATTTTTCCCATACCCACAGTAAATTATGTTGAAGACTGTGAAAAGGAATCATTTACTGGACCAAGTCAGAGTGAAGAAGACACTAGAGATGAGGAGACTCAAGAAAATAATGAAGTGGCATCTGAAAACACTTCAGTTGAGTTGCATGAATCTAATCTTGAGGCTGGACTGAATGAAGAACCTAGTCATAACACCAGAGTTCAAAAGAATCATCCTCCACAGCTGGTAATAGGAGATATCTCTTCTCCTATGATGACTAGACATCAAAGCAGGCTTCAGGAAATGCAAGATCAACATCATACAGTGCTTTCTTGTTTTCTATCACAGCTTGAGCCTAAAAAGGCACATGATGCTATGAAAGAATCTAGCTGGATAGAAGCAATGCAAGAGGAACTGTTACAGTTCAAGCTACAAGATGTATGGGATCTGGTAGACCTTCCTAAAGGTCACAGAGCAATTGGCACAAAGTGGATTTTCAGAAACAAGAGAGATGAAAGAGGTATTGTCATAAGGAACAAAGCAAGGCTGGTGGCTCAGGGATATACTCAAGAAGAGGGTATAGATTATGAAGAAGTGTTTGCACCTGTGGCTAGAATAGAAGCAATAAGACTATTCCTAGCCTATGCTTCTTACATGAACTTCAAAGTGTATCAAATGGATGTAAAAAGTGCCTTTCTCTATGGGTCAATTGAAGAAGAAGTATATGTCTGTCAACCACCAGGGTTTGAAAACCCAAGCTATCCAGACAGGGTATACAAATTAAAGAAAGCACTTTACGGACTACATCAAGCCCCAAGAGCATGGTATGACACTCTGTCATCCTATCTCTTGGAAAATGACTTCGAAAGAGGAGTCATTGATAAGACTCTATTTATTAAAAGAAAGAAGAAGGATATTTTGCTGGTCCAAATCTATGTTTATGACATTATCTTTGGATCTACAAGAAACAACATGTGCAAGGAGTTTGAGGATTTAATGCATCAAAGGTTCAAAATGAGTTCCATGGGGGAACTTACTTTCTTCCTTGGACTCCAAGTTCAACAGAAGTCAGATGGCATTTTCATATGTCAATCCAAGTATGTACAGGATATTCTAACCAAGTTTGGTTTCTCAGAATCAAAACCTGCCAGCACACCTATGGAAACACACAAGCAGATCACAGCAGATCTTGAGGGGGAGGATATGGATGTGCATCATTATAGATCCATGATTGGCTCTCTCATGTATCTCACAGCATCAAGGCCAGATATAATGTTTCCAGTCTGTGTATGTGCAAGATTTCAAGTTAGGCCAAAGCAATCTCACTTTCAAGCTGTTAAGAGGATATTAAGATATCTCAAAGGGCAACCCAGATTGGGACTTTGGTATCCTCATAACTCACCTTTTGACCTAATAGCATACTCAGACAGTGATCTAGGTGGGGCAAACTTGGACAGAAAATCTACTTCTGGAGGATGTCAGTTTTTGGGTGCTAGACTAGTCTCATGGCAGTGCAAGAAACAAACCACAGTATCCACATCTACAACAGAGGCAGAGTACATAGCAGCTGCAAGTTGCTGTTCTCAAGTCTTATGGATTCAGAATCAAATGTTGGATTATGGGGTAACCTTTCTACACACTCCAATCTTTATTGACAACAGCAGTGCTATTAGCATTGTGAATAATCCAGTCAAGCACTCAAAAACAAAGCACATTGAGATCAGGTATCACTTTATAAGAGATTGTAATGAAAAGAAACTTATTCAAGTTGTCAAAGTTCACACTGATAATCAGTTTGTTGATTTATTCACTAAAGCTTTTGATGTGGGTAGATTCACTTTCTTAGTAACAAGTGTGGGAATGATCAACTCTGAATAATCCCCTTCTCAAAAAGTGGTTTTATATCTGTATATTATTATTGGAGTTACTAATCTTCTGTTTCAGGATATGCATAGCAGTACTTAGTGTTTAGCAAGTTTAAAAGGAGTAAGTAAGTTAATACTGCTTTCAGTTAATACTGCTAGTGGTTAATACTGCTTTCAGTTAATACTGCTAGTAGTTAATACTGCTTTCAGTTAGTACTGCTAGTGGTTAATACTGCTTTCAGTTAATACTGCTAGTAGTTAATACTGCTTTCAGTTAATACTGCTAGTAGTTAATACTGCTTTCAGTTAATACTGCTAGTAGTTAATACTGCTTTCAGTTAATACTGCTAGTAGTTAATACTGCTTTCAGTTAATACTGCTAGTAGTTAATACTGCTTTCAATTAATACTGCTAGTAGTTAATACTGCTCTAGGTTAATACTGCTTATGTTCCGAATACTATAAATACTCTTTGCCCGCCTAAAAGTTCATAACGACTCTTTGCATACTGTTCTCTTGCGCTCAAAACCTTTTCTCTCTCAAGTTCGAAGTTTTCAGGCAAGCTTTTCACTAAGATCAATGGCATCCATGACTTTTATCGACGAGCACAACGAGATTGCAATGCTACAAAAGCCAAAGCAAGCTGCAGGATTTCATCAGATTGTGGATTTCCTCAAGTCAAGCCACATTGCTCATGCTCTTATTGTATCCCCTACAATCTATATTGAGCATCAAAGGCAGTTCTGGGCTAATGCAACTATTGTTGTTGAGAATGGTGTGCAGGTGATCAAGACAAGAATCTGTGATCAATCACTAACGGTTACTGAAGAGGTTATTCGCATCAGTCTACGTCTAGACGATGCCTCTGGTATAACCTCTATCCCAAACGATGAATTGTTTTCAAATCTTACAAGAATGGGGTATGGAGGCCCATTGGGAGTTTTCAAATTCTCTAAAGCAAAATTTTCACCCCAATGGCGTTTCTTTGTCCATACTCTTATGCATTGTATCTCCAAAAAGACTACTGGATGGAGTGAGTTCAGCAGCACTATTGCTTATGCTTTGGTGTGCTTGGCCACTGCCAGAAAGTATAATTTTTCTAAAATGATTTTCAGTGATCTTGTCTCAAACATGGGAAACAAAAAGAGCTTCTTTATGTATCCCAGGTTTGTTCAAGAAGTTATTACTCATGAATTGACGGATATACCTCAACCTGTTGGGATATATGTACCTAAACCCCCCAAAGGCAAGGTTTTCTCCAATATGAGAAGATTTGCTGGGGACTCTGAAGGAGTTGACACCCCATTGTTCTCTACAATGATGGTGGTGTCCCAAACCAATGAAGGTATGGTAGCAGGGTCAAGGCCCCCATTAGACCAACCCACTGCTAGCCAAGCCCAACCTTCCCTCTCAAAATCAATTCCTCAGTCCCTTCTTGAAAAACCAACCTCTCCAATCACCCAAACTTACAAGAGGAAACAGGTAAAGAAGGCTCCTTCCCTTCTTGTACCATTACCCACTAAGCATATAAGCCCTCTAAGGGAGAATTCTCCCCTAGAGAATATCCAAAGGGAAACCACAAGGGTGTCTCCCAACCCAAAGGAGGTGCTCTCTGAGGAGGAGGTAGAGCATATGGGTGATGAGGCTGCCACTACTCCTGCTAGTACAGAGGAGGAAAGTGGTAACATCAATAAGACCTCCCCCATGGCAACTTTGAATGAGCAATCATTTGAAGGTCCCTGGTGCCAAGAAACCACAGGGGTGGATAGTGCTTCTGCAAGGCAGAAGACTTCACTAATAAAAGATCCAATGATCCTTCAAAGGAGGGTAACACTTCTGGAGAGGGTGAGGACAGATATACGTACTATGAATTGATGGAAACAATGGGGAACATCAATCAAGATGTTCTCAAACAAGGCAAAGAAATTGAAGAAATGAAGCTAGTCATTCTGTCACAACAAGAACAGATTGCTAAGCTGAAGAGGATGGTGGTTAGTCTGGTACAAAGGAAGAAGAGAAAGCAATTCCAACTAAGGAGAAGGAAGTCTGAAAATGATGCTCCCAAAAAGGGGGAGATCAACATGGAAGAAGTCACAAGAAAGGGGGAGATTGATAGAGAAAAACTTGATGTTGAGGGGGAGCAGGAAGCAGAAACACAAACAGACTCAGTGCCAAAAGAATCAAAAGAAGCAGCAGAAACAGTTACTACTGCTGACATTAATAAAGCAGCAGAAACTGTGAAAGAAGTTTTAACAGATCTTGAGATTGCAGAAACCTTACTAAAAGCCAAGAATGATACTCCCAAGGTCACTTCAAAGACCAAAGGTGTAATCATAAAAGAACAAGGTGAAGTGATCAAGAAAGATAACAGTAAAAAGGCAATGAGCAAAGACAAAGGAAAAGCAAAGATGGTAGAATCTGATCAACCAATCAAAAAGCAAAGGTTGGTTGAATCAGATGAAGCCCTAGCTAAAAAGATGCAGGAGGATTTTGAAAAAGAAGAAAGAGTTCAGATGGAAAAGGACAGGGAAATGGCAAAAGCTCTAGCTGCTGAACTGAATGAAGCTTATCAACAGAGTATGGCAACTGAAATTGCACAGAAGAAAGCTGCAAGTATGAAGAAATCAGTAGTGAAAACAGCTGCAAAGAAGAGAAAACCCTCAAAGACATTCCTAGGTACCCAAGAGAGAAACAAGATGATTATATTTCTTAAAGGTGCTGTAGGAGTCAAAAAGGAGATGTTCTCCAAAATGTCTTTTGAGAAGATCAAAGAGCTCTATGATTCAGAGATGTTAAAGCTTCAGGGAAATGAAACTGCTAGGGTGGAGATGGAGAAGAGGATAAAGGAGAGTAATGATTTTGATTGTCAAAAGCCATTTCCAGATGAGCAAGAAACACCTCCTAAGAAAGAGTCCACTCTGGGAGAAAGTCTAAGAACTTTAAAGAGAACAAAAATGATGGCAAGGAGAAAGCCATTCAAGAAGCCTAAAGTATCTGAAGAAGAGGCTAAGAAGGTTGCTGAAGAAGAAAGGGCACCTGAGTCATCTAAACAGACAGAGCCAGCTAACACTGATGATGTAAATTTGTATATGGTAGTGATGGACAAAGTGCCTGAACCAATTTCAGCAGAACCTGTAGGAGTTAAGCCTCCTGAGGTCATTCTCTGGGATACATTGACAGTGGATGGAAAGGAATACATAAGGCTGAAAAGAAAGGATGAAAAGTATGAAGTGTTCAACACATGGGCAAAAATTGTCAGAACATGCTCTAGATCAGATCTTGAAGAGATGTTTGAGATAGGAATGAAGTTGTATGCAGATATTCTAAAGGCTCCAGGAATTTCAATTACAAAACTGGTAATGGAGTATCTGTGTATGATGTTCAAACCTGAAGAAGTAAAGCATATGATCAAGGATGTATTCAAGTCGGTCAACAGTTGGACTCTATATGAAATTAGTGGAGTATATACAGTGACTTTGGATTTAAATCACACTGAATACTTCCTAGTGGATAGAGTGTATAATCATAGCAGATTGAAGCTACATGTCATGCTGAAGAAAAAGTTAAGGTGTGTTCCAGATTCAGAAATGGCTAAATACTTGATTCAAAAACCATCAATCAGAGTTTGGGATTGGATGCAAACACTGGAATTTAGGCCATGATAGAGTTTTGGGAGCATCTTCAAGATTAATTCTGAAGAACTTGACTTCTCTTCCTAAAAGTCAAGTTAGGGGGAGATTGTTGGGAACTGAAGAATTCATCAAGTATGGTTAATGTTGCTGGTTCAAAGTTACTACTGCTAGAAGACTTAAAGGTTAATACTGCTGAGTGTTACTACTGCTAGTACTATTAATACTGCTAGTCATAGTTAGTGCTGCTTGAACAAAGTTAGTACTGCTTAGCTAGTTAGTACTGCTAGTAGTTAGTGCTGCTTAGTAGTTAATGCTGCTAGAAGAAGTTAATGCTGCTGATCATGGTTAATGCTGCTAAAGAGATTCGGATGGAAAGAATGACAGCTGGATAATCTGAAGATTATGGAAGCTTAGAGATATACATGGAAGATATACTGAAGATATTTTATTTATTGTAATTATCTTTGTATTCAGTATATATATTGTATAGTTTAGAATAATGAGTTAACTTTTGTTTTTCATTCTTTTAGAGAGAAAATCAACCTCAAGGCATAGATCCTAATTCTAGAGAAGTAGAATTCGTATTGGTGAGTCTGTTCATAAATATTGAGGTTGAGTGAGTAATCTTGTCACTTCAAAGCATTCAATACAAGTTTACAGTTTGTTGATTATATTCTGTTTTGATTTTCTGTTTGATTAAATATCAAAGTGTTATTCCGCAAACTTCTTTGATATTGTTTCTGAGAATTGATTCTTGTTGAGAATTCGATCCTGACAGTCTTGTATTCGGCTTTGGGTCCGACCGAATCTGGGTGAAACTTTGGGTTCATCTCTAATTCAGAGTGATCTAAAACTAGAATCTTTAGGATAATCAGATAAAACTTTATATCTTACTTGAAAGTATGAAAAAAAATATATTTAAAATTTGAAATATGTTGTGTTTTAAATTTATAACCGTAAGCGTACGGGTATTGTAGCATACGGGTCGATCACAGGGAGGTGATGGTCTAACACTAACACTTAATAATCATGTCTAGCTATGCGAATCAGATATTTGATTTGGTTATTAAACTAAGTGGACATAAAATTAAGCTAGATTAAGGGAACGAGAGAGAAAAAGAAATAAATAGAAACAAAAGTAAGCAAAATAAAGGACAACTACAACTAAAAGGGCACTGGGTACGTCAACTTAGGATTTTAGTAATGATGGGAATTTGTTTTGCTAAATTACTTTAAACCTCTCTCGAGGTGAAAAAGTTTTTCTAGACCAAGACATATATTTACTCTCGCAATATATGTACATAGGAAAGAAACATTAAGATTTAAAACAAATGATTTTCCCAATCAACGTCCCTAACTATTCGAAAATGTTACAACCGTTGTCATTGACCAATTTAATCCAAGTAAAAGATCAAACTTTCATTTCGTCAAGAACTAATTAAATCGACTAAGTGTTTCGTTAAAAACCAATTAAATTAACCCCAACTCTCGTTAGAATCAAAATGGATTAAAACCCAACATTTGTTTTAAGAACAATTGGTCAAATACCAAAATCTCGATCCTAAGCGACGATTACCTAATAAAACGATTACTAAATTGAAGCCAAGCACAAGTTATTTAATTAGATTCTAATAAGATCAAAAATATATTAAACCTAATCTATCGGAACAACTACATTAGACACGATCTAGTAACCTTAACGCTATCGGAAATCAAAAAGACAAATGATGAATCGCTAAACAAACATATGCAGAAAATTAAACCTAATCTAATTCGCAGAAATTAAGTGCAGAAAATTTAAAGAGTGTAGGGAGAAATTAGTTTGCAATAGATTAAAGTAGGGAGAAGGGAATAGAGATGCATAAAGATTAAGGGTAACGAAGTAAACAATACAAATATATAGAGAAGAAAGCTAAAAACTTATAACAACATCTAAGAACATAGAGAGAATAATGAATAAAACTCAAGAACGATTAGATTAATAATAGTATCCAAACAAACAAGAAAATGACTAAATGTATTAAAGAGAATAGGGAATAAGATACTAGAATGTATGAAAAACCGATTGCAAATCGGATTCCAAATGGCCTAGGCTTGAAACCCAATCTTCCTCTCCAATACTTGAGAAGTCGATCAAGAGAGCTCTCTCCAAGAAAAAAAAACGTCTCCCCTCTTAACTCTTAACTGGTAAAAATCGATGTGTCTAAAACAAACCCTCACAAGGGGTTTAAATAACCAAAAATAACCAAGCCTATAGAATAAAATCCCAAAATAAAATGTAACGACCGTTCACACCTTTTTTCACTAGAGTGACGCAGAACAGAAAGTTTAGAGGAATTTTCCAGAATTTGTTCATTGGCGCGAAGAAATTTTTCACGCCTGTAACAACGGACAGATTGTAAACTTGAGTTTCCAGAGGAGTTTCTTCGCATCCAGAGGACAGATTGTAAACTATGTGCTTACGAGTTTTCTGCTTTTGTTGTCATAGTATTCGTGAATGGTGAGTTATGCAAAGATAAACAACTTGTGCAAGCAGATGATTTCTTTTTTAGTGGGCTCCACGTTATGGGAGATACATCAAATGCGGTTGGGTCTAACGTGACTGTAGCACAGTTACCAGGACTCAACACTTTTGGAATTTCAATGGCTCGTATTGACTTTGCTCCATGGGGTATTAACCCTCCACACACGCACGCTAGGGCCACTGAAATTTTGACGGTGATAGAAGGCAATATTGAAGTCGGTTTTGTCACATCTAACCCTGAAAATCGTCTGATCACTAAAAAACTCCAAAAGGGTGATGTTTTCGTCTTCCCACAAGGCCTAGTTCATTTCCAAAGGAATGTCGGAAATGATGATGCTTTTGTTATTGCAGCTCTGAGTAGCCAAAATCCTGGTGCCATTACCATTGCAAATGCAGTGTTCGTTTCTAACCCATATATTGATGAAGATCTTATTGCAAAGGCTTTCCAAGTGAACAAAAAGGTCGTTGATCAAATTCAATCCAAATTCTAGACCTTGACGTGATCTTTAAATGTCGGTTGTATTAACTTATAATTTTCAATTTCGTGATAATGATATGTTCTTCTTTTTGTTATAAGATTTAACAGTGAATAAAAGAAATATACATCATATTGATTATCGTGTACATTTTTATTATTGAACTACTCGAAATCGTATAAGCTCCAAACTCAAAACCCTGATAATTAATGAGGCATTTACAGTCATTTTATTAAAAAATGCATAGTTAAAAACAATCGTTTCCTTCTAGACCAAGAAACCTTAAATCCTTAAAGTAAAAACATATATCTATACCTTTATATAAAGTTTATGTATATTGAAACAGACGAAGGATCGTGTGAGAATAAAAGTTAAGGTGAGAAGTGTAAGAAGGATTTATATCCTTAATCACTTTTAATTAGTGTTGATCGAATGGTTCATGTTAAGTTCCAAACTTAAACCATCAATTAGTTTAGAAGAGAATTTCAATTGATCTTCAATTAGGATTGAATCAAAGGTGACGATCCCTTTTTATCCTTCTCAAGATAACTACTATTTTTACTGGAATCCAACTCTATTGAAACAATCCTAAAAAAAATTAAGATTATAAATACCATATTCCGAAATCATGAAAAACTAGAAACGACAGAGTTAGAACCTTATGCATAAAATTACATGATTACACATGTTTCTCTACATTGAAGCGTGTGTGTATTTGTTTGTAGTTATATACAAGATCATAAGCCTCACACCTGAGAATAAAATCTTAAATGACTGGCAATCATCATACTTGTTTTCAGTGGTATATTCACTCAACGTTCAACAAGTTCAAAGGATGCTTAGAAAAAACGCTAAGGAAAAAATTGACTCAATCTATTGATTCGATCTCCATACACTACACCAAATGTCACTTAGGCAACAAATGAAAAATGTTGCCTAAGAGGGGTTTATGTGTTGCCTAAGGCTTAGGCAACATGTCTATGTTGCCTAAGCAATGTTGCCTTATCAATGTTGCATAAGAACTTAGGCAACATAGGCAAACATCATATGTTGCCTAAGCGGACTCCTTAAACAACACACAAGAGGTTATGTTGCCTATGAAAAAAACATATGTTGCACCAAACAAACATTAAGGCAACATTAAATTTATGTATGTGTTGCCTAAGATATCAACTTAGACAACATATTCTATTTATGTATGTTGCCTTACACTATGAGACAGACCTGTTTAACGACGGAAAAATTCGTCGGAAAAACTTGTTTACTATTAAAAGAATCCGTCGGAAAAACATGGTTACCGGCAGATTTTTGGCAATTTTGTCATTCGGAAAAACTTTCACCATAAACATAATTTACAAAGAAAAATATATTGAAAATTTTTATTAATTATAATTTTATCCAATAAAAAATAATATTACAAATTACATATGTTCAAAAAACCAATATACAAATTCAAATGACCAAATCGAAGCTCTTCAAATGTCTTCCCGTCATAACAAGCTTGTTGGTTTGAATACAAAATCAACCAACTTCCTTTTTGAACTAGCCCCTTCATCTCTCCATCCTATCTAAAATCAAAATATCTAATGTGAGATTGGCTCTTTGATGCATCAAAAAAATCTAAGAACAAGAGGGAGTATGTTTGTTACCAAGCAAAATTTCTTTGTGCATTGGAATCCTGACAACACAACACCAAAAACGACCAGTTTCACCTGTAAATGTCCATATGCAATAAGAAGGTAAAGTAAGATAATTAGATGAATAATAAAGCAATGAAAATGATTCCATGTCAAAACAAGTATAAGACAACAAAGACAAGATATCATTCGATGAGGAGCTATTGATCATCGAGGATAAAGGCAAGAGGGAGGTCGTCGTTTTGCCAAGGGAGATGACCTTCAACAGGGATGGTTTTAAGGTTAGAGTTCTATTAAATCTGACTCATGTATTTATGTTTGTTACAGACCGCCAAGGGTGCAAAAGCCTACAGCACTGCAGTTGCTGCTACTGTTGATAATCTGATTGGAAGACGAGGAGAAGAGAAGATTAAGCTGCACACGCACTTTTATTGTTGTCTTGACTATGCACAGGTTTCTCTTCTGCTGGCAACTCTGATTATCTTTTCTAAGAATTAATTTGCTCCTGCTTTTGGTTCTGACCTCAACAATAATTCCCTATGAATGTTCTGTTTCCCGCATATTAGACAGTTTTGATTACGAAGTCTATCAAATGAAATACTGCCCCTTCCTTGAGCAAGAATATAGAATTATAACATCCTGCACATTATTACTACCTTTTTCTAACTCAAGAATAAGAAACCTATTAAACAAGTGAGGCGTCTTTTAGATTGCCCACAATATTTCATATTTCACAATGGTAACTTCTCTTCTGTTCAATGTTGATTTTCCTTTTCACAATTCTAATTAGCTATAAGCTTGTAACCTGATTGTTCTACATGAGGAGTATTTTGATGCAAAACTTAATTTCATCTAAATGTGATGCCTAAGGGATCTCATAGTACCCAACTCACTATTTACATAATTACATCAACAAAGGGCATCAGAACCTTGTTCTTCAAAAACAAACCGAACCTGTTCTTCAAAACCAAATCAAACCTGGAACTGATAAATCAGAAAATCATGGAACTGATACAGAAATCGATCAGAAATCGATGAATGAAACTGAGAAATAAGAAAACCATGGAACAACTTACGGTCCAAAACCATAAATCCAAAATCAACATCTTGTAAGTGGAAATCGAATACTGAAAATAATACTGAAAATCGAACCTGCAGAAACCAAAATCCAAATCGAACCTGCAGAAACCTGCACAAAAATAATACTGAAAATCGAATACTGAAAATAGTTAAGCTAGCAAAGAACCTGCACAAAAATAAAATCAACAAAAGAAACCAAATCGAACCTGCAGAAACCTGCACAAATCGAACCTGCACAAACCGAATCAACGTCGCCGGTGGTTGGTGGTGGCTCGTGGTGGCGATGTTTAGCTAATAGCAGTAGATATTTACCAGAAACAAAAATAAAATCTAGGGTGAAATCGAACCTGCACAAATCGAGGGTGAAATCGAACCTCCAGAGAAACTTACAGAAACCTCGAACTTACAGAAACCTCGAACCTGGTATTGGTGGCGATGTCTTGTGGAAGAAGATGTAGAGTTATTTTAACCTATTTTTTTGGGGGAAGGAAACAGGGAAAGAAGAGGGAACCAAAAAAAGGGGGGAGGGAAGAGGGAAAGAAGAGGGAACTGATTTTTTGGTTGATAAATTTGAGTTTTTGTTAAAAAAAATTTGATTTGTATTTTTAATTTTAAATAAATAATTTTTAAGATAATAAATATTTTTAATTAAATTTGTTTTTTAATCTAAAATAAATAACTTTAGTTAATAAATATTGTTTTGTTAAAAAAAAAGATAATAAATTTAGTATTCAATATAGAGGGATGGTTCAGATGATAAATTGGGTTAGCGGTGAGAAACGTGAGAATTGGTTATCAACCGTTTGATGAGAAATGGAGGCACGTTAGGATGAGATCCATTAAGGCCTAATGAAACCCTTTAAAGTCCGATAGATTCGTTAAGGCCCAATCAAACCCTTTAAAATCCAATAGAACCATTTAAAGTCTGATAGATCCATTAAAGCCAAATGAAACCCTTTAAAGTTTGATAGATCCATTAAGGCCCAATGAAACCCTTTAAATCCCGACAGATCCACTAAGGCCTAATGAAACCCAATAGAACCATTTAAAGTCTGATAGATTCGTTAAGGTCCAATGAAACCCTTTAAATCCCGATAGATCCATTAAGGCCCAATGAAACCTTTAAAACACAATAGAACTCTTTAAAGTCCGATAGATCTATTAAGGCCCAATGAAACCTTTAAAGCACAATAGAACCTTTTAAAGCCCGATAGATCCACTAAGGCTCAATAAAACCCTTTAAAACATAGTAGAACCCTTTAAAGTTCGATAGATCCATTAAGGCCCAATGAAACCTTTAAAGCACAATAGAACCTTTTAAAGCCCGATAGATCCACTAAGAACCATCAAAGCTTAGTAAGAACCAATATATACCAACAAAACCTTTCATGACTTATTGAGGCCCAATAACATAATGGTGACTTAATACGTGTTTGTCTGTAAATAGTACTACATATATGCATGTGATGTGTATTGGGATCAAATGGATCCTTTAAAGCCCAATCGATCCATGTGGATTCGTTAAAAGCCCAACCGATCCATTAAAGCCCAAATGAATCCAGTAAAACCGAAATGGAACCATTAAAGCCCAAGTGGATCCATTAAAGCCTAAATGGATCCATAAAGTCCAACCGATATATTAAAGCCCAATTGATCCGTTAAAGCCCAAGTGGATGCATTGAAATCCAACCGATCCATTAAAGTCCAACTGGATCCGTTAAATCCTAATTGGGTATAATAAAGCCCAAGTGGATCCATTAAAGCTAAATGGATCCATTAAATCTCAACTGATACATTAAAGACCAAGTTGATGTTGAATATTTTTGAAGACTTGAAGGTTAGATTTATACGATTTTATTCGGCGTGGTCTCGTAGACAGATCTGAACTATGACTAAGATAGAAGGACTTGAGAATTGATATAAAAGACGAGCCGCTAAAAGTTTAAAATCATAAAAAAAAAAGTAAAAACGTACAAGTTTTAGTCGGATTGACGGGTTGGTCGAGTTACTTTGGGCCTAACTCGTTTCCAACCCAATAGATGCGGTTTGATTTAAAAAAACCCGTCAACAAGTTATTACACTTTCAACTACCTATATTTATTTATATTTTTGACCTTAGGAAACATAGAAACAAGAAAATATGTTGCCTAAGATAACTTTCATTTATTAAAAAAAACATTATAAAACGTTCCAATTTTACATGATATAAACATGAAATAATTATAAAATCATACAAAATAAAATAAAGTAAGAGCTAAACATATTTTTAGACATGTAATCATCCAAATTTAGACGAGATAAAATGAAATAACAACAAAATTATAATTACCTAAGAAAATGTAAATGTCTTTTGATGACGAAAACGTTTGTTGGAAACCAAAATCGTTCCAAATCACGTTTCAAATTTTAATGATATAAACATGAAATAATTACAAATTAGACAAAATAAAATAATAATTACCTAAGAATCTTTAAACGTCCTTTGATGATGAAAACGACGATTGTTGGAAGCCAAAAGTCGTCAATATCGCATCCAAATTCCTTAGAAACGGATTTTTTTGAAAGAGTGAAGAAATGTTGGAATGAAGATGAAATGTTGGAAATTGGGAAACCATCATTTTATAACAATGACTGTGATCTTAGGCAACATAGAAACAAGAAAATATGTTGCCTAAGCTAGATCTTATGCAACAAACATAATAGATTATATGTTGCCTAAGTAAAAGTGGGTGTGAAATTTAAATCATCCCGTCAACAAGTTATTACACTTTCAACTACTTATATTTATTTATATTTTTGACCTTAGGCAACATAGAACCAATAAAATATGTTGCCTAAAATAACTTTCATTTATTAAAAAAAAAACATAATAAAACTAAGGCAACATAAGGAAAAATGTTGCTTAAGATAGTTAAGACAACATATAATTATTCATATGTTGCATAAGGTCTGACTTAGGCAACATATAACTATATGTTGCCTAAGAGTAAACTTAGGCAACATATATTAGCCTTTGTTGCCTAAGCTTATCTTAAGCAACATAGGCAATTAGCATATGTTGTCTAAGACAACATTTGGTGTAGTGATATCTGATACAATTAAGATATGAAGTTAGCTATTGGGGCCAAAAACGAAGCACATACTACAATGGTTTCTTGTAATAAACAGAGTTAAGGGTGAAAACGAGGAGAACCACCATACTACAATGATCAAATCCATAATTTACTCGGAAAATTGTTTGAGGCCCTCTGCTTTTGAAGGCCCTGTGTATAGCGGTACCATATGTATACCTCCAAGGACGACCCTGAATGATTACATATTAAATATACAATCATTTAAACTTGTGTTTACAAGTATTTAACATTACATTCTTTTAAGAAAAAAATTATCATACAAATAATAATATGGAATGTCCAAACACTTAAACCATGTACATTATATATTAATACAAACATTTGAAACATCTGTTCAAATATTTTTTCCATCTACATATTTTTTCCAAAAATTAAAACAAGCATTGAGAGTGTCCATCTAAACATTGAATTTCTATTTCTTCTTAACGTTTTCCCAAAAAAAAGTGAAAAAGAAAAGTTTTAAAAATACCAATATATATATCCTTCAAAACAAATCTACCAACATATATGTGTATATATATACACACACACACATATATATATATATATAGGTGGGTTCATATGAGAACATCAATTTAAGAAAACATGAGAACAACCGAGTACATACAAAATCATATATGATTCACGTACAAAATCACATTTGATTTACGCGACATTGCACGCGACCTTTAAGTCGTGTTTAACTCGTAAAAATCGATGTGTCTAAAACAAACCCTCACAAGGGGTTTAAATAACCAAAAATAACCAAGCCTATAGAATAAAAGCCCAAAATAAAATGTAACGGCCGTTCACACCGGTGAATAAACACTTCACTGGCGTGACGCAGAACAGAAAGTTTAGAGGAATTTTCCAGAATTTGTTCATTGGCGCGAAGAAAATTTTCATGCCCGTGATAGCGGACGGATTGTAAACTTGAGTTTCCAGAGGAGTTTCTTCGCATCCATGAAAATATCAAATGCGCCCGCGAAGTGCAAAATCTTCAATCTCCACTTCTTCCATCTCTTCATCAATTCGTGTGCCCATCCTCGCTTCCTTCACCACCTTTCTCGCATCATTCTTCGAGTCATCTCTAACACCGTTTGTAATATGCACAAAATCATACCAAAAGCATAAAAACCATTCCAAATCCCATTCCAACCGTGATTAGATAAATAAATGGGAAATAATAATAAAAAGGCAAACTAAGGACTAAAATGCATAAAAGACGCAACTAATATACACAAAGTTAGGTGCATAAAATGCACTTAACAAAATATTTCGCCAAACCCGACTAAACATGAACAAACTCATATTTGTTTTCATTAATAATTGATTTAGTATTCAATAAATTAGTGATGTGTTTTAAATTTATAACCGCAAGCGTATAGGTGTGTAGCATACGGGTCGATCACAGGGAGGCGATGGACTAAACACGGACTAGTTCTAGACTATTGCCTAGCTACGTGAAATATCAATATTTTGATTTTTATATTAAAACTAATTAAACAAACAAAAAAAAGGAGGAAGAAAAACAAACTAACGGACATTGGGTAATGTCAACTCCAGATCTTGGTAATGGTGGGAATTCGTTATGCAAAATTACTTCAACCCTCTTTCGAGGTGGAAAAGCTTTTCTAACCCAAGACCCATATTTACTTTCGCAATATGTGTACGTTGGGAAGAAACATTATGATCTAAAACAAATGATTTTTCCCAATCAACGTCCCTAACTATTCGAAAATGTTAGAGCCGTTGTCATTGACCAATTTAATCTAGGTAAAAGATTAAAACTTTCGTTTCATCTCAAAGTAATCGAATTAACTAAATGATTTGTTAAAAGCCAATTAAATCAATTTCAACTTTCGTTAAAATCGAAATGGATTAAAACTCAACATCCGTTTTAAAAACAATTAATCAATACCAAGACCTTCGATCTAAAGAGACGATTACCCAAATGAACGAAAGTTAAACTACGAAATAAAACGTAAACATAAATCTAACGAAAGTAATAAAATTAATCTACAAAAGCTGTAAAGATCGATCCAATGAGTGTCACTCTCCAAGAAACGTTTTTAGCCTACGAAAGCGATAAATAAAATTAAGAGCGGTGCAAGAAATTAAAAAGGGAGAAGTAAATATAGGGAGAGAAATCCAAACATATAAATAAATAAAAATGGAGAAACGAAGCGTTACAACGGTGTTGAATGTTGATGAGAATCTGTCACATTCCATCTTCATCTTTGATCCGTCGAAACATCGCATCTTCAAATCTTCAAAGGACTCAACGAACGAAGAAATCACAAATCTCCAAAACTAAATCTAAACTAAAACAACTTACAAAAAATCAAACCAAACTAAGCTAAAATTAAGGAAAAGAAATAAAGAAAAAAAAACAAAAAAAGAAAAAAAAGAGAAACGACCCAGCCGTGGGGGAGAAAGAGAGAATGAGAGATGAGCCCTCCAAAACCTAAAACACAATCTATTTATAAAACACAATTTTCGAAAACAGCCCCTCAAGTTTGCATCTCTTTCATAAACGCCCCACTTGATTTCTATTATTTCAAAAGCTTCCCTCATGAATCATTTCTTCATAACTTGGTCCAACTTTTTTTTATTCTTGAATTGCTCCACCATATAAATGATTGATCAAATACTCCAAAATGCATCTTCATCCATGTTCACGCTTTCAACGTAAATTACCTGTCAAAACCAAACAAAACCACAAAATACCAATGTAATATCCCCAACGATGATTATACGAAAATTAACTAAAAATAAAATAAAAACTATATGCAAACGACTAAACACGACACAAAATGCAATTTTAAACTAAAATGATGAATGTGAAAAATGCACTTAACAATTACGATAGTGTAACAACCTAGAAATAGGGTAAATTTAAAACTTAAAATTTCGGCAGTATGACGTCTATAATATGGAGGTTTATATCACCCTGTAAATATGAACAACTAAAACCCAATAAAGTTGGGATAGTTTGCACCAATTATAGTAACGAATGAATGAGACATAAAAACACAACAACCTATTTAATCTAGAACAATAATTAAGACTAGATTAATGTGAGTGTCGTTATATCTCCAAAACGCTCTTCTCAAAAATTTCCCCAAAGCCGTCGGTCCTTCAAAAACTCCTAGGTGCATGACCGGAAAATCAAGGTGCCCTATGCACACTGCTAGTAGGACATGTGAGCCTACAAAATACCAAGACAAGTGTTAGACCCATGACTAGTGGGATTTTAAGGGTTAAATAGTTCATGAATAAGATAATAGCATTATAATTAAATGTTACCGAAATTCACATTAGTTAAGCAAATGCCCATACTCAAATTGCAAGGATATTCCACGCCTGAACATGAACATATAAGATATACCTCTTCAAATACGGGGGAGACCCGTTTCCACCAGGGTGACAAGAACACGTGAATGGAGTCACCTGTGATGTTATTGGATTACACCTCATGTCCCGGTTCTAGTTCCCATGCCATCAAGACATCACAACCTCAAACCATTGATTGCCTTTATTGCCTACTCCGTCGAGTTACACCTCAAGGACTTACAGGACATTATTGCATATCCAATCTAGACGAGTTACACCTCAAGGACTATTAAGTCCCCCATTGCCTACTTGCTAGTGACCCAACATGGTCAACAATTATAACCAACTATATCATACCGTCTAAATCCTCGTGCACAAGGAAGTAGGCTACACCCATCGCAAAATGATTAAGAACAAGAAAAGGTGGCATTACCGTTGCGGAAATCAAAACCATTCTAACTTCATAACATCCACATATAACATTTGTTGTTCATGACATAGCATAATTCACAATCATATTAGGATAACACATTCTCAACACCAAAGCATGTTTACTAGGTTAAGAAATGAGACTAGCCACAAATATATACATTCCCTTGAGCCAAAACTTCCTTATTTGTAAACAATGATCTTCTACTTAGTACATATTTTTTTCACACTTATTGGGGTGTTTATAATCATTTATCATCATCATTAAATACATGAAAAGGGGACTAAAGATCCATTTTAGCAAAATCTACTAAACCCTAGTTTTAGGTCAAAACCCATTGTGCCTATAAATCACATTTAAGCAAATAATAGCATTTATGGGAGTGTAAGGGTTAAGAAGCTCACCAAATGGGTTTGTGATGTAAAAACCCTAAAATGGCAAACCCTAGAAATAAAGATTGAGCCTTGAGGTTCCTAAATGAGGTTAGGTGATTCTCTTGAAGACTAGAACCAAGAAGAAATCATTAATGTCACTAGATGAGATTTGATTAAACCTTAAATGAGGGGAAAGGATGAGAAATGGAGAGGATCTTACCAAATGTTGAGAGAAAATCGTGTAACACCCCGAATTTTGGATTATTGGTTATTTTGTATTGTATTATATCTGGTTTTGTTCAGCTAATGTCGTCAAAGTTTGGTCGTGTTTGCGTTTTGGAAAAACGTCGAAATTCGTATGGGAATAGCAGTCTGGCGAGAGTGCCCGGCGAGAGTGCCATGGTCACTCTCGCGGAAGGCACAATCGCGGGGAATCGATAGCCCGCGGTACATATTCGGCGATAGTGCCAGGGTCACTCTCGCGTGTCACAATCGCGGGAGAAGTGGGAGTCGCGGTACATTCTCGGCGATAGTGACTATCACTATCGCGATGCCACAATCGCCGACGGGGTTTTTAGCATTAAATGTCTAATTTCAAGAGGATAGCTCATTTATTTTATTTGGGGTTTTTGAAGGCAGCCGATTTTCTCTCCCAGGTAAGATTTCTTCACCTCAAAACTCAATGTCTTCAACATTTAATCCTCCCTAGAATCTTGTTGGGTGTATTAAATGCTAACCTAGGGTTTCTCTCCTTTGGTAGTCAAGTTCTAGCCATTTGGTGAACCAAGGTTTCTCCTCACCTACTTCTCATCTCCTTGAACCACCTAGGGTTTGGGGTATTGGAGCAACCTAAGTAAGTTTTCTTAACTTATGTACATCCATACTTGCACCATTAATTGTTTATATGATTTTTATGAAATACTTGCTATTAATATAACCTAAAATCTAGGGTTTTGGTTATCTTCTATAAATAAGATGATTGGGGTTGATGGAAGTGTTTTAACATATTGCAGAGTGCTTATTTGTAAGTCTTGCAGGAAAGGACAAATTTTGGTAAAGGTCTACACCTCTATATGTTGAAATGCCAAATACATAAATTCTTATCAGCAGTTGGAGTCTTTGTTACTATTGGGGATTTGTATGTGGCTAAATGAGTTATAGTTTCTCTTGGTGAAAATGCAACAAGTATGATTATGTTAGTTGTGTCAATATTATGCTTACATGAAGGTTGCCATATTTAATTGTTTATATTACTCGTTGGAAGTCTTATATCTATTTCCTTGTGCACGAGGATTTAGATGGTATGCATAGTATATTGCATGTTTATTGCCTTGGGCATTGCGAGTAGACAATAGGGGACGCAAGTCCCTTAGTTGGAACACGGTTAGATTGGATAGGCACCCTTGCCTGTAAGACCTTGAGGTGTAACCCGACGGGGTAAGCGCCAGAGGCAGAGACGGTTTGAGGATTGTGATGTCCGGCGTGGCATGGGAACTAGAACCGGGGCTGGACGGTGAAATCCAATCTACGTTACGGGTTATCCCGTTTTATTTGGAAAATATCTATGTTATACATGTACAGGAAGCTTAAGTGTTCCGATTGAGAAGTCTTGGCATTGACTTTAATGCATGGGCGCCAGTATCATTTAATTATCATTTTTATTTACCTTATGACTAGGGTCGGCGCGATAACTGTTATACTTCGTTCTAACACTTGTGTTCATGTTTAAATGGTTCACGGGTTCCGCTAGTGGTGCGAGTAGGGCCCCTTGACTCGCCGGGATCGCACTTAGGATTCCTCTGTGGACCAGGCATTTTGGGAAATCGAGAAAGAGCGTTTTTGAAGTCATAGTGGCACCCACTTTAATCTAGTTGTCAATTGTCCTAGATTGAATAGGTTGTCATGTATATGTCTTATTTATTCCGCTACTTCATTATAGAACTACAACAACTCTTTTGGGTTTTAGTCTTTACGTTTACAGGTTTTGGATTCGCCTTATTTTTAGGCGTTATACTGTAGAAATTTTAAGTTTTATTTTATCCAATTTTTAGGGTGTTACAAGTTGGTATCAGAGCCAGGTTTAAGTGAACTAGGTATGTAGACTCGATGCCTAGACTTAAGCTGAGACTATTAAGTTATGAACTGTGAGCTTTGGGTAGAATTTCTAAGATGGGACGACCCTAGAGTCGACAGAAACTACGTCGTTGAGAATTGTAAAAGTGGTAGCGAGAATTTTTATGTAGTGTATGTTCATAATTTCAATTAGCTACTGTTGTTATGAATATATGATTACGTGAACGTACTTGAATTACTATGATTATGATGATCAATGGACCGTATGAGTATGTTTCTTGTGTATTCTAGTGTTGCTTATTTCCATTTCCTTACTTCTTGTGTGGCAGATCCAAAATGGTAAATAGTCGGAGTCGGCCACTGAACGAGGGATAAATGCTTGATGATATTTCGTCTAACCCGAATCCTGTAGCCCGGGTGGAAACTGTGGTTCCTCCCGGAATGCCGCCAATATTTACCGGACCCGTGGAGCATATACCTAGAGTGGAGTTGGCATCCACAAATCCGGTTATTCAGGATGCAAACCCGCAAGCCGATATGATGGTCAGTGTTATGCAGATGGTAACCTCGGCCATGGAAAAACAACAAGAAGCGTTCCTGAAAATGTTGGAAGATAGAGATGTCAGTCTTCGGAGGCCGGAGGTAGTGGAAGAGAACGCGGTAGCCGGCTCGGGTGGTACTGGGGGCGAGAACCGTACTGAGGGAGTGGTGGTCTTAGAGAAAGGGCAAACAAGAAAGGGTTGCTCATATAAGTCCTTCATGGGGTGTAAACCGCCAGAGTTCGCCGGGGCCGATGATCCCGTGGCTTGCATGAAATGGTTGAGGGAAATTGAGCAGGCCTTCAGGGCTTGTGGATGTGACAAGAGTCAGAAGGTAAATTTTGGCTCGCAAATGCTTCGAGGTGCAACCTTGATTTGGTGGGATGTTCACACCACTACCATGCATAGGGGAAACCGTTTTAGCAAAGATGTCTTGGGCTACGTTTAAAGAGAAAGTTATGGAAGAGTATTGTAACGAACAAGAAATGGATTTGATCGAGGAAGAGTTCCGAGCTCTATCAAAAGGGGAACGGACGGTGAAAGAGTATACCCGTCTCTTCATGGATAAGCTAAATCTAGTGGGGCACGTGGCCCCGACCGAGAAAGATAAGATAAAAGCCTACTTGAAGGGCCTACCTGCGTATATGGGGAATAGAGTCCGCAATTCTAAAGCCACAAATCTTCGGGAGTATATTGAGGAAGCAAAGATAATGGAAAGGGTCTACGCCAAGGACCAAGAAGAGAAGGCAAAGACCGCGGAAAAGAGGAAGGGAGAGACGCCGCCAAGTTCGTTCAAGAAACTGAGGTTTCAACCTAACGCTAGAAGCTTTGATAATCGCCGGGAGGCGAAATGGTGTTCTAAGTGCAAAAATAAGCACTTTGGTCCTTGCAACTCCAATCAAGTCTCGTGTTAATTACAAGTGTGGAAAGCTGGGTCACACAAGTCTAAACTGTCCCATGCCAGGGACCCTCTGTTATGAGTGCAAGGAGTCGGGTCACATAAAGAGGGACTGCCCTAAGCTAAGGGGTGGAGCGAGAGGAGGAAACCCACCAACTCAACCAAGGAAGGAATCTTTCCCTAAGGCTCAAGGGAGGGCCTTTCAAATGTCGAGAGAGGAAGCGAAGGAGACCGCTGACGTGGTTTCGGGTACGTTCTTACTCAACTCCCTTGCTGCTAAGGTGCTATTTGATTCCGGTGCAAACTCCCTTACCCACTAGTACTCTTAGCGATGCATTAGTAGTAGAAATAGCGAACGGGGAACGAGTGATCCTACGTGAAGTGTTGTAAAGGTGTCATCTAGATATTAGTGGGGAACTCTTCGAAGTGGACCTATTTCCTATGGCAATTGGGAGCTTCGATGTGGTAATTGGGATGGACTGGTTGTCGCGTCACAAGGCAGAAATCTTATGCTCAAAGAAGCTGATCCGATTACCGACCGCGAGCGGGGGGTTTGTTTTTGTCTACGGGGAGAAGCGTAAGGGTGAAGTGGCTCTTATTTCTTCCATCAAGGCAAGTAAGTGTCTTGCGAAGAATTTCCCTTCATTCCTCGCCTACGTGTTGGATGCTAAAGCAGAGAAGAAAAAGATTGAAGAGGTTCGAGTCGTTAGCGAGTATCCAGACATCTTTCCTGACGATCTTCCGGGTTTGCCGCCCGACCGTCAAGTAGAATATAGAATCGATCTAGTTCCAGGGGCAGCGCCGATTGCCCATGCACCGTACCGTCTTGCTCCGACCGAAATGCAAGAGGTGATGACTCAACTCCAAGAGTTGTTAGAGAATGGATTCGTGAGGCCGAGTTCCTCGCCTTGGTGTCAGGATCTGATTCTTAACAAGAATAATGAAACTCAGAAACAATATTAAAGAAGTTGCGGAAAAACACTTTAATATTCAAACTATCAATGTAACAGTAAAATAGAAATCACAACTTGTAAACTTTATTGAATGATTAAAGTTACAAGCTTTCAAAACAAAACCTCAATCTTGATGAACAAGCTCACCAAGATGAATTCTACTTCTCTAGAATTAGAATTGTAAACCTTGAGGTTAATTCTCTCTCTAAACAAAAACTTAGAAACAAAATACTCATCTATCAAACTATTCTATACTATATAAACAAAGATTGAATACAAGATAATTACAAAACATAAAAGATCTTCAGTATATTCTTTCATAATTATCTTCAACCTTCCATGTTTATCTTCAACCTTGATCTGCGCGTATCTTTATTATCACATAAGCAGTATTAAGTCATAGCAGAATTAATACTCTGAACAGTACTATTCTTCACCAACAACATTAACCCTTTGAGCAGTATTAATCTCCAGCAGTACTAACTACTAGCAGTACTAACTACTAGCAGTACTAACTCTCCAAGCAGTACTAACTATTCAAGTAGCATCACTAACTCTTTAAGCAGTATTAATTCTACTAGCAGTAGTAATCTTGATAGCCTGGCAGTAGTAATCACTTAGACAAATCTTCAGTTCCCAACTATCTCCCCCTAACTTGACTTTTAGAGAAGAGAAGTCAAGTTCTTCAGATGCTCCCAAAACTCCATACCTCATAATCCTATATCAGGATTCAACCCCAAACTTTGATTAATAATTCTCTGAATCAAATATCTTGCCATTGCAGAATCTGGTGCACAACCAAGCTTCTTCTTCAACATAGCATGCAACTTTAACCTGCTATGGTTGTAAACTCTATCCACTAGGAAGTATTCAAAGTGACTTGTATCCATAGCCAATGCATATACTCCACTTCTTTCATACAAAGTCCAGTTGTTGATGGTTTTGAACACATTTCTGATGACATGCTGAACTTCCTCTGGCTTGAACAACATGCATAGATACTCCATCACCAGTTTTGTAAGTGGTATCCTTGGAGCTTTCAGCTTATCAGCATATAGTTTCATCCCCACCTCAAACATTTCCTCTAAATCAGATCTGGAGCATACTCTTACTATCTTGGCCCAAGTAGGATACACTTCAAACTTTTCATCTTTCCTTTTCAGCTTGATATACTCCTTTCCATCTACTTCCATGGTATCCCAGTGAATAATCTCAGGAGGCTTGACACCAACTTGTTCAGCTGTTATAGGCTCAGGCACCTTTTCCATCACCACCATGTACATATTCACATCATAAGTACTTGATGGTTCTTCCTGAGATTGAGCTTTCTTTTCTTCAGACTTAGGTGCCCTTTCTTCTTCATCTACCTTTTGTTCAGCTTCTTCCTCAGCCACTCTAGGTTTCTTAACAAGTTTTCTTCTTGCCATCATTTTTGTTGTTTTCAAAGTCTTCAAACTTTCACCTAGAGTAGCTTCCTTCTTTGGAGTTTCTTGATCATCAGGAAAGGGTTTTTCTATTAGAATGTCATGTCTTTCTTTCATCCTCTTTTCCACTTCAACTCTTGGTTGGTCATTCCCTTGTATCTTAGTCATCTCTGCATCATACAACCCTTTGATTTGTTCAAATGACATCTTTGAGAACATTTCCTTTTTGACTCCCACAACACCTTTGAGGAAAGTGATCATCTTCTTTCTCTCTTGAGTGCCAAGGTAGGTCTTTGAAGGTTGCCTCTTCTTTGTACCCACTTTAATCATTACTGTCTTCTTTGGAATTTCAGATCTCTTCTGTGCCATCTCTGTTGCCAAACTCTGTTGATATACTTCATTAAGCTCTGTAGCTAGAGCTCTTGCCATCTCCCTATCTTTCTCCACTTGAACTATTTCTGCTTGCTCAAGTTCTGCTTGAATCTTCTTAGCCAAAGCTTCATCTGACTCAATCAACTTTTGCTTTTTAAGTGGTTGGTCAGATTCCACTATCTTGGCTTTGCCTTTATCCTTGCTTGCTACCTTCTCAACACTTGCTTTCTTGATAACCTCACCCTTTTCTTTGATGACAACTCCTTTGGCCTTTGAAGTGACCTTGGGAGTATCATGTTTAGCTTTGATTAGAGCTTCAGCTATCTCAATTTCTTCCAGATTTCTGCTAATGAGGTCAGATAATACCTCTTGAACAATTTCTGCAGCTTCATTTGTTTCAGAAGCATTAACTGTTTCTACTGCTTTTTCTGTTACTGCTGCTTCTTCAAACACTGAATCTTTTTCTACTGCTTGTTCATCAAACTCCCCCTCAACTCCATGTATCTCCCTCTCCAAGTTGACCTCAGCTTCTGACTCCCCCTTTTTGGGAGCATCATCCACTGGGTTCCTTCTTCTGAGCACAAACCTTTGCTTCTTCTTCTTTTGAACCACCTTCTGGACCAACTTCTTTAAGCTGCTGATCTCTTCTTGTTGGTTGATGATGACTTTCTTGAGTTCATTGACAACCTTCTTTTGAGCATCCAGTTCAGTTGCCATTTTGGACATGGCAGAAATCAATTCATGGTAGTCATATATATCCTCACCTTCTCCAAGAGTGTTACCCCCTTTTGATGGATCATTGGAACTTTTAGTAGTAGAGGTCTTCTGCCTAGTAGAAGCACCTTCCACCCCCTTGGTTTCTTGGCACCTGGGACTTTTGGATGATTGCTCACCCAAAGTTTCCATGGGGAAGGTCTTAATGATGTTACCACTGTCCTCCTCTGTGCTAGCAAGAGTAGTGGCAACCTTCTTACCCACATGCTCATGCATCTCCTCAGTGAGCACCTCCTTGGGGTTGGGAGACACCCCAGTGGTTTCCCTATTGATATTCTCTAATGGAGAATGCTCCATTAGAGGGATTTAAGGCTCTGGGTTTGAAGGAGGTACAACAAGGGAAGGAGCCTTGTGTACCTTTCTCTTAGTATAAGTTTTGGTTAAAACTGGTGTTGGTTTAAGAACACGGGACTGAGGAAGTGATATAGTGGTTGAAGGTTGGGTTTGACTCTCAGTGGGATGGTCTAGTGAGGGCCTTGACCCTGATGCCATACCTTCTTGGTTGTGGGACACCACCATCATTGTAGAGAACAATGGGGTGTCAACTCCTTCCGAGTCCTTCGCAGATCTTTTCATATTTGAAAAGACCTTGCCCTTAGGGATTTTAGGTACATATACCTCATTAAACTGAGGTATATCCGTCAATTCAGTGGTTATAACTGCCTGGACAAATCTTGGATACATATAGAAACTCTTTTTATTGTCCAAGTTTGACACAAGGTCATTGAAAATCATTTTGGAGAAATTATACTTTCTGGCAGTGGACAAGCAGACCAAAGAATAAGCAATGGTACTGCTGAACCGACTCCATCCAGTAGTTTTTCTAGAAATACAGTGCATAAGGTTATGAACAAAGAACCGCCATTGGGAAGAAAAGTTATCTTTGTAAAATTTGAAAACACCCTGTTGGCCTTCATACCCCATTCTTGTGAGATTGGAAAACAAGTCCTCATTAGGGATAGAAGTAATACCTGAGGCATCGTCTAGTTGTAGACTGATGCGAATGACCTCTTCAGTGACTATCAAGGATTTGTCACACACCCTTGTCTTGATGAACTGCACACCGTTTTCAGTAACAACGGTGGCATTGGCCCAAAATTGCTTCTGGTGCTCGATGAAAATTGGTGGTGACACAGTAAGAGCATAGGCTATGTGACTGGACTTGAGAAAATCAACGATTTGATGAAATCCAGCAGCCTGCTGAGGCTTTTGAAGCATTGCGATCTCATTGTGTTCATCAATAAATTCCATGGATGTCATCGGTCTTGAGGATACTGGACTGAAACACACTTGTTGCTTGAGAGAAAAGAGTTAGAGAGAAGATGAACAGTATTCAAAGAGTCATTGTGAGCTTTTAGGCGGGCAAATAGGGTATTTATATGATTCAGTAAAGAAGCAGTATTAACCCTATTTTCAGTTAAAGCAGTACTAACCCACTGGCAGTATTAACTGAGAGCAGTATTAACTGAGAGCAGTATTAACTGAAAGCAGTATTAAGTGAAAGCAGTATTAACTAACTAGCAATATTAACGAACTAGTAGTATTAACTAACTAGCAGTATTAACTTATACCTGAAGTAGTAACTCAGACTAGCAGTAGTAATAATGAACCTGCAGTAGTAACTTTGCACTGGCAGCATTAACTATACTTACATTGTTGAAGCTTGTGTTAGTCTGAGCAGGGTAATAAACTTCCTGAGAAAGATGATTAGTAGCACCAAAACAAATAACAGGTATACAAGCACTTTTTAAACATGAGCTCATTCAGAGTTGATCATGCCCACACTTGTGACCAAGAAAGTGAATCTACCCACATCAAAAGCTTTAGTGAATAGATCAGCAAACTGGTTATCAGTATGAGCTTTAGCAACTTGAATAAGCTTCTTTTCATTGCAGTCTCTAATAAAGTGATACCTGATTTCGATGTGCTTTGTTTTGGAGTGCTTGACTGGATTGTTAACAATGCTAATAGCACTGCTATTGTCTATGAAGATTGAAGTGTGAATAAAGGTTACTCCATAGTCCAACATTTGATTTTGATTCCATAGAACCTGAGAGCAGCAACTTGCAGCAACAATGTACTCAGCTTCTGTTGTGGATAAGGACACTGTGGTTTACTTCTTACACTACCAAGATACTAGTCTTGCACCCAAAAGCTGACATCCTCCTGAAGTAGACTTTCTATCCATATTATTACCACCCAAGTCACTGTCTGAATATGCAATCAAGTCAAAAGTAGATTCATAAGGATACCAAAGACCTAATCTAGGTTTCCCTCTTAAGTATCTGAAAATCCTCTTAACAGCTTGAAGATGTGACTGCTTTGGCTTGACTTGGAATCTGGCACACACACACACTAGAAACATGATATCTGGTCTTGAGGCTATGAGATACATGAGAGATCCAATCATTGATCTATAAAGATGGACATCAACATCCTCCCCCTCAAGATCAACTGTGATCTGTTTGTGTGTTTCCATTGGTGTGCTTGCTGGCTTTGAGTCTGATAGACTATATTTATCTAGGATGTCTTTCACATACTTTGATTGACTTATGAAAATCCCATCTTTCTGTTGTTTCACTTGAAGCCCAAGGAAGAAAGTAAGTTCACCCATTGAACTCATTTTGAAGCTCTTGTGCATCAACTCTTCAAAGTCTCTACACATCTGATCTTTTGTGGATCCAAAGATGATGTCATCCACATAGATCTGAACAAGTAGGATGTCCTTTTTTCTTCTTTTGATGAAAAGGGTCTTGTCAATGATTCCCCTTTCAAACCCATTTTCCAAGAGATAGGTAGACAGAATATCATACCATGCTCTTGGGGCTTGATGTAGACCATAGAGTGCTTTCTTAAGTTTGTACACTCTGTTAGGATATGATGGGTTTTCAAATCCAGGGGGCTGACAGACATATACTTCTTCATCAATTGTTCCATATAGAAAGGCACTCTTTACATCCATTTGATATACCTTGAACTGCATATATGAGGCATAGGCTAGAAATAGTCTAATTGCCTCTACTCGTGCAACTGGAGCAAAGACTTCCTCATAGTCTATACCTTCTTCCTGAGTGTACCCTTGTGCCACTATCCTTGCTTTGTTTCTGATTACTATTCCTCTCTCATCCTTTTTATTTATGAAAATCCACTTGGTGCCAATTGCTCTATGACCTTTTGGAAGGTCCACCAAGTCCCAAACATCTTGCAATTTAAACTGAAGTAACTCTTCTTGCATGACTTCTATCCAACTTGAATCTTTCATTGCATCATAAGCCTTCTGACAGGCCCTATTTGTGTACCTTAGGGTGAGACAGATAATACCAAAAAGCAAGTATACAAATTGGTACTATGTCGCCTTTCAAGTAATAAAAGTGGTAAAATACCAGATATCGTCCCACAGAGATTGGATTAAAAAGTGTGTTAAAAGTATAATGAAAGATGAGATTTCAGATGACGAATTTGAAGAAATATTTTTGAAGGTTGGTTAACACAGATCTAAATGAACAGGAATAAACGAGAAGCAAGGGTGTAAGACTTTTTATGGTATATGAATCCAAAATCCAGCAGGTCAATGCTGTTAACTCAAGATCTAAAGATTCTAGAGAGAGAAAGCTAGAGAGAGAAAGTGAATGTGGAGCCAAAAGTAGTTATGTATATAAGATATGAAATATAATCTCCTCAATTAAAAACAACTAAGACAAGGGCTTATATACCCACAAGGTAAAATAAATACAAAGGTTACAACTAAAAAAGATCTAACAATCTCCCCCTTTGTAACCTTTGGCACCGAGCTCTAAAATCAAGAAAATCTTATGATATCCACTTGAGCTTCAAGGCGACGTAAAGCATTTCGAAAATTGATTCGGTCTTGAATTACATCAATTGCCTTCTCCAATCTCAATAACTCCTTGTTTCCTTCCTTTTGTGGATAAAAATTGAATCTCTGTTTGTTTGCCACATTCTGCTTTTCATAATTCAACTTCTGAATTAGATGCATCTTGATAAGCTTCAAAGTTCCATCAGAATACTTGCAGACTTCTTCAAATCTCATAAAACAATGACGACCCTTCAAGTTTCTGTATACCACACCATATGGTTCATCAACAACAGTATATAATAAGAAACTTTCAATGTTATTGAGCTTCTGTTTTGGCTTGTGCAAGTTGACCGTAGGTTGATGATTTTCAACACCCAACTGAAAGTCAAATAAGCTATAAAAGCGAATTGTTCTGATAATATGTCTTCTGACAGTGTTGAAGGCTCTATTCATATCATCTGATCGTTCATTGAGAGAGCTGAAGAAATTGAATAGAAACTCAATATCATCCACATGAACTTCATTAAAATCTGCTTCTGTGAAGGTATAGTCTTTGCAGTCTCTTCGTTGAACAGTGAAATTAGAAACCCAGATGTTGAATATGTTGAACATGGAAACACATTTAACTTGTACAATTCCCTTCTCAGAATATACTGTTTCTTTCCCTTGTCTCAAATACCTCATGGCCATCAAATAGTTCTGTTTAACAAGATCAGACTCTTTTTCAATGCCCAAGAAAAACTCAATACTCAACGCAGTCTTGTGTTTCACAAAAATACTTCGGTGAGTATCTTCAAGGTATACATTTCGAAACACCTGTCTCATATCTCTAGCCTCAAACCTTTGTCGTCTATGCTCCCTTGAAATAAGAATTCCTGAAGATCTAAGGTTTTCTGGAATAAAATCAGGAGCCATATAATTAGGATCAACTGACTTACCAGATTTACTTGTTGGAGCACGAGGAATCTTGGTAGGTGGAATCACAACTGGAATAGACACATTAGAAACAATTGTTGGAGGCTCAGAGACAACTGATGTAGAAGATATAAGAGTTGTAGAGACAACCAGAGGATTTGAAACTGCTTCAGACTGAATCTGAGAAGAATCATCTTGTGGAGAATTCTGTTCATCGTGAAAAGGGAATCTAACTTCTTGAGATGAAAGATCTGCATACAATACATCAGCATCACTATCATCATCTTCTTCTTCTTCTTCTTCTTTGACTTTCCAAAAGCTTTCAAACTTGACATCAATTTCATTTTCAAAATCCACATCAATAATATTTTCGTAAGATGCTCTGAAATTCTCAAACGCTTCAGCCTCAGTCATATTCACAGATTTTGGTATAACAGAAGAAACTGGCTCAGAATCTGGATCAACATAAAGTACCAGCTGTAAATTGTTTTCTGTAGAAATGTCAGTCTCTGGAAGATTTACTTTGCTCAACATGTCTTCAAACATAGACTGCATTTCTGTTTCTGCTTCTTTAGGCTTTTCTTTATCAGCAGAGCATGTTTCACTTGGAGCAGTTTCTGCTTTATTTTCTTTAGAAAGATCAGCTGCAGATTCATCCAAGCGTCTCTTTTTATCCCCCTCATGATCAGGTTGAGAATCATCATGATCATGTGAACGCTTGTTAGATGGTCCAGCTTCAGCACGACACGAGACATTTGGAACCTGCAAGTGTTGAGCAATAGCAAAAACAGTGGATTGCAATTGACCCAAACCTAACTGTACCTCATCTCTAAATTTCTCAAAGTCTGATCGTAAAGCAGAGAGAGAATCTTCAGTTGTAGGTGGTCGAAATGATGGCTGAAAAGATCTGAGAAGAGACAAAAGATCGATCGACTGTTGATTTGCTGGAGCCATAGATGCAAGTCGAGCTCTTAAGTGCTCAGCTACTTCCTGAACAGAAAGACCATCAA
The DNA here is from genome assembly GCA_954870635.1 of Arctium minus. NCBI lineage: Eukaryota > Viridiplantae > Streptophyta > Magnoliopsida > Asterales > Asteraceae > Arctium > Arctium minus. The sequence continues at coordinate 93,076,381 of OX941087.1, forward strand.
TACGAGGGCCTGCAGGAGTAGAAGAGGAAGATACACCCGCAAAAGTTGATGACATAGTAGCATATGAAGCCATTTGGGCAGAAGAAGATAGACGAACCGATGACATAGTAGATGACGAAAAGATCGGTGCAGATAGTGAAGGTGCAGAACCCAGAGCTGTTGAATGAGAAAGATGAAGTTCTATAGGTTTGCCGGTCAACAACTGTGGAGGGATAATAGAAGGATCAATATTTGACAGATTTCCTTGCAGAAACGCCTCCATCCTGGCTAATTGAGTATCTCTTTCTGCATCCATAGAAGCCTTTGTTGTCCGTAGAAGATTATGAACAATGTCTAGTTTTGAAGAAGAGTGCAAACCAGAAGAATTGGACACCATAGCCAATGCTGAATCAGTGGTAGATACAACAACAGTAGAAGATTCATGAGCAGCAGAAAATTTCTTCAGTGAAAGATCAAGCTCGTCTACAACAAGATGGCCAACACTTGGATTTATTGGAACAGACTCATCATCAGAACCTTCTTGATTGGATTGAAAATCAACAAACTCTTGATTATCATCATCAGCATGTAATTCCTCAAGTTCATCTTCAATGACAAAGTGAATATCTGAACCTGATTCAGGGAATGCCTGTTGTTGTTTCTGAATTTGCTCTGCAACTTCTTGAACTTCATCAACATGTTCCTCTGCAACCTGATTTTGAACTTGTCGTTGTAATTGAACAACTTGAGCATCTGCATCAGCATTCTCTGCCTGTGGAATCTCGTAATCATGATCTAGCATGTATTCGACCACAACTTCATTTTTCAAATCTGCATAATTCACGATAAGACTTGCTGGAATGGGCATCCATTGATCTTCATTCGTAAACGTATGCTTTTGAATCTGGAAGTATTTACACTGATAATCGGCAATGCGAGGCCACTGTGTGCGAGCAGGAAAATTCTCTGTGCTATCCATAATGCTCCGAACAAAGATCTTCAAAAATCGCAAAAACGGCACAAACTTTCTCCTATTGTTTGTCGCTTTAGCATATACAACTTCTGAAAGACCAGTCCAGATGGCCAAAGTATAATCGATATGAAGATCGTGAATAACACAGTAGAATAGCTTCAGAATCGGCATGCTTGTGCTATCTGTACCAGTAGCCTTTGAAGTTAAGCACCGATTGAATATAGAGAAGAAATCATACCAGTGAGGTGGAAGCTTAGCCTTGTGAAACTGAGTCACTTTCCTGAGTTCACCATTATAACCAAGTGCAATAATGCCATCAAGAACAGTTTGATCAGAAGGGAACGGATCATAAGCAACTTTGCCTGGTCTGGAATCAGGGCCTGGAAATTGTAGAAGCACACGTAACCTTCTGAAAGTAAGCCGAGATTCAAAATGATCGACATTTATCAGGAAATGTGGAGGATTTACTTTATCATTCTTTGTAATATAGTGCCAGGCTTGCTGAACATATACCTCAGGAACATCAACTGTTTTTGTCAACGCATAAACAAGGGGATGTCCTCTTAAAATTTCTTTCACCACACCACGTATGTTCAGATGTGTTGGGAACTGAAGAAAAACTCAAGTATGGTTAATGCTGCTGGTTCAGAGTTAATACTGCTAGAAGACTTAAAGGTTAATACTGCTGAGTGTTACTACTACTAGTAGTTAATACTGCTAGTCAAAGTTAGTGCTGCTTGAACAAAGTTAGTACTGCTTAGCTAGTTAGTACTGCTAGTGGTTAGTACTGCTTAGTAGTTAATGCTGCTAGAAGGAAGTTAATGCTGCTGAAGATTAATACTGCTTATATGATGAAGATTCGTATGAAAGGATATACATGGAAGCTTAGAGATATACATAGAAGATATACTGAAGATATTTTATTTATTGTAATTATATTTGTATTCAGTATATATATTGTATTGTTTAGAATAGTTAGATAACTTTTGGTTTTCATTCTTTTAGAGAAAAACAACCTCAAGGCATAGATCCTAATTCTAGAGAAGTAGAATTCGTATTGGTGAGCCTGTTCATCAATATTGAGGTTGAGTGATTAATCTTGTAACTTCAAAGCATTCAATAAAAGTTTACAGTTTGTTCTTCATATTTTCTGTATTGATTTACTGTTTAATTGAATATCAAAGTGTTATTCCGCAAACTTCTTTGATATTGTTTCTGAGAATTAATTCTTGTTGAGAATTCGATCCTGACAAGTGGTATCAGAGCCTGATTTCTCAGAAACAACTATTTATCATGGAAAATCTTGCAGAATCAAGCAGTACTTTGGTCTCAAAGGTTCCAATGCTTAGACCCAATGAATTCGATATGTGGAAGATCATAATCAAGCAGTACATACTCCTCACTGACTATTCTATGTGGGACATCATAGAGAATGGTCCTTCTGAAGCAGGAAAGATTGGTGCAGATGGAAAGAGAACTCCACCAAAAACTGATGCAGAAAGAAAGATCAGACAGACAGAGATGAAAGCCTTGAGCACCTTGCTCTTGGCTATTCCCAATGAATATCAACATCAGTTCTGTAACTGCACTGATGCAGAGATGCTCTGGAATGCTCTGGAGAAGAGATTCTCTGGTACCAAAAGTACCAAGAGAAATCAGAAAGCCATTCTGAAGCAACAATATGAGAACTTTATGTCAACCAAGAATGAGTCCATGACTCAAACTTTTGACAGGTTCAACAAACTTATTGGTGAACTAGCTACAGTGGGAGTACAAATTGATCAAGATGATCTGAACAGAAAGTTTCTAAGGTCCTTGAGTGATGAATGGACCATGTATACTGTATCTTTCAGACAGAATGATCAACTGGAAGAAAAGGAACTTGATGATCTTTATAATGATCTAAGAGTTTTTGAATCTGAGGTAGAGGCTAAAAAGAGGCCTTCTGGGTATGTTCACAATGCTGCACTCCTTTCAGCATCAACTGATTCTACTTCCAACCTTGAATCAGTTAGTACTGCCAATGGAACAAACCAAGAGAAAGGCACTGAAACTGTGTTTGAGGCCTTTCTGGCAAGTCATGGAAACTCTTCTCTCATTAATGATGACTTGGAACAACTCAATCCAGATGATCTTGAAGAGATGGATATTAAATGGCAGATGGCCATGCTCTCCATGAGAGTTAAAAAGTTCATCAAAAGAACTGGGAGGAACAACTTCTCCCAAAGAAGAGAAGATGTAGCAGGATTTGACAAGTCCAAGGTGGAATGTTACAAATGCCATCAAAAGGGACACTTTGCTAGAGAATGCAGAAGTGGAATGTCTCAGAATAACAACCACCAACAAGCTCAATCTGGAAGCTTCAACAGAAACTCTGCACAAGCCCTTGTCTCTCAACAAGGTATGGGGTTTGATTGGAGTGATCAAGCTGAAGAGGCTATTCAGAATCAAGCTCTAATGGCAGAGGTGTCTGATCTCCCTACAGAGGTAACTTCCAATCTTTGCTCTCAAAATTGCATTAACACTGTTAAAAGGTATAGGGATCACAACCAGAACATGAGTGATGACCTTAAGAGATTGGAAAAAGACATAAAAGATTATGTGAGGATTGTTGAGAGATTTGAAGAACAGATTAAGGGTTTTCAAGCTAATGAGCTTCAACACTCTTATGACACAAATTACTGGAAGTGGGAGAAGAATGACTTAAAGCTTCAACTGACCAGATCTAAAGAAGAAAGTGAAAAGCTAAGAGGAGAGCTAGCTAAAGTCAAACTTGATGTAGAAAAGTTTTCTAATGCTTCCAAAGCAATGGATTCTTTGTTACAAACTCAGATTCATGATAAACTGAGAAGAGGTATAGGGTACAATACCACACCACCACCCTATAACAACAACTACATCCCTCCTAGTTCAGAGTTGTTAGAAACAAAGGATAGGAAGGATCTACCTAAGGGAGCCACTGAAATAGATCCCTTAGATGAAGTGGTTGTTAAGGATAAAACTGAGAAAGAAGTTGTCAAGGATAAGGACAATACTGTGAGTGGTGAGATTCCTAAAGAAAATCATATTATCACCAATGAGGGATGTGGAAAGCACTGGATCAAGTCCAAAGAGATATAAAAGACTGAGGGAAAGAACAAGAAGGTTCACTATAAGCAGACCACTGTTGTGAACCCTATTCCTTGCAAACAATGTGTATGCAATAAATTTGAGCCCCAAAAACATGATAAACCAAGGGGAAATCAGAGAAACTGGAACAATCATTGGGCACAAAAACAAGGGGTTGATCTAAAAAAAATTATTAATAGACCAAAACCCTGTTTTATCTGTGGAAAGCTGAACCACATTGCCAAATACTGTTACTTTAATCCTATGAACCAAAGGATAAATTTTCAAAGACCTACTCAAAAATCCTTTGGTTATAGGAAGAAAGAAAAGAACCATGTGGCTAAGAAAGTTGTTAAATCTAAAAGCCACATGAAGAGACAGAATGTGGAAGATAATGTCAAGATGTGGATTCCAAAATGTACTAAAACTGTTAGTGCTGCTACTACAAATAGTGCTGCTAACAGTGATAGTACTGCTAGAAGCAATACTGTCAAACCTGTTAGTACTGCTAACTCTGTTAGTACTTCTAAAGATAGTGCTACTGCTAGTATTAGTGCTGCTAATCCAATAATCTTGACAAAGTATTCAAATACTAAGTGTTCTGATTTTAAAAATCTTGCCAAGAAAGAATGCAAGTACTTTGATGAGAAAGGGGTACCCAAGACCACTTTGGCTTGGGTTCCTAAATCATACTAATTGATCTATCTAATGTGCAGGGCAACCAACAGCTCAAGGGAAAGAGCATTTGGCATGTTGATAGTGGTTGCTCTAGGCACATGACAGGCAACATGTCATGCCTTCAGGATTTCAAGTATATCAATGGAGGACATGTTGCATTTGGAGACAATCTTACTGGTGGTAAGATAAGTGGAAAAGGTAATGTCACCAAAGGTAAGATGACATTTGAGGATGTCTACTATGTTGATCAATTAAAGTACAACCTGTTAAGTGTATCACAGGTTTGTGACAAACAACATAGTATATTATTTACAAATACTGAGTGTATGATCCTTGCTCCAGGGTTCAAGGTAGTTGATGAAAGCATGATACTACTTAGAACTCCAAGGAAGGACAATGTTTACTGTCTTGATATGGACAATGTTGATAGTGATTCATCTCTAAATTGTCTTGTTTCAAAAGCTTCTGTAGATGAATCCTCTCTATGGCACAGAAGGATGTGTCACATAAATTTCAAAACTATGAACAATCTTGTTAAAAATAACCTTGTAAGAGGGTTACCTTCAAAAGTCTTTTCATGTGATGATCATTGTGTTGCTTGTCTTAAAGGCAAACAACACAAAACTTCTCATAAGTCCAAAGAGTTAAATTCTATTTCTACTTGTCTCCAGTTATTGCATATGGATCTGTTTGGTCCTACAAATGTTATGAGTATAGGCAAGAAATCTTACTGCTTGGTCATTGTTGATGATTACTCCAGATTTACTTGGGTATATTTTTTAAGGACTAAGGAAGAAACAAGTGGTCTTATCAAATCCTTTATTCTAAGAATTGAAAACCAAACTAATCAAAGAGTAAAAGTCATTAGATCAGATAATGGAACTGAGTTTAAAAATCATGATCTAAACACCTTTTGTGAAGAGAAAGGTATTGAGAGGCAATATAGTGCTCCTAGGACTCCTCAACAGAATGGTATTGCTGAAAGGAGGAATAGAACACTAATAGAGGCTGCTAGATCTCTGTTGGCTGATTCAAAATTGCCAATTACCTTCTGGGCTGAAGCAGTTAATACTGCTTGTTATGTCCAAAACAGAGTTCTAGTGGTCAAGCAAAAGAACAAGACCCCATATGAGCTTTTAAATAACAGAAAACCTTTTATTGGTTTCTTCAAACCTTTTGGGTGTCCTTGTACAATTCTAAATACCAAATCTCACTTAGGTAAGTTTGATAGCAAAGCAGATGATGGATTTCTTGTTGGATATTCATCTCAGAGTAAGGCCTACAGAGTTTTTAACTCATCTTCTAGAATAATTGAAGAAAGTGACAATGTCAAATGCAATGAGAACACACCAAATCCTGTTGGGTCTGGACCTCAGTGGCTATTTGACATTGATTCACTAACTAATTCTTTTGGTTTCAGTAGTGATGATTCTACAGGAACAAGATGTGGAGGATCAGGGATCACACAAGTCTCAGAAAGTATATCTAAATCTGTGATATTTCCCATACCCACAGTGAATTCTGTTGAAGACTGTGAAAAGGAATCATTTACTGGACCAAATCAGAGTGAAGAAGAAACTAGAGATGAGGAGACTCAAGAAAATAAAGAATCAGAAGTGGCTTCTGAAAACACTTCAGTTGAGTTGCATGACTCTAATCTAGAGGCTGGACTGAATGAAGAACCTAGTCATAACACCAGAGTTCAAAAGAATCATCCTCCACAGCTGGTAATAGGAGATATCTCTTCTCCTATGATGACTAGAAATCAAAGCAGGCTTCAAGAAATGCAAGATCAACAGCATACAGTCCTTTCTTGTTTTCTATCACAGCTTGAGCCTAAAAAGGCACATGATGCTATGAAAGAATCTAGCTGGATAGAAGCAATGCAAGAGGAACTGTTACAGTTCAAGCTACAAGATGTATGGGATCTAGTAGACCTTCCTAAAGGTCACAGAGCAATTGGCACAAAGTGGATTTTCATAAACAAGAGAGATGAAAGAGGTATTGTCATAAGGAACAAAGCAAGGCTGGTGGCTCAAGGCTATACTCAAGAAGAGGGTATAGACTATGAAGATGTTTTTGCACCTGTGGCTAGGATAGAAGCCATCAGACTATTCCTAGCCTATGCTTCCTACATGAAATTCAAAGTCTATCAAATGGATGTAAAAAGTGTTTTTCTCTATGGATCAATTGAAGAAGAAGTATATGTCTGTCAACCACCAGGGTTTGAAAACCCAAGCTATCCAGACAGGGTATACAAATTAAAGAAAGCACTTTATGGACTACATCAAGCTCCAAGAGCATGGTATGACACTCTGTCATCCTATCTCTTGGAAAATGACTTTGAAAGAGGAGTCATTGATAAGACTCTATTTATCAAAAGAAAGAAGAAGGATATCTTGCTGGTCCAAATCTATGTTGATGACATTATCTTTGGATCTACAAGAAACAACATGTGCAAGGAGTTTGAGGATTTAATGCATCAAAGGTTCAAAATGAGTTCCATGGGGGAACTTACTTTCTTCCTTGGACTCCAAGTTCAACAGAAGTCAGATGGCATTTTCATATGTCAATCCAAGTATGTGCAGGATATTCTAACCAAGTTTGGTTTCTCAGAATCAAAACCTGCCAGCACACCTATGGAAACACACAAGCAGATCACAGCAGATCTTGAGGGGGAGGATATGGATGTGCATCATTATAGATCCATGATTGGCTCTCTCATGTATCTCACAGCATCAAGGCCAGATATAATGTTTCCAGTCTGTGTATGTGCAAGATTTCAAGTTAGGCCAAAGCAATCTCACTTTCAAGCTGTTAAGAGGATATTCAGATATCTCAAAGGGCAACCCAGATTGGGACTTTGGTATCCTCATAACTCACCTTTTGACCTAATAGCATACTCAGACAGTGATCTAGGTGGGGCAAACTTGGACAGAAAATCTACTTCTGGAGGATGTCAGTTTTTGGGTGCTAGACTAGTCTCATGGCAGTGCAAGAAACAAACCACAGTATCCACATCTACAACAGAGGCAGAGTACATAGCAGCTGCAAGTTGCTGTTCTCAAGTCTTATGGATCCAGAATCAAATGTTGGATTATGGGGTAACCTTTCTACACACTCAAATCTTTATTGACAACAGCAGTGCTATTAGCATTGTAAATAATCCAGTCAAGCACTCAAAGACAAAGCACATTGAAATCAGGTATCACTTTATAAGAGATTGTAATGAAAAGAAACTTATTCAAGTTGTCAAAGTTCACACTGATAATCAGTTTGCTGATCTATTCACTAAAGCTTTTGATGTGGGTAGATTCACTTTCTTGGTAACAAGTGTGGGAATGATAAACTCTGAATAATCTCCTTCTCAAAAAGTGGTTTTATATCTGTATAGTATTCTTGGTGTTACTAATCTTCTTTTTCAGGATATGCATAGCAGTACTCAGTGTTTAGCAAGTTTAAAAGGAGTAAGTGTAGTTAATACTGCTAGTAGTTAATACTGCTAGTAGTTAATACTGCTAGTAGTTAATACTGCTAGTAGTTAATACTGCTAGTAGTTAATACTGCTAGTAGTTAATACTGCTTTCAGTTAATACTGCTAGTAGTTAATACTGCTAGTGGTTAATACTGCTAGTAGTTAATACTGCTAGTGGTTAATACTGGTAGTAGTTAATACTGCTAGTGGTTAATACTGCTAGTAGTTAATACTGCTAGTGGTTAATACTGCTAGTAGTTAATACTGCTTTCAGTTAATACTGCTAGTAGTTAATACTGCTCTAGGTTAATACTGCTTATATTCCGAATACTATAAATACTCTTTGCCCGCCTAAAAGTTCATAACGACTCTTTGCATACTGTTCTCTTGCGCTCAAAACCTTTTCTCTCTCAAGTTCGAAGTTTTCAGGCAAGCTTTTCACTAAGATCAATGGCATCCATGACTTTCATCGACGAGCACAACGAGATTGCGATGCTACAAAAGCCAAAGCAAGCTTCAGGATTTCATCAGATTGTGGATTTCCTCAAGACAACCCACATTGCTCATGCTCTTATTGTATCCCCTACAATCTACATTGAGCATCAAAGGCAGTTCTGGGCTAATGCAACCATTGTTGTGGAGAATGGTGTGCAAATGATCAAGACAAGAATCTGTGATCAATCACTAACAGTTACTGAAGAGGTTATTCGCATCAGTCTACGTCTAGACGATGCCTCTGGTATAACTTCTATCCCAAATGATGAACTGTTTTCAAATCTTACAAGAATGGGGTATGGAGGCCCATTGGGTGTTTTCAAATTTTCTAAAGCAAAATTCTCACCCCAATGGCGTTTCTTTGTCCATACTCTTATGCATTGTATATCCAAAAAGACTACTGGATGGAGTGAGTTCAGTAGCACTATTGCTTATGCTTTGGTGTGCTTGGCCACTGCCAGAAAGTATAATTTTTCTAAAATGATTTTCAATGATCTTGTCTCAAACATGGGAAACAAAAAGAGCTTTTTTATGTATCCCAGGTTTGTTCAAGAAGTTATTACTCATGAATTAACGGATATACCTCAACCTGTTGGGGTATATGTACCTAAACCCTCCAAAGGCAAGGTTTTCTCAAATATGAGAAGATCTGCTGGGGACTCTGAAGGAGTTGACACCCCATTGTTCTCTACAATGATGGTGGTGTCCCAAACCAATGAAGGTATGGCAGCAGGGTCAAGGCCCCCATTAGACCAACCCACTGCTAGCCAAGCCCAACCTTCCCTCTCAAAATCAATTCCCCAGTCCCTTCTTGAAAAACCAACCTCTCCTATCACCCAAACTTACAAGAGGAAACAGGTAAAGAAGGCTCCTTCCCTTCTTGTACCATTACCCACTCAGCCTTTAAGCCCTCTAAGGGAGAATTCTCCCCTAGAGAATATCCAAAGGGAAACCACAAGGGTGTCTCCCAACCCAAAGGAGGTGCTCTCTGAGGAGGAGGTAGAGCATATGGGTGATGAGGCTGCCACTACTCCTGCTAGCACAGAGGAGGAAAGTGGTAACATCAATAAGACCTCTCCCATGGCAACTTTGAATGAGCAATCATTTGAAGGTCCCTGGTGCCAAGAAACCACAGGGGTGGATAGTGCCTCTGCAAGGCAGAAGACTTCCACAAATAAAAGATCCAATGATCCTTCAAAGGAGGGTAACACTTCTGGAGAAGGTGAGGACAGATATAACTATGATGAATTGATGGAGGCAATGGGTAACATCAACCTAGATGTTCTGAAACAAGGAAAAGAAATAGAGGAGATGAAGCTGGTAATCCTGTCACAACAAGTTCAGATTGACAAATTAATGAAGATGGTGACAAAGCTTGTACAGAAGAAGAGAAGAAAACAGTTTGTTTTAAAGAAGAGGTCAACTAATAAAGATGCTTCCAACAAGGGGGAGAAAGAGTCTGAAAAAGAGAAAGCAAATCCAGCTGAGAGGGCATTTGAGGTTGAGGGGGAGAAAGAGGCAGAAAAAGAATCAGAATTTACTGAAGCAGCAGAAACTGTTAATACTGCTGAAGCAGCAGTAACAGAAGCAGCAGTAACAGGGCTTTCTGTTGAAGAAATGGAGATTGTAGAAACACTAGTCAAAGCAAAGAATGACACTCCTGAGGCTACTCAAAAGGCCAAGGGAGTAGTCATCAATGAAGGAAAAGTTCAACAAAAGGCAACAGAAAAGGCAAAGGAGACAAAAGGAAAAGGAAAGGAGAAAATGGTTGAAGCTGAACTGCCTGCCAAGAAAAAGAGTCAGATTGAGTTGGATGAAGAAATGGCAAAGCTACTTCAGGCTGAAATGGAAAAAGAATAACAACTTCAATCAGAGAAAGATAGAGAGCTTGCAAAGATCATGGCTAGAAAGTTGAATGCAGAATATCAGAAAAGCATCAAAGAAGCAGCTCAAGCCAAGAAAAGCTCTGTGAAAGTTTTTAAGCAAAGAATGCCATTCAAAAAGCAAAAGAGACAACCCTCCAAAACATTTTTGGCCAATCAGGAAAGAAGAAAGATGATAAATTTCCTGAAAGGTGCAATTGGTGTTAAGGGGGAGATATTCACCAACATGGCATACACTCAGGTTAAGGAGTTGTATCAGAAAGAGATGCTTAAGCTTCAAGGTGATTCAGTCCAAAGGGAAGAGGCTGAGAGAAGAATGAAGGAAAGGCATGACCTGAATATTCAAAAGCCATTCCCTGAGGACACCACACCTTCAAAAGATAAAACTGAAGAGATGAAGGAAGAACATGAAGGTGTTGGTATAGAAGCTACATCTGTGAAGAGGGTGAAGTCAATTGCCTCCAAGAAGCAGAACAAAAGGCCAAGAGTTGAAGAAACAGCAGAAACAGCAGAACCTTCAGTTACTTCTACAACTGAATCTGTAAAGAACCCAGAACAATCCAATAAGCAATATAATCTTGATTTTTATATGACTACAACAGCTGATGAACCAGTTTCAGTTGATCCCATCTCTATGAAAGCTCCAGAAGTTATCTTTTGGGATATTTTGGAAGATCAAAGGAAGAAATACTTCAGGCTTAAGAGAATGGGAGATCTATATGAAGTGTACTCTACTTGGGGTAGACTCATAAGAAGTTGTTCAATATCAGATTTAGAAGAGATGTTTAAAGTTGGGTTGGAGATATATGAAAAGGAACTGAAAGGAGAAGGAATGAGCTTAATCAGATTAGCTATGGAGTACTTATGCATGATGTTTGACCCTAGCAAAGTTCAACATGTGATCAGAGATTTGCATCTACAAAATAAATTCCAAAGAATAGAAAACTGGATGATATTTGAAAGGTGTGGAGTCTATGTCATCACTGTGGACAGAGCTTATCATGAGTACTACTTAGTTGATAAAATCTATGATCACAGCAAGGCCAAATTACAAGCAATGTTGAATGCAAAGCTTACATGTTCAAAAGATTCAGAAATGGCAAAGATTGTGGTTAGCAGAATCATTAATCAAAGTTTGGGTTTGGATCCTAATCTAGGAGTATGAATTGAGGTGTTGAAAGCATCTTGAAGAAAATTTGAAGAACTTGACTTCTCTTCCTAAAAGTCAAGTTAGGGGGAGATTGTTGGGAACTGAAGAAAAACTCAAGTATGGTTAATGCTGCTGGTTCAGAGTTAATACTGCTAGAAGACTTAAAGGTTAATACTGCTGAGTGTTACTACTGCTAGTCAAAGTTAGTGCTGCTTGAACAAAGTTAGTACTGCTTAGCTAGTTAGTACTGCTAGTGGTTAGTACTGCTTAGTAGTTAATGCTGCTAGAAGGAAGTTAATGCTGTTGAAGATTAATACTGCTTATATGATGAAGATTCGTATGAAAGGATATACATGGAAGCTTAGAGATATACATAGAAGATATACTGAAGATATTTTATTTATTGTAATTATATTTGTATTCAGTATATATATTGTATTGTTTAGAATAGTTAGATAACTTTTGGTTTTCATTCTTTTAGAGAAAAACAACCTCAAGGCATAGATCCTAATTCTAGAGAAGTAGAATTCGTATTGGTGAGCCTGTTCATCAATATTGAGGTTGAGTGATTAATCTTGTAACTTCAAAGCATTCAATAAAAGTTTACAGTTTGTTCTTCATATTTTCTGTATTGATTTACTGTTTAATTGAATATCAAAGTGTTATTCCGCAAACTTCTTTGATATTGTTTCTGAGAATTAATTCTTGTTGAGAATTCGATCCTGACAAGATGTCCAAAATCAATATAATGATTATTGCCCTTGTATGGAAGGAAGTGAGAATGATGCAGAAAATCATCCGGAACTAGTCCTTGAGCAGATTGATCAGCTGTTGTGGAAGGCTGAGAAGGCATAGGACGAAGCCTAGAAATCTGTTCTTGATCATTAAGATGATCTAAGAGATCATTCTCATCTTGTTGTACTTGAACATCAGCCATTAAGTCTGAAAAGTAAGCATAGTTAAAAAGTTAGGACATAATCAATCTGAAAGAACCAAGAGAGGTTGTCGGTTGTAGAACAAACCGAAAATCGAAAAATTCGGTTGAAACAAGAACCGAAAAGCAAGGTTCTCGGTTGCACCAAGAACCGAGAAGAGAGGTTCTCGGTTATAACATAGACCGAGAAATGAGCTTCTCGGGTATGGATTGAACCGAGAAGAAAAGATAGCAAAACATAGAGTGAACCAAGGTTGAAGTTCTCGGTTGAAAGGAAGGAACCGAGAAGTGAAGTTCTCGGTTGGTGAGTGAACCGAGAAGTGAAGTTCTTGGTTGGTGAGAGAACCGAGAAGTGAAGTTCTCGGTTGATGAGTGAACCGAGAAGTGAAGTTCTCGGATAAGAGGGGACCGAGAAGTTAAGTTCTCGGATATGAGGGGACCGAGAAGTAAAGTTCTCGGATTTTGAGAAGACCGAGAAATGAAGTTCTCGTTCCAAATTAGAATCGAAAGAACCCCCTTTGCCCCCCCTACAAAAATGTATACAAAAAAAAAACTTTCAATCGAAGCATAAGAGTAGAAAAACATACCTGTAATGCAGAATTTGTTAAAAGACAAAAAAATCGACTTAAACTCTAGAAGAACAAGTCGATTTGAATACTCCCCCTGAACTTCACCACCACCGTAATGAGCAAATCGATTCGAAGAAGAATCGGCGAACCACGAAACACACAAATGAAATCAAAATGAGTCGAAGACAATCTGAAATTTGAAAAGAGATCTGGAACCCAATGAGACCGAATGGAAGAGAAAATGAAGAAGAAGATGAATAGTGACCTTTGGGAAAAGTGAAAATTTGAAAAAAAAAAAAAATTAAAGAACCGGGTTTTCAAGAAAAGCACAAAAAAAATATTTAAAATATTGAGAAAAGAAAATCAGTTCATATTACATCAACATTTTTAGAAAATAAAATTGAACAAGATTTTGTAATTACTGAGTATTTTAAAGAATAAAAAATAATTGACAAATAAAATTTGACCTAATAAAATTTTCATAAAATAAACCATCTAAAGAAATCCTATGCATGCTTTTGGAACTATAGACATGTATTATTGCATAAAGAGTTTATATAAGTTCGAAAACAAAGATTTTCATCCTTCTAATAGGTCGACAAACATGAGAAAAAATGACCAGTCTTAAGAAAAATGTATTTCACTATATAAGAGTAAAAGCAGCTGTTACTCACACTAAAAAATAGAACTTCCATAGATTTACAGGTTTATCACATCTTAGCAGTTTCACCAAGTATCATGAGATGTTGTGCTCATTGGCATCTTTTTGTATAGTGTGCACATTGGCATCTTCAAATGAGTGTGCTCTTATAGCATCTTTTGCATTTGTGCACTTTGGCATCTTTTTAACCAGAGAGTTTAGTAAGCCTAGAAAACATCGTAAACATAACTTTCTATCTGATCCTATAGTAGGTTTTCTGATCAGTCGCTCCCAGACCATAGCCTTAGGGGACTAGGTGACAAGCACCCCTCGGAACTTACTTACCCAGATCAGAAAGGCTATATCGATATTCCCTAAGCCCATTCATATCAGTAGAACATGACTTTCTAACTGGTTTTATAGCAGAATTTCTGATCGATCGCTCCCAAACCGTAGCCTTAGGGGGTCAGATGTCAAGCACCCCGCGGATCTTACTCTTCCAAACCAGAAAGGTCACAGATATGAACTATCAAACTAAATGATTTATGTATTACGAAATATGAATTATTTTATCATCTCAATCACTAGGATCAACTAACTAATTAGTTTAGCCTATATCTCCATAATCATCCATAAAATTTGTATAATAAAGCCTTGATGACTATTATATATTGACCTACATATCTTAAAACACATATCAAAATTTTCATGAAGTGGACCATTCGAGATCAGAAATTTTGAAATTTGAACAAATAACACTCATTTATAAACAATAAACTTGTAAATATTTCCTAGGCATGCACAGGCAATCAAAAGATAGAAAATTTATAAAAATTCTATTCTGTTAAACAATATTTGTTAATCATTTTGAATCTTTAAATTAAGCATTCCAATTTTTGACAGAAGAAAATTAAAGCGTTTTTCATCCAATGCTTTAGTAAAGATATCAGCTAATTGATACTCAGTAGGTACAAAATAAAGTTCAATCGTACCTTCTTCGACGTGATGCTTTATAAAGTGATATCTCATATCAATATGCTTTGTTTTAGTGTGCTGAACCGGGTTTACAGAAATAGCAATGGCAGACTTGCTGTCACAGTAGATTGGTATCTTGTTATAATTCATCCCATAGTCCCGCAGCTGTGTTTTCATCCATAACACTTGAGCACAGCAGCTTGCAGCGGCCACATATTCTGCTTCAGCAGTACTGATTGACACACAGTTCTGTTAATGAATAATCAGATGATTTAGGATACCACAAACCTAGATATGGTGTTCCTTTGATGTAACGAAAGATCCGCTTTACAGCTAACAGATGAGATTCCTTTGGATTCGCCTGAAATCGTGCATGTAAGCATGTTGAAAACATGATGTCCGGTCTACTGGTAGTTAAATACAATAGAGATCCTATCATGGCTCTGTAAGTCTTGATGTCAACAGCTTTTCCATCTGGGTCTAAGCCTATCTTTGCACCATGAGCCATTGGAGTTCCAATGCTCGTAGATTTATCCATATTGAACTTCTTCAGAATGTCAAAGACATATTTGGCTTGATTGATGAAAATCCCATCTGAAAGTTGCTGAACATTGAGTCCGAGAAAGAATTTAATCTCTCCCATCATACTCATCTGAAATCGAGAAGTCATGAGATCGGAAAACCAAGTACAAAGTGAAAGATTAGTAGCGCCAAAAATAATGTCATCAACATAAATTTGAACTAAGCAAATATCCGAATCTTTTCTAAAAACAAACAAAGTAGTATCGATTAAACCTTTTGTGAAACCTAAGCTTAGCAGAAATGCATACAATTCGTCATACCATGCTCTTGGAGCTTGTTTCAAGCCATACAATGCTTTGTCGAGGATGTAAACATGATCTGGATGATCTTTGTCCATAAAACCTTTCGGTTGAGATACATAGACCTCTTCCTTTAGACGACCGTTAAGAAACGCTGTCTTTACATCCATCTGATAAACTTTAAAGTTCTGATAAGCAATAAAAGCAAGAAACATTCGAATAGCTTCAAGACGTGCAACGGGAGCAAATGTCTCATCATAGTCTATCCCTTCTTGTTGACGATAACCTTTTGCAACAAGTCTTGCTTTGTTTCTGACAACAATACCCTCTGAATCTTTCTTGTTTTTAAAGATCCACTTCGTTCCGATAATGCTCTTTCCTCGTGGTTTTGGAACAAGACGCCATACTTTTAATGCCTTGAACTGATTCAGTTCATCTTCCATTGCAATGATCCAGTCTGGGTCGGCCAATGCTTCAGAAACTTTTGTAGGTTCAAGCTTGCTTAGAAAACAAGTGAACAAACATTCATTTGAAGAAGCAACTTTTGACCGAGTTGATACCGAAGAAGCAGGATCACCAATGATTTGATGAAGAGGATGCGCCTTTGTCCATTTTGTCGTATTTGGTAGAGGAATTATTTCATCTTGAACACTTTGAATATCATGAGATGAAATTATGTGAGGTTCTGAATCAGAAGATATAATATGTGTAGTATGAATTGTTGGAGGAGGGACTACTTCAACTGATTCAGATAAAGTATCATTTGGAAATGATGTTTGAGAATCATCAGAAATAGCTGAAGCATCTTCAGATTGAACTGGTGGAGAAAAATTCAGCTCTATAACAATGGATGGTTCCAGTTGAGATGTAGTTTCAACTGCTGATGTATGAAGTTCAATCACAGGAACATCTGAAATTGCATCATTAGAATTTTGTGTAGCAGCGGAAGAACTAGTAGAAGCAATGCCAGGTTCCTGTAATACAGCAGTAGAAACATTAGAAGAATTAGTTTTAGGTACATCATCATAAAAATTTTCAAATAATAAATCAAGATCAGTAAGAATAATAGATGAAGTATTAGATGAAAAATCTTGATTATCAGAAATCTTCACTGGTTCTGATCTTGGTTGATCAGAAGCATTCTTAATAATACCGGGTTCTGATCCAGGCTAATCAGAAGCCAAACCAGCAGCTTCATCAAATCTGACATTGACACTCTCGATGACTTTGCGCAAAGAAGTGAGATATACTCGATAAGAAACTGAAGAAATTGAATAACCAAGAAAGATTGCTTCATCAGCCTTTGGTGCAAACTTGTTGAGGTTATCTCGATCGTTCAGAACATAACATTTTGACCCAAACGCTTTGAAGTATTTGATATTGGGCTTGATTCCATTCATCAGTTCGTATGGAGTCTTATTGAATCTGCGATGTAGAATCGAACAGTTCTGAGTATAACACGCAGTAGATATAGCCTCGGCCCAAAGAGAGATAGGAAGACTAGAGTAAGCAAGCATAGAACGAGCAGCTTCTACAAGCGTACGATTGCGGCGTTCAACAACTCCGTTCTGTTGTGATGTACGAGCAGCAGAAAATGTTCATTATAAAAAGCTTGTAAAATGCTGTTCTTGAATTCTGTACCATTGTCCGATCGGACAATCTTGACTGGCTTTTGCTTGTTAGTCTGAGTAGTCTTGATGAGAGTGATGAGTATCTCCGGGGTTTCGTCTTTGGATTTCAGAAAACGAACCCAAGTGTATCTTGAATAATCATCAACTACGACCAATACATAGCGTTTCTTACCATTACTCTTTGTCTTCATTAGGCCACACAAGTCTACATGAAGGATTTCTAGAATATCCTTTGTGCAAAAATCAGGCTTTGGCTTGTGTGCAACTTTCTTCATTTTACCTTTCTCACAATCTCGGTAAAGTTTGTTTGTTTGAAATCGAAGAATCGGAATACCACGAACTGAGTTGTTTTTAGCAAGACGATCAATGTACTTGAAATTGAGATGAGCTAGCCGTCTATGCCACAACCAGCTTTCTTGAACTGAAGCCTTTGAAAGAAGACAAGTCTTGGAAGGAAACTTAGCTGTTGAGAAGTCAATAGTGTAAAGATTTGACCGTCTTCTACCAATGAGAAGTTCCTTACCACTATCATCTTTGACTGTAACTCTCTTTGATTTAAAATTGACTCCCAAATTCTTATCACAGAATTGCCCAATACTAAAGAGATTGAAGTCGAGGCCTTCAACATAGCTAACTCTTTTAATCGTTATGTTGCCTTGTACAAGATCGCCATAACCAAGAATAGGAGAAGTGTCTCTGTTTCCGAATCTCACACGACCTCCAGACTGTTCTTTAAAATTTGACAATAAAGATTTATTGCCAGTCATATGTTTTGTACATCCAGAGTCCATATACCAGAGATGACTAGGCTGCATTCATGTAAACTCACAAAGCTTTAGGAACCCACTTCAGAATGGGTCCCTTTTTATTAGAACATTCCATGAGTTTGTTAAAGAAAAATGTACTTTTCACAAAAGATTTTGCATATTGAAACAAATAAGAGTTAGTACATTTAGATGAAGTGTGTAAAGAAATAGAAGATAGATCACATGGAGAAGACAAACATGCGACATCCTGTTGAAGAATCAACATTTGCTCACGAGAATATTTTTGAACATTATTCAAACTAGCAAATGTGTTTTTATTACAAGTATCATCACGTTTATCTAATACATGTATATCATCTATTTTTCTATTCTTCACCCGCCATTCCATCTTGATTTCCTTTCTCAAAGGCCTATCTGAAAAGGAAGAATCAGAATCAGATTTATCAGACTCAACCTTATCTTTCTTCTTAGACTTTCTTGACCGTCTTCTTTTTCTTTTCTTTGAAAAATAAAAATCATTGAAAGTCAAAGAATCATCCATTTGATCAGACAACTTATATGATTCACCATCAGTAGCACAAGTCGTAAAATTATCACAATGATAAGAGTTAGAATCTGGTTTTCGTTCCAAGGATGAACCGAAAACTGATGTTTTCGTTTCTAACTGAGACCGAGAGAGTCCAGTTTTCGTTTCGAACCGGGACCGAGAGAGTCCAGTGTTCGTTTCTAACTGAGACCGAGAAGATTCAGTTTTCGTTTCTAGCTTGGACCGAGAAGATTCAGTTTTCGTTTCTAGCTTGGACCGAGAACCAACACTTGATGAAAATCCCATTTTATTTTCAACTGAAACCTGAGAAAATCCAGAAACTTGTTTTTCAGAAATAACATTCTCTTCAAAACTAGATTTAAAAACAGTAAAAATGATATCTTTTTCCAAACTGTTTTGAATAAAATCATCATCTATCTTATCTTCCAATTCAACAATTTTAGATTCTAAAATCAAAGGAGGAACGTATTTCTTAGTATCATAAGATGTTTTAGAAACACTATCCTCATTTTTGTTTACAATATAAGAATCAAAATAGTCGTTTGGTAAAGTTGTTTTGTTAGATGAGTTTGTATTTAAAAATATTCCAGATTTCTTTTTCTTTTGAGGATCAGGAAAATATTTTGCATTTTCACGCGAATAAACAAATGGGAGTTCCATTCTAGTGTTTTTCATTCTTCTCTTAGCCTCAATATCTAAGATTTGCTTTTCATTCATCCAATCTATTATAAATTGGGGAGCATAACGAGCAAGTCTCAAATATTCAAAGTGATATATAGTGGGGGATTTGTTAATGGCTAAATTTAAATATTTAGGACTTTCATATCCAAGCCCCCACTTTTCTTTAATGGACTCATAACTACGAGGTTTATTCATATTAATTGTTTGTTCAGATTGAGCTCTCATATATAATTTTTCTTCTAAATCAACAATGTTATTTGAAAGCTCATTTTTAGAAGTGGTCAAGCTAGTCAATGAATCAAGATAAGTCTTGTTTGAACTTTCCAAGTCATTTATTTTATTTTGCAAATTTTCTTTGGTATCGTTTAGAATTAATTTTTGATCTTCCAAAGAAATTTGTAATTTTTCAATTTTATAAGACTTTTCTTGACTCACTTCCTTTTCAGATTTAAGCATTTTTCGAAATTTTTGCAGGGCAGAAATAATAGTATCAAACTGAGAGATAATGAATTTAATTTTTAAGTCAGAGTATACCTCAGACTCATCAGTTGAATCATCATCCTCATCATCAGATTGATCATCACCGATAAAGCACATTGCTGCAGTTTCCTCTTTTTCTTCTTCATTATCAGAGAAATCGATAAATGATTCTTCCTCAGCTAAGAGAACAGCTCCACTTTCCTTCTTTTTCAACATATCAGCCTTCTTTTGATAGTAGGTAGAATCACGAACCACCTTTGTTCGGCATTCTTTAGAGTAATGACCTACTTTACCACAGTTGTAACATGTGGGAAGTTTCTTCTCATCCCTCTTTTCTTCCACAAGCTTTGGATGATCAGGCTTTGGATAGATAGTCTTTGACCCAGAAAAATCCACCTTCCTTGACCCAGATGAAAGTCGAAGATTGTTGTTGGAGCTGGCCCGGTTAGGAAACTTTCGTGCAAACTGCTGAGAAAGTAAGATCATTGCTCTTTGAAGGGCTTCTCCTTCATCATCAATATTCCCATCATAAGCATTCTCAAAAGCTTGCTCAGTAAATTTTGCAGTCATTAGAGCAATAGGATCTACATCTTTTCCTTTCTTCTTCTTTTCTTGCTTTTCTTTCTTTGCCACAATCAGATTTTCTTCATTCAGGAGAATTTCAAACATTTCTTGAATTGGCATGATTGAAATCTTTGGATCAATACGGAGTCTATGACATGCCTTTGTCCATTCAGGTTGAAGAGCGTTCAGAAATTTTAAGTTTGTTTCCAACGGGGACTTTTCCACACTAATCTTGTATAAATCATTTATCACAGCACAGAATCTGTCAAAGACAGTCTTCAAATCCTCCCCACTCTTTGCTTTGAACTCCTCAAAGCTGTTCATATATCTCGTTTTTCGAAGTTGAGTAGCCACCACTGAGCCAAGCATGATTTTCTCCAAATGAGTCCACATAAGCATTAGATTGTTCTTGTAACAATCTACACGATTGTATATGTGATTTGGCAAGGCAAGAATGAGATTAGACTTAGCAATTCTTTCTCCGTTGTACTTTAAAGATTCTTCTTCATTGTATTCATCAACTGGCTTTAGTATTGTGGATTGTGCAGAATTAGCAGTGGCTGGAATGATCTTGACAGTTCTCTCAAAAGGAGAATTGGTTAAAGCTCGAACCATGTAATCCCCATTTTGTTGTCTCTCAAGAAAATTAATAAATCGATCTCTCCATTGAGAATACTCATTCTCATTGATAAGCACAAGGGGACGTGTATCTGTCCCGAGAGACATCATCAACTCATTCTTATAAACTTGTGATTGAAGAGACATGCTGAATAGAAGCAGAGTGCTTTTCGGCTGAAGAAAATAAGGACCGAAAATCACCTTTTTCGGTTGTTGAAGAAACCGAAAACCACCTTTTTCGGTTATATAGGAAACCAAAAACCTAGCTTCTCGGTTGAAGAAGAAACCGAAAGACTAAGCGAGATATTGAGAAGATCGAAAACCCTTAGCCGAAAACCTTAGCCGAAAAGAACAAATAGAAAACTTCCCTAAATACCCAAAATCTAGATGAATGAACCGAAAATCCTGAAGAATGAACCGAAAACTCTGATGAATGAACCGAAAAACGATTCTGCCAAGATTACGATCTAAGAAAAACATATAAGTCCAAAATTCCTCAAAACACTCTCGCGGAATTCATTTAGAAACAGGTTCATAATCCAAAATTAATCCAAAAATAGATCAAACAGCCAAATTCAGCAAGAATTCGCGAAGAACAGAAAACTCGAGAACTTTTCTGGAATATACAAAATTGACAAATTTGATTACAAAATGATCAAATCTTTGCACAAAACAAGAACAAAACTTGTTCTAAACTGTATTTCTGAAGCAATTGAATCCAAATTCACTGAAAATCGTTCAGAAAAACAACCTAGATCTAGAAAAATGTCCAGAAAACGATTTTCTTAAAAAAAAATTCTGACGAATTAGAAAATCGAATGATCTGATAACACGAAATTAGAACTCTACTCTCAAACCTCTCAAAATCTAACCGGCTCTGATACCAATTGTTAACTCAAGATCTAAAGATTCTAGAGAGAGAAAGCTAGAGAGAGAAAGTGAATGTGGAGCCAAAAGTAGTTATGTATATAAGATATGAAATATAATCTCCTATATTAAAAACAACTAAGACAAGGGCTTATATACCCACAAGGTAAAATAAATACAAAGGTTACAACTAAAAAAGATCTAACAAATGCTACAGCACTGTCATAGCATGATGCTATTTGAATGCTGCAACATGCTTCTGACTATAACTAGTTTTATTATCGATTTCAAGACACGTTCCTCTCGGACTCTCACCATCCCATTATTCCAATAGCTATAAACCATCTCATCTCTGAGCAAGGTTCCAGATAAGGGAATGATGGGAATGGAGTTCTCAAAATATACGGCAAAACAAATTCTCTTTGTTAAAAGTTACTCTTTCGACATAACCCCCGTACCTCCCAAGTTGATGTATTCCAAATAGCTTATCTCTAAGTCTATTCCATTTTAACCCTTTGAAAAAGTGACAACTTATCAAGAATGGATCATTTTAAATGACACAAGTAACAACTCTCGTTGCAAGTAACTCTTTCGATATTACCTCTCATGTCACTAAATTGACGTGCTATTCAATGGCCTATCTCTAGGTCCATGACACTATTACACTATCAAAATAATAATTTTGTCAAAGAGTTTTGTTATCTTGATAAAACTTGAGTTGGAATAATAAAATTTCGTTAAAGTCACAAAAACCACCCTTTGCCTCACACCCAAGCTAATATAATTAGCTACTCATTACAATAAGGAAAGAAAAATAACTACTAAGAATTACAAAGATAAACATAATGTAAATTGCTCTTGAAAGATAAATGACTTGAAAGTATATATATATATATATATATATATATATATATATATATATATATATATATATATGTTGCTAAAAAATGTAAAGACGAGAATGTAAATTACAAGGAAATGGAAATGTCAAGAAAGTAAACTTGAAGCCAAATACAATGAATTTTAACTACTAAAGTCTAAAAAAAAGAGTAAAGGAAAGGCTAGAGATGCAAGATGAAGAAAGGAAATACAACCAAATGAAAAGTGCAGGTGGGTGCTGTTTGGATGCTGCAAGCATTCATATTCAAGAACAACAATTATATGAAGATGATGAAGAACACGATGAACATGCATGACTTCTGGAAATTAAAAGGACACGGGACTGGAATGGGACCAGTTCGTGATGCTAGACAGAAAATGAAAGATTACACTAAGCATAACAAGAATGAAATCTTTAAAGAAAATATGAAGAACAAGATGAAGAACATAAAGATTACTTTTTGGAATTAAAGAGATTAAAAGGATGATTTAGGATCAATCCCCAAGATAGCTACCGATCAGATGCTTAAACATGAAGAAACATAAACTAGGATGATGATAAGAGATGTCCCCTTATGAGCAACTAAGCCTTCCTTTTATAGACAAGAGGAGTGGCAAAGTTGTAATTAAGGGGAATCTAATTGTACTTAGCCTAGTCTAAACATAACTAGAGTTACCAAAGCTTGTCCCAACTTAACCAACATATTACAAACCAGATTAACTAATTGCGCAAAGGTTACAAAAGATTAATTTCAAGCCAAAAATCAGATTCGGTCTTCAAGATCTTCCATAAAAAACGATCAGCTCCATGTTGTGCCAATGCTGCAGCATGCCCTGTTTCCAAATAGATTTCCAAAAGATAACCAAATTTACCCTACCATCTTAATAAAACAAGTAAACCACACAAATTAAGCTCCAAGACACAACAAATGGAAAATAAGGTAGAAAATGACTCAAAGTGGGATTTGAAAGTGAAAAATCCTATCTAAAAGGCTAAAAGCAAAGGGTTTGAGTACTCAAAAATGAGTACTTATCACCATCCCAAACTAAAAACTTTGCTTGTCCCCAAGCAATAAAAAGAACAAAAGAAAAGACATTAAATGTGAAATTTTTGCATTTGGACTACATAAAGTGTATATCATGAGTTTGAGCATGCCAAGTCTACATCATATAGCCTGTCATAAATCCAAAGTAACCAACAATCTCATCCTAGATGCTTTAACATGAACCATATGCTAGCCTTATATTCTTTTTGTTATGGACACACATTCTACATCACACCTCTTTCATGGCTTTGAGTGTATGGGTTGCTCTCTTTTGGCTCTTTCTTTCCATGCCTTTTCTCACACCTGTACCAACACTTGAATTTTTTCAAATTTTGTGCATTTTTTTGTTGGTACATACACCAGCCCCTATGGGACTTTTGTGGTGCTGATTTGCCAATTTTTATGGCTTTTTCTTGTGCCATATTGGAAACCCCCACCCTAAACTAAGAATTCTGCAATGCCCTCATTGTAGGAGAGAAAGGTGTTTGTATATTTGACAATTGGGTGGCTATGGTGCAAGAAAAAGATGAATACTAATCAAATGAGTGTGAAATGTGTAGAACATGGTCCAAATTGTGTCCCAAGTAACTATTAGGCTAGTTCTAGCATGTACTTTTTTAATAATGAGATGTGGACTCATGAAATTATTATGGATATACAATTCAACCCATCATATCAAAACATGATCCAATGCAAAATAAAACAAATCTAGAAAGAGTAAAAGACTAATCCTAGACTAAAAACTAAAAATAAACAAACATGGAGCAAAAAGGGTGTGATTTAAACCTGTCCTACTCAGGTTGAGTAGGCTGTGTGTGGCCAACAGGGGCTGCAAGTGAAACTGCTATGAGGCTGGATGCTGCAGCACCAATGTGAGCACTTTCTTCTGCTGTCAATTTTGCCTTTAGATCTGCTATCTCAGTCTTCTGCCTTTTCACCAACTTTCTTAGCCTCTTCACTTCTGCATTCTCCTCCTCTTGATCCCTTCTCATTCTGTCATCAACCATGGACTGCACTTCCACCTTAAGGTCTTCCAGCTTCTCCATAAACTCATTCCTTTGTTGTAGAATTGTGTCCATAAAATTGCTGTTCTGAGCTAGCACTTCCTGCATCATCCCCACCATCTTATTTGCCCCAACACCTTTCTCTTTTCTGTCTCTCAACCTCTGTACAGCCTTCATGTCCATCTGGTGTCTTTCTCTCTGTTCCTTCACAATTAGATCATCAATGTACCTAGGCACTCCCATTTTAGTCAGCATCTTGGTCAACATTCCAGGGAAGTAGAATTTTCCCCTTGATTTTGACCTGGTAGAGCACTCCCTGATACTTCTCATGATGATCCTTCCAAAGTTTATGGTTTTACCTGTCACATGGTAATACAGTAACAACATTCTTTCCACAGTGATGAAAGTGTCATGAGAGGTTGGTGAGATGGTGTGCCTTATAAAGTTGATCCATACATTGGAGTCAGCTGTGAGGTTGGAAGCTCTGAAGGTCCTTAGCATGAGGTTTGTGTGGCTTTCCCAAGTGGTTTTAGGCTTTCCCAAGACTGCAACAACCTCAGCAAGGTCATTGACAGTGGCCTTATGCACAAGTGCATAGTATTTTGTTTTCTTGGGTGGATTGAGTTCTAGGAACTGGTTGATCTTTTTGGCAGTGAGGTTGACAGTGGTTCCTCTAACCTGAATCTTTGAGGCTGAAGTCACAGACATCTCACAGTAGAATTCTCTAATGAGGGTGAGATTGTAGGAGGTATACACATGACACAGCTTGTTGAGACCTTGGGTATCTGCCTAATGAAATGGAATTCTCTTAAACTGTGCTCATCTATTCCCTTCTCAGGGAACCCAATCTTAGTCTGAAATTTAGGCCACATTTTTGCTGCAGCCTTGGAACTAAACCCATTGTGAGGTGAGGTAGGCCTTGGCAACAGAGTCACAACAGGTTCCTCATTTCTCTCTTTTCTTCTCACAGACTGCTCATGCTGTAAAGATGCTGCAGCATAGCAGTTGGTGTCACTAGGTTTGGTTCCAGATGGTTCTCCCTCAGTTATCAATCTCTTGGTCCTCTTACGCTTTCTGGACCCTTCCCTAATAGTCTTCTTGGCATGAATCTTTCCCAACCCTTTTCTTTTCCTAGTTGGCTTAGTCACAATAGGCTCATCTTGCTCAGTCCATATGACATTAGTGTGAGGGAACTCTACAAATGGGTCCTCTGTTTTTTCTTCCCTTTCTACCTCCATTTGTGTCTCTAGATTCTCACATAAGTTGCCCTCACTTCTCTCTGTTGCTTTTTCAACAGGGGGTTCCTCAAGAATTACAACCTCCTCAGTGGGATTTTCAACAGAGACCAAAATCTCTTTACCCTTGAGAACATCAGCGGGGGTGTTCACCTCATTGGCCTTAGGGTTCAATGGTCCAAAATAGCCATCGAACTCATACCTTTTAAAATGCCCAAGATCAATTTTTGTGGAAGCAATGGGTCTGTTAGAGTCATCCTCTGAGCAAGAAGTGAAAGACCCATCTCCCAAAGGTTTGTGAACAATAGGCAATACCTGAGATTCTTCCATAGCAATGAACTTAGGATGAGCAATGATGGCAAGAAGGTTTCTTGCTGAATCCTTCCCTGTTGAGGTTGGCTTTGTCGAACTTTCTCCTTTGTCGGCCACAGAGGTGTTATCGACTTCTGTGTCTTTGGTGAGTGGAGAATAAATGTGGAGGAATGGAAATGATTGAACCTGAGGAGCAATGGAGTTATCCTCAAGGACCACTGGTGATTGAGGTGTATTAGTGCTTGATGATCGATCATTCTCCCTGGTTCGGGGGCTTCTTCTTCGTTCGACGTTCGGAGGGTTTCTTACCATTGCTCTCTTCATTCTTGCCATGTTACAGATTGAACACAGAGAAGGGGGAAGAAGATTGTGGTTTTCAGAAAGGTGTTCGACTTGAGAGGGAAGAAACAGGGAGTTAGGAGAGTGGGAGTGAGAGAGGAAACAATTATTTTAAAAAAGAGGGTTTTTCTGGAAGATGAAAAGACAAGAAGTGATAGGATGGGTGTCCTTATCTGATTAATTCAGGAGGTACAAGCTGTAGTTTGGGTAATAACCTTTGGGTTTTTAAGGATAAGTACTTAAAAAGGAATCTTTTAGAAGCTTCCTAATCATTTTAGCTATAAAGTAGACAAGGTGTCTACAATAGCAAAAGAAATGATGTTGATCTGATGTCATCTCTAGTATTTATCCTTAAACCAACCCAAAAAAAATTGCATCTGATATATTCCCCAAACTTTCAGCCGGACATTCCTTTTCCTTTTTGCAGACTCGGATCTTTAGTGCTGCAGCACTGGAATAGCATCCTCTTGTTTCCTCCTTTTTCCTAAATTAAGGCTGCACACTAACAAACAAATTACACAAGACTAATAAAGAAAATTGCTAAACTAATTAAACAAAGATTATTTACACATATTGTGGAACTTTGAGATAGTTCCCACCTTTGATTGAAGCTTTTTAGCATAGAGTGACCATCTCCACAGAGCCATGTTGTGGAGATGCTACAACATCATGGTATAGCTTTACTCTCTGGCCGTTGACTTTGAACACACTATTGTTTTCCGGATTGACTAAGTCTACAACCCCATATGGATATACTTTGTGGATGAGAAATGGGCCTGACCATGTAGACTTAAGTTTACCTGGAAACAACTTCAGCCTAGAATTGAACAAAAGACATTTCTGGCCTGCTTTCAACTCTCTGTGCCTGATCCTATTGTCATGCCATTTTTTTGTTTTCTCTTTGTATAACTTGGCATTCTCATAGGACATGTTCCTATGTTCTTCTAGCTCACAGAGTTGCAACTTTCTCTTGTTGCCAACCTCATCTAAGTTCATGTTCAATTCCTTTATAGCCCAATATGCTTTATGTTCAAGTTCTAAAGGGAGATGACAGGCCTTTCCAAAGACTAGTTTGTATGGAGACATACCTAAAGGTGTTTTAAAAGTAGTTCTGTATGCCCATAGAGCATCATCTAATTTGAAAGCCCAGACTTTTCTGTTTGGTTTAACAACTTTTTCAAGAATCCCTTTTATTTCCCTGTTTGAGAGTTCAGCCAAACCATTGGTTTGTGGGTGATATGCAGTGGCAACCCTGTGTTTCACATGATATTTTTCAAGAACTTTACTCAACAAATTGTTTATAAAGTGGGTACCCTCATCACTAATTAGTGCCCGGGGGGTACCAAACCTTGTAAAAATCTGTTTTTGTAAAAACTTTACAACAGTTTTAGCATCATTAGAAACACATGCCATTGCTTCTACCCATTTTGAAACATAATCAACAGCAACTAAGATATATTGACAATTGTTTGAAGGGGGAAAAGCTCCCATAAAATCTATTCCCCAAACATCAAATAACTCAACTTCCAAGATCCTATTCAAAGGCATTTCATTTTTCTGAGAAATGGAACCACTTCTCTGGCATTCATTACATCTTTGAACAAAATTATGGGAATCTTTAAAGAGAGTTGGCCAATAAAATCCTGATTGAAGCACTTTAGCTGCTGTTCTTTGGCCTCCGAAATGTCCTCCATAAGCTGATTGATGGCAATGCTGTAGAATTGCTGCAGCTTCAGTTTCTGGGATGCACCTTCTCAACAATTGATTTGTACCAAGTTTAAACAGAAAAGGATCATCCCACAAGTAAAATTTGCAATCATGGAGAAATTTCTTAAGCATGTGATGAGTATAATCAGAAGGTATGATGCCACAAGCCAAATAATTTGCTATGTCAGCAAACCATGGAAGTTGTGCCTGCACCATAAGAATCTTTTCATCAGGGAAAGTCTCATTAATGCTTCCACTTTCCCTACTTTCAACAAGTTTCTCTAACCTGGACAAATGATCAGCCACCTGGTTCTCAGTCCCCTTCCTATCAACAATCTCTAGGTCAAATTCTTGCAACAACAAAACCCATCTTATCAGCCTAGGTTTAGCATCTTTCTTTGATATCAAATATTTAATGGCAGCATGGTCGGTATGTACAATGACTTTTGCTCCCATCAAATATGATCTAAAATTTTCAAATGCAAAAACCACAGCTAATAATTCTTTCTCAGTTGTTCTGTAATTAATTTGAGCTTCATTTAGGGTTTTGCTTGCATAGTGGATGGAATGAAATTTTTTTTCTTTTCTTTGACCTAACACAACACCAACAACCCAGTCACTTGCATCACACATGATTTCAAAAGGTTTGTCCCACTCAGGAGCCACAACCACTGGTGCAGTTACCAAAGCTTTCTTTAAAGTGAGGAATGCATTTCTACATTCATCATTAAAATCAAACTTTTGGTCATGCTGTAATAATAGACATAAAGGTTTTGAAATTTTTGAAAAGTTTTTTATAAACCGTCTATAAAATCCAGCATGGCCAAGAAAGCTCCTGATACCTTTAACAGTGGTTGGTTCAGGTAGTTTTTCAATTACTTCAAGTTTAGCTTTGTCTACCTCAACTCCTCTTTTAGAAATTAAATGACCAAGGACAATCCCTTCTGTTACCATGAAATGACATTTTTCCCAATTAAGGACCAGGTCAGTCTCCTCACATCTTTTAAGACTTTGTTTTAAATTATCCAAACACTGATCAAAAGATGAACCATAAACAGAAAAATCATCCATAAATATTTCAATGGATTTTTCAAGCATATCAGAAAATATGGACATCATGCATTTCTGAAAAGTGGCAGGAGCATTGCAAAGTCCAAAAGGCATCCTTCTGAAGGCAAAGGTGCCATAAAGACAAGTAAAGGTAGTCTTCTTCTGGTCTTCTGGTGCTATGGCTATCTGGTTGTATCCTGAGTATCCATCCAAAAAGCAGTAGTACTTTTTTCCAGCCAACCTGTCTAACATTTAATCAACAAAAGGTAAGGGAAAATGGTCCTTTTGAGTGGCCTTGTTCAGCCTACGGTAGTCCATGCAAATTCTCCATCCGGAGACTATTCTGGTAGGGATGAGTTCATTCTTGTCATTGGAAATGACAGTGATCCCTCCCTTCTTGGTTACACACTGGACTGGACTAACCCAAGAACTACTGGCTATTGGGAAAATAATTCCTGCATCTAACCATTTCAAAATTTCCTTTTTCACTACTTCTTTCATGACAGGGTTCAGTCTTCTTTGTGGCTCTATGGAAGTGAAGTTCTTGTCTTCTAAGATGATCTTATGTTGACAAATAGAGGGACTAATCCCTTTAAGGTCAGCAATAGTCCATCCTATGGCTTTTGTGTGCAATTTCAACATATCTACTAACTTCTTTTCTTGATGCAATTCTAGGGTGGCAGAAATAATGACTGGCAGTTTGTCTTCTCCCCCTAAAAAGGCATATTTCAAGTGAGATGGAAGTTGTTTCAACTCTATGTCAGGTGGTGAGATTATTGATGGAGTAAATGATTTTTGCTCATTACTTTCTAGCAGCTCAAATGCTGCAGCATCCAAAGGGACAGATTCTTTCTTCAAGGTCTTATCAGCATCATCGTCATATTCCTTGTCTAAGTCTCCCAAGGTCAGGTCTTCCTCATCCTCCTCTTCTATCCTACAATCTTGTTTGACTCCCTTCTCATGACACAAGTCCTCAATGACACCTAGGCTTGAGCAGTCTTCTAAATCACTAGGGTATTTCAAAGAATTGAAGACATTGAATGTGACTTTTTGGTCTTGTAGTCTCATGGTCAACTCACCCTTCTGGACATCTATCAAAGTTCTACCCGTAACTAAGAAAGGTCTTCCCAAAAGTATGGGAATATCCTTGTCAGCCTCAAAGTCTAAAATGATAAAGTCAGCTGGAAAAATGAACTTGTCAACCTGGACTAACACATCTTCAATCTTACCCTTGGGATATGCAATGGTCTTATCAGCTAGAATGAGTGTGACTGTGGTAGGTCTGGCCTCTCCTATGCCTAAGCTTTTGAAAATGGACAATGGCATAAGGTTGACACTAACACCTAAATCACACAGTGCCTTCCCAACCTCTTTCCCACCTATGGAGCAAGGAATAGTGAAACTCTCTGGATCTTTTTGCTTAGGGGGAATTTTGTTGGTCAAGAGAGCACTGCAACCTTCAGTGAGGGCAACAGTCTCATATTCATTCAACTTCTTTTTCTTGCTCAATATGTCTTTTAGAAACTTGGCATAACTGGGCATCTGCTCAATTGCTTCAACAAGAGGTATGTTGATATGCAATGCTTTGAAAACATCCAAAAATTTATTGAATTGCAATTCCTCCTTCTCATTCCTTAACCTTTAGGGGTAAGGAATGTAAGGGGGAACTGGTTTGATAACAACTTGGTTTGATTGTTTTGAGCAAGATGGATCCAATATACTTTTGGTCTTGGTCTCATTAGGTGAAATCACAACTGTGGTCTTTGGATCAATCAAGGGTGGACTTGAACTTGTGATCTTAGGGTCTTGATTTTCTACTTGAATTTCTGGTATTGGAATTACAGGAATCTCTGGATCAGGAATGGACTTGGGTGTTTTTTCAAAATCTGTTTTGGTTGTTGATTCCTTTTCCATTGACTCAGGTAATTCTTTACCACTCCTAAGTGTGACAACTTTCACATGTTCCTTTCCAGGAGCCTTGGGTAATTCTGTATTACTAGGCAAAGTGCCTGATCGAGGCTCTGTTGTTCTGATTAAGTGCAATTTGACTGACTTGTGTTTCCAAACTCCGGAGAGCTGCTTGTGTCTGACTCATGAATCCTCTCATCATTGCTTCAAGAGAGAGATTTGAGTCATCTTTTGGAGGTGCATGATGTTGATTTTGAAAAGGTGGTTGAGTGTGCTGATTGTTTTGAAAACCTTGATTATGATTATTCTGATGATGGTTATTCTGATGATTATTACTTTGAAAATTTCCCTTGTACTGGTTTTGAGAACTACTAGCTTGATTTTGAAAATTGGAGTTCCCTTGAAGCTTTGGTGCTGGTGGATTCAAACATGGACTGTTCCAAGAGAAGTTTGGGTGCTGTTTCCAGCTTGCATTGTAATGGTTGGAGTAGGGAGTAGGTCTGTTTTGAACAAAATTTACAGATTCAGAATTATGTGGACAGTGTTCATAAGAATGTTCTCCACCACAACACACACATTGCACAGAAAGAACTGCTGAAGCCGGTGTAGGGACAGTCGGTTGTGTTCCTTGACCAAAAGTTATATTTTTAAGCATGTTGGTCATGGAAGCAAGCTGAGCTGTCAATGCAGTGTATGCATCCACATCATGCATTCCAGCAGTTTTCCTTTGAGTTTGGGCCCTTGGATCAGCCCAGTGTCCATTGTTTGTTGAAATCTTTTCAAGAATCTCATACCCGACATTGTAGGTATTGGATGTAAAAGCCCCTCCTGAAGTCGCATCGAGCATTTGTTTTGAATTGGGAACAAGCCCATTGTAAAACGTCTCGAGTTGAATACAGTAGGGAATGCCATGATGAGGGCATTTTCTCAACAATTCTTTAAATCTTTCCCACACATCCGGAATAGCTTCATCATCCATTTGTTTAAACATGCAAATTTCATTTCTGGATTTAGCATTCCGGGTAGGTGGAAAATATATTCGCAAAATTTTTTCAGCCATATCACTCCATGATGGTACTGAACCTGGTGCTAATGAATTGAACCAAACTTTTGCCCGATCCCTTAAGGAAAATGGGAATAAAGTGATCCTTAAGGCATCAGCAGATACCCCAGGGATTAGAAAAACATCGGTGATTTCCATAAAAGATTTTAAATGTGAATGTGGATCTTCCGATGGCATTCCGGCAAATTGACCATTGGCTTGCAACATGTGAAACATGATGGGTTTTGGTTCAAAATGTAAAGTTTCTAATTGTGGCCTAATAATCCCATAATTCAATTGCTCAAAATTAGGAATTGCATAGTCCATAATTCTTCCATCTTTTGAGTTTGTAAGATCAATGATGTTTTGTGGTTCAACATTACCAACAGATCCGGCCTCATCTTCCTCATCATTATGATTTTGGTGATTTTGAAACTGATGAGGTGGAGGATTTCCAAAAATTGGTGCATTATTTGCAAAAATTGGTGGCGGCCTGATTTGATTCATTAAAGGTGGTCTCATTTGATTTTCCAAAGGCGGTTGATTTTCCAAAAGTGGTGGTCTAAGATGCATGTTTTCAAAGCCCGGGGGAGGTCCTTCCATATTGAGAGGATTTATGTTTTGAAAAGTTCTTTGAATTCTCCTTCTTTGACGGAAGGTTCTCTCAATATCTGGATCTAACTCAAAAAGTTCCCCGCGTTGTATTCTTGGCATGCACCACTTTTAAAAATCTTTTGAAACTCCCAAAGGTGGTAGAAAAACCAAATCTTTTAAAATACTTTGCAAACACTTTTGACTTGTCAATCCCCCGCAATGGCGCCAAAAACTTGACAGACCCTATTTGTGTACCTTAGGGTGAGACAGATAATACCAAAAAGCAAGTATACAAATTGGTACTATGTCGCCTTTCAAGTAATAAAAGTGGTAAAATACCAGATATCGTCCCACAGAGATTGGATTAAAAAGTGTGTTAAAAGTATAATGAAAGATGAGATTTCAGATGATGAATTTGAAGCAATATTTTCGAAGGTTGGTTAACACAGATCTAAATGAACAGGAATAAACGAGAAGCAAGGGTGTAAGACTTTTGATGGTATATGAATCCAAAATCCAGCAGGTCAATGCTACAGCACTGTCATAGCATGATGCTATTTGAATGCTGCAGCATGCTTCTGACTATAACTAGTTTTATTATCGATTTCAAGACACGTTCCTCTCGGACTCTCACCATCCCATTATTCCAATAGCTATAAACCATCTCATCTCTGAGCAAGGTTCCAGATAAGGGAATGATGGGAATAGAGTTCTCAAAATATACGACAAAACAAATTCTCTTTGTTAAAAGTTACTCTTTCGACATAACCCCCGTACCTCCCAAGTTGATGTATTCCAAATAGCTTATCTCTAAGTCTATTCCATTTTAACCCTTTGAAAAAGTGACAACTTATCAAGAATGGATCATTTTAAATGACACAAGTAACAACTCTCGTTGCAAGTAACTCTTTCGATATTACCTCTCATGTCACTCAATTGACGTGCTATTCAATGGCCTATCTCTAGGTCCATGACACTATTACACTATCAAAATAATCATTTTGTCAAAGAGTTTTGTTATCTTGATAAAACTTGAGTTGGAATAATAAAATTTCGTTAAAGTCACAAAAACCCACTTTCTTTTAGATCCACATAACCACCCTTTGCCTCACACCCAAGCTAATATAATTAGCTACTCATTACAATAAGGAAAGAAAAATAACTACTAAGAATTACAAAGATAAACCTAATGTAAATTGCTCTTGAAAGATAAATGACTTGAAAGTATATAAATATATATATATATATATATATATATGTTGCTAAAAAATGTAAAGACGAGAATGTAAATTACAAGGAAATGGAAATGTTAAGAAAGTAAACTTGAAGACTAATACAATGAATTTTAACTACCAAAGTCTAAAACAAAAGAGTAAAGGAAAGGCTAGAGATGCAAGATGAAGAAAGGAAATACAACCAAATGAAAAGTGCAGGTGGGTGTTGTTTGGATGCTGCAAGCATTCATATTCAAGAACAACAATTATATGAAGATGATGAAGAACACGATGAACATGCATGACTTCTGGAAATTAAAAGGACACGGGACTGGAATGGGACCAGTTCGTGATGCTAGAAAGAAAATGAAAGATTACACTAAGCATAACAAGAATGAAAACTTTAAAGAAAATATGAAGAACAAGATGAAGAACATAAAGATTACTTCTTGGAATTAAAGAGATTACAAGGATGATTTAGGATCAATCCCCAAGCTAGCTACCGATCAGATGCTTAAATATGAAGAAACATAAACTAGGATGATGATAAGATATGTCCCCTTATGAGCAACTAAGCCTTCCTTTTATAGACAATAGGAGTGGCAAAGTTGTAATTAAGGAGAATCTAATTGTACTTAGCCTAGTCTAAACCTAACTAGAGTTACCAAAGCTTGTCCCAACTTAACCAACATATTACAAACCAGATTAACTAATTGTCCAAAGGTTACAAAAGATTAATTTCAAGCCAAAAATCAGATTCGGTCTTCAAGATCTTCCATCAAAAACGATCAGCTCCATGTTGTGCCAATGCTGCAGCATGCCCTGTTTCCAAATATATTTCCAAAAGATAACCAAATTTAGCCTACCATCTTAATAAAACAAGTAAACCACACAAATTAAGCTCCAAGACACAACAAATGGAAAATAAGGTAGAAAATGACTCAAAGTGGGATTTGAAAGTGAAAAATCCTATCTAAAAGGCTAAAAGCAAAGGGCTTGAGTACTAAAAAATGAGTACTTATCACCTTCTTAGGCTCAATCTGAGATAGAAAGCAAGAGAGTACTGTATTATGCTGATCCTGCAAATCTTGAAGTCTGCTTTGATTCCTAGTCATCATAGGAGAAGAGATGTCTCCTATTACCAGCTCAGGAGGATGATTCTTCTGAGTTCTTGTCTGAAGACTAGGTTCTTCATTAATTCCCACATCTAAATTGGAATCATTTAAGCTGAGGGAATCTCATCAGCTGCTTCTGGCTCTTCATGCTCTGGATTCTCCTCATCTCTTCTTTCTTCTTCACTCTGAATTGGTTCAGTAACAGTCTCCTTTTCACAGATTTCAACATGGTCCATTGTAGGTATGGGAAAGATCACAGACTGAGGAATAATATCTTGTACTTGTTCATCCCCTGATCCTCTACTTCCTGATCCTGCATGATCATCACTACTGAAACCCAAAGAGTTAGTTAGTGAATCAATGTCAAATAACCACTGAGGACCTGAACCAATAGGATTTGGTGTGTTCTCATTGCATTTGACATTGTCACTTTCCTCAATTATTCTAGAAGAAGAATTAAACACTCTGTAGGCCTTACTCTGAGATGAGTAACCAACAAGAAAACCATCATCTGCTTTTCTATCAAACTTTCCTAAGTGAGATTTGGTATTGAGAATGGTACACGGACACACAAAAGGTTTGAAAAATCCAATAAATGGTTTTCTTTTATTTAAAAGCTCATATGGTGTCTTGTTCTTAGGCTTGACTACTAGAACTCTATTTTGGACATAGCAAGCAGTATTAACTGCTTCAGCCCATAAAGTAATTGGAAGTTTTGAATCAGCTAACAGAGATCTAGCAGCTTCAATCAGTGTCCTATTCCTTCTCTCAGCAACACCATTTTGTTGTGGAGTCCTAGGAGCACTGTATTGCCTTTCAATTCCTTTTTCCTCACAAAAGGTGTTTAGGTCAAGATTTTTAAATTCAGTACCATTATCTGACCTAATGACTTTTACCTTTTGATTTGTTTGGTTTTCAATTCTTAGAATAAAGGATTTGATCAGTCCACTTGTCTCATCCTTAGTCCTTAGAAAATACACCCAAGTAAATCTAGAGTAATCATCAACAATAACAAAGCAGTATGATTTCTTACCTATACTCATAACATTTGTAGGACCAAACAGATCTATATGCAACAACTGAAGAGAAGAAGAAATTGTGTTCAACTCTTTGGACTTATGTAACACCCCGAATTTCGTTGTTTTGCGAAGATGTTGGAGGAAAAAGAAGTTTCTGTTTCTGTCTACAGGGCGCACGACTCCTTCAGGAAAAACGCACGGGTCGTGCGCATGGATCAGGGTGCGAGGCAGTGACTTTCGCACGGGTCGTGCGCCATCCCCCTTTGAAAACGAACGGGCCGTGCGCTGTGTTGGGAAGCGTGTGATGCCTTGTCTAAATATCTCATTTTGTTGAGATATTTTTTTAAATATCAGATTCTTTCTCTCTCTCTCTCTCTTCTTTTTCTCTCTTTTTCTTCTTCGATCTTCAAGGCTCGTTTGGTTGTTAGTTTTCGGTGTTTCAAGCAAGGGGTCGGTGTTTTAAGCTTCACCTCTAAGTCGTGGTCGTTATCTGATTTTCCGGGTTTTATTCTGAAAACCTACCAGTGAGTTCCTACTACCATTTTACAAACTTTATACATGTCAAAGCTCTTATTTGCGAAATCCGAAGTATTTCTACGGTATGATTTCATGTTCTCTACATTTTGATATAAATGAAGTTTTTGGTGATTGTCGGGGTTCCCGATCAGTTTTGACCAAAATGACGGGTTCCGCCTTATTGAAGTAAAATGATACTTTACTTGCACATTATGTGGATATGTAAAAAGAATGTTTAAAGACTCATTTTAATGATTTTCATTTTTACCAAAAGTTGAACTGGAAATGACATTTTGTTTATAAAATGTGTTAATACCATATGTTTATTTATGGTTGGTCACATATGTTGTTGTGACGAGTCTGTACCATTACTAGTGGATCCCTAGGTTTTGAGTCGACTATATTATTGGGAGGTCATATTCCCCATTTTGTAACTATGGATGCATATGTTCCTAGAGGGAAACTTGGTACGGTTATGTGAGGCCGGATACTAGCCATGGTTCGTAGTGATCCTAGTGAAGGAGTATACATTGGTTTTTCTTGGGGGCGCGATCTCACATCGTAGCACGGACCTATGTGTTCGTATCCTTGGATTCCAAGTGTTTAGCTCATAACTCGGATTTTGGCCTACTTAGTGTTACGCCACCATCCTTGGTAAAATGGTCCTTTTGTCATCATATAATGAGTTTTGGACCGAAAAGGCCCGGTTGTGGCGAAATGTTATCTTTATGAATTAAACCTTTATGAAAAGATTTCCTTATGATACTGATGTTTATATCTTTTGAGTTTTATAAACTGTATGTTCTCACCAGGCTTTAAGTCTGACACTTTTTTCTCAAATGATGTGTATAACAGGTTTCCCTTAGCGGTGGGTTGCCGGGGTTTTGAGAGACGGGTTTGGTCTCGAGGCATTTTGAGATGACTAGTATTGTTTTAGGGCATTCGTCAAGTCCCATTCTTTTGGTACATTATGGATTGTCAACTGATGTAATCTTGATATAGGTGTCTAGATTAGTTTGTTGACAAACTCTATATCGATTCAGGTTTTTGTAAAGTCTTAAGGACTGATCCCCTTCTTGGGAGTTTATTATCAATACGAATGTCATGTTGCCAGGTTTTTCAGGTTTTAATTTACTCTGAATTTTAGGGTGTTACAGGTTGGTATCAGAGCTCTAGTTTAAGCGAACTAGGCATGAATGTAAGATGTCTAGACTTAGACTGAGTATGCTAAGAATTGATCTGCGAGATTGGGTAGAGTTTCTAAGATGGGTTAGTCTTAGATTCAACGGAAAGTACGTTTATCAGGCGTTGTGGTGATCGTGACGAGAACTTTTATGTGTTATATGTTCATAATCTCACTTAGCTAATGTTATTATGAAGATATCGTACGTAAGTGTGCTTGAATTTCTATTGCTATGACAATTGGTAATGTGGTAGTACGTTTCCTTTGTGTTTATTCAATCTCTCTCTTATCTCTGTCTCTGTTCTGTGAAGCAGTTCAGTATGGTGAATACACGTGGTAGACCGTGTACTCGTGTTGATGGTCTGGAAGCGACAGCCTCCACCGCTGATCAGCCGGAAGGAGTTGAGGTTGTCGTGCGTCCGCCAGTTCAACAAATACTAGGTGGGGGGCCAGAGGTCATTCCGCGTATGGACCTGGCTTCTTCCCACCCAGTGATCAGGGATGCTAGTTCCCCGTCTGAGTTGATGGCCAGCATGATGTTGGCAATGAGGGAAGAGATGGCAAAGCAGCAAGAGTTTCTGCTGAAAGTGATTGAGGACCGCGATGTGAACAATCGTAGAAGTGAGACGGTTGTGGAAAACATCGTAGCAGGTTCTGGAGGCGCTGGTGCAGGGGTCAGGGCTGAGGAAATCAGGATTGTTGGTGCTCCAGGGAATAGGAAAAGGTGTTCCTACAAATCCTTCTTGGGCTGCGGACCGCCAGAGTTCTCTGGTTCCGACGACCCAGTCTTGTGTGTGAAGTGGATACGAGCGGTCGAGCAAGCTTTTGGCTCTTCCGAATGCGGAGATGATCAGAGGGTGCGGTTCGGTACCCAACTGCTGAGGGATACTGCACTCATTTGGTGGAATGTCATCCAATCCACCCTAACTCCTGTTGTGTTGGCTCAGTTGTCTTGGGTCGATTTTAAGAAAAAGTTGTTAGAAGAATTCTGCAATGAAAGAACAATGGATCGAATTGAGAAAGAATTTCGGTCTCTGGTAAAGGGAAGCCTGACGGTGAGGGAGTACACCCGTCAGTTCATGGAGAAGCTAGATCTGGTGGGACATGCTGCCCCAACAGAGAAGGATAAGATGAAGGCCTATCTGAATGGCCTACCTACGGACATGCAACCTATGGTCCACAATTCTAAAGCTTCTAACCTCCGTGAGATGATTGAAGAAGCTCAGTACATGGAATAGATGTTCGCAAGGAACAAAGTCGAGAAAGCCGTAGTGGTGACTGATAAGAGAAAGTGGGTGAGCAGAATAGATCACGACCTTTTGGCGGGAACCGAAACTTCAGCAATCAGCAGGAAGCTAGGTGGTGCCACAAGTGTCGAACCAAACACCACGGTGACTGTTTTACCACTGCTCAAACTTGTTATAAGTGTGGAAAGCCTGGTCACACTTTCAGAGATTGCCCGGTCAAAGGACTCGTCTGTTATGAGTGCAAGGCACCGGGGCATGTGAGAAGAGATTGCCCGAAGCTTGTGTCGGGTAGCATGCCAGCAAGGAAGGAGAACCCGCCGAAGGTTCCGGGTCGAGCATATCAGATGACGGCCGAAGAGGCCAGAGCATCCGCTGACGTGGTATCGGGTACTTTCCTTATAAACTCTGTACCTGCTCGTATTTTGTTCGATACGGGTGCTAGTTTCTCTTTCGTATATGAATTGTTCCGTCAGAAAATTTCTATGCCCACTACTAGTCTTGAGGATGCATTAGTGGTAGAAATAGCCGATGGTAGTTGAGTTCTGATCCACGGGGTTCTGAAGCAGTGTACTCTTAGTATCGAAGGGAGAGAATTCACGATCGATCTACTGCCGATGTTAATCGGGGGTTTTGATGTGGTGGTCGGCATGGATTGGTTATCAAACAATCATGCCGAGATCGTATGTTCCAAGAAGTTGATTCGACTTCCCAACCCCTCTGGCGAAGTCGTTGTCATCTATGGTGAAAAGAGGAAGGGTGAAGTGGCAATAATCACAATGGCAAAGGCACGCAAGTGCTTAGTAAAAGGATGTTCATCTTTCCTAGCCTACGTGATCGATACCAAGTTAAAGAAATCAAAGCTGGAAGATGTGAAGATCGTGCGTGAGTTTCCAGACGTCTTTCCGGACGACTTGCCCGGGTTACCACCCGATCGTCAGGTTGAGTTTCGGATTGATCTTGTGCCTGGAGCAACACCAATTGCTAAAGCTCCTTACCGTTTAGCACCATCGGAGATGCAAGAGATGATGGCACAACTCCAAGAGCTATTGGAGAAAGGATTCATAAGACCGAGTTCGTCACCTTGGGGAGCTCCGGTCTTATTCGTCAAAAAGAAGGATGGCACAATGAGAATGTGCATTGACTATCGTGAGTTGAATAAAGCTACAGTAAAGAACAGATATCCGCTTCCGAGAATAGACGACTTGTTCGATCAACTTCAAGGAGCGGGTTGTTTTTCTAAAATCGACTTACGTTCGGGTTATCACCAAGTGAAGGTAAGAGAAGATGATGTTCCGAAGACAGCTTTCAGAACGCGTTACGGCCATTACGAATTTCTTGTAATGCCTTTTGGACTAACGAACGCACCAGCTGTGTTTATGGATTTAATGAATAGAGTATGCCGACCATTCCTCGACAAGTCGGTCATTGCATTCATTGATGACATACTCGTGTACTCCAAGAGTGAGTTAGAGCACGAGCAACATTTACGTGAAGTTCTGGAAGTGTTGAGAAAAGAAAGGTTGTACGCCAAATTTTCCAAGTGCGAGTTTTGGCTTAGAGAAGTGCAGTTTCTGGGTCACGTAGTCACTCGGGTCGGAGTGAAAGTAGACCCCTCCAAGATTGAAGCTATGATGAATTGGGAGCCTCCTAAGAGTCCGTCCGAGATCCGAAGTTTCTTGGGTCTGGCGGGATACTACAGGAGATTTATCCAAGACTTTTCAAAGATCGCTTCTTCCTTGACAGTTTTGACTCGGAAGAATGTGAAGTTTGAATGGACCGAAGCCCAAGAGAAGGAGTTCCGGATCCTTCGAAAGAAGTTGTGTGAATCTCGGATCTTGACGTTACCTGAAGGGTCGGAAGATTTCGTGGTATACAGCGACGCTTCAAAGATGG
The DNA here is from genome assembly GCA_954870635.1 of Arctium minus. Lineage (NCBI taxonomy): Eukaryota > Viridiplantae > Streptophyta > Magnoliopsida > Asterales > Asteraceae > Arctium > Arctium minus. Next base: position 93,117,519 of record OX941087.1, read on the forward strand.
GATTGGGTTGTGTGTTGATGCAATGAGGCAAGGTGATCGCTTATGCCTCGAGGCAGCTTAAGATACACGAGCAGAATTATCCAACCCATGATCTGGAGTTAGCGGCGGTGGTGTTCGCTTTGAAACTTTGGTGACATTACCTCTACGGCACGAAATGCACTCTATACACAGATCACAAGAGCCTGAAGTATGTCTTTGATCAGAAAGAGATGAACATGAGGCAAAGGCGGTGGCTCGAGTTGCTTAAAGATTATGACTGTGAATTGCTTTACCATACCAGTAAGGCGAACGTGGTGGCCGATGCGTTAAGTCGGAAGGACTATAGTGGAAGTATTCGAACTACCCATTCGAGAATCGAGCTAGTGTCTAGTCTTGTTGAGAAGATCAAGACATCATAGGTGGAAGCACTGTTAGAAGAGAATCTAAAAGATGAAGTCATGACGAAGCAGCGTTTACTCTTAACGGAAGATAGCCGTGGAGTAAAATTGTTCAGCGGTCGTGTGTGGGTACCCAAGATTGGGGTTAACCGTGATCTGTTGCTAGAGGATGCTCACAAGTCCAAATATTCCATTCATCCGGGGATTACAAAGATGTACAGGGACTTGAAGCTGCACTATTGGTGGCCGGTAATGAAACTTGATGTAGCGCGTTACGTTGAGCGTTGTGTGACGTGTTCGCAAGTTAAGGCCGAACATCAGCGACCATATGGGAGTCTTCAGTCTTTAGAGATTCCCGGATGGAAGTGGGAGCATATCACCATGGACTTTGTGACGAAGTTGCCTAAAACTCTTCGAGGTCACGATACCATTTGGGTGATAGTTGACAGATTGACAAAGAGCGCTCACTTCTTGGCTATGCGCGAGACTCTACCGATGGATAAGTTAGCAAAGCTTTATATCGATGAGGTGGTCTCGAGGCACGGCATACCATTGTTGATCGTGTCGGATCGCGACAGTCGGTTCACTTCGAACTTCTGGGATGGGTTTCAGAAAGAACTTGGTACTCGAGTGAAATTGAGTACGGCTTACCATCCGCAAACCGACGGACAGAGCGAGCGAACGATCCAAACTTTGGAAGACATGTTGAGGTCTTGTGTCATCGATTTCGGGGGTAGTTGGGACTCTCACCTGCCTTTGGTGGAGTTTGCTTACAACAATAGCTACCACTAGAGTATCGGAATGGCACCCTTTGAGGCTTTGTATGGACGAAAGTGTCGGACTCCCGTGTGCTGGCTTGAAGCGGGAGAAAAGCAGTTCGCCGGACCTGAAATCGTGCAAGAGACTGCCGATAAGGTCAAGTGCATTCGTTAAAGAATGAAAGCTGCTCAGGATCGTCAGAAAAGTTATGCAGATAAGAAGAAGCGACCGATGGAATTCCAAGTGGGCGACCGCGTTATGCTTAAGGTGTCGCCGTGGAAAGGCATTATTCGGTTCGGAAAACGTGGGAAGTTAAGTCCCCGTTTCCTCGGACCTTTCAAAGTGCTTAAACGGGTGGGTTTGCAAGCCTACCAGTTGGAACTGCCACCGAAGTTGAGCAGAATACACAACACGTTTCATGTCTGCTACCTCCGGAAATGTTTGGCGGTAGAAGACAGCGTCATTCCCCTTTCAGAGTTAAGGGTAGACGAAGGAAACCGTTGTGTGGAAGAACCCGACGCCATCTTAGAGAGAAAGTCTAAGAAGTTGCGTCACAAAGAAGTCACTTTGGTCAAGGTACAGTGGAAACATCACCGAGGAGCAAATGTGACATGGGAAGCCGAGGAGGATATGAAGCGAAGATATCCTTACCTTTTTGAGTAGTTGGGATTTCGGGGACGAAATCATTCCCAAGTTGGGGAGGATTGTAATGTCACACCCCGCTAAAGCGGAAACACGAGGTATAACAGCTCCGATGTCATTGCATAAGATTATAACATACCCACATTTACTTAACTTTCAAAATACATTACATTTTTAAGAACATAGTGTCGTCATTGTTTACAACTCCAAATCTTTTAAATATAACGATACGCATAAAGCAAAAATAGTCTTGCTTCAAAATATGAGGTGCACTGCTAAAACATCATGGAATTACTTTCTCGATTCCTGAAAAGAATGAATAAAAACCAAGGTCAACTACAAAGAGTTGGTGAGTTCACAGGTTTTAAATATGCACAAATCATTTTTATATGCAAGTTGACATTTGTAAAACATTCGTATAACCCAACTTCAATTCTTTGATTCATGAGCACCACAATTTAATTTCTTTACGATAAGTGTATGCAAAGACAATATTACGTTGAGCCACTACTAAGCCATCCCTGACCAATTTCAACGCCCCCAATGAACTAACTCAGCGGTGGTTCATGCCACATGTTTAGTCATCTTATCTAGTATAGTGCACCCCTGCTCGTCAGCATTAAGGTGGGTTTGTCACACCAAATAGCGCTATCCACTAATACTATAGGCCCGATTTTCTTTGAGTTAATAGTAGTGTCACGGGGTCTTAACATTAAAAACTCAACACATCAATTGCATACTTATCATATAGCTTATAATTCCAAATGCTTTTAACAAAGCCTTATAAATTGCCAATTCGCAATACTTTCAAACAATTCTCATGAATCTTTAAATACGCAATTTAAACATGCTTTCCACCCCAAAATCAATTAAAACGATAAAAGTGGGGCTGTGAATACTCACCTTGACGAAAGTGACGGGTGAAGCTTTACTTTAATACTTATTGAATTTTGTCACACCCTTAATTTCCCTATACAAGAGTTGCCATAAGAAACATATTAATGCCCTATTCCGATGTCCAACCAATATGTCCAATTGTCCCATGAAATGCCATCAAATAGGTTTCTTAGTCCATATCCATTTTTAACTATACAAAGTTCCAAAATACAATAAAACATAAATTAAGTTTGATAAAATTACCTTTCTGGATTCAGCACATGCTGTCCAGAAAGTTATCCGGTAAATTCAACACGGAAGCTTAACTTCCCAAGAGAATTATTTAATCACAAATTTTATGATGATACTATAATATGTTTAGAGTAAATCTGCATTTTTTTATAATTTTTGAATAACTTTTGATACATCAAATAATTTTTACAAAATAGAGTGTCACTGATTTTCGGATCAGTGACATACCTCACTTGTGACAGGTTTTTGAGGTATCAATTCTTGGAATTAGACAGTGATCCATATATGGATGCAAACCTAACTGAAAATCATAACATTTGGAAAAAGATTCACTTAATTTGGATGAGTAATGAGGGAGTTATGGCCTCTACAAGATAGGTGTATGAATCTGTCTTCACTGGACAGATTACACCATTTTCTTGTAAAATCTATTTAAGTGCCCAAATCAACTCCAAATTCAGTGTTTTCGGACTTTTTAGAAAGCTAACACTCTAAATTAAAGTTTAGAAGCAAAAACCCCAAATTTGGACATGTGGTTTGTGAGTTGTGCAAGCTAGAAGTGAAGTCCATTTTCTGGACAGATTCTAAAATGAAGTAAATACTATTTTAAACCACAAATAATGACCATTAGACATGGTTTTTGATTATAAACCATGTCTTCACTCTTCATTGCATGATAAACTAACATATGCATCATGGATTCATTGCAACCAAAATACTCATCCATATGCATGCATGTACAATATACCCATTTAAGTGATATTATCATCACTAATAAACTCTTAATCATGTGGAATTTGGGAAATTCCATCTTAAGAGTATTTTTATACTAAATTTTTCATTGTAACAACATAGCTAAAAGTTCAATAACACCAAAATTTTGTGATTCAAGATACTCTACTTACAAAATTCACCATTATGATCAAAAACCCTAAATTTGATAATAACAAATTTTTCTTTGAAAACAAGAATCACTCATTTTATGATATTATATACATCAAATGTAATCCATCTCATTATCAAAAATCCAACTTGTATAACATTTAGATGTAAATTTTTACTTCTCAAACCCAACATTCAAAAATGAGAACATGCATAAGAAAATGTAGTTTTTGAGGTTACCTTGAAGATTTGAGATGGAAACTTGATTCTAACTTCAAATTGTTGATGGATTCTAGCTTGGATTTTGATTTTGAGTAACAAAATGAAATGGTGGTGGTGGTGGTGTGGGTTCTTCGGCCGAACAAAGAGAGGAGAGGGAAGAGTAGATGAAAAGTTAATTTTTGAGAAATGAGAAGTAATTCTAGTTTTTGAATTTGGTTTTCAATTATTAAATAATTAAAATTTGGTAGGATTAGGACAAGTGTCCTAATGACTCACCTACATAAAAAAATTTAATTTAATATTACTAATTGAATTACTAGTCTAATTTATAAAATATCAGATATATTTGAGAACCGAAATACCTGATTCTCAATATTTGCTAAATAAATGACAAATTTGAAAATTTTTCTATGCAAGAGAAATTAACATACTGATTTTTATAGATTAAGGATTTTGGACTTTTATTTACTTATTTGGCATTTCTGGACAGTGACGGTCAGATGCGGAACTGTTCCGGGTTTTTAACGCAACTTCTAAATTTTTCGGGAAACTTTTTATCTTAAAGGCTTTTAATAAAATTTTAAAAGTGACAAAACTTATAAATTAATCTGAGGGTGCTAACCTCAATATTCAAAATTTGACAGGTGTCACATGTAACACCCCGAATTTCGTTGTTTTGCGAAGATGTTGGAGGAAAAAGAAGTTCCTGTTTCTGTCTACAGGGCGCACAGGTCGTGCGCCCTCCTTCAGGAAAAACGCACGGGTCGTGTGCATGGATCAGGGTGCGAGGCAGTGACTTTCGCACGGGCCGTGCGTCATCCCCCTTTGAAAACGCACGGGCCGTGCGCTGTGTTGGGAAGCGTGTGATGCCTTGTCTAAATATCTCATTTTGTTGAGATATTTTTTTAAATCTCAGATTCTTTCTCTCTCTCTCTCTTCTTTTTCTCTCTTTTTCTTCTTCGATCTTCAAGGCTCGTTTGGTTGCTAGTTTTCGGTGTTTCAAGCAAGGGGTCGGTGTTTTAAGCTTCACCTCTACGTCGTGGTCGTTATCTGATTTTCCGGGTTTTATTCTGAAAACCTACCAGTGAGTTCCTATTACCATTTTACAAACTTTATACATGTCAAAACTCTTATTTGCGAAATCCGAAGTATTTCTACGGTATGATTTCATGTTCTCTACATTTTGATAAAAATGAAGTTTTTGGTGATTCTCGGGGTTCCCGATCAGTTTTGACCAAAATGACGGGTTCCGCCTTATTGAAGTAAAATGATACTTTACTTGCACATTATGTGGATATGTAAAAAGAATGTTTAAAGACTCATTTTAATGATTTTCATTTTTACCAAAAGTTGAACTGGAAATGACATTTTGTTTATAAAATGTGTTAATACCATATGTTTATTTATGGTTGGTCACATATGTTGTTGTGACGAGTCTGTACCATTACTAGTGGATCCCTAGGTTTTGAGTCGACTGTATTATTGGGAGGTCATATTCCCCATTTTGTAACTATGGATGTATATGTTCCTAGAGGGCAACTTGGTACGGTTATGTGAGGCCGGATACTAGCCATGGTTCGTAGTGATCCTAGTGAAGGAGTATACATTGGTTTTGCTTGGGCGCGCGATCTCACATCGTAGCACAAACCTATGTGTTCGTATCCTTGGATTCCAAGTGTTTAGCTCATAACTCGGATTTTGGCCTACTTAGTGTTACGCCACCATCCTTGGTAAAATGGTCCTTTTGTCATCATATAATGAGTTTTGGACCGAAAAGGCCCGGTTGTGGCGAAATGTTATCTTTATGAATTAAACCTTTATGAAAAGATTTCCTTATGATACTGATGTTTATATCTTTTGAGTTTTATAAACTGTATGTTCTCACCAGGCTTTAAGTCTGACACTTTTTCTCAAATGATGTGTATAACAGGTTTCCCTTAGCGGTGGGTTGCCGGGGTTTTGAGAGACGGGTTTGGTCTCGAGGCATTTTGAGATGACTAGTATTGTTTCAGGGCATTTGTTAAGTCCCATTCTTTTGGTACATTATGGATTGTCAAATGATGTAATCTTGATATAGGTGTCTAGATTAGTTTGTTGACAAACTCTATATCGATTCAGGTTTTTGTAAAGTCTTAAGGACCGATCCCCTTCTTGGGAGTTTATTATCAATACGAATGTCATGTTGCCAGGTTTTTCAGGTTTAATTTACTCTGATTTTTAGGGTGTTACAACTTATGAGAAGTTTTGTGTTGTTTGCCTTTGAGACAAGCAATACAATGATCATCACATGAAAAGACTTTTGAAGGCAGACCTCTTACAAGGTTGTTTTTAACAAGTTTATTCATTGTTTTAAAGTTCATGTGACACATCCTTCTGTGCCAAAGTGATGATTCATCCAAAGAGGCTTTTGAAACAAGACAGTTTAGGGATGAATCATTTGAAACATTTTCCATATCCAAACAATAGACATTATCCTTTCTAGAAGTTCTTAGCAGTATTATCTTTTCATCAACTACCTTGAATCCAGGAGCAAGGATAATGCATTCTGAATCAGTGAATAATATACTATGCTTTTTGTCACAAACCTGTGATACACTTAATAGGTTGTATCTTAACTGCTCAACATAGAAAACATCGTCAAAGGTCATCTTACCTTTTGTTACATCTCCCTTACCACTAATCTTACCTCCATCTGGAGTATTACCAAAGGCAACATGCCCTCCATCAATTTTCTTGAAATTCTTGAGGCAGTCCATGTTCCCTGTCATGTGCCTAGAGCAACCACTATCAACATGCCAAATGCTCTTTCCCTTGAGCTGCTGGTTGCCCTGCACATAAGATAAATCAATTAGTATTGATTGGGAACCCAAGCCAAAGTGGTCTTGGGCCTCCCTTTCTCATCAAAGTACTTACACTCCTTTTTGATGAGATTTTTAAATTTAGAATCCTCTTGACTGGAGTACTTTGTCAAGATGATAGGTCTAGAAGCACAAACACTAGAGGCAGTACTAGATTTAGAAGTACTAACAGAGTTAGCAGCACTAACAGGTTTAGCAGTACTAACCTTGTTAGAAGCACTAACAGAGTTAGCAGTATTAACATTTGAAGAAGTACTAACAATGTTAGTTTTAGAAGTACTAATACTCTCAGCAACACTAACATTGATAGCAGTAGTATTGCTTCTGGCAGCACTATCTTTGTCAGCAGTACTATTTGTGGTAGCAGTACTAACAGTTTTAGTGCTTTTGGGAACCCACATCTTGACACTCTCTTTTACAGTCTTTTTCTTCATGTGGCTTTTAGATTTAACATGTTTCTTAGCCACATGGTTCCTTTCATTCTTCCTATAACCAAAGAGTTTTTGCATAGATCTTTGAAAATTTATCCTTTGGTTAATTGGATTAAAATAACAGTGCTTGGCAAGATGATTCAATTTGCCACATATGAAACAAGGTTTTGGTCTGATGATTCTACTCAGATCAACTCCTTATTTCTGAGCCCACTGATTATTCCAATTTCTTTGATTTCCCCTCCTTTTATCATGTTTAAGGGGCTCAGATTTATTATTTGCACACTGTTTGCAAGGAACATGATTCACAACTGTAGTCTGCTTGTAATGAACCTTTTTAGACTTTCCCTCAGTCTTCTCTACACCATTAGATTTGACCCAATCCCTTCCACCACCCTCATTGTTAAGAATGTTATTTTCTAAGGGAATCTCACCACTCACAGTGTTATCCTTACTCTTACCAGCTTCTATCTCAGTCTTGTTCTCAACAACTACTTCATCTAAAGGATCTATCTTAGTGGCTCCCTCATGCAAGTCCTTCCTATCCTTGGTCTCTAGCAAGTCTGATTTAGGAGGGATGTAGTTGTTGTTGTATGGTGGTGGTGTGGTATTGTACCCAATTCCTGGTTTAAGCTTATCATGGATTTGGACCTTTAGAATTGAATCCATGGCTTTAGAAGCATATGAAAACTTTTCCACATCCAGCTTAACCTTGGCTAGCTCTCCTCTTAACTTTTCATTCTCCTCTCTAGACTTTGTCAGTTGGATTTATAAATCATTTTTCTCCCACTTCCAGTAATTTGTATCATATGTGTGTTGAAGTTCATTGGCTTGGAAACCTTTAATTTGTTCCTCAAACCTCTCAACAATTTTCACATAGTCTTTTCTATCCTTTTCTAACCTCTTAAGGTCATCACTCATACTCTGGTTGTGATCCCTGTACCTTTTAACAGTGTCTATGCAAGTTTGAGTACAGAGATTAGAAAGTACCTCAGTTGGGAGATCAGATACCTCTGCCATGAGAGCTTGATTTTGAATGGCCTCTTCTGCTTGATCACTCCAGTCAAAGCCCATTCCTTGTTGAGAAACAAGAGCTTGAGCAGAGTTTCTGTTCTGGTTGAAGCTTCCAGTCTGAGCTTGTTGGTGGTTGTTTTGAGACATTCCACTTTTGCATTATAAGCAGTACTAACCCTAAAAAAATTTAGTGAAAGCAGTATTAACAGTGAGCAGTATTAACTGAAAGCAGTATTAACTGAAAGCAGTATTAACTGAAAGCAGTATTAACCACTAGCAGTATTAACTAACTAGCAGTATTAACCACTAGCAGTATTAACTAACTAGCAGTATTAACTGAAAGCAGTATTAACTGAAAGCAGTATTAACCACTAGAAGTATTAACTAACTAGCAGTATTAACCACTAGCAGTATTAACTAACTAGCAGTATTAACTGAACACTGGCAGTAGTAAAATTGTACTGGCAGTACTAAAACTGTACTGGCAGTATTAATCATACTTACACTTTTAAGCTTTGTGAAGGACTGCGTACTGCTATACTTTTCCGGAAAAAGAAGATTAGGACCACCAAGAATAAACAATATACAGGTATTGAACCACTTTTTAAGTAGGAGCTTATTCAGAGTTGATCATTCCCAACCTTGTTACCAAGAAAGTGAATCTACCCACATCAAATGCTTTGGTGAATAGATCAGCAAACTGGTTAGCAGTATGAACTTTTACAACTTGAATAAGTTTCTTTTCATTGCAGTCTCTTATAAAGTGGTACCTGATTTCAATGTGCTTTGTCTTTGAGTGCTTGACAGGATTATTAACAATGCTAATAGCACTGCTATTATCAATAAAAATTGGAGTGTGTAGAAAGGTTACCCCATAGTCCAGCATTTGATTCTGAATCCATAAGACTTGAGAACAGCAACTTGCAGCTGCTATGTACTCTGCCTCTGTTGTAGATGTGGACACTGTGGTTTGTTTCTTGCACTGCCATGACACTAGTCTTGCACCCAAAAACTGACATCCTCCAGAAGTAGATTTTCTGTCCAAGTTTGCTCCACCTAGATCACTGTCTGAGTATGCAAGCAAGTCAAAAGATGAGTCATGAGGATACCAAAGCCCCAATCTGGGTTGCCCTTTGAGATATCTGAATATCCTCTTAACAGCTTGATAGTGAGATTGCTTTGGCCTAACTTGGAATCTTGCACATACACAGACTGGAAACATTATATCTGGCCTAGATGCTGTAAGATACATGAGAGAGCCAATCATGGATCTATAGTGATGAACATCCATATCCTCCCCCTCAAGATCTGCTGTTATTTGCTTGTGTGTCTCCATAGGTGTGCTGGCAGGTTTTGAATCTGAGAAACCAAACTTGGAGTCCAAGGAAGAAAGTAAGTTCCCCCATGGAACTCATTTTGAACCTTTGATGCATTAGTTCCTCAAACTCCTTGCACATGTTGTCTCTTGTGGATCCAAAGATAATATCATCCACATAGATTTGGACCAGCAAGATATCCTTCTTCTTTCTCTTGATGAATAAAGTCTTATCAATGACACCTCTTTCAAAGCCATTTTCCAAGAGATAGGATGACAGAGTGTCATACCATGCTCTTGGTGCTTGATGCAGTCCATAAAGTGCTTTCTTTAGTTTGTATACTTTGTCTGGATAGCTTGGGTTCTCAAACCCTGGTGGTTGACAGACATATACTTCTTCTTCAATTGATCCATATAGAAATGCACTTTTGACATCCATTTGATAGACTTTGAATTTCATATAAGAAGCATAAGCCAGGAATAATCTAATTGCTTCTATCCTGGCTACAGGAGCAAATACTTCTTCATAATCTATTCCCTCTTCTTGTGTATACCCTTGAGCCACCAACCTTGCTTTATTCCTTATTACTATGCCTCTTTCATCTCTCTTATTCCTGAAGACCCATTTTGTTCCTATTGCTCTTTGGCCTTTAGGGAGGTCTACCAGATCCCAAACATCTTGCAGCTTGAATTGCAGTAGCTCTTCTTGCATGGCTTCTATCCAACTGGACTCTTTCATAGCATCATGTGCCTTCTTAGGCTCAAGCTGGGATAAAAAACAAGAGAGCAATGTATGTTGTTGGTCTTGCATTTCTTGCAGCCTGCTTTGATTTCTAGTCATCATAGGAGAAGATAGATCTCCTATTACCAACTGTGGAGGATGATTCTTTTGAGTTCTGGTGTGATGACTAAGTTCTTCATTAAGTCCCACCTCTAGATTGGAGTCATTCAACTCCACTGAGGTGTTTTCAGCAGCTACTTCTGGGTCTTTATCTTCTTGACTCTCCTCTTCTCTACTTTCTTCTTCACTCTGATTTGGTCCAGTAGATGGTTCCTTTTCACAGTCTTCAATAGAATCCACTGTAGGTATGGGAAAGATCACAAATTAAGATAAACTGTCTTGGACTTGTGTAGTTCCTGATCCTTCACACCCTGAACCTGCATAGTCATTACTACTGAAACCAAAAGAGTTAGTTAGTGAATCAATGTCAAACAACCACTGAGGACCAGACCCAATAGGATTTGGTGTGTTCTCATTGCATTTGACATTGTCACTTTCTTCAATTATTGTAGAAGAAGAGTTAAAAACTCTGTAAGCCTTACTCTGAGATGAGTAACCAACAAGAAATCCATCATCTGCTTTGCTATCAAACTTACCTAGGTGAGATTTGGTATTGAGAATAGTACAAGGACACCCAAAAGGTTTGAAAAATCCAATAAATGGTTTTCTTTTATTTAAAAGCTCATATGGGGTCTTGTTCTTTGGCTTGACCACTAGGACTCTGTTTTGGACATAACAGGCAGTATTAACTGCTTCAGCCCAGAAGGTAATTGGCAGTTTTGAATCAGCCAACAGAGATCTAGCAGCCTCTATTAGTGTCCTATTTCTCCTCTCAGCAACTCCATTCTGTTGAGGAGTCCTAGGGGCACTATATTGTCTCTCAATGCCTTTCTCTTCACAAAAGGTGTTTAGATCAAGATTTTTAAATTCAGTCCCATTGTCTGATCTAATGAATTTTACTTTTTGATTAGTTTGGTTTTCAATTCTTAGGATAAAGGATTTGATCAGTCCACTTGTCTCATCCTTAGTCCTTAGAAAATATACCCAGGTAAATCTAGAGTAATCATCAACAATAACTAAGCAGTAAGATTTCTTGCCTATACTCATAACATTTGTAGGACCAAACAGATCCATATGTAATAATTGGAGGCAAGAAGAAATAGTATTTAACTCTTTGGTCTTATGAGAAGTTTTGTGCTGTTTGCCTTTAAGACAAGCAACACAATGATCATCACATGAAAAGACTTTTGATGGTAGACCTCTTACAAGGTTGTTTTTAACAAGTTTGTTCATTGTCTTGAAGTTCATGTGACACATCCTTCTGTGCCATAGAGAGGATTCATCCACAGAAGCTTTAGAAACAAGACAGTTCAGAGATGAATCACTAGAAACATTGTCCATATCTAGACAATAAACATTGTCCTTTCTTGGAGTTCTAAGTAGTATCATGCTTTCATCAACTACTTTGAACCCTGGAGCAAGGATCATACACTCTGTATTAGTAAATAATATGCTATGTTGTTTGTCACAAACCTGTGATACACTTAACAGGTTGTACTTCAACTGATCAACATAGTAGACATCCTTAAATGTTATCTTACCTTTTGTAACATTACCTTTTCCACTTATTTTACCACCAGTAAGATTATCTCCAAAAGCAACATGTCCTCCATTGATATGCTTGAAATCCTGAAGGCATGACATGTTGCCTGTCATGTGCCTAGAGCAACCACTATCAACATGCCATATGCTCTTCCCCTTGAGCTGTTGGTTGCCCTGCACATAAGATAAATCAGTTAGTATGAAATAGGAACCCAAGCCAAAGTGGTCTTGGGTACCCCTTTCTCATCAAAATATTTACATTCTTTCTTGACAAGATTTTTAAACTTTGACTCCTCATTTCTGGAGTACTTTGTCACAATGATGGGTTTGGAAACACTTTTGCTAGAAGCAGTACTTGTTTTAGAAGTACTAACTGCCTTAGCAGCACTTGCATGCTTAGCAGTACTAACCTTGTTAGAAGTAGTAACTGTGTTAGCAGCAGTAACTGTGTTGGCAGTATTAACCTTTGAAGAGGTATTAACAGTATTAGCAGCATTAATATTTTCAGCAGTACTAACACTGGTAGCAGCAGTAATGCTTCCAGCAGCACTATCCCTGTCAGCAGTACTAACAGTTTTAGTGCTTCTAGGCACCCACATTTTAATATTTTCTTTTAAAACCTTTTTCCTCATGGGGCCTTTGGTTTCAACAGATTTCTTAACCACATGTTTCTTTCCAGCCTTCCTATAACCAACAGGTTTTTGCACAAATCTTTGAAAGTTCATCTGTTGGTTAATAGGGTTAAAGAAACAATGCTTAGCCAAATGGTTTAATTTACCACATATGAAACAAGGTTTTGGTCTGATTATTTTATTCAGATCAACTCCTTGTTTCTAAGCCCATTGATTGTTCCAGTTTCTCTGATTTCCCCTTGGTTTATCATGTTTTTGGAGCTCAGATTTATTACATGCACACTGTTTGCAAGAAATAGGGTTCACAACAGTGGTCTGCTTATAGTAAACCTTCTTGTTCTTTCCCTCAGTCTTCTCTATCTCATTGGACTTGACCCAATTCTTTCCACATCCCTCATTGGTGATTATGTGGTTTTCTATAGGAATCTCACCACTCACAGTGTTGTTCTTATTCTTGACAACTTCTTTCTCAGATTTATCTTTAACAACTACTTCATCTAAGGGATCAATCTCAGTGGCTCCCTCAGGTAGGTCCTTCCTATCCTTTGTTTCTAACAAATCTGAACTAGGAGGAATGTAGTTGTTGTTATAGGGTGGTGGTGTGGTATTGTACCCTATTCCTCTTCTCAGTTTATCATGAATCTGAGATTGTAGTAAAGAATCCATTGCTTTAGAGGCATTGGAAAACTTTTCTACATCTAGCTTGACTTTAGCTAGTTCTCCTCTTAACTTTTCACTCTCCTCTTTGGATCTGGTCAGTTGAATTTCTAAGTCATTCTTCTCCCACTTCCAGTAGTTTGTGTCATAAGAGTGTTGAAGCTCATTGGCTTGAAAACCCTTAATTTGCTCTTCAAATCTCTCAACAATCCTCACATAATCTTTTATGTCCTTTTCCAATCACTTAAGGTCATCACTCATGTTCTTGTTGTGATCCCTATAACTTTTAACAGTGTTAATGCAATTTGGAGAACAAAGATTGGAGGTTACCTCTATTGGGAGATCAGACACCTCTGCCATTAGAGCTTGGTTTTGAATGGCCTCTTCAGCTTGATCACTCCAGTCAAACCCCATACCTTGTTGAGAGACAAGGGCTTGTGCAGAGTTTCTGTTATTATTGAAGCTTCCAGATTGAGCTTGTTGGTGGTTATTGTTTTGAGACATTCCACTTCTGCATTCTCTAGCAAAGTGTCCCTTCTGATGGCATTTATAGCATTCCACCTTTGACTTGTCAAATCTTGCTCCATCTTCTCTTCTTTGGGAGAAGTTGTTCCTCCCAGTCCTTTTGATGAACTTCTTCACCCTCATAGAAAGCATGGTCATCTGCCATTTAATATCCATCTCTTCCAGATCATCAGGATGAAGCTGTTCCAAGTCATCATTGATTAAAGAAGAGTTACCATGACTAGAAAGAAAGGCTTCAAAAACAGATTCATTGCCTTTTTCTTGATTTACTCCATTGGCAGCATTAACTGATTCAGGGTTAGCAGTAGAATCAATTGATGCTGATAGAAGTGCAATATTATGAACATATCCAGTAGGCTTCTTCTTTGCTTCCACTTTAGATTGAAACACTCTCAGATCATTGTACAGATCATCCAGTTCCTTTTCTTCCAACATTTCATTATGTCTGAATGAGACAGTGTACATAGTCCATTCATCTCCAAGAGATCTGAGGAACTTTCGGTTGACATCATCTTGCTCCATCTGAACTCCAACAGTAGCCAACTCACCAATTAACTTATTGAATCTGTCAAAAGTTTGAGTCATAGACTCATTCTTTGAAGATGTAAAATTCTCATATTGCTGCTTGAGAATATCCCTTTGATTCCTCTTAGTGCTCTTGGTGCCAGCAAATCTCTTCTCTAAAGCATTCCCTAGAATCTTAGCATCAGTGCAATGATGAAACTGATGTTGATACTCATTGGGGATGGCCAAAAGCAGGGTGCTTAAGGCTTTCATCTCCAATTGTCTCACTTTCTTCTCAGCATCAGTTTTTGGAGGTGGTCTTCTTCCATCTTGTCCAATTTTACCTTCAGCAGAGGGACCATTCTCAACAATGTCCCACATAGAAAAGTCTGTAAGGAGGATGTACTACTTGATCCTAATTTTCCACATGTCAAACTCATTAGGTTTGAGCATGGGAACCTTTGAAACAAGAGTACTGGTTGATTCAACTGTGTTGTCCATGATGAATGAAGGTTTCTGAGAATACTAGGCTCTGATACCACTTGTCAGGATCTGATTCTTAACAAGAATAATGAAACTCAGAAACAATATTAAAGAAGTTGCGGAAAAACACTTTAATATTCAAACTATCAATGTAAGAGTAAAATAGAAATCACAACTTGTAAACTTTATTGAATGATTAAAGTTACAAGCTTTCAAAACAAAACCTCAATCTTGATGAACAGGCTCACCAAGACGAATTCTACTTCTCTAGAATTAGGATTGTAAACCTTGAGGTTAATTCTCTCTCTAAACAAAAACTTAGAATCAAAATACTCATCTATCAAACTATTCTATACTATATAAACAAAGATTGAATACAAGATAATTACAAAACATAAAAGATCTTCAGTATATTCTTTCATAATTATCTTCAACCTTCCATGTTTATCTTCAACCTTGATCTGCGCGTATCTTGATTATCACATAAGCAGTATTAAGTCATAGCAGCATTAATACTCTGAACAGTACTATTCTTCACCAGCAGCATTAACCCTTTGAGCAGTATTAATCTCCAACAGTACTAACTCTCCAAGCAATACTAACTATTCAAGTAGCAACACTAACTCTTTAAGCAGTATTAATTCTACTAGCAGTAGTAATCTTGATAGCCTGACAGTAGTAATCACTTAGACAAATCTTCAGTTCCCAACACTTGGGGAGCTCCGGTACTCTTTGTCAAGAAGAAGGACGGGTCGATACGGATGTGGATCGACTATCGAGAGTTGAACAAGGTAACCGTGAAGAACAAGTATCCATTACCTCGAATTGATGATCTCTTCGACCAACTGCAAGGAGCCGGATGTTTCTCCAAGATCGATCTTCGATCGGGTTATCATCAAGTGAAGGGTAGAGAAGAAGACATTTCTAAGACCGCCTTTAGAACTCGTTATGGTCACTACGAGTTCCTGGTTATGCCTTTTGGGCTAACTAACGCTCCGGCAGTATTCATGGATTTGATGAACCGAGTTTGTCGACCTTTCCTAGACAAGTCGGTCATAGTGTTCATCGATGATATCTTGGTGTACTCGAAGAGTGACGAAGAGCACGAGAAGCACCTTCGAGAAGTATTGGGAGTATTGAGGGATGAGAAGCTCTATGACAAATTTTCCAAGTGTGAATTTTGGCTAAGAGAGGTTCAATTTTTGGGTCATGTTGTGTCAAGTGATGGAGTGAAGGTGGATCCATCAAAGATTACGGCTATGACGAATTGGGAACTGCCAAAGAGCCCCACGGAAATTCGGAGTTTCCTGGGTCTAGACGGTTACTATAGAAGATTCATCCAAGACTTTTCCAAGATAGCCTCACCATTGACGTCTCTGACAAGGAAGAATATGAAGTTCCTTTGGACCTAGAAGCAAGAGCAAGCCTTTCGGACCCTCCAAAGGAAATTGTGTGAAGCGCCAATTTTATCCCTACCGAGGGGACAGAGGACTTTGTAGTCTACAACGATGCGTCTAAAATGGGTTTAGGGTGTGTCTTGATGCAAATGGGCAAGGTCATAGCTTATGCATCAAGGCAATTGAAGGAGCATGAAAAGAATTACCCAACCCACAATCTCGAGCTAGCAGCGGTGGTGTTCGCCTTGAAATTATGGCGACACTACCTATACAGGACGAAGTGTACCCTCTTTACCGATCATAAAAGCCTGAAGTATGTCTTCGATCAGAAAGAATTAAATATGCGGCAAAGGAGATAGCTTGAGCTACTCAAGGATTATGACTGTGAACTTCAATACCACCCCGGGAAAGCAAATATGGTCGCGGACGCCTTGATTTGGAAGGAGTATAGTTGTGGGGTTCTAGCCACCTTTGCAAGGGTGGATGTGGTCTCAAGTTTGATTGATAAGATCAAAGCATCACAGTCGGAAGCACTTCTTGAAGTCAACCTCAAAGGTGAAATCATGGTGAAGCAACATCTTCAATTGACCAAGGATGGAAGGGGTTTGAAATTGTATCAAGGTCGAATTTAGGTACCGAAGATTGGAGGATGTCGGGATCTACTATTGGAGGACGCGCACAATTCCAAGTACTCAATACATCCGGGGAGCACTAAGATGCATTGGGATTTTAAGCTCAACTATTGGTGGCCAGTGATGAAGTTAGATGTGGCTAGTTATGTGGAGCAATGCATAACTTTCCTACAAGTGAAGGCGGAGCACCAACGACCATACGGTAGTCTCCAATCCTTGGAGATACCGGAGTGGAAGTGGGAGCACATCACCATGGACTTTGTAACCAAGCTACCGAGGACTTTAAAGAACCACGATACCGTTTGGGTAATAGTGGATCATTTGACTAAAAGCGCGCATTTCTTGGCCATGCGAGACTCTACCGATGGACAAGTTATCCAAGTTGTATATAGATGAAGTGGTTTCAAGGCATAGAGTGCCACTTTCTATCTTATCTGACCGGGATAGCCGCTTCACGTCTCACTTTTGGGATAGTTTATAGAAGGAGTTGGGCACAAGAGTTAAGTTGAGTACCGCCTATCACCCGCAGACAGACGGACAGAGTGAGCGGACCATCCAGACTCTCGAGGACATGTTGAGGTCGTGCGTCATTGACTTTGGGGGGAATTAGGATGCAAACCTCCCACTTGTGGAATTCGCCTACAATAACAGTTACCACTCAAGTATTGGCATGGCGCCATTCGAGGCATTGTACGGAAGAAAGTATAGGACACCCGTGTATTGGCTAGAAGCGGGGGAGAAACAATTTTCCGGACCGGAGATCGTGTAAGAGACGGCCGACAAAGTGAAAGTCGTCAGAGAGCGTTTGAAAGTGGCACAAGATCGGCAGAAGAGCTACGCGGACAAGAAGAGAAGACCGGGCGAGTTCCAAGTGGGGGAGCGGGTAATGATGAAAGTGTCACCATGGAAAGGATTGATAAGGTTCGGAAAGCGTGGGAATCTCAGTCCCCGTTTCCTTGGGCCTTTCACTATCCTTGAGCGTATTGGTCTACAAGCCTACAAGTTGGATCTTCCACCGGAGATGGACGGAATTCACCCCACCTTTCATGTGTGCTACTTGTGGAAATGCCTAGCCGAAGAAGAGAGTGTCATCCCACTTTCGGAAATCAGAGTGGACAACAATCGATGCATAGAGGAACCCGAATCTATCCTCGAAAGGAAGACGAAGAGGATATGGCACAAAGAAGTGGTCATGGTAAAGATTCAATGGAAGCACCATCGCGATACCAACGTAACTTGGGAATCGGAAGAAGATATGAGGAGGCGATACCGTCATTTGTTTGGTTAGTTGGGATTTCGAGGACGAAATCCATTTTTAGGGGTGGAGAAGTGTAACACCCCGAATTTTGGATTATTGGTTATTTTGTATTGTATTATATCTGGTTTTGTTCAGATAATGTCGTCAAAGTTTGGTCGTGTTTGCGTTTTGGAAAAACGTTGAAATTCGTATGGGAAGAGCAGTCTGGAGAGAGTACCCGGCGAGAGTGCCATGGTCACTCTCGCGGAAGGCACAATCGCGGGGACTCGATAGCCCGCGGTACATATTCGGTGAGAGTGCCCAGCGAGTGACAGGGTCACTCTCGCGTGTCACAATCGCGAGAGAAGTGGGAGTCGCGGTACATTCTCGGCGATAGTGGCTGGCGATAGTGCCATGTCACTATCGCGATGTCACAATCGCCGACGGGGGTTTTAGCATTAAATGTCTGATTTCAAGAGGATAGCTCATTTATTTCATTTAGGGTTTTTGAAGGCAGGCGATTTTCTCTCCTAGGTAAGATTTCTTCACCTCAAAACTCAATCTCTTCAACATTTAATCCTCCCTAAAATCTTATTGGGTGTATTAAATGCTAACCTAGGGTTTCTCTCATTTGGTAGTCAAGTTCTAGCCATTTGGTGAACCAAGGTTTCTCCTCACCTACTTCTCATCTCCTTGAACCACCTAGGGTTTGGGGTATTGGAGCAACCTAAGTAAGTTTTCTTAACTTATGTACATCCATACTTGCACCATTAATTGTTTATATGATTTTTATGAAATACTTGCTATTAATATAACCTAAAAGCTAGGGTTTTGGTTATCTTATATAAATAAGATGATTGGGGTTGATGGAAGTGTTTTAACATATCGTAGAGTGCTTATTTGTAAGTCTTGTAGGAAAGGACGAATTTTGGTAAAGGTCTACACCTCTATATGTTGAAATGCCAAATACATAAATTCTTATCAGCAGTTGGAGTCTTTGTTACTATTGGGGATTTGTGTGTGGCTAAATGAGTTGTAGTTTCTCTTGGTGAAAATGCAACAAGTATGATTATGTTAGTTGTGTCAATATTATGCTTACATGAAGGTTTCCATCTTTAATTGTTTATATTCCTCGTTGGAAGTCTTATATCTATTTCCTTGTGCACGAGGATTTAGATGGTATGCATAGTATATTGCATGTTTATTGCCTTGGGCATTGCGAGTAGACAATAGGGGACGCAAGTCCCTTAGTTGGAACACGGTTAGATTGGATAGGCACCCTTGCCTGTAAGACCTTGAGGTGTAACCCGACGGGGTAAGCGCCAGAGGAAGAGACGGTTTGAGGATTGTGATGTCCGGCGTGGCATGGGAACTAGAACCGGGGCTGGACGGTGAAATCCAATCTACGTTACGGGTTATCCCGTTTTATTTGGAAAATATCTATGTTATACATGTACAGGAAGCTTATATGTTCCGATTGAGAAGTCTTGGCATTGACTTCAATGCATGGGCGCCGATATCATTTAATTATCATTTTTATTTACCTTATGACTAGTGTCGGCGCGATAACCGTTAGACTTCGGTCTAACACTTGTGTTCATGTTTAAATGGTTCACAGGTTCCGCTAGTGGTTCGAGTAGGGCCCCTTGACTCGCCGGGATCACACTTAGGATTCCTCCGTGGACCAGGCATTTTGGGAATTCGAGAAAGAGCGTTTTTGAGGTCATAGTGACACCCACTTTAATCTAGTTGTCAATTGTCCTAGATTGAATAGGTTGTCATGTATATGTCTTATTTATTCCGCTACTTCATTATAGAACTACCCCAACTCTTTTGGGTTTTAGTCTTTACGTTTACAGGTTTTGGATTCGCCTTATTTTTAGGCGTTATATTGCAGAAATTTTAAGTTTTATTTTACCCAATTTTTAGGGTGTTACAAATCGCCTTCCTAAAAATCCTTCAATGACACTAAATGAAGCTCACCTAACTAAAAGAGGCATTTAAAGGCCCAGCTCCCGTTGGCGACATTGCCTGTCACTCTCGTGAGGAGTGTACCGCAAGCCCTAGACCCAACGTGACTATGACACACGGGTTTTGGTACAAAGACTCAGGTTTTGATTTTTGTTTTAGATTGATCTGTACAAAAACTTAGGTTTTGATTTTTACCGATTTGGTTTTTACTACAGGTTTTGCAATTGATCCGTGCAATCGTCGTGTACAAAGACTCAACTTTTGTTTTCTCTTTTAGATCGATCTGTACCAAGACTCGGGTTTTGATTTTTACCGATTTGGTTTTGATTTGGTTTTTTACCAATTTGGTTTTGATTTTTACGGATTTGGTTTTTACTACAGGTTTTGCAATCGATCTGTGCAATCGTTCGTCCTGTACAAAGACTCATGTTTTTTATTTTTACCGATTCCTCCCATCCAAAACTCTCACAACGAACTTCTCGCCTCAAAAAGGTTAGTCATCTCATTCAATCAATCTCTTATATGCTTCTAATTCCATTAATCTTACGATTTCGATCCACATCCATGTTTGATATCATATCTGATGATTTATTAGTTATTATCTTCGTAATCTCTATCATTTACTTCTTTATTTTACGTTTTCTTTGTGAATTTGTAACGGCATTTCATGTTAATCAAACCTTGTTTTCGTAAAAACTTTGCCTGTTTAAAACCAAAGAGACTTGCCTTAATCTTACTCAAGATCAGGTTTTTATTTCTTTTTTCAATTGTTTCTGTAAATGTTTTGTTGAACCTGGCATCTGGTTCTTGTAATCGGTCTACAACATTTGGTGTTTCATTCACAGTTTATTTCATCATTTTTGTATGTGAAAGTTGTGTGTGTCTGGTGATTAATTCAACCAAAGCATCCACTTTGACTTTATATCACAATCTTTCTGTGATTCCAGGGCAATTACATCTTCGAGTTTGAACATTTCTCAGACACTGAACTTTGCCGAGACTTTGTAGGTAAGGCGATTTTATGTTGCTATCAACATTTATTTGTTTTTATTTTACGATTTAAACCACTCTCATTGTCTTTAGACAGATTGACCCAGGACTGAAATCTCACCATATAAACCAACTTCGTACTTGGTAATATACAACTCTGATTTTAACCAACAAATTTGAGCCGGTTGATCTCCTAATCTCCTATCTTTAGTTTTGCAAACTTGTACTTTGCATCACTAGTAACATAATCTTTTAATGATACAACTACAAGGAGATAGACCAAAAGAGATGGAATAGACTTCTAATAAAACTACAGACATTTGAAAAACATGATCATGATGTAACAGAACAGTCGAACCAAACTATATGTTGTCTTACTTATCTCTTGATGCATTTAATTTGAAAAACTTGTCTTTGTATAGAGTTGTTGATATATATCATCAATCTATATGTTAACTTGGCACTTATTAATGTAATATTATGGTTTAAAGCAGGGTGCTTGAGCCAGTTTGAGCCTTTGAGGTGCCTTTTTGTGGCTTTTTGACATAGTAAACATCACATCTCTTTGCTTCGCTAATTCAGCATCCAATTTTCTACTAAACTTATTTGTTTAGTCTAAACTTGATTCTGAAAGTCTAAACTTGATTCTGAAATGTTTGTGTGGTAGTCTTCTCTGTGTTGCAAATAAGTACAAAAGAATATGCATACCCAAGCATTGACAGAAAATATGTAGATATTTTTTTATTAGTACTTGCCTTTTTGATGGTGATAAGATAGTAGCATGTAGTAGGAGCCATCTTTTTGTATCAATATTCATCACTGTTAACATGTGGGATATAAAAGTAAAATGTTCTTTTTTAAATTTTTTTATATGTTAAAGTATCTTAAACTCTATTCTTATTAATCAGAATTAAATTAAATAAGACTTCAGACCTCTTAAAAAACAAACGGCACCTTATACATGGTTAAATTGTTATAAATGAGGGTCCTGTTATTAATGTATATCTAATCGGAACGAGGATCCTCTTGGGGAATTGGGGGGATTTCCCGTCTACGCAATTTAGTTTTTTCATAATATCTTTATATATATCATGCATTTGAATTCCAATTTCACATTTGAACGACATATCATACTAAAACTTTAATCAACCAAAATTTAATTGTTGCATTTGTATAATAGTAATTACTAACATCAAACAACCTAGTTCAAACACAAATATATCAATTACGATACTTAATAATTAAAATTTTATACAACCACTTTGTCATATCACCAAAAGCTTTTGCACGAACAATAAACCACTAATGTAATTCCTATTACAAATTTCCATCATCGAAGATTGATTATATTTATATATAATGTATACTCATTGGTTTTCTGATGTTATTATAATATTTATTATACATAGATACATAAAAAAAGTTATTTATAGTTCTTTGGGTCGGGGATGAGGGGTATCCCCATCCCCGGTCAAACTGGGTTCGAGTATTAGGTACGGGATTATTTGCCATGTCCAAATATTGGCAAGGATGGTCATAGGGTCGGGGATCAGTGACCAATTTTATATTGTTAGTGAGCAAATTTTTTTCGTCACTAAATAACAATTTTCTTGTAGTGACCAGGTGATATAGTGCTCCATTGTATTGCTAACATTCAAATATAAAATAGATTCATTAACGCTTTTCGTCAAGAAGGTAAAGAAAGATATGGGACTATCGTGGAGTTCAACTCGTTTGTAAAATGGAATTTATGGTGACAGTTTTGTTTTATTTTTTTATTCATGTGATACAAATGCTATATTTATTTGGATTGATCTTGTTGTAGGTACCAGAAATGATTTCTAATCCTAATGTGTTGGGAACTGAAGAATTCATCAAGTATGGTTAATGTTGCTGGTTCAAAGTTACTACTGCTAGAAGACTTAAAGGTTAATACTGCTGAGTGTTACTACTGCTAGTACTATTAATACTGCTAGTCATAGTTAGTGCTGCTTGAACAAAGTTAGTACTGCTTAGTTAGTTAGTACTGCTAGTGGTTAGTGCTGCTTAGTAGTTAATGCTGCTAGAAGGAAGTTAATGCTGCTGAAGATTAATACTGCTTATATGATGAAGATTCGTATGAAAGGATATACATGGAAGCTTAGAGATATACATGGAAGATATACTGAAGATATTTTATTTATTGTAATTATCTTTGTATTCAGTATATATAGTGTATAGTTTAGAATAATGAGTTAACTTTTGTTTTTCATTCTTTTAGAGAGAAAATCAACCTCAAGGCATAGATCCTAATTCTAGAGAAGTAGAATTCGTATTGGTAAGCCTGTTCATCAATATTGAGGTTGAGTGTGTAATCTTGAAACTTCAAAGAATTCAATACAAGTTTACAGTTTGTTCTTCATATTTACTGTGTTGATTTCATTGAATATCAAAGTGTTATTCCGCAAACTTCTTTGATATTGTTTCTGAGAATTAATTCTTGTTGAGAATTCGATCCTGACAAGTGGTATCAGAGCCTAACTCTCTCAGAAACAGTTATTCATCATGGAAAATCTTACAGAATCAAGCAGTACTTTGGTTTCTAAGGTTCCAATGCTCAAACCAAGTGAGTTTGACATGTGGAAGATCAGAATCAGACAATATATTCTTCTCACTGACTACTCAATGTGGGATATCATTGAGAATGGTCCTTCTGAAGCTGGAAGGATAGGACCAGATGGGAAAAGACCTCCACCAAAGACAGATGGTGAGAGGAAGATCAGACAGACAGAGATGAAGGCTTTGAGCACTCTGCTGTTGGCCATTCCCAATGAATATCAGCATCAATTTTGCAACTGCATTGATGCTCAGATTCTCTGGAATGCTCTAGAGAAAAGATTTGCTGGAACTAAGAGCATCAAAAGAAATCAAAGAGATGTTCTAAAGCAGCAATATGAGAACTTCACTTCCACAAAGAATGAGTCTATGACTCAAACTTTTGATAGGTTCAATAAACTCATAGGTGAACTGGCTACTGTAGGGGTGAAGATGGAACAAGATGATATCAACAGAAAGTTCCTCAGATCTCTTGGGGATGAATGGACAATGTACACTGTCTCATATAGACAGAGTGACAATCTGGAAGAGAAAGAACTTGATGATCTATACAATGATCTAAGAGTTTTTGAAACTGAGGTAGAAGCCAAGAAGAAGCCCTCTGGTTATATTCACAATGCTGCACTTCTTTCAGCATCCACTGATACTACTGCCAACCCTGAAGCAGTTAGTACTACCAGTGGAGTAAGTTCAGAAAAAGGCACTGAAACTATCTTTGAAGCCTTTTTGTCCAGTCATAGCAGCAATTCTCTGATTAATGATGATCTTGATCAAAATCACCCTGATGATCTGGAGGAGATGGATATTAAATGGCAGATGGCCATGTTATCCATGAGGGTGAAAAAGTTCATTAAAAGAACTGGAAGAAATAACTTCTCTCAAAGAAGAGAAGATGGAGCTGGTTTTGACAAAACCAAGGTGGAATGTTATAAGTGTCACAAGAAAGGACACTTTGCTAGAGAATGCAGGAGTGCTGTTCCAAACAATAACCACCAACAAGCTCAGAATGGAGGATACAATCAGAACAAGAATCCTGCTCAAGCCCTTGTTTCTCAACAAGGAATGGGATTTGACTGGAGTGATCAAGCTGAGGAAGCCATTCAGAACCAAGCTCTTATGGCAGAAGTGTCTGATCTCCCTACTGAGGTAAGTTCTAATCTTTGCACTAAATCTTGCATTGACACTGTTACAAGATACAGGGATCACAATCAAAGTATGTGTGATGACCTCAAAAGATTAGAAAAAGACAGAAGAGATTATGTGTTAATAGTAGAGAGATTTGAAGAGCAAATCAAAGGCTTTCAAGCTAATGAACTTCAACACTCTTATGACACAAACTATTGGAAGTGGGAAAAGAATGAGTTAGAAACCAAACTGTCTAAGTCCTTGGAAGAGAATGATAGACTGAAAGAGGAACTGTCAAAAGTTAAGCTTGACATAGACAAGTTTTCTTATGCTTCAAAAGCAATGGACTCTCTTCTAAAGGCTCAGATACATGATAAGATGAAGCCTGGTATTGGATACAACAATACACCCCCTCCTTACAATAACAACTATATTCCTCCTACATCAGACTTGTTAGAAACTAAGGAGAAAAAGGACTTGTCTGAAGAAGCTTTTAAGATAGATCCTTTGGATGAGGTAGTAGTTAAGGATTTGACTGAGAAAGGAGCCAGTGAGAACAGGGATAATAATGTGAGTAAAAAGATTCCATTAGAAAACAATATTATCACAAATGAGGGATGTGGGAAAATCTGGGTCAAGTCCAAGGAGATAGAGAAGACTAAAGGAAATGATAACAAGGTCCATTACAAACAAACCACAGTTGTGAATCCTGGATCTTGTAAACAGTGTGATTGCAATAAAGCCAAGAGCCTAAATTCTGGTTTAAAAAGAGGAAATCAAAGAAACTGGAATAATCAATGGGATCAGAAACAAGGAGTTGATCTGAATAAAATCAATAGACCAAAACCTTGTTTTATATGTGGCAAGTTGAATCATTTGGCTAAGTATTGTTACTTTAACCCTATTAACCAACAGATGAATTTTCAAAGATTTGTGCAAAAATCTGTTGGTTATAGGAAGGCTGGAAAGAAACATGTGATAAAGAAATCTATTGAAAGTAAAGGCACTTTAAAGAAAAAGTTTTTAAAAGAAAGTGTCAAAATGTGGGTACCTAGAAGTACTAACAGTATTAGTACTGCTAACAATATTAGTACTGCTATCACAGTTACTACTGCTAACAGTGTTAGTACTGCTGAAAATATTAATGCTGCTAATACTGTTAATACCTCTTCAAAGGTTAATACTGCCAACACAGTTACTGCTGCTAACACAGTTACTACTGCTAACAAGGTTAGTACTGCTAAGCATGCAAATGCTGCCAAGGCAGTTAGTACTTCTAAAACTAGTACTGATTCTAGCAAACATATTTCCAAGCCTATTATTGTAACAAAGTACTCCAAGAATGAGGAGTTAAAGTTCAAAAATCTTGTCAAGAAAGAATGCAAGTATTTTGATGAGAAAGGGGTACCCAAGACCACTTTGGCTTGGGTTCCTAATTCATACTAATTGATTTATCTAATGTGCAGGGCAACCAACAGCTCAAGGGAAAGAGCATTTGGCATGTTGATAGTGGTTGCTCTAGGCACATGACAGGCAACATGTCATGCCTTCAGGATTTCAAACATATCAATGGAGGACATGTTGCATTTGGAGATAATCTTACTGGTGGTAAGATAAGTGGAAAAGGTAATGTCACCAAAGGTAAGATGACATTTGAGGATGTCTACTATGTTGATCAATTAAAGTACAACCTGTTAAGTGTATCACAGGTTTGTGACAAACAACATAGTATATTATTTACTAATAATGAGTATATGATCCTTGCTCCAGGGTTCAAGGTAGTTGATGAAAGCATGATACTACTTAGAACTCCAAGAAAGGACAATGTTTACTGTCTTGATATGGACAATGTTGATAGTGATTCATCTCTGAATTGTCTTGTTTCAAAAGCTTCTGTAGATGAATCCTCTCTCTGGCACAGAAGGATGTGTCACATGAATTTCAAGACTATGAACAATCTTGTTAAAAATAACCTTGTAAGAGGTTTACCTTCAAAAGTCTTTTCATGTGATGATCATTGTGTTGCTTGTCTTAAAGGCAAACAACACAAAACTTCTCATAAGACCAAAGAGTTAAATTCTGTTTCTTCTTGTCTCCAGTTACTGCATATGGATCTGTTTGGTCCTACAAATGTTATGAGTATAGGCAAGAAATCTTACTGCTTGGTTATTGTTGATGATTACTCCAGATTTACTTGGGTATATTTTCTAAGGACTAAGGATGAAACAAGTGGTCTTATCAAATCCTTTATTCTAAGAATTGAAAACCAAACTAATCAAAGAGTAAAAGTCATTAGATCAGATAATGGAACTGAGTTTAAAAATCATGATCTAAACACCTTTTGTGAAGAAAAAGGTATTGAAAGGCAATATAGTGCTCCTAGGACTCCTCAACAGAATGGTGTTGCTGAAAGGAGAAATAGAACACTAATAGAGGCTGCTAGATCTCTGTTGGCTGATTCAAAATTGCCAATTACCTTCTGGGCTGAAGCAGTTAATACTGCTTGTTATGTCCAAAACAGAGTTCTAGTGGTCAAGCAAAAGAACAAGACCCCATATGAGCTTTTAAATAAAAGAAAACCTTTCATTGGTTTCTTCAAACCTTTTGGGTGTCCTTGTACAATTCTAAATACTAAATCTCACTTAGGTAAGTTTGATAGCAAAGCAGATGATGGATTTCTTGTTGGATATTCATCTCAGAGTAAGGCCTACAGAGTATTTAACTCATCTTCTAGAATAATTGAAGAAAGTGACAATGTCAAATGCAATGAGAACACACCAAATCCTGTTGGGTCTGGACCTCAGTGGCTATTTGACATTGATTCACTAACTAACTCTTTTGGTTTCAGTAATGAGTATACAGGAACAGGAAGTGGAGGATCAGGGATCACACAAAATCAAGAAAGTATATCTAAATCTGTGATTTTTCCCATACCCACAGTAAATTCTGTTGAAGACTGTGAAAAGGAATCATTTACTGGACCAAGTCAGAGTGAAGCAGAAACTAGAGATGAGGAGACTCAAGAAAATAATGAAGTGGCATCTGAAAACACTTCAGTTGAGTTGCATGAATCTAATATTGAGGCTGGACTGAATGAAGAACCTAGTCATAACACCAGAGTTCAAAAGAATCATCCACCACAGCTGGTAATAGGAGATATTTCTTCTCCTATAATGACTAGACATCAGACCAGGCTTCAGGAAATGCAAGATCAACAGCATACAGTGCTTTCTTGTTTTCTATCTCAGCTTGAGCCTAAAAAGGCACATGATGCTATGAAAGAATCTAGCTGGATAGAAGCAATGCAAGAGGAACTGTTACAGTTCAAGCTACAAGATGTATGGGATCTAGTAGACCTTCCTAAAGGTCACAGAGCGATTGGCACAAAGTGGATTTTCAGAAACAAGAGAGATGAAAGAGGTATTGTCATAAGGAACAAAGCAAGGCTGGTGGCTCAAGGCTATACTCAAGAAGAGGGTATAGATTATGAAGAAGTTTTTGCACCTGTGGCTAGGATAGAAGCAATCAGACTATTCCTAGCCTATGCTTCTTACATGAACTTCAAAGTCTATCAAATGGATGTAAAAAGTGCTTTTCTCTATGGATCAATTGAAGAAGAAGTATATGTCTGTCAACCACCAGGGTTTGAAAACCCAAGCTATCCAGACAGGGTATACAAATTAAAGAAAGCACTTTATGGACTACATCAAGCCCCAAGAGCATGGTATGACACTCTGTCATCCTATCTCTTGGAAAATTACTTTGAAAGAGGAGTCATTGATAAGACTCTATTTATCAAAAAAAAGAAGAAGGATATCTTGCTGGTCCAAATCTATGTTGATGACATTATCTTTGGATCTACAAGAAACAACATGTGCAAGGAGTTTGAGGATTTAATGCATCAAAGGTTCAAAATGAGTTCCATGGGGGAACTTACTTTCTTCCTTGGACTCCAAGTTCAACAGAAGTCAGATGGCATTTTCATCTGTCAATCCAAGTATGTGCAGGATATTCTAACCAAGTTTGGTTTCTCAGAATCAAAACCTGCCAGCACACCTATGGAAACACACAAGCAGATCACAACAGATCTTGAGGGGGAGAATATGGATGTGCATCATTATAGATCCATGATTGGCTCTCTCATGTATCTCACAGCATCAAGGCCAGATATAATGTTTCCAGTCTGTGTATGTGCAAGATTTCAAGTTAGGCCAAAGCAATCTCACTTTCAAGCTGTTAAGAGGATATTCAGATATCTCAAAGGGCAACCCAGATTGGGACTTTGGTATCCTCATAACTCACCTTTTGACCTAATAGCATACTCAGACAGTGATCTAGGTGGGGCAAACTTGGACAGAAAATCTACTTCTGGAGGATGTCAGTTTTTGGGTGCTAGACTAGTCTCATGGCAGTGCAAGAAACAAACCACAGTATCCACATCTACAACAGAGGCAGAGTACATAGCAGCTGCAAGTTGTTGTTCTCAAGTCTTATGGATTCAGAATCAAATGTTGGATTATGGGGTAACCTTTCTACACACTCCAATCTTTATTGACAACAGCAGTGCTATTAGCATTGTGAATAATCCAGTCAAGCACTCAAAAACAAAGCACATTGAGATCAGGTATCACTTTATAAGAGATTGTAATGAAAAGAAACTTATTCAAGTTGTCAAAGTTCACACTGATAATCAGTTTGCTGATTTATTCACTAAAGCTTTTGATGTGGGTAGATTCACTTTCTTGGTAACAAGTGTGGGAATGATCAACTCTGAATAATCCCCTTCTCAAAAAGTGGTTTTATATCTGTATATTATTCTTGGAGTTACTAATCTTCTGTTTCAGGATATGTATAGCAGTACTCAGTGTTTAGCAAGTTTAAAAGGAGTAAGTTAGTTAATACTGCTTTTAGTGGTTAATACTGCTTTTAGTGGTTAATACGGCTTTTAGTGGTCAATACTGCTTTTAGTGGTTAATACTGCTTTCAGTTAATACTGCTAGTAGTTAATACTGCTTTCAATTAATACTGCTCTAGGTTAATACTGCTTATGTTCCGAATACTATAAATACTCTTTGCCCGCCTAAAAGTTCATAACGACTCTTTGCATACTGTTCTCTTGCGCTCAAAACCTTTTCTCTCTCAAGTTCGAAGTTTTCAGGCAAGCTTTTCACTAAGATCAATGGCATCCATGACTTTTATCGACGAGCACAACGAGATTGCGATGCTACAAAAGCCAAAGCAAGCTGCAGGATTTCATCAGATTGTGGATTTCCTCAAGTCAAGCCACATTGCTCATGCTCTTATTGTATCCCCTACAATCTATATTGAGCATCAAAGGCAGTTCTGGGCTAATGCAACTATTGTTGTTGAGAATGGTGTGCAGATGATCAAGACAAGAATCTGTGATCAATCACTAACGGTTACTGAAGAGGTTATTCGCATCAGTCTACGTCTAGACGATGCCTCTGGTATAACCTCTATCCCAAACGATGAACTGTTTTCAAATCTTACAAGAATGGGGTATGAAGGCCCATTGGGAGTTTTCAAATTCTCTAAAGCAAAATTTTCACCCCAATGGCGTTTCTTTGTCCATACTCTTATGCATTGTATCTCCAAAAAGACTACTGGATGGAGTGAGTTCAGCAGCACTATTGCTTATGCTTTGGTGTGCTTGGCCACTGCCAGAAAGTATAATTTTTCTAAAATGATTTTCAGTGATCTTGTCTCAAACATGGGAAACAAAAAGAGCTTCTTTATGTATCCCAGGTTTGTTCAAGAAGTTATTACTCATGAATTGACGGATATACCTCAACCTGTTGGGATATATGTACCTAAACCCCCCAAAGGCAAGGTTTTCTCAAATATGAGAAGATCTGTTGGGGACTCTGAAGGAGTTGACACCCCATTGTTCTCTACAATGATGGTGGTGTCCCAAACCAATGAAGGTATGGCAGCAGGGTCAAGGCCCCCATTAGACCAACCCACTGCTAGCCAAGCCCAACCTTCCCTCTCAAAATCAATTCCCCAGTCCCTTCTTGAAAAACCAACCTCTCCAATCACCCAAACTTACAAGAGGAAACAGGTAAAGAAGGCTCCTTCCCTTCTTGTACCATTACCCACTAAGCCTATAAGCCCTCTAAGGGAGAATTCTCCCCTAGAGAATATCCAAAGGGAAACCACAAGGGTGTCTCCCAACCCAAAGGAGGTGCTCTCTGAGGAGGAGGTAGAGCATATGGGTGATGAGGCTGCCACTACTCCTGCTAGTACAGAGGAGGAAAGTGGTAACATCAATAAGACCTCCCCCATGGCAACTTTGAATGAGCAATCATTTGAAGGTCCCTGGTGCCAAGAAACCACAGGGGTGGATAGTGCTTCTGCAAGGCAGAAGACTTCCACTAATAAAAGATCCAATGATCCTTCAACAGAGGGTAACACTTATGGAGAGGGTGAGGACAGATATACGTACTATGAATTGATGGAAACAATGGGGAACATCAATCAAGATGTTCTCAAACAAGGCAAAGAAATTGAAGAAATGAAGCTAGTCATTCTGTCACAACAAGTACAGATTGCTAAGCTGAAGAGGATGGTGGTTAGTCTGGTACAAAGGAAGAAGAGAAAGCAATTCCAACTAAGGAGAAGGAAGTCTGAAAATGATGCTCCCAAAAAGGGGGAGATCAACATGGAAGAAGTCACAAGAAAGGGGGAGATTGATAGAGAAAAACTTGATGTTGAGGGGGAGCAGGAAGCAGAAACACAAACAGACTCAGTGCCAAAAGAATCAAAAGAAGCAGCAGAAACAGTTACTACTGCTGACATTAATAAAGCAGCAGAAACTGTGAAAGAAGTTTTAACAGATCTTGAGATTGCAGAAACCTTACTAAAAGTCAAGAATTATACTCCCAAGGTCACTTCAAAGACCAAAGGTGTAATCATAAAAGAACAAGGTGAAGTGATCAAGAAAGATAACAGTAAAGATGGTAGAATCTGATCAACCAATCAAAAAGCAAAGGTTGGTTGAATCAGATGAAGCCCTAGCTAAAAAGATGCAGGAGGATTTTGAAAAAGAAGAAAGAGTTCAGATGGAAAAGGACAGGGAAATGGCAAAAGCTCTAGCTGCTGAACTGAATGAAGCTTATCAACAAAGTATGGCAACTGAAATTGCACAGAAGAAAGCTGCAAGTATGAAGAAATCAGTAGTGAAAACAGCTGCAAAGAAGAGAAAACCCTCAAAGACATTCCTAGGTACCCAAGAGAGAAACAAGATGATTATATTTCTTAAAGGTGCTGTAGGAGTCAAAAAGGAGATGTTCTCCAAAATGTCTTTTGAGAAGATCAAAGAGCTCTATGATTCAGAGATGTTAAAACTTCAGGGAAATGAAACTGCTAGGGTGGAGATGGAGAAGAGGATAAAAGAAAGTAATGATTTTGATTGTCAAAAGCCATTTCCAGATGAGCAAGAAACACCTCCTAAGAAAGAGTCCACTCTGGGAGAAAGTCTAAGAACTTTAAAGAGAACAAAAATGATGGCAAGGAGAAAGCCAATCAAGAAGCCTAAAGTATCTGAAGAAGAGGCTAAGAAGGTTGCTGAAGAAGAAGGGGCACCTGAGTCATCTAAACAGACAGAGCCAACTAACACTGATGATGTAAATTTGTATATGGTAGTGATGGACAAAGTGCTTGAACCAATTTCAGCAGAACCTGTAGGAGTTAAGCCTCCTGAGGTCATTCTCTGGGATACATTGACAGTGGATGGAAAGGAATACATAAGACTGAAAAGAAAGGATGAAAAGTATGAAGTGTTCAACACATGGGCAAAAATTGTCAGAACATGCTCTAGATCAGATCTTGAAGAAATGTTTGAGATAGGAATGAAGTTGTATGCAGATATTCTAAAGGCTCCAGGAATTTCAATTACAAAACTGGTAATGGAGTATCTGTGTATGATGTTCAAACCTGAAGAAGTAAAGCATATGATCAAGGATGTATTCAAGTCGGTCAACAGTTGGACTCTATATGAAATTAGTGGAGTATATACAGTGACTTTGGATTTAAATCACACTGAATACTTCCTAGTGGATAGAGTGTATAATCATAGCAGATTAAAGCTACATGCCATGCTGAAGAAAAAGTTAAGGTGTGTTCCAGATTCAGAAATGGCTAAATACTTGATTCAAAGAACCATCAATCAGAGTTTGTGATTGGATGCAAACACTGGAATTTAGGCCATGATAGAGTTTTGGGAGCATCTTGAAGATTAATTCTGAAGAACTTGACTTCTCTTCCTAAAAGTCAAGTTAGGGGGAGATTGTTGGGAACTGAAGAATTCATCAAGTATGGTTAATGCTGCTGGTTCAAAGTTACTACTGCTAGAAGACTTAAAGGTTAATACTGCTGAGTGTTACTACTGCTAGTACTATTAATACTGCTAGTCATAGTTAGTGCTGCTTGAACAAAGTTAGTACTGCTTAGCTAGTTAGTACTGCTAGTGGTTAGTGCTGCTTAGTAGTTAATGCTGCTAGAAGGAAGTTAATGCTGCTGAAGATTAATACTGCTTATATGATGAAGATTCGTATGAAAGGATATACATGGAAGCTTAGAGATATAATGGAAGATATACTGAAGATATTTTATTTATTGTAATTATCTTTGTATTCAGTATATATAGTGTATAGTTTAGAATAATGAGTTAACTTTTGTTTTTCATTCTTTTAGAGAGAAAATCAACCTCAAGGCATAGATCCTAATTCTAGAGAAGTAGAATTCGTATTGGTAAGCCTGTTCATCAATATTGAGGTTGAGTGTGTAATCTTGAAACTTCAAAGAATTCAATACAAGTTTACAGTTTGTTCTTCATATTTACTGTGTTGATTTCATTGAATATCAAAGTGTTATTCCGCAAACTTCTTTGATATTGTTTCTGAGAATTAATTCTTGTTGAGAATTCGATCCTGACATAATGACGAGAAGCATAAACATGAGAACCGAAACATCAATTATACAATGATCAATGGGATGGGGAAGAGATCGCAGCAAACAAGGAGTATAACTTAGATAAGAAAAAACTGCTTGTGATATTTATAACTTTTATTATTGGTATTTTCATACATTACTCATATAATGTATATTAGTACTTTAAATTTCTTGAATGTAATGTTAATCATTTGATTCATTTTGAGTTTTTAAATTCATTCTCATGTCACCCTTAAATGATAAAAACCATCAATAAAAGATGACTAGAGGCAATGGTTTTGATAATTTAATGTCGCAATATGTCATTCTATAGTGATAATTTTGAAAAATAAACGTCACCGTATGTCATGATACAGTGACGTTTTTGAAAAATTGTCGTCATTGTACATTTGTTACACTGACGGTTTTGAATAATAAACGTCACAATAAGTAATGTTATGGTGATCGTTTTCAATAATAAACGTCATTATACGGATGCTATAGTGACGGTTTTGAATAATAAACGTTATCGCACGTCATGTTATAGAGCGACGGTTTTAAAAAATGAATGTCACTATATGTCATGTTAGGGTTACGGTTTTGAAAAATAGACGTTGTCGTACGTTATGATATGACGATGGTTTTGAAAAATAAATGTCACCGTAAGTCATGTTATGGTAATGGTTTTGAAAATAAACATTATCATACATCATGCTATTGTGACGGTTTTGAATCATAAATGTCACGGTACATTATATTTCGGTAACGATTTTGAAAAATAAACGTCACGGTACATTATACTTCGGTGACAATATTTAATAATAAACGTAATCGTATGTTATGCTATGATGACAGTTTTAAAAAATAAAGTCACCATATATCATGTTACAGTGATGATTATGAAAAATAAACGTCATCATCTATCATGTTACGGTGATGATTTTGAAAAATAAACGTCAAGATATGTCGTTTTAGGGTGACAGTTTTGAAAAATAAATGTCACAGTATATCGTGCTATGATGACGGTTGTGAAAAATAAACGTCACTGTATGTCGTCCTATGGTGATGGTTTGGAAAATAAACGTCACCGTATGTCGTCCTACGGTGATGGTTTTGAAAAACAAACATCACGGTACTCATCTTAGGGTGACGGTTTGGAAAAATAAATGTCGTCGTACGTCATGATTTGGTGACGGTTTTGAAGAACAAACATCGTCGTACGCCATGCTACAGTGACACTTTTGACACGTAAACGTCACTGTACGTAATCCTACAGTGATAGTTTTGACAAATAAACATCACCTTATGTCATGTTACGGTGACGGTTCTAAAAAATAAACGTCACATTATATCATGCTATGGTAACGCTTTTAGGAAAAAAAACAACTTTTTTTATACACTTAAAGTGACGGTTTTTTATGTGATTTGGTAACAATTTTTAAACGTAACCAAAAGTATACCAAAAGTGACGACAGATAAGGTGACGATTTTTATGTCCATGAAAACCGTTACCGAATACCTATGGTAATGATTTTTAACCGTCACTAAAGACCTTTTTTGTACTAGTGTGAACATGTACCGAGAGGGGTGTTATGGTGGCGACTGTGACATGCGACAATGCCCAAGGGCACTGTCGCCGGGCATTATTGTTGAGTGTCTTCCCCCTCCAAAACTCGATGGTCCGATTCTCGAATTCACGACTGATAATAGAGGTGTAATCATCAAGGTAATTCATAAACATTAAATAAGAATTTAGTACAAAAATGGCCATTGGTGACGGTTAAAAAACGTTACCGTAGGTATACGATAACGGTTTTCGTAGACATAAAAAATGTCACATATTCTGCCGTCACTTTAGATACACTTTTGGTTACGTTTAAAAAGCGTTACCATATCACAACAAAAACCATTACCATAAGCTAAAACCGTCACCTTTGGTGTATATAAAAAACTATATTTCTCCTAAAACCGTCACCATAGCATGATATACCGTGATGTTTATTTTTCAAACCGTCACATTATCATGCCATATAGTGACGTTTATTTTTCAAAACGATCATCATATCTATACATATAGTGATGTTTATTTGTCAAAACCGTCATCGTAGCATGACATATGACGGCGTTTATTTGTGAAAACAGTCACTGTAGCATCACATATTGTGACGTTTATTCTTCAAGACCGTCACTGTAGCATGACATACAGTGACCTTATTTTCAAGACCATCACCATAGCATGACGTACAATGATATTTATTTTTCAAAACCGCACAATAACATGTTATACAATGACGTTTATTGTCAAAACCGTCATCATATCATGACATACGGTGACATTTTTTTGTCAAATACGTCACCATAGCATGACACACGGTGACATTCATTTGTCAAAATCGTCATTATAACATGACATTTGATGACGTTTATTTGTAAAAATCGTCACTGTAGTATGACATTCGGTGACGTTTATTTGTCAAAACCGTCATCGTATCATGACATACAGAGACACTTATTTGGGAAAACCGTCAACATAGCATGACATATAATGACGTTTATTTATCAAAGCAGTCACCATAACATGACATACGGTGATGTTTATTTATTAAAATAGTCACTGCTACATGACATACGATGACGTTTATTTTGCAAAATTGTCACCGTAACATGGCATACAGTGACGTTTATTTTTCAAAATCGTCATCGGAACATGACATACAGTGACATTTATTTCTCAAAACTATCACAGTAACATAGCATACAATAACGTTTATTTTTCAAAACCGTCATGGTAGCATGACATACCGTGACATTTATTTTTCCTAAACCATCACCGTAGAATATCTATGGTGACGTTTATTTTTCAAAATTGTCGTTATAGCATAACATACGACTTCATTTGTCAAAACCGTCACCATAGCATGATATACAATGCCATTTATTATCAAAACCGTTACCGTAACATGACATATGATGACGTTTATTTTTCAAAAATGTCATCATGGCATGACTTACAGTGATGTTTATTTTTCAAAACTGTCATCGTAACATGACATATGGTGACGTTTTTTCTTTGAAAACTGTCACCATAGCATGACATATACGTTGGCATTAAATTATCAAAACCGTTACTTATATGCTAATTTTTTGTGACATTTTTTATCATCTAAAGGGAAAATGAAATTACATTTTAAAACGCAAAATATGATTATTAACAACACATATAAGAATATAAATAATATTAGATATCATATGAATAATGTATGAGAACACCAATAACATAATTACAAAAGTACTAAACATCTGAAACATTTTTTCTTATTTATGCTATACTCCTAGTTTGATTCGATATTTTCACCGTCTCGTTAATAGTTGTATAGTTGTTTCGCTTCGTATGCTTTTGTTTGTCACCATTATGATTAGAAATTGTTTGTGTACCTGCAAGAAAACAAAACCCAATAGATAGAAAACAAAACTAATGAATACACAAATCATGACAGTGATAGAGTTGTAACATAAGATTAAAGAAAACATAAGATAAAACAAGTTCAAACTTAAAAACACTAAAGCCAAAACTCTACGAATAACGAGAAATTGTGTAACAAGAAGCCTAGTAAATTAGTTCGAAAAATCATTCACCCAATATTTGAGACCGACAATATATAGAATAAACCACAACATACAAGATTAGTTATACACCGCTAACAAAAAGGGTCTTTACACGGTTTTACAGTGTAAGAGGTTATCGAGTAAAAAAGTGGTCATTTTACATGAATATGTGGTAAATAATATATCTTTGTACAATGAGAAATATAGATACATTTACCAGTAATGAGTAGTGACAATGAAGCGTGATTTGTAAAAGTTTGATAAAAACAAACCATTGAAAGAAACAACCATCACCATCTTTGCTCCATCATTTTTCTATACCACTAGCCTCTAATTTTAATCCAACCTATCATAAGAACAAACATTCATAGCACTAGTCATCAATGTAGTCCATGAAAGTGACAACAAAATCAAAGAAAACATTTATATAAATAGATTAGGAAATGATATGTTAATCGAGAAAAGCACAAGAAAAAGAAGAATTACGTCATATGTGCTTGAATAAATTGAAAATAAACCTTCAAATAAATATCCATTCCATCAAGAGTATCAAGTTATGTATTAAATAAGATGGTTGCGGTGTCGGCCATAATTTGTTGACAAATTACTAGGCATCAAGAAAAAGTGCAAAGACAAGAAACATAGCAAAACCTAACTCGAAAACTAACGATGACGGGGTGTTCATGATTCAATTGTGTGATGCTTTGGTTCGTGGATTTCCATTAAAAGAAGAAGCAAGAAGAGAAATAGAAAAAAAAAATGTAAGCTAGATAATTTAAGTATGTTAAAGATAGTTAACACAATCCAATTCTCACATATATGGTTCGGTTATCCAATTCCAAGCCCCACACACTTATCAATTATCACGAAACAACCCAACTACAACAATTTAAAATAATTGTCATTATTTCTCAAGGGGGAATCTGAAAAGGATACTAGAAAATACAAACTCACATGCCAAGTAACTATAAACAGGCTTGGATGGTGCTATAAAGCCATTGGAAACAAGGTTTCAAACTACAAACTCGTCTTTGATCCGGTTTCAGTTCTAAATGTAAAGCAAGTCTCCCGTGGAGTCAAATTGTTTACCTTAGGCAAGCAAGCAGGAAGTGTAAGCTCGTTGCAAGCAAAATGCCACCACAATATACACCGGTGCCGGTAAAAGAAATAATAGAGCAACTCTGCATCTGGAATTCAACATTAAGTTAGTAAGCAGTGGATATTTGTTTCTAAGTATGCAAAAACTTTAGCTTACAAAGTACAAAATTCTTGTAGGAAACATCTTAGTATAAGTCTGGCATATAAAAGCAGCCATGTAGTCAAACATACATTTTTTATTATCATGAGATATAGGTAAATTAGACTACCCACAAATTCCATCTGTCAATAGAACTTCACATCCCTACCCTCGCCCAACCGTGAACATAAAGTAACATAAGCCCAAATTTCATATGAAGAAGTGCACATGGGTGCGAAGACCACACTGGTTCTTTATTGAAGTGATAATAGACAGTACATATACAAATAAATGCAAAAATAAATAAATACCATAATTGGTGACCAATTCCTCATATTGGCAACGTAATAAAAAAAAAAGAGATGGTTGATTAATCTTTCTAAATTCTATATATATGACTCTTTTTATGTCATCACCAACGTATTTATACAAAAAACAGGTCGAGAAAACACTATTCTTCAGGTTTTAGCAAAGAAATGCGTCATAATAATAATGAAATAGTCTAAAAACTTTTCCAAACACTGAAAGAGAACAATAATTTAATTAACTTGAACAACAAAAAATCTATATACCATAAACGAAATGGTCGATTAATCTTTCTATGCTACGCAACGATTGTCACTTCAATGAATAAAATCTACATACCAAAGACGATAAATTCATTTATATCACTAACTATAACGATGTATACATACCTAAAGGTGAAGCCGTGAATGTGTACGAGGAGACCCAGACGAGGATAACAGATAGTGTTGCCAACAACCACCGTGAACACAAAATCACCAAGATGAGCAGACTTCTAGTTCACGTATCGTAGGCGAGGTCACGGAAGCGAATAGGAAATTGAACAAAGGAGACAAGCAATGGGTGCTGAAGTGCAGAAGAGAGTCGTCGCAGTGAGGGAAAATTGGACGAAAGGGAGGGGATTAAACGAGGAAATGAAACTGAATTAGGGTTTTTGGTTTTTTTCCTTTTTTAATTAGTTTAAAAAGTCATGGATGTTGTAGGATAAGTGTGTCATCGTCTAAAGGATATGACGATAGAGATAGAGATAAATAAATCAGAGTTAGATTAGAACTGAAATATCTCCTAACTATCTACTTCTTGTAACTCCTCCCTATTTAAAGGGCTTATGATTAATGAGAATTATAGACTTCTTCTCTCTGTCTTATTGTTATTCTCTCCATATTGTTGTTTCATTTGTTTTTCCCTTTAACACGTTATCAGCACATAAGCTCAATCGGTTCGTTCGACAATCAAATTTCGGGTTTCCAACTTCATAAATCTATCCCTCCGTCGATGCTAAGATCCAAGTAAGAATTCTTACACACGTATAATATTTATGTGGCGTAATATTCATGTCATAAACCGTAAATCTGTCTCGGTTAACTTTCTGTTTTGAAAATGTTATATGCATATTGGCTTGTTTTTAAAAGTGTTCGCTTTTGAGTCTCGAAGTAATTTGTTATGTATGTTGTGTTTTGTTGGTTATATTTTATCCTTTATTCCAATTGAATCAAGATATGGATAAGTGGATATAAATGAATGTATGAAGTTCAAAGACATATTAGAACCCTAAATCTAATAATTAGCTAACAAACATTAAAATATTGGGCTTAGACGATGTTTGGCCGGAATTTTCTTTTATCTTTTTTTTTGTTGGGTTATAAGCCACGGTTGTTAGACATCAATAAGAGATAAATTAAGGTTTTTTTCTACCTTGAGAATGATTTGAATATCATGTCTTTTATTATTATATTATTTTTGTTATTAATATTATTATTAATTAAGTGGTTGCCCAATTTAATATTTTTATATAAAATTAAAATGTCATTTGTTTTTATCAAATTAGTATTAATTTATTCATTATATTACATATTTGCTTCACCATGCTAAAAGGAAAAAAAAATGGTTCATGGTTATTTGGTTTTAACAATCTATAATTAATTAAAGCTTTACTTATAACTTGTTTTATATATATATATATATATATATATATATATATATTTGTTAACGTTATTTAATTCTTTCGAGATTTACTCTTATAATATTTTTTTTTCATTCTGGGTTGATTAGGATTGTTATTGATATTTGAAAAAAAAAATTATTTATTTATTGCAATATTTGGTTGTTATGTTACATTAATTTTGATTCAACATATTTTAATTTCATTTGAGTATGATAGTTTTTATGGATATGATAACATTTATCATTTTAAACTAATATTAATATTTATTAATGGTTATTCAATTAGTTTACAATTTATTTATTTGTTTATGTTAATATTTAAATGTTTATCTTTATTATAATTCATAATCTTAAAATTAATTTTTAGAAATTACACTTCCAACCCCATAACTTTTGTTATTTGACAAAAGCTCCAAAAATCGTATGAAAATGTTAAAATCAAACATTTATCTTGATTGTAGGTTCTGTAACACCCTAAAAATCAGAGTAAAGTAAAACCTGGAGACATGGCAACATGACATTCGTATTGAAATAAACCTCCCATAAAGGGGATCAGTCCTTAAGACTTTACAAAACCTGCACAGATATAGGATTCATCAACAAACTAATCTAGACACCTCTATCAAGATTACATCAGTTGACAATCCATAATTCACCAAAAGAATGGGACTTAACAAATGCCCAGTTACAATACTAGTCATCTCAAAATGCCTCGAGACCAAACCCGTCTCTCAAAACCCTGGCAACCCACCGCTAAGGGAAACCTGTTATACACATCATTTGAGAAAAAGTGTTAGGCTTAAAGCCTAGTGAGAACATACAGTTCATAAATCTCAAGAGATATAATCAAATGCATCAAAGTAAATCCTTTCAAAGGTTTAGTTATGCAAAAACAGTTCTTTGATAATATACGGACAACCGGTCCAAAACACATCTTTCGATGACGGGGATTACCCGATTTACCAAGGA
The DNA here is from genome assembly GCA_954870635.1 of Arctium minus. NCBI lineage: Eukaryota > Viridiplantae > Streptophyta > Magnoliopsida > Asterales > Asteraceae > Arctium > Arctium minus. Next base: position 93,159,010 of record OX941087.1, read on the forward strand.
TTATAGTGGAACACAAAGTAAGCCACATATCCGAGTTATGAGTTAAAGACATGGAACCATGGCCACGAACGCTTCGGTTCGTACTACGATGTGAGGGAGGCCCCCAAAGAACCAGTCATACTCATTCGTAAGACTACATTTAACCCATGGCTAATAACCGGTCTCACATAACCGTACTAAGTGCCCCCGAAGATCAAATGTATCTAACTACAACAGAAGGGGTACAAACATCCCAACAACAAGCCCACTCGATACCTAGGGATCCACTAGTATAGTCATGACTTGTCACAATATTTCATGTGACCATTTTAAAGCAAGATAAACAGCTTTCAACACATTTATATTTCAAAATGCCATTTTCCAGACCAACTGCTGGTAGGAAAGATAATCATAAAACCAGTTTACATACATTCTTTCAATAAGCCACAAACATGGGCAAGTAAAACATCATTTTACTTCTAATAAGGCGGAACCCGTCATTTTAGTCAATACTGATCGGGAACCCCGAAAATCACCAAAACTTCATTTATATCAAAATGTAGAGAACATGAAATCATACCGTAGAAATACTTCAGATTTCACAAATAAGAGTTTTGACATGTATAAAGTTTGTAAAATGGTAGTAGGAACTCACGAAACAGGTTTATACGAAAACCCGAAAAACCAGATATCAACCACGACGAATAGGTGAAGCTTTCTACACCGAAACCCCGAGCAATGCACTTAATACTAGCGATCAACGGAGCTTCAAAGATCGAAGAAACCAAAAAACAAAACTGAGAGAGAGAGAGATCTTGAGAGAAATATAGAAGAGAGAGATATGGGAGATATTTTGGCTGAAACCCCTTTATGTCGGCCAGGGGTTTGCGCGGCTTACACCGCGTCCTTCAAGCCGCGGGAAAAGTCGCGCGTGCCATAAAACTGGAATACCCCAGTGGGTTGTGCGGCTTAGCTCGCGTCCTACAAGCCGCGGCATATCCCGCGCGTGTCAAAAATCTGGGAATCCTCCAGAGGGTTACGCGACTTTCCTCGCGGCCTACAAGCCGCGGCATAGCCCGCGTAACTCTCTGTTTCAATTTCAACCAAAACCCAAACACTAACTCTCAGATCAAATCTTGGCGTTTACGACAAAAAGGTAAACGCAAGAATACAACGATTATATATAATGCAAATCCAGGGTGTTACAATCCTCCCCAACTTGGGAATGATTTCGTCCCCGAAATCCCAACTATATAAAGAGATGAGGATATCTTCGCTTCATATCCTCCTCAGCTTCCCACGTCACGTTGGCTCCCCTATGATGCTTCCACTGCACCTTGACCATAGTGACTTCTTTGCGATGCAACTTCTTAGACTTTCTCCCTAAGATAGCGTCAGGCTCTTCTATACAACGGTTACCCTCGTCTACTGTTAATTCGGAGAGAGGGATGACGCTTTCCTCTTCCGCCAAACATTTCCGAAGGTAACAAACATGAAACGTGTTGTGTATTCTGCTCAACTCTGGCGGCAGTTCCAATTGGTAGGCTTACAAACCCACCCGCTTGAGCACTTTGAAAGGTTCGAGGAAACGGGGACTCAACTTCCCACGCTTTCCGAACCGTATAATGCCCTTCCACGGCGATACCTTCAGCAACACACGGTCGCCCACTTGGAATTCCATCGGCCGTCTCTTTTTATCGGCATAACTCTTCTTCCGATCCTGAGCCGCTGTCAACCTTTCACGAATGCTCTTTACCTTATCGGCCGTCTCTTGCATGATTTCAGGTCCGACGAACTGCTTTTCTCCCGCTTCAAGCCAACACACGGGAGTTCGGCACTTTCGCCCGTACAACGCCTCAAAAGGTGCCATCCCAATACTCGAGTGGTAGCTATTATTGTAAGCAAACTCCACCAAAGGCAGGTGCGAGTCCCAACTACCCCCGAAATCGATGACACAAGACCTCAACATATCTTCTAACGTCTGGATCGTTCTCTCGCTATGCCCGTCGGTCTGTGGATGGTAAGCCGTACTCAACTTAACTCGTGTACCCAGCTCTTTCTGAAACCCATCCCAAAAGTTCGAAGTGAACCGACTGTCGCGATCCGACACGATCGACAATGGTATTCCATGCCTCGAGACCACCTCATCGATATAAAGTTTTGCTAATTTATCCATCGATAGTGTCTCGCGCATAGCCAAGAAGTGAGCACTCTTTGTCAATCTATCAACTATCACCCAAATGGTATCGTGACCTCGAAGTGTTTTAGGCAACTTCGTCACAAAGTCCATGGTGATATGCTCCCACTTCCACTCAGGAATCTCTAAAGACTAAAGACTTCCATACGGTCGTTGGTGTTCGGCCTTATCTTGCGAACACGTCACACAACGCTCTACATAACGTGCCACATCAAGTTTCATTATTGGCCACCAATAATGCAGTTTCAAGTCCCTGTACATCTTTGTACTCCCCGAATGAATGGAATACTTGGACTTGTGTGCATCCTCAAGAAACAGATCACGGTTACCCCCAATCTTGGGCACCCACACACGACCGCTGAACAGTTTCACTCCACGGCTATCTTCCGTTAAGAGCAAATGTTGCTTCGTCATGACTTCCTCTTTGAGATTTTCTTCTAACAATGCTTCAACCTGCGATGCCTTGATCTTCTCAATAAGGCTAGACACTAGCTCGATTCTCGAATAGGTAGCCCGTATACTTCCGCTATAGTCTTTCCGACTTAACGCATCGGCCACCACGTTTGCCTTACCGGGATGGTAAAGCAACTCACAATCGTAATCTTTAAGCAATTCGAGCCACAACCTTTGCCTCATATTCAACTCTTTCTGGTCAAAGACATACTTCAGACTCTTATGATCTGTGTATAGAGTACGTTTCGTTCCATAGAGGTAGTGTCGCCAAAGTTTTAAAGCGAACACCACTGCCGCTAACTCTAGATCATGGGTAGGATAATTCTTCTCGTGAATCTTGAGTTGTCTCGATGCGTAGGTAATCACCTTGCCCCTTTGCATCAACACACAACCCAAACCCATTTTCGAAGCGTCGCTATAAACCACGAAGTCTTCTGACCCTTCAGGTAACGACAAGATCGGAGCTTCACACAACTTCTTTTGAAGTATTCGGAACGCCTTCTCTTGTGTTTCGGTCCATTCAAACTTCACATTCTTCCGAGTCAAAACAGTCAAGGAAGAAGCGATTTTCGAAAAGTCTTGGATAAATCTCCGGTAGTACCCCGCCAGACCCAAGAAACTTCGGATCTCTGACGGACTCTTGGGAGATTCCCAATTCATCATAGCTTCAATCTTGGAGGGATCCACTTTCACTCTGCCTCGAGTGACAACGTGACCCAGAAATTGTACCTCTTTAAGCCAAAAGTCACATTTGGAAAACTTGGCGTACAATCTTTCCTTTCTCAACACTTCAAGCACTTCCCGCAGATGTTGTTCGTGTTCTGACTCGCTCTTGGAGTACACAAGTATGTCATCAATGAATACAATGACCGAATTATCGAGGAATGGTCGGCACACTCTATTCATCAAGTCGATAAATATCGCCAGTGCGTTCGTTAGGCCAAAAGGCATTACAAGAAATTCATAGTGGCCGTAACGTGTTCTGAAAGCTGTTTTCGGAACGTCTTCTTCTCTCACCTTCACCTGATGATAACCCGAACGTAATTCGATCTTGGAAAAACACCCCGCTCCTTGAAGTTGATCGAACAAGTCGTCTATTCTCGAAAGCAGATACCTGTTCTTCTTTACTGTAGCTTTGTTTAACTCACGATAGTCAATGCACATTCTCATCGTACCATCTTTCTTATTTACAAACAAGACCGGAGCTCCCCAGGGTGACGAACTCGGTCTTACGAAACCCTTCTCCAAAAGCTCTTGGAGTTGTGCCATCATCTCTTGCATCTCTGACAGCGCCAAACGGTAAGCAACTTTAGAACATAGTGTTGCTCCAGGCACAAGGTCAATCCGGAACTCCACTTTCCGATCGGGTGGTAACCCGGGCAAGTCGTCAGGAAAGACATCTGGAAACTCACGTACAATCTTCACATCAACAAGCTTCAACTTCTCTAACTTGGCGTCGATCACGTAGGCTAGGAAAGATGAACATCCTTTTAACAAGCACTTGCGTGCCTTCGCTATTGTGATTACTGCCACATCACCTTTTCTTTTCTCACCATAGATCACCACAGGGATTGGGAAGTCGGATTAACTTCTTAGAACACACGATCTCAGCATGATTGTTTGACATCCAATCCATACCGACCACAACGTCAAAACCTCCGATTATCATCGGCAGTAGATCGATCGAGAATTCTCTTCCCTCGATACCGAGAGTACACTTCTTCAGAACATCACGGATCAGAACTTGACTACCATCAGCTATCTCTACCACTAACGCATCCTCAAGACTAGTAGTGGGCATAGAAATCTTTTGACAGAACAACTCAGATACGAAAGAGAAATTGGCACCCGTATCGAATAAAATACGAGCAGGTACAAAGTTAATAAGAAAAGTATCCGATACCACATCAGCGGATGCCTTGGCCTCTTCGGCCGTCATCTGAAATGCTCGACCCGGAACCCTAGGAGGGTTCTCCTTCTTTGCCGCCAAACTACCCGACACAAGCTTCAGGCAATTTCTACTCACGTGCCCCGGCGCCTTGCACTCAAAGCAGACCATCCCTGCGATAGTACAGTCGCGGGCAGTGTGATAAGACTTCCCACACTTGAAACAAGCTTGAGAAGTGGTGCTACAGTTACCGTGGTGCTTTGTTCGACACTTCGAGCACCATCTGGCTTCTTGATAACCGCCGAAGCTGCAATTTCCGACAAAAGGTCGGGTTCTCTTGGGAGGTACAGAACTGCTCTCCCACTTTCTCTTATCAGTCACTACCACAGCCTTCTCAGCTTTGTTCCTCGCGAACATCTCTTCCATGCACTGAGCTTCTTCAACCATCTCGCGGAGGTTAGAAGCTTTAGAATTGTGGACCATGGATTGCATGTCCGCGGGTAGACCATTCAGATAGGCCTTCATCTTATCCTTATCTGTTGGGGCAGCGTGCCCCACCAGATCAAGCTTCTCCATGAACTGACGGGTATACTCCCTCACCGTCAGGCTTCCCTTTACCAGAGACCGGAATTCTTTCTCAATTCGGTTCATTGTTCTTTCATTGCAGAACTCTTCTAACAACTTTTTCTTGAACTCAGCCCAAGACAACTGAGCCAACACAGCAGGAGATAGGGTGGATTGAATGACATTCCACCAAATGAGTGCAGTATCCCTCAGCAGTTGGGTACCGAACCGCACTCTCTGTTCATATCCGCATTCGGAAGAGCCAAAAGCTTGCTCGACCGCTCGAATCCACTTCACTCACATGATCAGGCCTTCAGAACCATAGAACTCTGGTGGTCCGCACCCCAGAAAGGATTTGTAGGAACAACTTTTCCCACTTCTCGGAGCATTAACAACCAAGCGCTCCTTGTTCCTGATTCCAGGGCCAGCGCCTCCAGAACCAAGCACAATGTTTTCCACAACCGTCTCACTTCTTCGATTGTTCACATCGCGATCCTCAATCACTTTCAGTAGAAACTCTTGCTGCTTTGCCATCTCTTCCCTCATTGCCAACATCATGCTAGCCATCATTTCAGACTGGGAACTAGCATCCCTGATGACTGGGTGGGACGAATCCAGGTCTACTCGTGGAATGACCTCTGGCCCCCCACCTAGCCCTTGCTGAACAGGTCGTCGCACAACAACCTCAACTCCCTTCGGCTGACCAGCGGTGGAGGCTGTCGCTTCCAGACCATCAACAAGCGTACGCGGTCTACCGCGCGTACCTACCATACTGAACTGCTACACAAAGCAGAGAAAGAGATGAGAGAGAGTTGGAATAAACACAAAGGAAACGTACTACCACATTACCAATCGTCATAGCAATAGAAATTCAAGCACACTTACGTACGATATCCTCATAATAACATTAGCTAAGTGAGATTATGAACATATAACACATAAAGGTTCTCGTCACGATCGCCACAACGCCTGATAAACGTACTTTCCGTTGACTCTAAGACTAACCCATCTTAGAAGCTCTACCCAATCTCGCGGATCAATTCTTATCATGCTCGGTCTAAGTCTAGACATCTTACATTCATGCCTAGTTCACTTAAACTAGAGCTCTGATACCAACTTGTAACACCCTAAAAATCAGAGTAAATTAAAACCTGGAGACATGGCAACATGACATTCGTATTGAAATAAACCTCTCATAAAGGGGATCAGTCCTTAATACTTTACAAAACCTGTACATATATAGGATTCATCAACAAACTAATCTAGACACCTCTATCAAGATTACATAAGTTGACAATCCATAATTCACCAAAAGAATGGGACTTAACAAATGCCCAGTTACAATACTAGTCATCTCAAAATGCCTCGAGACCAAACCCGTCTCTCAAAACCCTGGCAACCCACCGCTAAGGGAAACCTGTTATACACATCATTTTAGAAAAAGTGTTAGGCTTAAAGCCTAGTGAGAACATACAGTTCATAAATCTCAAGAGATATAATCAAATGCATCAAAGTAAATCCTTTCAAAGGTTTAATTATGCAAAAACAGTTCTTTGATAATATACGGACAACCTGTCCAAAACACATCTTTCGATGATGGGGATTACCCGATTTACCAAGGATTATAGTGGAACACAAAGTTAGCCACATATCCGAGTTATGAGCTAAAGACATGGAACCATGGCCACGAACGCTTCGGTTCGTACTACGATGTGAGGGAGGCCCCCAAAGAACCATTCATACTCTTTCGTTAGACAACATTTGACCCATGGCTAGTAATCGGTCTCACATAACCGTACTAAGTGCCCCCGAAGATCAAATGTATCTAACTACAATAGAAGGGGTACAAACATCCCAACAACAAGCCCACTCGATACCTAGGGATCCACTAGTATAGTCATGAATTGTCACAATATTTCATGTGACCATTTTAAAACTAGATAAACAGCTTTCAACACATTTATATTTCAAAATGCCATTTTCCAGACCAACTGCTGGTAAGAAAGATAATCATAAAACCAGTTTATATACATTCTTTCAATAAGCCACAAACATGGGCAAGTAAAACATCATTTTACTTCTAATAAGGCGGAACCCGTCATTTTAGTCAATACTGATCGGGAACCCCGAAAATCACCAAAACTTCATTTATATCAAAATGTAGAGAACATGAAATCATACCGTAGAAATACTTCAGATTTCGCAAATAAGAGTTTTGACATGTATAATGTTTGTAAAATGGTAGTAGGAACTCACCAAACAGGTTTATACGAAAACCCGAAAAACCAGCTATCGACCACGACGAATAGGTGAAGCTTTCTACACCGAAACCCCGAGCAATGCACTTAATACTAGCGATCAACGGAGCTTCAAAGATCGAAGAAACCAAAGAAACAAAACTGAGAGAGAAAGAGAGAGAGAGAGATCTTGAGAGAAATATAGAAGAGAGAGATATGGGAGATATTTTGGCTGAACCCCTTTATGTCGGCCAGGGGTTTGCGCGGCTTACACCGCGGCCTTCAAGCCGCAGGAAAAGTCGCGTGTGCCCTAAAACTGGAATACCCCAGTGGGTTGTGCGGCTTAGCTCGCGGCCTACAAGCCGCGGCATATCCCGCGCGTGTCAAAATTCTGGGAATCCTCCAGAGGGTTACGCGACTTTCCTCGCGGCCTACAAGCCGTGGCATAGCCCGCGTAACTCTCTGTTTCCCACAATTTCAACCAAAACCCAAACACTAACTCTCAGATCAAATCTCGGCGTTTACGACAAAAAGGTAAACGCAAGAATACAACGATTATATATAATGCAAAGCCAGGGTGTTACAGTTCCTATTCATAATTTTAAACTATATATTTATTTTTTTGAAGTTACACATCCAAACTCATATATTTTGATCTTTACCAAAAACTCCAAAAAATGCTATTAAGGTATTAAAATTGTTTCATATGCCAAACTCATAGTCACTTTGGCCTCTTGCCAAAAGATCCCAAAATACCAATATGGTATGAATTTTTTTGACCTCATGTCAAAACTTACCAAATAACAAATGTTATCTATGTATTTCATTGATGAATTAATCGCAATACATCGAAAGGATTTTGTCAAATAGGTGTAAATAGCCCTAAGGTTTGTAGGGATTTAAGAAATCCATGTGATTCCCCTACTACCTGGAAATCCAATATATTGAGTGATTTCTTTTTCGCAAAAATTGAAATATTGATTAAGTATTATCAATAAAATTAAAGCATACAAAATCCAATATTGTTATGATAATGAAATTTCATAACCATAATCCATTTTCTTATCAAAAAGAAAAATCATATATTATCCTTTATATATGTAAATGGTTGAAACAACTCATCCCAAAATCAATGTCGTAAACTCAAAAGAATCTGAGTATTATAAATGAGTATAGAAACCTCTTTTTGAAAAGGTACAAGAAAATACCTAAAGTTCATCAACTCCCTATTGACTCTAAAACCAACCTCTTGAAAAGGTACAAGCAAACACCTTCATGTTTTGAAACGACATATAAACCCTAAATTTCAAAGGAATACCTTTACTAGAAACCCCCAAAGAAATGTGGGATGTCTCGAAAGGGATAATCAGGAGTACTCATGAATATGTACTTCCCGAACTAATCGTACAGTGGAATGAAACCCACTTACTTGATTACAAAAAGGTAACTGATGTCAACAAATAAATGTTATATTCAAAACGCGTCTCAATCTCTGTGGCAAGGAACTCACAGAAGATGACATGATTTTTAACATTATTTCCACCTTTCATATATAAGTAAATAATTATAAGTTGGAATGCAACCTTTAGACAAACTCATCAACCTAATGAAAGTAGTTGAGAGACATAACAAGGTTCTTTCGAATAACACCACATATGTCGGGATAAAGAAAATTCCCGATATCGATAGTGAAAGTGTTAGAGGTGGAAACAACTCCAAAGGATTGTGAGTTAAAAACAATTTCACACATGTGACATTTCTGCACCATGTGGACGAGACCCTATAAAGGGTCAGGGTATTGGTAAGAGTCAGGAAGGATTTTTCAACACCTGGAGTAGGATACAACTACTACCCAGGTGATAATGGACAATCAAATAAGATATGCACTAAAAAGTGCTTCTATCAAAAAGGGAACACGTTGAAAATGAAATATAACATATTTGTTTTAATATTTAATATTGATTATGCATATGTTTCTTTGAAATTAATTTTAAGTACCAAAATTAATTTCTTTGCTAAAGTAAAATCGAATATGTAACCATTATAGATGTAAGAAATACATCAAAACAAATAAAAAAAATTCAATACTCTCCGTTCCGTTTAGGAATGTATCGAGGAGAATTGATTTTTTTTGACCTATCACACAATCGGAAAAAAAAAAAGATAGACTAATACTTGTTTTATAATACATCCAACCAAATTACTTAGACGATGGACTGTCACTTTCTTGGTGGAAGAAGTTTAATAGGAACCTTGTAAAGATATTCGTATCAAATGGAAATGAAAATGAACATATATACATAAATTCCAATGAATATGAAAGGAAACATATATCATGGAAACTAATGTGTCAAACTAGTAGATTATTGGGTCATCGGAACATATTTTGTCACCAATAAAGAAATTTTGGGGGCAATAACACATATATATGTTTCGACATGACCATGTTGGACACCATGGTTATGACATAGTGATCCGTGTATTTCGAGTGAAAGGTAAAACAAGGCAAATTGCAACTGTTGACTTCTGCAACATAAGAAACAACATTGCTATCATAATATGCCCTCTTGAATACATAAAACTTTTGTATATACCCTAATCCTTAGCTAATACAGGAATGAGATCGTCCTAAAGCTAAGGACATTATACAAAAAAATATTCCATTGTTACAACGAATACAAGGTGATATTTATGGACATAAACATCCAGAATGCGGGCCATTAAAGTACTTTATGGTTCTGGTTTCGACTCGATGAACGCATGTCATATTATTGTCTACATGAAATATTGCACTCCTAGCACTAGTTATACGTTTAAGGGCTCACCACCCTTATTATTTCATCAAGTCTACATGACCTGGAATGCTGGAGAATTTACATCATAAGGATTTGATGTTAATTGCATATGTATTAGGATCAATGTAGAGTTTCCTATACCCCATGTGTATATATAAATGGTCTCATAGAAGTTGTTATCAAAAGAATATGATGACATCTAGGGTATTAGTAATGCGCATCAATTTACCCACATCTACCTGGGGTTATGCAATTATTATATGCAATTTTTTTGTCGTTTTTAGACCCACTACTTGTTAACCAGACTCATGTGTACCACTTGGTAACTAGATATAAGCCTGATACTTTACATTTACGCATGTTTGATTATATGTGCCAATTGCGCCCCCACAGCGCATCAAAATGTGTCCTTAAAGACGATTTGGTAAATGTTGGATATGAACCCCCAACAATTATCCACTAATTAGAATATTTGACTAGTGAGTATCTTTACCGCTAGATTTGCGGGTTGTCACTTTCATGAGACAGTCTTCCCGTCGTTAGGGGGAGATAGGAAAAAGGATTTTCCATGGGAACGACTGGAAGTATTGAATATTCTCACTCTGTCTCATTTTGATCCCCAAAACTTCACAACGTAATATTGAAATCAAACGAATCAGACTCGATACCTGATACGTTTAATATTCCAAAAGTGACAAGATCACATATACGAGCTGCAAATATACTTGCAAGGTTAAAAAGTCCCCAACAGGGGCACAACGCCACTAGAAAGTGCGTTGCAATCACACATAGTGGAGGTGTGGTTGAGGTCGTAGCTACCAAATGGAAGTGGTGGAAGCTACTTGGTTCGATGGATACTATTCTAAAGGAAGAGAATAGTTAGGCACGTCCATTTATCATCAATACACAAAACTCTCATGAGATTGTCTCTAATTATAATTATGTCCATGAATCATCACTGGAGGACGCTCCGAAGTTAATATTGATTCTAGAGATGAATATTAATCTCAAATGAACTATGAGAGTATATATGAGTTGACGGACAGATCATATATAATCATTGATGATTTATTCACATATACGATGGCTCATAAGATGATCGAGCACGACGACATTGAACCAGGCTCAGTTGAATAATATCAACAAAGAGCATATATTGGGCTAAATGCAAAGAAACAATCCAGAAAGAATTATATTATTTGACAAAGGATCGGGTATTTGGTCAGGTAGTGCTAACCTACCAAGTGTAAAGCCCGTAGGACATAACTGAGTCTTTGTCAGAAAGCGTAACGACAATAATCAAGTCATAATGTATGAGGCTCTCCTTTGGCGCAAGGTTTCTCACAACGCCCTGAATTTACCATGAGAAGACTTACTCTCTCGTGATAGACGTTATAACGTTCTGCTAATTAATTAACCTAATAGTTTCCGAAGGACTGGAAATGTAGCTCATGAATGTGGTTACCACATATCTCTACGGGGATCTAGATTTAGAGATATATAAAAGTACTTGATGATATTACATTACCAAAATCAAGTAACTCTAAACCACGAAATGCGTTTGCAATAAAATTGAAACACCCACTTTATAGATTAAAGCAATCTAAGCGGATGTGGTATACCCGCCTAATGGAATACTTGATTGGGAAAGGATATATAAGAACGATGAACTGTTCTCTTGCGTATTTATTATGGAAAACAAGTTCCAGATTTTCAAAGTAGCTCTATATGTCAATGTTATGAACATAATAGGCACTCTTGATGAAATGAGAGGAACCACAAGCTACTTGAAATCTGATTTTGAGAGGAAAGATCTTGGGAAGACTTGGTTTTGTCTAGATATTTGAACTAGGACACCGAGTTTGTGAAATATTAATTCACCGATCGCATATGTCCAGAAAATAATCAGGCAATTTAATATGGACAAAGCGAATCCGGTTAGCACTCCCATGATCGGTCGAAGTGTCGGATATAAGGAAAGATCCATTTCGTCTAAAGGATGATGACGAAAAATGCTGGGAGTTAGAATTCCCTATCTAAGTATAATATACGCATTATCGTACTTAACATAATACACTTGACCATATATTGTATTTCTCAGTGAACTTGTTAGCTAGATTTAGCTCAGCGCCAACGCAAAGTCATTGGAATGATATCAAATTAATCTTTTGGAACTATTGACATGGGTATATACTTTCCCTATAGAAATAAAAATGGGATTGATAATGGAACTTCAATACCTACTTAGAATGTAAGCAGCAAAAGTACTAGCTCTTATAGAAAAACACCAAACAATGTCTTGGTATGTGTTTGCTGATATTAGGTATCTGTCTGACCCATACAAAGGTTGTTCCCAAACTGGATAAAGAATTACCACAAGGAACACGTCGATTGCTTGGAAGTAAACTAAGCAATCCTTTGTAACTACCTCCTTGAACTAATCCAAGAATATTACTCTCCATGAGATAATAAAATAATGTATATGATTAAGGACTATCATTACATATATTAGAGGAGTTAGTAATTTTGGGTTCAACCAGTATCCTACTTGCATATATGAAAATAATGCATCATGTATCGAAGAAATGAACATAAGATACATCAGAGGTAATAACACAAAGCATATTCTGCTTAAGTTTATATACAATCAGCAATAAAAGACTCTCCTTTAGATTCAAGTGAATCAAGTAAGGTGTCAAAAGAATGTGACATATTTTACCAAGTCATTACCTAAAACCATATATTGGGAAACGTGTAGAAAGTAAATGGAAATGTTAGACAAAAGGGGGAGTCTACTATATATTTGATATTGGTATGTTGTGCTCTTTCCTTCAACCAAGGTTTTATTTTTCCCATTGGGTTTTGTTCCTTGGTGTAAGGTTTTAGTGAGGCAACTATTTATATACCATCATGTTTTCCTAACTCTCAAGATTAAAGTATGAATCTAAGAGACAACTAGACTGAAGGATAAGTCTATGTATTGCAAAGAAGTTGATGCGTTGTACTCTTTCTTTCGTCATATTTTTATTTTTTCCCACTGGGTTTTATTTTGGCGTAAGGTTTTAACGAGGCAACAACTGTGCACCACTGCTCCTTTAACTCGGCACAAGGGGGAGTGTTGTAGGATAAGTGTGCCATCGTCTAAAAGATATGACGATAGAGATAGAGATAAATATATCAGAGTTAGATTAGAACTGAAATATCTCCTAACTATCTACTTGTAACTCCTCCCTATTTAAAGGGCTTATGATTAATGAGAATTATAGACTTCTTCTCTCTGTCTTATTGTTATTCTCTCCATATTGTTGTTTCATTTGTTTTTCCCTTTAACAATGGATTCTTTTTCCGAAGGATATATTGTTTTTTTTACGGAGTTACGTTTTTGGTCCCTGTGATATATCAAAAATTATAATCAACATTTCTATACACATTAATTATGAATGTAGTCCCTATGGTATCTAATTTCCTATAACCATAGTCCCCCTAATTAATATAGTAAACAAAAATCCGTTAATTCAGTTAACTTATCAGGTATTTTGGTCTTTTTACACCTAACTTTTTCTCCTTTTTTAACAGGAAAAAGACATAAAAGAACACATATAAAATGATCAAAATGTCTCCTTAGTTAACTGGGTTAACGGATTTTTGTTAAGTTTGTTAGTGAGATGGACCATGATCATTTCTTGAATACCACATGAACCATATCAATAATAAATGAAGTATAGACACATTAGTCATAATTTTTAACATACCACAAAGATTTAAACATATTTCAATCTAGTTTTTTTGTATTCATATGTACTATTACTTGTATGATAATTGAACCGGTTCTTTGAACCTTCGTTCAAAAACAAATTGATACAATTTGAATAATTAACTTTTATCCTAATCGAATCATTTGATTGGGTGGGGTTTGTTTTTGTCCTTTTTAGCATCGATTTTTTGTTATTTTCAAGTTCTCTTTTATAAATTCAATTTAAATTAAAATTATTTAAACATTTTTTCATTTAACATATCCTTAAAACAAAATGATACAATATATATTTGTATTTAAAGATATTTTAAGTTTGTATGTTGAATTTCAAATTATGTCCCATTTCCAACAAATGAAGATAAAAATAATAGTAGCATACATCAGGAACTTGAGAAAACTCAAGTTCTGATATGGGAGGAGATGTTTCTTGTGGCTGAACCAAAAAAATCAAAATCTAAGTTCCTGGCTAAACCTAAATAAATCGAGATAAAAAAAAATAAAGGTTGAGGAGGAAGTACCCAAAGGCCACTAAAGTGACTGAGATCGTTGGAAAATGGGACAATCGGAGCACAGAGCAGGATCACCAGAGCATGGTGTGGGAAAGCGTCGGAGCAGGGAGTCGGGGAATTGGGTCGAGGGAGAGCCATTTTAAAAAATTCAACTTAAAATCAGAAGTCGAGTAAAATTGTAAATTGTAGGTTTAAATTTTGTAAATGGAAATAGATTGAGATTTTGAAAACCAATTGAAAAATTGTTAAGAGTTTAAAGTGGTTGAGATTTTTTTAGGTGGCGTTTGGCTCACATAATGTTTTTGGATTGAATGGAATATGTCAAAGGAATTTGATTTTGAAGAAATTGGAATGGAATGTTGTCAGGTTTGACCACCTTTTTGTTGACAGAATTGGAATGGATAAAAAATTGGAATATTTCTGTTTGGTTCACATAATGTAGCTCTGGAATGAAATGATGATAAATGACCAAAATAACCTTTTGATAACTTTATTTTTTTTTTCTAAAAAATGCTTTAATCAAATAGTCATTAAAAATACTTTATTTGTAACGGTGGTGGTCAGTGGTGGTTTAGAACGATGGTTCAGATCGAATGGGGTCGACGGTGGTTCAGATTGGTAGTGGCTGGTGGTGGTTTATAACGATGGTGGTCAGTGGTGGTTTAGAACGACGGTGGTCGGCAATGGTTCAGATCGGCGGTGGTCGACCGTCGACGGTGGTTCAAATCGAGTCGACGATGGTTCAGATAGACGATGGTTTAGAACGGTGGTGGTCGGTGGTCGGCGGTGGTCAACGATGGTTCAAAACGGCGGTGGTCAACGATGGTTCAAAACGACGGTGGTCGGCGGTGGTTTAGATCGGGGTTGGTCGGTGGTCGACGGTGATTCAGATCGGTGATTGTCATTTTCACACAATGGGTATTTTAATCATTTTCAATGATATATATTTTAAAAAGTTGTACATGTATTTTGAGCTAAATTGAAAGTCTTGTATTAATATATTTAGAAAAAAAGAAAGAAAAAGAAAACAAAGTCTACTATAGTGGTTTTCAAAAACGGACATCGGCCATCATCAGCCTTCGAGAACAGTCGCATGCAACCTTCGTCTTCTTCCGTAAACTATGATATGAGTTGCTCACCTAATGGTTTCGATTTAAAGTAGGGGTGTACAGAAAATCGTCAACCCGTGAAACCCGTCCAACCCAACCCCTAACAACCCAACTAAACCCAAGCTGCCAAACCGCCCAACCCAACTGTACACCCCTAATCTAAACGTTTATAGTTTTCGAATTAATGGAACCTATGGGTACGGTTCAATTTATAGGTTGCGAGAAACCCAAGGTGACCCCCACGTGACTCATTGTAACTTGATATAACCCAATATTACAAATTGTAACCCATAAGACCTGATATACCCCAATATGACCAATTGTAATCCACAAGACCTAATATAACCCAACATGAGTACACATCTAGTTGTGACAAATATGACATAGTATAACCCAACATGACGTAATTTAACTTAACATGACAACTTGTAACCCGACATGGCCTATTATGACAAACATTATCAATTATAAACCCAACATGTCCAATTGTATATATTTTTAATGTATGTTTCCCAGATTTTGGATTGAAACGTGCATACTATCGTTATGGAAAGGCAATAAGTCAAACCTCAAGGGTGTAATTGGAACTTATCAAGAAAAGTGATAAAAAGTTAAAAACAGGGCTGAAAAAAAGGGAGGGAATCATTCCCGCACTTATGTGTAACGCCCTAAAAATAGGGATAAAAAAAATCCGAAAAACGGACATGCGGTATTTAAAATTGCCAAAGCAAGAGCCTCCCAAAAATGGGAAAAATACACAAACCTGTTTAAATACAATCGTAATTAAACGGATAATAAATAACAACCAACTAATCTAATTTCTATAACCAGAAAAGAGATTACAATCAACGGTGTCATTTATAGACCCAAAGGATTCCCTACCAATAGTAAGTCCAAAAGCGATATTCCTAAATCTCTCACCCAAGCACTACGCCAGCTTAGGACCGATGCCGCTAAAACCTGAGATACACATCGACACCAAACAAGTGTTAGGCCAAAAAGCCTAGTGAGTTGAACAATAGTAAGCATGCATGAACAGTTACATTTCTTATTAGCAGTTAACCATAGTTTAACAAATGTGGAGTCAATAGGGGAGACCCATAGCACCAATCAAGTCCCACCCAAGAGTCGATATACCTTGATGCCCTTAACAAGGAACACCCCAAAGGCCCGGCACACCCGAAGACTATCGCTAAGAAAATTCCCCGAATGGTGGAGGTCTAGGCACATACCATCACAGTGGCGCCCAAGACTATATCCTCCTAGTGTACTGACTTGGTTCGTCCATATAACATTTATAAGGGGTCCTTTAGGTATATTTCAACCCACATAATTCAATACCAATTACGGGTATAATATTACCACCTTATCCTCGTGATGTCTAACAAAAGACTCAATGTAAATCATGCTCATCATGCATATAAACATATCACCAAAATGGTGTTCCAACTAGAATCATCATAATACCCATATATGCATACATTTAACATATCAAGGTACCCACATTATGTATCTATGAGACAAATCCCAAATAATGATACATATAACAATAATCATGGCAAATCACCCTTATATATACATCCTCCAACTATTTTCATGAAGAAATCCCCAAACATTTGAACATATAGAGATAAAGTAACAAATAGGAGATTATGATGTGTATCTAGTTTTAACAAAGGTTTAGTAAACTCACTTTGCTAGATTTAGACTAAATCTAGATTTTACCCACTTAGAGCTTTCCTTGAAGAAACTTAGTTCTTCAAACCAAATCTTCCAAAACCTAGATCCACAAGGTTCCAACCATAAATATACATAATCAACCACAAAGAATCGTTTCCCAAACCATGTACATGGATACCTCAACTAATACCGAAACCCTAACTTCCATAACCGAAGAGAATAGAAGATTACCTTAACCCAAGCTTGAATTCACCAACCAAAACACTTCTAGTTCACCAAAATGATTACAAACCTTCAATCTATGAAAGGGAGAACAAAGGGTGGATGAAACCCTAGAAAACTTTGGGGAAGAAGATGAATAGGGAGATATGAGAAGCTTACCACCACAAAATGCTCTAGAATACTTCAATAAACTTCCAATATCTTGCTTGATCCTTGAATAGCTCTCAAAAAAGAAACCGTAGCAAGTTGAATCACCAAAATCGGAGTTGAAATGAGAGAGATATGAAGAAATGAAGTTTGGGACTGAAAATCGCGATTTTAACACTCTGATACACCCAGGCGATTGTGACAGACTATAGTGACAATGTCACAATCGCAGGGCACAATTGCTGAGATTGTACCGAGAGTTTTCGGGCTCTGGAGACCATGACAGGCGATTCTGACACTGTCACACTCGCCGGACATTATAGCCTAGCACGTACCGAAACTGTTTTGGTCATAACTTCTTCGTTATAGCTCCGTTTTCGCTCCGGAAAGAACCGTTGGTCTCGTAATTGAATCCTTTATCCATCAAGACTATAAAACCAAGGATTAAATCCCAAAATCAAATATCTTATTTTTCCTTAATATATCGGTTTCTGTATAAACTTGAAATGATACCTTTCGAAAATCGGGGTGTTACAATCCTCCCAACCTTAAAAGAGATTTCGTCCTCGAAATCTAGCACCAACCAATCACCCAATATCGCGCTTGGTGAGGTCAAATGATTCCGTGTCCAAAAGGAATACCTTCATTAAACCTTACCTCATATACGAACCCGATTACATCCCCGTTGAGGTTATCGCTGCGTTCCTTATAACGAACCATCGCCAACTCAACCTCAACTTTCCATATAACTCACCCAAAGCAGGATAAACGTTAAGTTCTAGCTGAATCACATTCTTAACATTAAATCTCGGTCGCCTCCCAACCTTTTGTTGTTCATATTACCTCAAGAGTAACTTACGACCTTATTTAGTCATTTCCACCAAGAATACTCCAAAGCAAACATTTCCCTTAGTTACTTCTAAATACGACGCATCAAGGTCTCTTCAATAATAGATTTGTACTTAAAGTCTACCTCAACATTCTCACCAAATGTCTCCAATAAACATTACCACTAAACTCCCACCATGAACTCAAGCATCGATTTCCAAATCAGCGAAAGTCCTGACAATTATCAAAATACCAATGATTGATTTCTTAATTATCGACATCTAATTTCCTTAAGTTTACCGCTCGTCCTGCAGATGCACCAGATCTAACGGAAATACATTGAAGCACACCAACAGTTATTGTCCTCAAAATCAAGCGCCAACACCTAACCTCGAGATGGCCATTCTGCAAACGTGGGCATACTACCAAATATTTCATTTACGATTAGCAATGTCGATTCAAAGTTGACACCTAATCTTGGGAGTAGTCACCCAAATCCAACATCCTTACCAGTCAACCATAACATCATCATTATTCACGAATACCCAACAATATAGTACACCACCGACATATAGCATGTCGTCATACCAAATTCCCACAATTCCAAAACCGACCATATCCAAACAACCGAACACGATTTTAATTCGTAGGTTTAACGAAGCATAAAGATTGTTACTTAACTAACTGGGAGAAAGCACATGTCTAACGCCTCAAACTTTGAGGACTCTTTTAATCCTGAATATCGACTTCTAACACGAGGGGGCTTACACCTATAGCCCAATGAGTTCAAGGTTTTTCACACTACTATGCCAATTTGAAATTTATAAAACTCTCAAATACATAAGTTTTATAACAATTAAACGTGCGGTGAAAATATACTATCGTGCATTCGATAGGTTTCAAACTTGATAACCAATGCCACACATATAAACCATTTTCAAAACTCATTTGATCATTACTTACACTAATACAACGATAACGAAAGATGCATAGCAAAATTTTAAAACGGACTACCAGGGTCTTAGTATGCATCAATTTATGCTATGCGTATGAAAATAAATTTTCGTTCCATAACATGTGCAATAAAAGTTTGTACAACTCCCAAAAGAGGATTTCACAACTTCAACTTTAAAATCTTTTACTTTGACACAAAACGTCGGAAGATAAAATTTCCAACAAAACCTATATACGTCCGATCATTTCCCAAATGTAGTAACACAATAGGAAAATAAATAAATAAATAAATAAATAAATATATATATATATATATATTATTCGCGGTTCAAATTTGGCCCGCACAGATAAAACGTACTTACCCAAAATTGTAAATACAACGACATGCAAACCGGAACTTCATCTCATGCATTGCGGAAAACTCTTATCAGTAAAATCAATAACTGAAATATGTTCCGGGCAAAAGTTCTATCCGAAATACCAAAAATCTTTCATACAATTACTCACACCAACAGTATAATTTATGTAACGAATGAGAAATAGTTTTACGTACTAAAACAGTGTATAACAAGACTTTCATACAAAATTACATAAGGGAGATTCACAAAATCGAACCTCAAAATTCCTGCAATTAACCATGAAATGTCATGAAATAAAACCTCCCATCGTGACTCGCATACATCTGTTTATTCCCCAAAATTTAGTAAACACATATGCATGCGATTTGAGCAATTTCAAAAGTAATTTAGTTTAATTCCAAACTGTATAAATAAAATGTTTGCAAAACCCGAGACAACATGCTCATAATATCGAACTCTTAAAGTTTTCTCTCTTTTAGTCACAATGTGACACGAAATAAGATTTCACAACAAAACTTGCATGCGATCGATTATTTCACAAAGCTAGTAGATTGATATGCGTATGTACCCGGTTAAAACATGAAATAATTTATGTCGTTTTCGAGTTCAGAGCCAAATATAAACATGTTCTCATCGTTCCAAAACATTGGCTGAAATACCATGACGGAATTTCCAATAAAATATGCATACATGATATGTGTAACTGAACTGCTCCCACTAAACTCAAAGGGAAACAATACCATTGTTTTTAAACCGGACAATTTTCTTCAAAACTCCATTTAGTTAAAACCGAGCCAACGACCCATGAAAGCCAGTAGAGACATCGAAATACGTTTGACCAACAACTATGCAAACACCACGACCCAAAAAGGTAATTAGTCCAAAACTCCTCATCAGTTGCAACGAATGTTTTCCAAATGAACTCTTTCTTTTCATGTTTCCAAAACGACTCCTAGTTCAATGATATGCATTTTCTAACGGTTTATAAAATCGTATGCACCAAATGGACAATTATATAAAATGACTTCCATTTATATATTACATCGTAAAAGAAATATATCAAAATGATTTATTTATCAAAATGCCCAAGAATCACGAAGATGTGTGTTACATAAGTTTATAAAGTTAAATATATCCAAATAACCCAAAACTTATCAGCAGTTAACAATTTAATGTAAAACACAAGCACTTTAAAATAAGTAACTTATAAATAATAGCCCATTTTCTTTTTAAATAATAAAGACCGACTCATATACATATGAATCCACTGCATTACAGTCTAAACAGTACATGGCTCCAATTGAATGACCAACGCACTCAAAACATGTATTTCTCAAATGATGCGCATTAACCGCCATCATACTTGGTATTTCACAATTGAGCTATTAAACCAGACCGAAGTCCTAAAGACTCATTTATTTTCAAATATGCATTTCCATGTGTAACTGCCGGTAAGAATAGAAATCATAAAATGGGACTATATACATAATTTCAAATACTTCACATAAATATGCAAGTAATGCTTCATAAAACATTCCCTTTCATGAATGATGCATAAAAACCGACAACCATTCAAAAGTATATTTCTTTGACCAAAGATCGTTTTATGCAATAAAACGTTAAAACACATTGATTTGTGACCCTCTATCAAAATGTCCAAAAATCCCAAATGTGGTGTTATACAAAGTTTATAAAGGTAAATACTTCAAATAATCAAAGATTACCAACTAACCCAACATTTGATAATTTCATGTAAAACGCATAAACACTTAAAAAAAGGATATTTTGGCATGTACACCGTTTTCACAAATCAACTTGAACTCACGCTCCTCGATTTCTCTAGTTACACTATCGTCATCCAGATGCTCAACATCTTAAGGCAAAAATCACGGACTTCATAGGTTCACCTTACAATTTCTCCTCGAATACATTGATTCAAAAAGTCTATGATTCTAATCCAACCAATTAATCCAACTCGAACAATTCACTTAACGCAATCACCATACTTACCGTCACTCCAAGTAACGAATAATAAAAACATTAAAATTTTCTAATAGTTACTCATTCAGAAACTTTCTTACCACCCCAACGGTCGACATACCAAGGCAGTTCATGCAAGCACGAGAATGAATAAGAAGGAGATTAACAGAATTGAACATGAAGGAAACATACTACTACGTCTACCAAATAACATAACGTTAGTAAACCAAGCACAAGAGAACGTACCACTACATTACCAATTGTCACAGTAACGACACTTCAAGCACCATCACGTATAAATATCCTCATAATAACATTAGCTAGGTGAGATTATGAACATATAATACATAAAGGTTCTCGTTACCATCGCCACAACGCTTGATAACCATAGTTTCCGTCGACTCTAAGACTAACCCATCTTAAAATTTTATACCCATCTCACAAATCATTGCCTAACGTACTTAGTCTAAGTCTAGACATCTTACATTCAAGCATAGTTCACTTAAACTAGAGCTCTGATACCAACTTGTAACGCTCTAAAAATAGGGATAATAAAAATCCGAAAAACGGACATGCGGTATTTAAAATTGCCAAAGCAAGAGCCTCCCAAAAATGGGGAAACACAAACCTGTTTAAATACAATCGTAATTAAACGGATAATAAATAACAACCAACTAATCTAATTTCTATAACCAGAAAAGAGATTACAATCAAGGGTGTCATTTATAGACCCAAAGGATTCTCTACCAATAGTAAGTCCAAAAGCGATATTCCCAAATCTCTCACCCAAGCACTACGCCAGCTTAGGACCGATGCCACTAAAACCTGAGATACACATCGACACCAAACAAGTGTTAAGCCAAAAAGCCTAGTGAGTTGAACAATAGTAAGCATGCATGAACAGTCACATTTCTTATCAGCAGTTAACCATAGTTCAACAAATGTGGAGTCAATAAGGGATACCCATAGCACCAATCAAGTCCCACCCAAGAGTCGATATACCTTGATGCCCTTAACAAGGAACACCCCAAAGGCCCGGCACACCTGAAGACTATCGCTAAGAAAATTCCCCGAATGGCGGAGGTCTAGGCACATACCATCACAGTGGCGCCCAAGACTATATCCTCCTAGTGTACTGACTTGGTTCGTCCACATAGCATTTATAAGGGGTCCTTTAGGTATATTTCAACCCACATAATTCAATACCAACTACGGGTATAATATTACCACCTTATCCTCGTGATGTCTAACAAAAGACCCAATGTAAATCATGCTCATCATGCATATAAACATATCACCAAAATGGTGTTCCAACTAGAATCATCATAATAACCATATATGCATACATTTAACATATCAAGATACCCACATTATGTATCTATGAGACAAATCCCAAATAATGATACATATAACAATAATCATGGCAAATCACCCTTATATATACATCCTCCAACTATTTTCATGAAGAAATCCCCAAACATTTGAATATATAGAGATAAAGTAACAAATACGAGATTATGATGTGTATCTAGTTTTAACAAAGGTTTAGTAAACTCACCTTGCTAGATTTAGACTAAATCTAGATTTTACCCACTTAGAGCTTTCCTTGAAGAAACTTGGTTCTTCAAACCAAATCTTCCAAAACCTAGATCTACAAGGTTCCAACCATAAATATACATAATCAACCACAAAGAATCGTTTCCCAAACCATGTACATGGATACCTCAACTAATACCGAAACCCTAACTTCCATAACCGAAGAGAATAGAAGATTACCTTAACCCAAGCTTGAATTCACCAACCAAAACACTTCTATTTCATCAAAATGATTACAAACCTTCAATCTATGAAAGGGAGAACAAAAGGTGGATGAAACCCTAGAAAACTTTGGGGAAGAAGATGAATAGGGAGAGATGAGAAGCTTACCACCACAAAATGCTCTAGAATACTTCAATAAACTTCCAATATCTTGCTTGATCCTTGAAGAGCTCTCAAAAACGAAACCGTAGAAAGTTGAATCACCAAAATCGGAGTTGAAATGAGAGAGATATGAAGAAATGAAGTTTGGGGCTGAAAATCGCGATTTTAACACTCTGATACACCCAGGCGATTGTGCCAGTCTATAGTGACAATGTCACAATCGCCGGGCACAATCGCTGAGATTGTACCGAGAGTTTTCGGGCTCTGGCGACCATGACAGGCGACTGTCACAATCGTCGGGCATTATAGCCTAGCACGTACCGAAACTGTTTTGGTCATAACTTCTTCATTATAGCGCCGTTTTCGCTCCGGAAAGAACCGTTGGTCTCTTAATTGAATCATTTATCCATCAAGACTATAAAACCAAGGATTAAAGCCCAAAATCAAATATCTTATTTTTCCTTAATATATCGGTTTATGTATAAACTTGAAATGATACCTTTCGAAAATCGGGGTGTTACATTATGCGTTCCCAAATCTCATTTGTTTCATTTTCTTCCCAAATCTCATTTGTTTCATTTTTTTCCCAAATCTCAGGGGTGTTTGGGATTACTTATTTGAGGGTTTTTTTTAGCTTATTGCAATTTGGCACCGGAGATAAGCACTTTTGAGTGTTTGGATGGGGAAAAATTAAAATGGCTTATAGCGGTGCCAAACCGCTGAAAAGCACTTTTTGATAAGTCATTTGGTTTTAATTTATCAACTTATTTGAAAAGTGCTTATGACTTTTTTGGTTATTTTATATGTATAAGCAATCCCAAACACCTTTAAATAACAACTTATTAGCTTATTACGTTTTGGTACCACAATAAGCTAATCCAAACACTTTTTTAAAAACTCCGGTTTGACACCGCATAAGCTAATAAGAACTTTTTAAAATAAGCATAAGTTGTTTTACATAAGCAATCCCAAACATCCTGTTGGAAAATTCAGAATTTTACAAGTACAATTAATGCTGCTAGAAGAACTTGGTTAATACTTCTGAAGTTAATGCTGCTGATACAATTTAATGTTGCTCATCAAGATTAATACTGCTAGAGGAGATTACTACTGCTAAGCAATTTTAGTACTGCTAGTAGTTAGTACTGCTGAATGTTAATACTGCTCAAAGTATTAATACTGCTGAAGAATTAGTGTTGCTTATGAGATAATCAAGATTCGTGCAGATCAAGTTTGAAGATTAAGTAAAGCTTGAAGATAAAGATAGAAGATTATTTTGAAGATCTTTTATTATTTGTAATTATCTTTTATCTTCAGTATATATAGAATTAGTCAGAATAGGTTAGAGTTAACTTTAGCATTCTGAGTTTTTTGTTTTGATAGAGAGAAACAACCTCAAGGTTTGTAATCCTAATTCTAGAGAAGTAGAATTCGTATTGGTGAGCATGTTCATCAATATTGAGGTTGTGTGTTGAATCTTGTAACTTTATAATTATTCAATAAAGTTTGCAAGTTTTTATTTTGATTTACTGTGTTCCATTAATTATTGAATATCAAAGTGTTATTCCGCAAACTCCTTTGATATTGTTTCTGAGTGTTTATTCTTGTTTAGAATTAAGATCCTGACAAGTGGTATCAGAGCTAGTATTCTCAGAAATCTTATTCATCACGGAAAACACAGTTGAATCAAACGGTACTCTGGTCTCAAAAGTTCCAATGCTCAGATCCAATGAATTTGACATGTGGAAGATTAGAATCAAGCAATACATTCTCCTCACAGATTACTCTATGTGGGACATCATTGAGAATGGTCCATCTGATGCAGGAAAGATTGGTGAAGATGGAAAAAGAACCCCTCCAAAGACGGATGCAGAAAGAAAGACAAGGCAGACAGAGATGAAAGCCTTGAGCACACTGCTCTTGGCCATTCCCAATGAATATCAACACCAATTATGTAATTGCACTGATGCATAGATGCTCTGGAATGCTCTAGAGAAGAGATTCTCTGGTACCAAAAGTACCAAGAGAAATCAAAAGGCAATCCTAAAACAACAGTATGAAAACTTTATGTCAACTAAGAATGAGTCTATGACTCAAACTTTTGACAGGTTTAACAAACTGATTGGTGAACTGGCTACTATGGGAGTACAGATTGATCAAGATGATGTGAACAGAAAGTTCTTAAGGTCCCTTGGAGATGAATGGACCATGTACACTGTTTCATTCAGACAAAATGATCAGTTGGAAGAGAAAGAACTTGATGATCTGTACAATGATCTTAGAGTATTTGAAGCTGAAGTGGAGGCAAAGAAGAAGCCTTATGGATATATTCATAATGCTGCACTCCTATCAGCATCAATTGATTCTACTACTAACTCTGAATCAGTTAATGCTGCTAATGGAGCCAATCAAGAAAAAGACACTGAGTCTGTGTTTGAAGCCTTTCTTTCCAGTCATGGAAATTCCTCTCTGATTAATGATGATTTGGAACAACTTAATCCTGATGATTTGGAAGAGATGGATATTAAATGGCAGATGGCCATGCTTTCCATGAGGGTGAAGAAGTTTATAAAGAGGACTGGGAGGAACAACTTCTCCCAAAGAAGAGAAGATTGAGCAGGGTTTGATAAATCAAAGGTGGAGTGCTACAAATGCCATCTGAAGGGACACTTTGCCAGAGAATGCAGAAGTGGAATGTCTCACAACAACCACCAACAAGCACAGTCTGGAAACCTCAATCATAACAGAAACTCTGCTCAAGCCCTTGTTTCTCAACAAGGAATGGGATTTGACTGGAGTGATCAAGCAAAAGAGGCTATCCAAAATCAAGCTCTTATGGCTGAAGTACCTGATCTCCCATCTGAGGTAAATTCTAATCTCTGTTCTAAAACTTGCATAGACACTGTTAAAAGGTACAGGGATCACAATCAGAAGATGAGTGATGACCTTAAGAGATTAGAAAAGGATATCAAAGATTATGTGAGAATTGTTGAGAGGTTTGAGGAACAGATTAAATGTTTTCAATCCAATGAACTCCAACACTCATATGATACCAATTACTGGAAGTGGGATAAAAAGGATCTAGAGCTTAAACTGACCAAATCTAAAGAGGAGAGTGAGAAATTGAGAAATGAACTAACCAAGGTCAAGCTTGATGTAGAAAAGTTTTCCAATGCTTCTAAAGCAATGGACTCTTTACTACAACTCAGATTCATGATAAGCTGAGAAGAGGAATTGGGTACAATGCCACACCTCCACCATATAACAACAATTACATTCCTCTTACTTCAGATCTGTTAGAAACCAAAGATAGGAAGGACTTGCCTGAGGGATCCACTGAGATAGATCCCTTAGATGAGGTAGTTGTTGAGGATAAGACTGACAAAGAGGTTGACAAGAGTAAGGAGAACAAGATGAGTGGTGAGATTCCTGTAGAGAATAACATTATCACCAACGAGGACTGTGGAAGGGCTTGGATCAAATCCAAGGACATAGAGAAGACAGAGGGAAAGTCTGGTAAGGTCCATTACAAACAGACCACAGTTGTGAATCCAGGTCCTTGCAAACAGTGTGCATGTAAAAAGACTAAGCCCCAAAAACATGATAAAAAGAGGGGAAATCAAAGAAACTGGAATAATCAGTGGGCACAGAAACAAGGGGTTGATCTGAGTAAAATCAATAGACCAAAACCTTGTTTTATCTGTGGCAAATTAAATCATCTTGCCAAATACTGTTATTTCAATCCTATAAACCAAAGGATGAACTTTCAAAGACCTATGCAAAAACCCTTGGGTTATAGGAAGTTTGAAAAGAACCATGTGGCTAAGAAATCTGTTAAATCTAAAAGCCACATGAAGAAAAAATCTGTTAAAGAAAGTGTCAATATGTGGGTTCCTAAAAGCACTAAAAATGTTAGTACTGCTACCACAAATAGTGCTGCTGACAATGATAATGCTGCTAGAAGTAATACTACTGCTAACAATGTTAGTACTGCTGACATTGTTAGTACTTCTTCAAAAGTTAATACTGCTAACTCTGTTAGTGTTGCTAATAAGGTTAGTACTGCTCAACCTGTTAGTACTGCTAACTCTGTTAGTACTTCCAAAGTCAGTACTACTTCTAGTGTTTGTGCTGCTAAGCCAATCATATTGACAAAGTACTCTAATAAAGAGTGCTCTGAGTTTAAAAACCTCATCAAAAAGGAATGTAAATACTTTGATGAGAAAGGGAGACCCAAGACCACTTTGGCTTGGGTCCCCAATCAATACTAATTGTTTAATCTAATGTGCAGGTCAACCAGCAGCTCAAGGGGAAGAGTATCTGGCATGTTGATAGTGGTTGCTCTAGGCACATGACAGGGAACATGTCATGCCTCAAGAATTTCAAGAAAATTGATGGTGGACATGTTGCCTTTGGTAATACTCCAGATGGAGGTAAGATAAGTGGTAAGGGGGATGTATCCAAAGGTAAAATGACCTTTGAAGATGTATTCTATGTTGAGCAGTTAAGGTACAACCTGTTAAGTGTATCACAGGTTTGTGACAAGCAACATAGTATATTATTTACAGATTCTGAATGTATTATCCTTGCTCCTGGATTCAAGGTAGTTGATGAAAAGATGATACTACTAAGAACTCCCAGAAAGGATAATGTTTATTTCTTAGATATGGAAAGTGTTTCAACTGATTCATCCCTAAACTGTCTTGTTTCAAAAGCTTCCTTGGATGAATCATCACTTTGGCACAGAAGGATGTGTCACATGAATTTTTAAAACAATGAATAAACTTGTTAAAAACAACCTTGTAAGAGGTTTACCTTCAAAAGTCTTTTCATGTGATGATCATTGTGTTGCCTGTCTTAAAGGCAAACAACACAAAACTTCTCATAAGTCCAAAGAGTTGAACACAATCTCTAATTCTCTTCAGTTGTTGCATATGGATCTGTTTGGTCCTACAAATGTTATGAGTATTGGTAAGAAATCATACTGCCTAGTTATTGTTGATGATTACTCTAGATTTACTTGGGTATATTTTCTAAGGACTAAGGATGAGACAAGTGGACTGATCAAATCCTTTATTCTAAGAATTGAAAACCAAACTAATCAAAAGGTAAAAGTCATTAGGTCAGACAATGGTACTGAATTTAAAAATAATGACCTAAACACCTTTTGTGAGGAAAAAGGAATTGAGAGGCAATACAGTGCTCCTAGGACTCCACAACAAAATGGTGTTGCTGAGAGAAGGAATAGGACACTGATTGAAGCTGCTAGATCTCTGTTGGCAGATTCAAAACTTCCAATTACTTTCTGGGTTGAAGCAGTTAATACTGCTTGCTATGTCCAAAACAGAGTTCTAGTAGTCAAATCTAAAAACAAGACACCATATGAGCTTTTAAATAACAGAAAACCTTTTATAGGATTTTTCAAACCTTTTGGGTGTCCTTGTACCATACTCAATACCAAAACTCACTTAGGAAAGTTTGATAGAAAGGCAGATGATGGTTTTCTTGTTGGTTACTCATCTCAGAGTAAGGCTTACAGAGTTTTTAATACTTCTTCTAGAATAATTGAGAAAAGTGACAATGTCAAGTGCAATGAGAACACACCAAATCCTATTGGGTCAGGTCCTCAGTGGTTATTTGATATTGATTCACTAACTAACTCTTTGGGTTTCAGTAGTGATGACAATGCAGGTTCAGGAAATGGAGGATCAGGGGATGCTCAAGTACAAGATACTATTCCTTAGTCTGTAATATTTCCCATTCCTACAATAGAGCCTGTTGAGTTCTGTGAAAAAGAGACTGCTGCTGAACCAATTCAGAGTGAAGAAGAAGGAAGAGATGAGGAGAATCATGTGCATGATGAGCCAGAAGCAGTTGATGAGATCCCCTCAGCTGACTTAAATGATTCCAATCTGGATGTGGGAATCAATGAAGAACCTAGTCATCAGACTAGAACTCAAAAGAATCATCCTCCAGAGCTGGTCATAGGAGACATCTCTTCTCCTATGATAACAAGGAATCAAAGCAGACTTCAAGAGCTGCAGGATCAACAACACACAGTACTCTCCTGCTTTCTATCTCAGATTGAGCCTAAAAAGGTTTTTGAAGCAATGAAAGATTCCAGTTGGATAGAAGCTATGCAAGAAGAGTTACTGCAGTTCAAGTTGCAAGAAGTTTGGGACTTGGTGGACCTTCCAAAAGGTCATAGAGCTATAGGCACCAAGTGGATTTTCAGGAACAAAAAGGATGAGAGAGGCATTGTGATAAGAAACAAAGCAAGGCTGGTGGCACAAGGGTACACTCAAGAAGAAGGCATTGACTACGAAGAAGTGTTTGCTCCAGTGGCAAGGGTAGAGGCAATTAGGCTATTTCTAGCCTATGCCTCATACATGAAGTTCAAGGTATACCAAATGGATGTGAAGAGTGCCTTTCTTTATGGTACAATTGATGAAGAAGTATATGTCTGTCAGCCTCCTGGATTTGAAAGTCCATCATATCCAGACAGAGTATACAAACTGAAGAAAGCACTTTATGGTCTGCACCAAGCCCCAAGAGCATGGTATGATACTCTGTCTACCTACCTCTTGGAGAACGGGTTTGAAAGAGGAATAATTGACAAGACCCTCTTCATTAAAAGAAGTAAGAAGGACATCCTATTGGTTCAGATTTATGTGGATGATATCATTTTTGGATCCACAAAAGATCAAATGTGTAGAGACTTTGAAAAGTTGATGCACAAGAGCTTTAAAATGAGTTCAATGGGTGAACTTACCTTCTTCCTTGGGCTTCAAGTGAAACAAAAGAAAGATGGGATCTTCATAAGCCAATCAAAATATGTGAAAGACATCCTGGACAAATATGGTTTATCAGACTCAAAGCCAACAAGCACACCTATGGAGACTCATAAACAGATTACTGCTGATCTTGAGGGGGAGGATGTTGATGTCCATTTATACAGATCAATGATTGGATCTCTCATGTATCTCACAGCCTCAAGACCAGACATCATGTTCCCAGTGTGTTTGTGTGCCAGATTCCAAGTCAAGCCAAAGCAATCACATCTGCAAGCTGTTAAAAGGATTTTCAGATACTTAAGAGGGCAACCCAGATTAGGTCTTTGGTATCCTTATGAATCCAACTTTGACTTGATTGCATATTCAAATAGTGACTTGGGAGGTGCTAACATGGACAGAAAGTCTACTTCAGGTGGATGTCAACTTTTGGGTGCAAGACTAATGTCTTGGCAGTGTAAGAAACAAACCACAGTGTCCTTATCAAGCTGAGTATATTGTTGCTTCAAGTTGCTGCTCTCAGGTTCTATGGATTCAGAATCAGATGTTGGACTATTGGGTAACCTTTCTTCACACTCCAATCTTCATTGACAATAGCAGTGCTATAAGCATTGTTAACAATCCAGTCAAGCACTCCAAAACCAAGCACATTGATCGCACTCCAAAACCAAGCAC
The DNA here is from genome assembly GCA_954870635.1 of Arctium minus. Taxonomy (NCBI): domain Eukaryota; kingdom Viridiplantae; phylum Streptophyta; class Magnoliopsida; order Asterales; family Asteraceae; genus Arctium; species Arctium minus. The sequence goes on from OX941087.1 coordinate 93,190,051, forward strand.
ATTGAGATCAGGTATCACTTTATCAGAGATTGTAATGAAAAGAAGCTAATTCAAGTTGCTAAAGTTCATACTGACAACCAGTTTGCTGATCTATTCACTAAAGCTTTTGATGTGGGTAGACTCACTTTCTTGGTCACAAGTGTGGGCATGATCAACTCTGAATAAGCTCATTTGGTTTAAAAAGTGTTTTCATACCTGTTATTGGTTTGTTCTTTGGTGCTACTAACATCTTTTTCAGGAAGTTATTACCTTGCTCAGAGTACCTCAAGCTTCAAAAAGTGTAAGTATAGTTAATGCTGCCAGTGCAGTTTTAATACTGCAGTGCACAGTTAATACTGCTAGTTAGTTAATACTGCTAGTGGTTAATACTGCTCTTAGTTAATACTGCTATTGGTTAATATTGCTCTTAGTTAATACTGCTATTGGTTAATACTGCTCTTAGTTAATACTGCTAAGTGGTTAATACTGCTCTCAGTTAATACTGCTAGTTAGTTAATACTGCTAGTTAGTTAATACTACTAGTGGTTAATACTGCTCTCAATTAATACTGCTAGTTAGTTAATACTGCTAGGTGTTAATAATGCTTATGTCCCGAATAGTATAAATACCCTTTTTGCCCGCCCAAAAGTTCATAACGACTCTTTTATTCCTATTCATTTGCTCTCTAACTCTTTTCTCTCAAAGCACCTAGTGATTTTCAGTCCAGAATATTCAAGCTCAATGGCGTCTATGGCATTTATTGACGAGCACAATGAAATCGGGATGCTACAAAAGCCAAATCAAGCTGCAGGATTTCATCAGATAGTGAATTTTCTGAAGTCTAGCCATATCGACTATGCTCTGACAGTGTCTCCATCAATCTATATCGAGCACCAACAACAATTTTGGGCTAATGCCACCATTGTTACTGAGAATGGTGTGCAAGTGATCAAGACAAGGGTGTGTGGCAAACCCTTGACAGTTACTGAAGAGGTAATTCGCATAAGTCTACGTCTAGACGATGCCTCTGGTATCTCATCTATCTCTAATGATGAACTGTTTTCCACTCTTACAAGAATGGGGTATGGAGGCCCATTGGGTGTTTTCAAGTTCTCAAAAGCTAAATTTTCACCCCAATGGCGTTTCCTTGTCCATACCCTTATGCATTGTATTTCCAAAAAGACTACTGGCTGGAGTGAGTTTAGTAGCACCATTGCTTATGCTTTGGTGTGCTTGGCCACTGCCAGAAACTACAATTTTTCTAAAATGATTTTTAATGACCTTGTGTCAAACTTGGGAAACAAATGATTTTAGAAAACAATTTTTCTAAAATGATTTTTCCAAGATTTGTCCAGACAGTTATAACCAATGAATTGACGGATATGCCTCACTTTGATGAGGTATATGTACCTAAAATCCCCAAAGGTAAGGTCTTTTCAAACATGAAGAGATCTCCATTGGACTCGGAAGGAGTTGACACCCCATTGTTCTCTACAATGATGGTGGTGTCCCACAATGAAGAAGGTATGGCAGCAGGGTCAAGGCCCTCATTAGACCATCCAACTGCTAGCCAATCCCAACCTTCACCCTCTATATCAATCCCTCAGTCCCTACTTCAAAAGCCAACTTCTCCAATCACCGAAACTTATACAAGACAAAAGGTAAAGAAGGCTCCTTCCCTTCTTGTAACTTCACCCTCAAAGCCTCTAAGCCCTCTAATGAAGAATTCTCCATTAGAGAATATCTATAGGGAACCACAGGGGTGTCTCCCAACCCCAAGGAGGTGCTCACTGAGGAGATGTTTGAGCATATGGGTGCTAAGGCTGCCACTACTCCTGCTAGCATAGAGGAGGTCAGTGGTAACATAAATAAGACCTTCCCCATGGCAACCTTGAATGAGCAATCATTCAAAGGTCCCTGGTGCCAAGAACCCAAGGGGGTGGAGAGTGCTTCTACTAGGCAGAAGGCTTCCACTACAAAAAGATCCCATGATCCTTCAAAAGAGGGTAACACTTCTGGAGAAGGTGAGGACAGGTATAACTATTATGAATTGATGGAAGCAATGGGAAACATAAACATGGATGTGATCAAGCAGGGGAAAAAAATAGAAGAGCTGAAACTGATAGTTCTGTCTCAACAAGAACAGATTGTCAACTTGAAGCAAATGGTGAAGAAATTGATTCTGCAAAAGAAGAAGAAACAGTTTGTGCTAAGTAGGAGGAAACCAGTGACTGATGCTCCTAAAAAGGGGGAGTCAGAAGCTGATGTCAACATGGAAGATGTCAAAGAAAAGGGAGAGAAAGAGTATGTTGATTTTGAGGGGGAGCAACAAGCTGTGGAAACTGAGTTTGTACAAGCAGCAGAAAAAGAGAAAGAAGCAGTAACAGTTAATGTTGCTGAGTCAAGCCAAGCAGCAGAAACTGTTAATACTGCTGATCTGAAAGAAGCAGCAGAAATAGTACAAGAGGTACTAACAGATCTTGAAATTGCTGAAACTCTAATCAAAGCCAAGCATGATACTCCCAAGGTCACCTCAAAGGCCAAAGGAGTTGTCATCAAAGAAAGAGGTGAGGCTGTAAAGAAATCAAGCATTGAGAAGGTGATGAGCAAAGATAAAGGCAAAGCTAAGCTAGTGGAATCTGATCATCCAATCAAAAAGCAAAAGTTGGTTGAGTCAGATGAAGCTTTGGCCAGGAAGATGCAAGCTGATCTTGAGCAAGAAGAGAGGGTTCAAGTAGACAAAGATAGGGAGATGGCAAAGGCTTTAGCTGCAGAACTGAATGAAGCTTATCAACAAAGCTTAGCAACTGAAATAGCTCAGAAGAAAGCTGCAACTCTTAAGAAATCTGTGATGGTCAAGAAGGCTGGAAAGAAGAGACAACCCTCAAAGACTTATCTTGGTATCCAAGAGAGAAACAAGATGATTACATTTCTCAAAGGTGCTGTAGGAGTCAGAAAGGAGATGTTCTCAACAATGCCATTTGAACAGATTAAAGAGTTGTATGATTCAGAAATGCTCAAGCTTCAAGGGAATGAAACTGCAAGAGTGGAAATAGAGAAGAGAATGAAAGAAAGCAATGACTTCATGATAGAAAAACCTTTTCCAGATGAGCAAGAAACACCACCAAAGAAAGAAGCAACTCTTGGTGAAAGTCTAAGGACTCTAAAAAGAACCAAGATGGTGGCAAGAAGAAAATCAACCAAGAAGCCTAGAATAGCTTAAGGAGAAGCTGAGAAGGTTACTGAAGAAGAAGAGGCATCTAAGTCATCTGAACAGAATGAACCAGCAAGAACTGTTGATGTAAATTTGCATATGGTAGTGATGGACAAAGTACCTGAACCAATTTCAGCTGAACCTGTTGGAGTTAAGCCTCCAGAGGTTATTCTATGGGACACACTGAAGGTTGATGGCAAGGAATACATAAGGCTCAAAAGAAAGGATGAAAAGTATGAAGTGTATAACACTTGGGCAAAGATTGTTAGAACATGCTCCAGGTCAGATCTTGAAGAAATGTTTGACATAGGTATGAAGTTGTATGTAGATCAACTGAAAGCTCCAGAGATTTCAATTACAAAATTAGTGATGGAGTATCTGTGTATGATGTTCAAGCCTGAATAAGTGGATCATGTAATCAGAAATGTGTTCAAAACTGTCAACAATTGGACTCTATATGAAACTAGTGGAGTATATGCACTAACTATGGACTCAAATCACATAGAGTACTTCCTAGTGGATAGAGTATACAATCACAGCAGACTGAAGCTTCATGAAATGTTGAAGAAGAAGCTAGGATGTGTTCCAGATTCAGAGATGGCTAAGTATTTGATTCAAAGAACAATCAATCAGAGTTTGGGGTTGGATGCAAATACAGGTGTATGAGCCATGAAGTTTTGGGAGCATCTTGAAGACTAACTGAAGAACTTGACTTCTCTTCCTAAAAGTCAAGTTAGGGGGAGATTGTTGGAAAATTCAGAATTTTACAAGTACAGTTAATGCTGCTAGAAGAACTTGGTTAATACTTCTGAAATTAATGTTGCTGATACAATTTAATGTTGCTCATCAAGATTAATACTGGTAGAGGAGATTACTACTGCTAAGCAATTTTAGTACTGCTAGTAGTTAGTACTGCTTAATGTTAATACTGCTCAAAGTATTAATACTGCTGAAGAATTAGTGCTGCTTATGAGATAATCAAGATTCATGCAGATCAAGTTTGAAGATTAAGTAAAGCTTGAAGATAAAGATAGAAGATTATTTTGAAGATCTTTTATTATTTGTAATTATCTTTTATCTTCAGTATATATAGAATTAGTCAGAATAGGTTAGAGTTAACTTTAGCATTCTGAGTTTTTTGTTTTGATAGAGAGAAACAACCTCAAGGTTTGTAATCCTAATTCTAGAGAAGTAGAATTCGTATTGGTGAGCTTGTTCATCAATATTGAGGTTGTGTGATGAATCTTGTAACTTTATAATTATTCAATAAAGTTTGCAAGTTCTTATTCTGATTTACAGTGTTCCATTAATTATTGAATATCAAAGTGTTATTCCGCAAACTCCTTTGATATTGTTTCTAAGTGTTTATTCTTGTTTAGAATTAAGATCCTGACACATCCCCTCAAATCACACACCCTTCTCACGTTCTCTCTACCACTTGTGCGTTCCCCCTATCACATCGGTTAGGTACTCATCCTCATCATAACTATAACACCCTAAAATTCAGAGTAATTTAAAATTTGAAAACTTGACAATATAACGTTTGTATTTGGAGTAAACCACCCAAAATGGGTAAATCTATAAGGCATTTACAAAAAACCTGTGAACGGAAATGAAAATTGACAACAAACTAATCTAAACATAAACTATCTAGATTACATCGGTTGTCAACCCAAGTATCACCAAAAGATGGAACTAACTCAAATGCCTCAATCTCCAAAAACTAGCCAACACAAAAATGCTTCAAAGCTATGCTCGTCACTCAAGCCCTTGGCAACCCGCCGCTAAAGGAACCTGTTATACATATCATTTGAGAAAAAGTGTTAGGCTTAAAGCCTAGTGAGAACATACAGTTTATAATTTAAAGAAATATAAACATTTGTAATAAAAAGGAAATATTTGCAAGAGAATTGAGTTTATAAATTAAAACTTTGCCAAAGAAGGACCGTTCGGTCCAAAATTCATCTTGCGATGACGGGGGATACCTGATTTACCAAGGAGAGTAGCGGAACACCGAGTAGGCTACAATACCGAGTTATGAGCTAAATACTTGGAATCCATGGCCACGAACAACGTCGGTCCGTACTAAGATGTGGGGGAGGGCACCCGAGGAAACCAAGTCATACTCGTTCACTAGGACTACATTATGATCCATGGCTAGTAATCGGTCCCACATAACCGTACCAAAGGGCCTCCGAGGATCAAATGCATCCATATCTACAATGGGGAAAAACATCCCAGAATATATATAAGCCAACTCAATACCTAGGGATCCACTAGTAATAGTCTAGACTTGTCACAATTACATTTGTGACTAACCAAAGCTAAACATATAGCTTCCAACAACATTTACTTCCAAAAATGCATTTTCCAACTTTAACTACTGATAAGAATGAAATTTATAAAATGAGATTATTCATATTCTTTCAAGTACTTCACCATAAATGTGTAAGAAATACTTTATGTTAACACATAACAAGTGGAGTCCTTCATTTTTACAAAACTTAACAAGAACCCTAAAATCTCCTAAAAACTCAAGTTAGGTCAAAATATGATTATTGTAAATCCAAAATCAAGGAGGTTTATAGGAGTTCAAAATATGAGTTTTGACATGTATAAAGTTTAGAAAAGATAGTAGGAACTCACCAAATGGGACTTTGAAGAAAAACCTAAACCCTAGAAAAATGGAGATTGAGACTTGCACTAAAGAAGGTGAAGGTTCTTTACCAAGAACAATGATGACCACCTAGATAAAATCAATAAATACATAAGGGTGAATCTAGAGGAAAGAGTTAATGAAGAGGGAGAAATGGTGGTGGAACCTTACCAAACTGTTCTGGAAGAAACGTGAGAAGCAACCCCAAAATCAGATAAATGAAATAAATTTCGGAGCTGTCTGATTTAAAACCCAGACCCCGCTCGCGATTATGCCCGGCGATAGTGACATGTGTCACTATCGCGAGTCACTCTCGCGCAAACTGTACCGAAGCCCGAAAATGTCCAAAACTCAAGATTTTCGCATGGGTCGATTTAAGGTTCGAAAGCACCACACAATTCACCCAAAAAGATACATGGAAGACAGATAAAAGACCAACGAAGGACAAATTCTTACATTGAAAAAATACCGGGTGTTACAATAGCCTTGATTAGTAAAAGCCATATGATATTGTTTGTTACAAGAACAAATTCCTCTCGTGTTTTATCCATTCAGACGCTTGTTGTTTGCAGGTCAACAACTCGAAACTAAAACCCTTCAAGATCTGAAATTTTTATCTGAACATGTGAACATCTCATCTACGTCATTAGCTTTTGTTTAGACTAGAGTTTAGTCAAAATAATGGGTGTGAGATTACAATATTGGTTTGGAGAGATTAAGGTTTAATCTATTTGGGTTTGCTTAACAGGTTGTTTAAATCATCTAATTTATGTATGTTATTTGTATATCTTTCGCAGGGTTTACAAAATTTTCTTTCCTTGAACTGTCATCAGAAACAACATTTTGCAGAGGTGAGGCTTTAATCCAATACGTTTAGTTTTCTTTGTTTGAGGGTCAACCATTTATCTGTCATTAGGTTTCTTTTCTTTTGTTGCCTGCTATATTTGGAAGATATGCCTTTAGACAATTATTGGAAGGGTTAATATATTTTTAATGTTTTGTCACATAGCTTAGAGTAAACATAATGCTGAGGAGAGTAATAGGTGAATTTCCATGTTTCTCAATTTTGATTTTTGTTTCCTGGTGAAATCAAAATTGGTTTGAAAGAACTTTAAGGTACATTCCAGAACTGGAATCGTGTTTGGCAAACGTCTCTCTCTTTCCCCCTTTAAAGTCACACTTTTGCTCTTGATTCAGAATCTGTTGGATTAATCGGTATGGTTTATGGGTCGGTTCGGTAGTTTCGGGTTGGTTTTAGTTTGCTTGGACTTGGTCTTTAGTTGACCAAGTTTAGTGGGGAATAATAGGTAGTGGGTTACCTATAGTTTAGGAGTTAATGGGGTCTATAATTTTCAGTTTTTGCTTTAAATAGGAGTAAATGGTTTTCCTTTGCTGCAATATGTAACAAATAGCAGTTAGTTTACTGCATCTAAAATGAAATTGTTGAGTACGTAATTCATCTTTTCTCTCTTCTCCAAGTTGGTTTTTCTCTTTTACTATGTGTGAGTTTTTTTGAGGCTTTTGATTTCCATCAATTGGTATCAGAGCCACGTTCGTTGTAAAGGGGGTGTAAGCTAAGTCTGATCGCAAGTTGAAACATTTAAACAATAGCTCCCACTTCTCTTAATCGGGCTTGTTCTAGCATTTACGAGAGTCTAACCGGAAGTGCGTGATAAACGGACAGAAAGACATCAAAGCTGGTGGCTTTGATTCGGTTCGTTTTACGGGTGACGGAAGACGGTAAAGGTGGTTGTGACCTTGTCTTCTTGATCGGTGGAAAAGTGCTCTCGGAACAAGCTTGATTAAAGAGGTTGGCCAGGGCTGTCACAAGAATAGAATGGCGATGGTACCGGCAAAAGAAGGAGGTTCGATGTCCTATCAAGTCCCGATTTTGACCCCTACGAACTATCCTGTGTGGGCGGTCAAAGTCAAGTCGATTATGGATGCACACGGCATATGGGAGACGGTCGAACCGAGAGCGTTAGGTGCAGAATCGGATCCAAAGAAGTCGAAACAAGCTCTTGCTTTCTTGTTTCAAGCGATACCCGAAGACATGGTGTTGCAAATGGCGAGTTATACCGACCCAAAACAAGTGTGGGACGGTCTAAAAACACGATATTTAGGAGTGGATCGGGTGAGAACGGCTCGGCTTGAAACCTTGAAGAGGGAACTCGAAGGTTTGCGCATGAAGGAGGGCGAAACGATTGATGATTTCACGACCAAACTGACCGATTTAGCTTCAAAGGCGAGGAGTCTTGGTTATGAGCTTGAAGAAGTGGACTTGGTGAAAAGGCTACTTGACTCAATGCCTAAATTATTTCTCCAAATCGTGGCTTCAATATATAGAGCAATGTTTCGATTTGGATACGATGCTTTTTGACGAGGTCGTTGGAATATTGAAGGCGTACGAGGAGCGTTTAAAAGGAAAGTAGGACGTTCAAGATAGTTTATTGTTTGTTAGTGACGAAAAGGCGCATGTGTGTAAGCATTGTGGCAATGGAGGTTCAAATCGTGATGGCTTTGGACGTGGCCGGGGAAGAGGTCGTGGGTTCGGGAAAAGTCGGGATGTCAATGAACGTTTCCAGCGGGATAAAAGCCATGTTAAATGTTACAAATATGGTGAGTTTGGCCACTACAACAATGAGTGTCCTAAGTGGGAGAAGCAAGAGGCAAATCTGATCGAAGAAGGATCGGCACTGCTGTGAACGAATGGTATGAACAAACCGATTAAGGGGGTGATTGTTGGATTAATCGGTATGGTTTATGGGTCGGTCCGGTAGTTTCGGGTCGGTTTTAGTTTGCTTGGACTTGGTCTTTAGTTGACCAAGTTTAGTGGGGAATAATAGGTAGTGGGTTACCTATAGTATAGTTTAGGAGTTAATGGGGTCTATAATTTTCAGTTTTTGCTTTAAATAGGAGTAAATGATTTTCCTTTGCTACAATATGTAACAAATAGCAGTTAGTTTACTGCATCTAAAATGAAATTGCTGAGTACGTAATTCATCTTTTCTCTCTTCTCCAAGTTGGTTTTTCTCTTTTACTGAGTGTGAGTTTTTTTTAGGCTTTTGATTTCCATCAGAATCAGCTAGGATTGTTCAAGAAGCACTTGATAGAATCATGGTTTATCGAACGAGTGTCATTAATGCTGATCATTTGAGCGCTATAAAACAAAATCCTGACGAATCACTATTATTCATGATGGGAAGATTGTTGAGAAAGGTCCTTTTCTTAAGTGATGCAGATGGAGATAAATGACGCATAAAGTGGTGCAAATAGAGATAAGTTTGTTTGACAAGACAGAAGCCACAACTATTAAAATTGGCAGTTGGCTCTTATAGTGTTAGTAATGTTACCGCTAATAGGACTTAATGTATATCTTCAATTGAGATTCATTGGTAGTGCTGATACAAAAATGATCTACATGTTTTCTGTTATTATTATTGTGGGTAACTTCTATTTTCCATCTTGTAATGAAAATTATGATGTAAATAAAATAAGTGGGTCTACTATAGTTTATTTGAAATAAATACTTGTTGAATTGAGATAACTTATGCTTGATGGAAAGTTATATTTTTGTTTGATAGCAATGTAAAACGTTGTGAACTATATAAATATAACATGCATTTTACATGATTTTGGTGTCTGTTTGATGTATCTTTATATTGTTTTATATATGTCCAGGTAATCAGGTTCTGAACATCGAAATGAGGAAAAAACATGAAGTTAAGCATTGTATGAACATTGGATGCACTAAAGGGACAATACAGATAAAGAGAGGCAAAAACAAGCATGCAGGATGACCAATTTGCAAGGCTGTGTTAATTTGCAAGGCTGTGTTATTTTATTCATATCTCACTCATCCAAGCACCGATTAAAGCAATTCAAGATTCTGTGGAAAGATAACAAAGGGATCTACAACTTTGATGTTTTAAGCTTTTGCAAATTCGGGGTCCATCTAAGTCAAAGTTATGTTGAAGTTGGAAGAGGAGTGCTGGACAACATGGAAAAAACAAGAAATACAAGTCAACACAACAGTAACTTGTCTAAGGTATGAGTCGCTAATTAAAGAACCAAAATGAAATAAATAGAACTAGAAAATTTAAGTATTTTGTGGGCTAGTTTTATATAAGAACATAAAAGTTGTGTGTGTCGTGAGTCATAAAGAAAAAGAATTGGCTAGAAAAATATATTTTTTTTCTTCTTACCATTGTTCTTAATTTTTTCTTGTTCATAATAGTTTATGCTGTTTGACATAATCATAAAGGTTTTGTATACCATAAAGGTTTTGTATATTTCCCCTCCAAACAAGGATACAAATACAAAATATATAGGAGAGAAATTGTAACCTACACCCACTAACTAAGGAAAGGATATTCACAAAATAAGGAAAGGCTAATCAATGCTTAATTACAAATCTACAATTAATACATTGCTAAAACACCCCCGCAGTCGGAACGGGAGGAGATCGGACCACTACTACATAAATGACTTTATTACACACTTATTTTTACACGGTTTTATTTAAAACCGTGTAAAAAGGTTTAAAAAGCTCTTGCACTTTCTTACACGGTGGACTTTTACACGATTAAAGGTCATTTACAACCGTGTAAAAAAACCTTTTTTGTAGTAGTGGACGTTGAGACTGGACCGAAATCGGTGGAATAAGTGTCGAGGAAGTCCCTTGGTGAAAATATCAGCATATTGAAATTCAGTCGGGACATGTAGGACTCGAACTGCGCCAACCTGAACTTTTTCTCGAACAAAATGAATGGCGAGCTTGACATGCTTGGTCCGTTGATGCTGAACTGGATTGCTAGTAAGATAGATAACAGAGACATTGTCACAATAAACAACAGTTGCCTGTCGTCTGATTGGTACATGAAGTTCGAGCAATAAGTTCCTTATCCATCTTGTTTCAGCGACGGCATTTGCTACCCCCCTGTATTCTGCTTCAGCACTAGATCGGGAGACGGTAGGTTGTCTTTTGGATGACCATGAGATTAGATTGCTGCCGAGGAATACACAAAATCCGGATGTGGAGCGACGAGAATCAGGACATCCACCCCAATCGGCATCGGAGTAAGCCGTTAGGGAATTCGAGCTGGAGGCGGATATCCGAAGACCATGGTCCATGGTTCCTTTTACATACCGTAACACCCGTTTCAGAAAAGCGAGATGAGGTTCCCGCGGGGTATGCATGAACAAACAAATTTGTTGCACCGCATAGGAAAGGTCGGGTCTAGTGATGGTCAAGTACTGAAGAGCACCGGCTAGTTGACGGTAAAGCGTGCCATCCTCAAGAAGTGGACCATCGGTGGCGCTAAGTTTTCCGGAGGTGTCAACCGGAGTGGATGAGGCTTTGCACGATGCCATGGTGGCCCTCGAGAGGATGTCCTTGGCATACTGTGTTTGAGAGAGGAATAAACCTGTATGATCACGGATAATAGAGATGCCAAGAAAATGGTGAAGTTCACCAAGGTCAGACATTGCAAACTCGCGCGACAGCGAGGAAATGATGTCCGTAAGAAGCTTAGAGGATGAGGCAGTTAACACAATATCGTCAACATAAAGCAAGAGATAAGCCGTGTTCGAACCTTGGCGATATATAAATAAAGAGGTATCGCAAACACTGCTTTTAAATCCCTGTGAAAGAATAAATGTGGCAAACCTGTGATACCACGCACGTGGTGCCTGCTTTAAACCATATAATGACTTGCGAAGTCGGCACACGTGAGTAGGGGTGGAGGGGTCAACGAAGCCGGGAGGTTGGTGCATGTATACGGTTTCGGCCAAGTTGCCATGCAAAAAGGCATTTTTAAAGTCCAACTGGTGGATTGGCCACGATCGTGCGGTGGCGAGACTGAGTATTGTTCGGACGGTGGTGGGCTTGACAACGGGGCTAAAAGTTTCGTCACAATCAATGCCGACCTGTTGTGTTTTGCCATTCACCACAAGGCGCGCTTTCTAGCGCTGTAACGATCCATCAGAGTGGAACTTATGGCGATATAGGCACATGCACCGTATAATATGATCATCATGAGGTCCGGGTACCAAATCCCAAGTGTGGTTAGACTGTAGAGCACTAAATTCGTCATTCATGGCGGCATTCCAATTTGGATCCCAGAGTGCATCACGAGGGGATTTGGGGAGTGGCGATATGGGTTGTTTGGAGGTTATGTGCAGGTCAAAGACGGCTTTTGGTTTAAATATACCATGCATAGAACGTTTGCATATGGGATGGGTGGGTGGTGGTGTTGGGGTGATGGATGGTGATGTTGGGGTCGTGGGTGGTGGGGGTTGTGTTTGGGTTTGGTTGGGTGAGGGCCTTAGTGTAGGGGGTGGTGAGAGTTGTGTTTGGGTTTGGTCGGAGGTTTCGGCCATAGGTGGGTCGGTGGTGGAAGGTGAATGGAGGGGGGCTGTGACGGTGGGAGGTGTCGTGGTTGAAATTGGGGTTGAGTTTGTGGGTGGTGGTTCATGGTTGGAGGGTGGGTGCGGTTTAGGTGGTGTTTGGGTAGGTATTAGGAGGTCGAGAAGGGTGGTACGAAATTGAGTGCATGATGGGTCAAGAAAGGAGTAGGCGGAAGGAGGAGGTGGGGAGTGATCGGCAAAAGGAAATACGGACTCATCAAATGTGACGTGCTGGGACAAAATTATTTTCCCGGTGGTGAGATCGAGGCATCGGTAACCGCGAAATTGGGACGGATAACCGAGGAAAATGCATTTGATTGAGCGTGAAGCAAGTTTGTGTGGGCGTTTTGCGGAGAGGTTGGGATAGCATACGCATCCAAAAACGCGAAGGTGGTCATAAGAGGGGTCTCGTAAGAATAAGACAGATGTTGGAGACCGGTATTGCAGGAGTTTGGTGGGAAGAATATTGTGGAGGTACGTAGCGGTGTGTAGTGCCTCGACCCAAAAGGAGGGTGCTAGCGAGGCGTGAAAGAGGAGGGAGAGGACGATTTCATTTAAGCGTCGTATAATTCGCTCGGCCTTGCCGTTTTGGGAAGAGGTTTGAGGACACGAGAAACGGAAAGTGAAACCGTTAGTTGCGGCGAAACGGTGGAAGTTGCTATTGTCAAATTCTTTGCCAAGGTCGCATTGGAAATTTTTGATAGGACGACCAAATTGGGTGTGAATGTATTTATAAAATTGTGTGAATTTGTCGAAGACTTCTGTTTTGGCTTTTAAAGGATACACCCATACAAATTGAGAAAAATTATCAATAAGAACGAGATAGTACTTATAATTACTTTTGCTTAATACAGGAGAAGTCCAAAGATCACACTGTGAATGATATCAAATGGTGCAAAAGTTTTAGAATGAGAATCAACAAACGGTAAGCGTTTATGTTTACTAATTTGACAAGAATTGCAAAGTGTGGAGTGAGACTCCTTATTACATTTAATGAAAGACTTAGAATGAAGATGTGTGATTATTGGAGCGCCGGGGTGACCTAAACGGTTGTGCCACACATCTTTAGATAAAGTCGCAAAACATTGAGACGCAGGAAATCGAGAGTTGAGTGCGGAAAGAGGATAGAGTTCGCCGGAACTATTGCTCCTCATAAGATTCGTCCCAGTCTTGGGGTCCTTGACAGAAAAACCAAAAGGGTCAAATTCAACGGACACATTGTTGTCTTTTGTAAATTGAGTGTAAAGAATATTGGTTAGGTGTAGGGTGCGGTTAGGAAGAGGAATTTGTAACCTACACCCACTAACTAAGGAAAGGATATTCACAAAATAAGGAAAGGCTAATCAATGCTTAATTACAAATCTACAATTAATACATTGCTAAAACATTGGGCATCTGCAGTTGTAGAAGGAAAGATGGGCAAGCTGTGTGAATTCAGAAAATGATTTTATGCAAATGATATTGAGGTTAATTGTCCTTTTTACAACTCTTGGTTTCATTTTAGAAGCCTTTTTCTTTTTCTTCTATTTGTTATTCTGTTCCTGGTATGTTAAGAAAGTAAGAAGAATTTATCTGTTGACCATTAAACTTCAAACCACTCTTTATCCAAAAACTTGAGGTAGAACTTTACACCACTCTTCTACAACTTTTGGTTTCATTTTAGAAGCCTTTTTCGTTTGCAAATATATTGAGGTAGAAGTTTGAATATGTGGATACCATTCTAGGTTGTGGAAAGCAAAAGTTAGTATTTCCTGAATTTAAGTAAACTCCAACCGGGGTGTAGTCTTTATATTTGTATGGTATTATTTTTTGTTGATGCTTGTCATTGACATACATTTGAAGTCTAGTGATATCAAGGAATCAATCATGTTATGTTATAAATTTTCTACCGTGCAAATTATCTAGTTGTTGGAATCCATCTATGTCTTATCTACCTGCTTATCTACTTATGTTGTCGTCTATGTCTTGTTGTTCTCACCTATTTCTCTATTTCTTACACATAGCAATGGTGCATACCAATGTTAATGTTTTCCCATCAATGTTTGAACAAACGTTGTCGAAAGAATCAAATATTCGTGCACATAAGAGGTTCTTACAAAATTCGACGCCTTCAACTTCCTCTCGAAGAAGTATAAAAGCGAACAACTTTTCACAATAATATATTGTAAAGCATTAGCTAAGCTGTATTTGAGGTCCAAAGTTACATTGGCATGCTTTACATTCAACTCAATTAATCTTTGAAGTCCAAAGTGACATTGGCATCTTCTAAGCTGCATTTGAGCTTTAAGGTTTTGTAATGCTATTTATTTCATGCCTCCATTTATATTCTATATCAAATCATTTCTCACATGCCTCTTTGGTTTTAGCTTGAAGATTTTCTTGAAACAAAGCTAGATAAAATGTTTCGGCTGGGTATGGACAAGGGAAACATTAGATGCTTTTGATTTGTATCCTGATGGACCCATCAAAAAGGTTAGTAATCATGGTTGATAACTTCTACAATCATAAATTAATGCCAAAACCTAGGTTGGTGCTTATGTGTGTGTATGTGTCAGGGATGGGGTTGTTTTTGGTATCATGTTTAAGATTATGTATTGGGAATCTGTGTCAAGACTTGTATGAGACTCGTGTGTTGTTCTTCAACTTCTATTGACTCGTTTGTTGCTCTTCAACTTCCGATTAATTTTATTCATTGAAATAACGGTTGTTGTTTGCTCACATTTTGTATTAATTGTTCCTTTCAATCAGCTACTAATAGCATAATCTGGAAATTGCCTTCTTTACCCATTTTTCTGTTTGAAGCAATTCTTTCTCCTCTAATTCTTTGTGCTTATATTTAGGTAATCTTGGGGTTGCTTACCCGATAAGCGCTTACCCGATAAGCGCTTACCCGATAAGCGCTTACCCGATAAGCGCTTACCCGATAAGCGTCAACACTTCAATTTAACTTATTGGGTAAGAATTAGTCTATTAAAACGGCATTGTATGCAACAATTTATCCGGTAAACTGTTATTAGATAAGAGTCGTTACTCTCACTTACCGGGTAAGACTCTCACTCCTTGTCATCGCTCTTACAAGGTAAGATTCTCGATCTTTGTCATATTTAATCCAATAAGATAAAGTGGGTCGTTGAGCACTTACCGAGTAAGGATTTAGTAAACGGCCCCTAAGTTCACTCCTATTGTGTTCCCCCTCAACCACTTCTGATATTTGTTGCTTGTTCCCAATTATATTGTTATTACCCTCATACCATGGGACTTTATAGAGCTAAAAACTTAAATCACTTTTTTCCAGGGGCAGTTATTACCTTTCCTCCGAATCATTTGCCATGTCTAGTTGAATGGTGAACACCAAATTCACCGGTTGTATAACTCCTATATCGATATTCTCCTTTAAATGATGAAAGCAGGTACATTTTTAATTGTTAAATTCTATGCTAGATTTAGAGCGGGAGTGATTGAATTGGGTGTGTTGATTGCAGCATTAGTGGCACCAAGGTTGATGGAGAAGTGTAATAACAGAAAGTGGCAGACACAAGATCTGCAATCTAACAACAAAAGGGTTTTAGGTTTGCATTTTCCATCTCCTCCTTGAGTTGATATAATATTTTTGATTTGTAGTTCTTTTTGGTATTTTGTTGGATGGAAGAATCTTTTAAGCAAAAAGTTATAAACCGGAAGGAAACATCCACTTCTTTGGTATTTTCTTGTGAACCACTTGACTTTTGTTATGCAAATGACAGTTCTTATCGTTTTATGAAGTTGGTATAATTCAAATGTTAAAGCTGATGGAATAAGGTCAAAGTTATCCTTGGCTTTAGTAAAATATAGTTGCTTTTTGTATGGTTATTCATTAATTTGAGAGAAAATATTATAATTTTATTTTGTTCAAACATGAATTTTAGATTCTTTAAACAAGCAGTTGAATTGATTTTAAAGAGTAAATAGACAATTATGCTGAATCAGGCGTTTATCACTTTACAAAAACAAAAAAACAAGCTTAACGATTCAACTTTTAGAATTCAACACCACCTCTTATCAATCATAAGTGAAATACGACTTCAAACTTTAACATCTTTTAAAAACAAACAACACCTTAGTGTTTTGTTTCATATTATGGTGTTTATCAACAATAGGCAAAATATGGCAGAAGTTGCTAGAGGCCATTCTGTCTAGAATCGAAATTTCGTGGATGGTCCTCTAATTCCACAAAGGATACCTTCTTAGTGCAAGCAAGATAGTACAATTTTTTAAATAACTAATGTCTTAACAAGGTATGAACATGTTGTGTAATCTTTTAATTTGTTTTACTTAAAATTATAGATAATTAGAGTACAAGACGAGACACGTCAGGCAAGCCAATCCAAGGGATGGGGTTGCCCTTTGGTCGAGCCTGTTGCAATTACAACGCATGACATCACAAGCCCAAAGCGACATCACCTCATCAACTTTTAATGGCCTAGTATTGCCGCCACCAACACCGTCAACAAGATACATATACTAGCTATGAAGATGAGTAGTTTGGTGACAGTTATATATTACATTATTTTGAATATTTAACTTTCACCGTGTTAATTATTAAAATCTCTCTTTTCTTTATTATTTATTTATTACAGTTAATTTAAATAGTTTTTATAGATAATACTAAAAGAAACTGTCAACTACTTGAATATCCACTTATAGAAAATATTAAAAATGTTATTCCCAATTAAAAATATCCACTTGAACGAGATTGGATGAGGCGGTGAATCCATGGCGGCATAACCTCACCGCCTATTTCTTATTCTTCACACATACGATTTCACAATTTATATAAATTTATATAATATAAAACATTTTTATTTATTATGTATATTATTGTGTTTATTGAGTATAACTTTGTATATGTAACCTCAGATCTCAATTTGAATATATATTTGGGACCTATGCGATGGTACCTACCCATATAGGCATGGAAATTGGCCCCGCCCCGTCGGGGATGGGGATGGGGACGGGGATCCCCGTTTGTCTCAAACCGGGGATGGGGACGGGGACGGGTATCGCACTCCCCGCCCCGCCCCGTCCCCGTTTTATATTTTAATTAATATTTGATATATTATTTATTTAAACTAAATTGGTAATTCATAATTTCTCATTTCCTAACTAGGTTTATAATTTAAAATTGTTATTTTTTGGATGTTAGTATGTATTTTGGATATCAATCAAAATACGATTACTCGATATGGTTTTAAATCTTACTCGATATCTTTTGGTACGCTTGAAGTTAAGTTCTTTTTTTTTTCCGAATTCGGTTGAATTTCTTTTGGTTTTATGTTATTAATTATTATATGATGTTGTGATTTTTATACTAAATTAAATTTCTTTCGATTTAAAGTTTATTGAAAATATGTGATATTTAAACATGTGCGGTGTGCCGGTGTCTCATATATTTGATTTAAATAGCTTACATAAACGGAAAAAGAAAATCCCCGTTTCCCCGTTGGGGATGGGGATGGGGATGTGATCATATTCCCCGACGGGGATGGGGATGGGGACGGGGATGAAGATGAGGGATTGGGGACGGGGATGGGGATTGAGGTCCCCGCCCCATCCCCGCCCCATTTCCCATGTCTATACCCATAGGCATGCTATTGCTATACATTTTTCTGAGTTGTACAAATTTCCGTAATCATACTTTGACTTTTTTGACATTTACGGTATCTAGATTTTTCAACGTATATAAATATGAAATTTGGTATTAATCCGATATTTCTATAATCCAGAAATGACACATTTCTATAGTTTTGCTCAAGTGACCCTAAAATAAAAACTTCATTCTTTTTCGAATCTGAAAGCGTCGTTACGATCTACGTAAATCGCTGAGTCCAAATATATATGCATTGTATAACTTTTAAATCCATTTGGACTCTAAAATTAATAAAACGATACATTTAATATTAAATCACTCCTATAAATTAAACTTTGTCGGTTTTCAAATCTGAAAGTTTCATTATGATCGTCATAAATCTTTTCAATGATATCAATATTTTGATATTAACATCTTAACTTTAAATCTGAATCCGATGTAAATATTTCTTTATCGAAAAACATGTCTTAAATTAACGATTATATATCATCATATTTAACACTTATCTTAAAGATTTAAGATAGTTAATAGAGATGATGTTGGCCCTTGAATGCAAATGGCGTTAGCAAAAGTGGTCTTTGAGACGGAGGTCACAGTAAAGGGAAATGGCAGGAAGCAATTGATACCAATGGCATTCCATGGCGATGGCTACAAGGAAAAACAGTAGCAAAGGGTTCCATGGCAATTGGAGATAGCAAATGGTTTTCCAGTGGGTTCTATGGCGATGGCTACAAGCAATCGATAACAGTGGCATGTCTTACGATTTCAAGCTCATCATTCCAACAGTGACAGCCTTGATGTTAGGGTTCTTCTCCAGAATGGTGCTCAACAACGGAGAAACAGAAGAGAGAAGAGGGCGAGACAGGAGATATGAGAGAGAGAACGGTTGCCGACGGTGAAGGAGATCACCGGAGATCACCAAACGGGATTGGAGGCGGAATCGGCGTCTTGCTTCTTGAGAGAGAGAGGTATTGGATTCTAGCTTAGTATATGTGTATAATATATATTATATATATAATATGACATATGTGTTTAATTTTTATTAAAAATCAAGGAAACAGTAAAAAAGACCAAACTACCCCAGAGTTAACTAACTGACCTTTTTAACAGAAGTTAGTCAGAGGGACCAAAACTGAAGTAAAATGGCAACCACAATGACTAAAACTGTAATTAGTTCAAAAGAGTGACTAAAGTTGATAATGGGTAACAACCACATGGACCAAAAGTGTAATTTACTCTATTTTATATTAATAACAAATTACCAAACATATAAACAAACAAAGTTGAAACTTCTGACATCTATTACAACAAACAGAGTGGTTATACATAATATTTTTATAGTGTGTCGTTCAAAATTGGGATCCTGAATATATATTTTAACCCTTGTGGATTAGGGTTGAGCTCATTATTGTAATATTGGGTTTTGAATTCAGTTTAAAAAAAAAAAACTTTTCAACCAGATAAATTAATGCATCATAAACATTCAACATTCCTTGAGAATAAATCTAAAAATATGGAAATAACTAAAAAGATGAAATAAATTGAATGGATCATACCCACATAAGTCATCTTTCTTTATTGAATTAAGAATTGAACAACATAATTAATTGAATGTATCCGATGTTGACATATTGTTGTGGTACTCGTTCCACATGTTTTATTTATTTATTATTATTAAGGCAATGCGTCACTAACTAGTTTTTTTTATTTTGTTCTCACTATAAAAACATCACAAAGTTCCATACTTCATCTCACATATTTCTCGAGCTACCAACGTTCATCAAAGAACAAGTTTCCACTTCTCAACAATGACATCTCGTTTGTTTTTATTCGGTCTCCTCGTGGCAAGCTGTTCGCTTGCTATGGCTTCAGACCCAAGTCCTCTCCAGGATTTTTGTGTTGCTGCTCCAAATCGCCGAGGTAAAAAAATAATCTTGAAATGTTGAAAATGGTCCAACGTTAATGATTTGAAAATTTTGTAATATTTCTATGTGCCTATGAGTTTTCTGCTTTTGTTGTCATAGTATTCGTGAATGGTGAGTTATGCAAAGATCCACAACTTGTGCAAGCAGATGATTTCTTTTTTAGTGGGCTCCACGTTATGGGAGACACATCAAATGCGGTTGGGTCTAACGTGACTGTCGTGACTGTAGCACAGTTACCAGGACTCAACACTTTTGGAATTTCAATGGCTCGTATTGACTTTGCTCCATGGGGTATTAACCCTCCACACACACACCCTAGGGCCACTGAAATTTTGACGGTGATAGAAGGCAATATTGAAGTCGGTTTTGTCACATCTAACCCTGAAACCGTCTGATCACTAAAAAACTCCAAAAGGGTGATGTTTTCGTCTTTCCACAAGGCCTAGTTCATTTCCAAAGGAATGTCGGAAATGATGATGCTTTTGTTATTGCAGCCCTGAGTAGCCAAAATCCTGGTGCCATTACCATTGCAAATGCAGTGTTCGGTTCTAACCCAGATATTGATGAAGATCTTCTTGCAAAGGCTTTCCAAGTGGACAAGAAGGTCGTTGATCAAATTCAATCAAAATTCTAGACCTTGACGTGATCTTTAAATGTCGTTTTTATTAACTTATAATTTTCAATTTCGTGATAATGATATGTTCTCCTTTGTCTTATAATATTTAACAATGAATAAAAGAAATATACATTATATTGATTATCGTTTACATTTTTATTGTTGAACTACTCAAAATCGTAGAAGCTCCAAACACAAAACCCTGATAATTAATGAGGCATTTCCCATCATTTTATAAAAAAAAATGCATAGTTAAAAACAATCGTTTCCTTCTAGACCAAGAAACCTTAAATCCTTAAAACATATATCTATACCTTTATATAAAGTTTATGTATATTGAAACAGACGAAGGATCGTGTGAAAATAAAAGTTAAGGTGAGAAGTGTAAAAAGGATTTGTATCCTTAATCACTTTTAATTAGTGTTGATCGAATCGTTCAGGTTAAGTTCCAAAATTAAACCATCAATTAGTTTAGAAGAGAATTTCAATTGATCTTCAATTAGGATTGATCCAAAGGTGGAGATCCCTTTTTACCTGTCTCACGATAACTACTATTATTAGTGGAAACGAACTCTATTGAAACAATCCTAAAAAAACAAATTAAGATTATAAATCCCATATTCCGAAATCATGAAAAACAAGGAATGACGGAGTTAGAACTTTATGCATAAATTTACATGATTACGCATGTTTCTCTACATTGAAGCGTGTGTGTATGTGTTTGTAGTTATATACAAGATCATAAGCCTCACAACTGAGAATAAAATCTTAATTGACTCGCAATCATCGTACTTACTTTCAGAACAAGTTCAAAGGGTGCTTATAAAACACGCTAAGAAAAAAGATTGACTCAATCTATTGATTCGATCTCCATAATTTATTCACAAAATTGTTTGAGTCCCTCAACTTTTAAAGGCCCTGTGTATAGCAGTACCACCTGCATACCTCCAAGGATGATCATGAATAATTACATATTAAATATACAATCATTTAAACTTGTTTTTGCAAGTATTTAATATTACATTCTTTTAACAGAAAAAAAATAATAATATGCAATGTACAAAAATTAAAATATTTTTGCAAGTATTTAATATTACATCTCTTCAAATATTTTTTCCATCTACATATATTTTCCAAAAATTAAAACAAGCATTGAGAGTGTCCATCTAAACATTGAATTTCTATTTCTTCTTAACGTTTTCCCCAAAAAGGTGAAAAAGAAAAGTTTTAAGAATACCAATATATATATCCTTCAAAACAAATCTACCAATATATATGTGTGTATATACACACACACACATATATATATAGGTGGGTTCATACGAGAACATCTATTTAAGAAAACATGAGAACAACCGAGTACATACAAAATCATATATGATTCACGTACAAAATCACATTTGATTTACGCTACATTGCACGCGACCTTTAAGTCGTGTTGGACATCGCTCGCGTCCGATTTTTTCAGGTTAGTCTAAAATCACATATGATTTTGTACACAATCTGCTGTTTTCTTAAATAGTTAGCGTTCTCGTTTAAACCTTTTTTTTTCTCTCTCTCTCTATATATATATATATATTCTCGGATGTATGTTAGGAGTGGTAGTTTTTTACATGAAAAGAAATACAATATGGTGAAGATTTCAACTTTATCTATTATGAGAAAGGTTCTTTTCAAAAAGAAGATAAATCTTTCTTTGAAAATGCTTCAAATATTTAATTCAATGGTTTCTTTTTAATCCAAGTCTAATAGATCAACAATTTGACCTCATCAACAATAGAAGGGATGATGAATAACGAATCAAAAACATCGTATGTCAAACATGGAATAAGTGTTTTAAATTATGTTGTATAAAATACTAATAAAACGTTTTATTTTTAAAGTGACCTAGAAACTTGTTAATGTGTCCAAAAACGTCATATTACTTTATTGTAACAATTTACATAAGACACACAATTGTTTGGTCCAATACTCGAGTTTCTAAGAAAGTCGATATTTTTATGTGGAAGCTTTGTCGTGGTAGGATTCCAGTTCATGAGAATCTTGACTAATTCGGTCTAGATCTGCACTTTGTTCTTGTTCTCGTTGCAACATCAAAGTTGAATATTTAGACCATTGTTTTCTGCGCTGTCCTAGTTTGCAGGTCTGGCCGAGCATTTGGAGATGGTGGCGATATGAGCCTCCCTCTTGGAGTTCTCTCAACGACATCCTCTCCTTTTTCTCAAATCTACAAGATAGAAAAATCGGAACGTTAATCAGGCTGGGTCTTATGTTTGCTATCCTGGTTCTTGTGGTTGGTTTTTGATATGTATCTTCTCTTTGACTGTGTTCCTTCTGCTTCTTGCAGAATGGTTCCCTTGTTCTGGTTGTTTGGTTTTTCAATAAAATTTGTTGCCTTTAAAAAAAAAACTCGAGTCATAGAAAACAGTTTATTATGACATTTACACATATTTAGCGTCTTTTAACACTAGTTATGTTGTAGCATCTATTCGGTCCATTCGTTCGCTTTGATGTAAATAAATTTATATTGTCTAAAAAGTAAAGTTATTATATATCAAAACATTATTAACAAACTGTTTTGAATCATGTAAACTCTTATTTCTATCACGATCGAGTTGTTTATTGTGATGAATGCATAATAAACATGTAACATTACAACAAAATAAATCTAAAATATGAAAATGATTACAAATGAAAGAAGTGAATAATGAGAGCCGTATTAATATTCCATCTTTATTTACTTATATTAATACTTAATTAAACTACATAAGTTGAATGTATCCAATGTTAACATATTTGATGACTTTGTCATTGTGATACTGTTTCCACATGTTTTTTATTAATAAAAATATGTCATATCACATAAACTAGTTTTTTATGTTCCATTGTTCTTGCTATAAAAACATCACCAAGTTGCATACTTCATCTCATATATTTCTCAAGCCTCCAAAGCTCACCAAAGAACAAGTTTCCACTTCTCAACAATGACATCTCGTTTGTTTTTATTCGGTCTCCTCATGGCAAGTTGTTCGCTTGCTTTGGCTTCAGATCCAAGTCCTCTCCAGGACTTTTGTGTTGCTGCACCAAAAAGTAGAGGTAAAAAATAATGTTGAAAAATCTCCTATGTTAATGATCGATTTGAAAAATTGCAATATTTGTATGTGCTTATAGTTAGTTTTTTGTCATTATTTTCGTAGTATTCGTGAATGGTGAGGTATGCAAAGATCCAAAGCTTGTGCGAGCAGATGATTTCTTCTTCAGTGGGCTCCATGTTATGGGAGATACATCAAATGCGGTTGGCTCTAACGTGACTACCGTGACTGTAGCAGAGTTACCAGGACTTAACACTTTTGGTATTTCAATGGCTCGTATTGACTTTGCTCCATGGGGTATTAATCCTCCACACACGCACCCCAGGGCCACTGAAATCTTGACGGTCCTAGAAGGCAGTATTGAAGTTGGTTTTGTTACATCTAACCCTGAAAACCGTCTCATCACTAAAGGACTTCAGAAGGGTGATGTCTTCGTCTTCCCACAAGGTCTAGTTCACTTCCAAAGGAACGTCGGAAATGGTTATGCTGTTGTTATTGCAGCTTTGAGTAGCCAAAATCCGGGTGCCATTACCATTGCAAATGCGGTGTTCGGTTCTAACCCAGATATCGCTGCAGATGTTCTTGCAAAGGCTTTCCAAGTGGACAAGAACGTTGTTTATCAAATTCAATCTAAATTCTAGACTCCATCCGATATTTAAATGTCGATTTCAATAACTTTTTATATTCTATTTCTTGATTTTGATATGTATTCGTCTTGTTATATTTAAAACTAAATAAAAGAAATATACGCTATATATTTAATTATCACTATCATTTAATTTTAAGTGTTGAACTACACCAAATTATGTATGATCCAAACTCAAACCCCTAATAATTAATCAAGCACCCACTACTTTAACATCAAAATTGCATATCTTAAAAGAAATGGTGATAATAACTAAACCTTTGAAACTCAAGAAATAAAGTTGCATTTTTTCAAAAGTTGATATAAATTTAGGGACTAATATATATTGTTTCAATGAGACTAATATAACAAATGGAAGCTAGTTTGTGGTAATTCTTTTTAAGATTTTAACTTTTTGAGTTTCCATTTTAAAAACAGTTGGAGATGTTCTCATGGATATTTTTTTGATGGGACAAAATATGCATATTGTATTGTGAATTCTAAT
This sequence comes from Arctium minus, assembly GCA_954870635.1. Lineage (NCBI taxonomy): Eukaryota > Viridiplantae > Streptophyta > Magnoliopsida > Asterales > Asteraceae > Arctium > Arctium minus. The sequence continues at coordinate 93,214,697 of OX941087.1, forward strand.
TTGAGGTGAAGGTGATGAACATATGAAATTATTTAATGTTTGAAAAGATCCAACTGAAAATACATATGTATAATCCATATGAATAACCTGTAACGTCGGTTCATATATGCATTTTCAAAAATGTATTTTTCAGATTTTTTTCAATGATCCACGTGTGGACCTTCCCTTAACTTTTCCTTCTTGGCTACTGGTAGTTAATTATTGTGTATTCAACAGCGTGGACATAGTGTTTTCCAGCGTTGGCACAAGTATATACCAACATTGGGATCGCTACAAGTAATATAATGGTAGTAAAACCAAGTATTGTTTCCATAGGGACTGACTTACTGAGAATCAGAGACTTTCATGAACTTCTTGCACAAGCTTGGTTGTGAGAAAAATTATCGTTTTGGTGGTGGAATAATGCTAAAAATACGAAATGTAATTTATAATTAAAGAATGGGTATGAGTGTAAACTTTTCTTGAGATAAGCGTAGTAACAAAATGATTAGGCCTTTTGTTTGACGGATTGTCTATAAAAAGTCCGATCTCTCGAAAGTAGATTCTTAAAGACCGGTCCCACAAAATGCCTTTAGAGTGTCCATTGTTACCGACTCTTAATCTTTCCGATTTAACTAAGTGGATATAAAAATCAAGTTCTATCAATATATGGAGATTTATACCAAAATCTGGACCGACGTTTGAACCTTAGTAAATCATATAAAACTCGTATCTCTACGTGGTTATCAAAGAATTTCTCAAATCTTTGTGCATCACTTAATCCGTATTTTGAATCCGCCCCTCTCGAGGTCAAGATCTAATATTAACACTTCAAAGTGATCGGCTTATCCGCGTTGTGTTTAAGTCCCAACTCAAGTGACCAAACTTAAGAGCTAGTAACATTGGCCACATCCAAGTGTTGCCTACTAGTCTCAAGTCGACTCACACCCACACCCACACCCAAGCCCAAGAGGTGCTTAGCTTATAATAATAATAAAAGACATAAAGTAAGAAAGGAAATACTTGTTAACTACTTGCATTAAAAATAAAGTTACAGACGAAGCCGACAATGGGAAGCTGTGGGCATAAACTGAAAAACGAGAATAAAAATGCAGAAAATTAAATGCTAAGTTACCCTCAAACTTTTTAACTCTCTCCGGAGAAAAACTTAGAGTTGTGGATGATTGGATGATGATTAAGCTTACAACCCACTATATTTATAATGAAAATACAACCCAAAACCCAATGGTTAAAAACCTAATATCCAATGGTTAATAACCTAATGATGCCACTAATTATTTAGTGCCATTATGTTTTTTTTCTCTTTATTTTAGAATAGTTTTTTCCTTCTAAATCCCGACATTTGAGTCATTTTAGTTCATTATTTTATCTTTTCTTATTTTCTTGGAGCTAAAGATATGAAGAACTTGTTTTATTGCATTGGATAAACTAATTGGTGTATTTTTGGACAGAATTATAAGTGCAACAAGCTGCAACATTCCTGCAGCAGCCAAATATGGAGCTTAATGGACAAGCTAGAAGGAGCTTATACAGGAAGACTTTTTGAGTTATGGATCTGATTTTTTGGGAACCTTCTAGACCAATATTTGGCTGATATATTTTGTGGTTAAACATTTAATCCTTATTGTCTTTTGGATGTTAACTTTTGGATAATGTGTCTGTGTACTTTAAGTACCTTGCTAGTGTTAATTACTCTTTTATGCCACTCCCTTTTAGTATAAAAAGGGAGCTTGGGATTGTAGTTTAAAAAAGGCATTATCCATTATCTCATATTAGAAAAAGAAATCCAAGGTTGGAACCATTAACCTTGGGAGTTTGTACTCTCATTTTATTTAGCTCGGGTGTAAGAGAAAGGGTGAGATTTTAAACCAAAGAAAGATGGACATTGTTTCGCAATAACAATGTTCCATCATTTCATTTCAAGTTTTATAAAGTTCAATGACACTTCTTGACGAACTGATCACTTGCTAAAGTGTTAAAGTGCGCTTGACTTAGAGATAAGCTACCAAAAGCACGTCGGTTTGAATGATATAAGAAGTAGACTTGAGAAAGTTGCTTATTATTTATAAACTGATTTATTCTCAACAAGTTGATCGCTAGTCATTAGTGTTAAAATGTAGAGGACTTAGAGATAAGCCCCTTCGAACACGTCAACTTGAATGATATGGTAATCGGCTCGAGAGAGCGGTTTTAGATACAAAGAGATTTGATCGTCCATATATTTTGAGGACTTTATTCTACACTATAAATAGTTGGAGGCTGCACAGAGATGTGTTTAGTCGAATCTAAACAGTAGTGTGAATATTGAAGTCCGAGAGGAATACCCTCAAAATAGATGGTGGATCTAGTTATGGCCAACTCATGCTGCAGCATGTCTATAGCATAAGTCTGCTGGAATTTGTGTTTAAATCTCACCTAAATGTCTTACACCCGTGCTTGCTTTATTATTCTGTTAATCTAATCAAGTGACAAACCAAACCAAATCAAAGTCTTCAAAATCGCCATCTGAAATCATTTCTTTCTTCTACTTTTTAATCAACTTTTACTCCAATCTTTGTGGGACGATATCCGGTATTTTACCGTTTTATTACTTGAAAGACGACATTAGATCTCATTGTATACTTGCTTTGAGGTTTAATTAGCACGCGTCTGTAGGTGTATTCCAAGCACTATCACCTAATATCCAATGGTTAGAGGAGTACAATGATTTTCCAGATTTTTAAAGATTGTATCCAGCTCATTCAACTCATTGCAACCTTTAACCATTGGATAATAGTACAATGTCTTGTTTACCCAATGGATCTCGGATGCTGCAGTGGGCAGACTGTGCCCACAGCAGAACAATAAACATTATTTTTGACAAAACCGAATCCTTTGGTGTTTTCATCCAACTTGCAAACTTTATGGACCAAAAGGAAGAGATAGAAGCAAAAGTGGGTAGAAAGCGGAATAAAACATTAGAAACGAGTAACAAATAACTCTAAAAAATGAGAGTTGTCAGCTACTCATGATATTTAGCCTTTTTATTTAAACAAGCACCTGAAAATGTTATATCCAAACATAGATAATTAATGGTCTGTTTGTTAGCAGCTTAATGAATTTAATGAGACTCACAATTTATTGAGTCTTCTATATATGACTCTCTGGTAGTGACTTTAATGATATAGAAAGTGGTTCATTCAGTAAGTTTATAGGGGGACTTTATGTAGAAATCATGTTTCTTTTTTCAAACTTTCCCCTCTCAATTAAAAAGCATGCTCATTCCATTTATGAAAAAAACTCTCACAAACAAAACTCTTTTCAATCTATACATACAGATTAATCTACACATACAATTTTATTCATACATGAATTAATAAAAAAACAACTAAACATCCCTAAACCCTTAATAATTAATCAAAAACAACCAAGTTAAAGTTGCACTACCCTCTATAAACCATTACCTTTCATCCCCTTCTTTTCTTCATTTTATTCTTTTATTTGCTGTATCAACTTTTAATCATTCCAATTTAAGAAATTGCATAAAATATGTCAAACTAACTTAATTTTACTTTTTATTAAAGCTTTATGAATTAAAAGTTAAATCATTTTAATTAATTATATATAAAAATACTTTTTAACCTTGAAACATTCAAAATAATCTCATAAATCATAATCAATATCTACTATATCTACCGTTGACTATGTGGTCCATGTACATGAACAACAAATGTTCCTATTTATCGATGAAAAACATATCTTATTCTAAGTCTCCATATAAGATTAGTCAAATTAAGCATAAATTAATCCGGACCCACAGTTCACAAAAAAACTTCAGTAATTAAGGGACGATTATGGGTCATGTGAATGTTATTTCTATTACATCCGAGTTGTTATACATAACGTTCTATTTTGTTATTTGTACCTAGCTAGTAGGAATGAATACGATGATGTTTATTGAGATATTGAGGTTCAAATTCAGTTTAAAAATAATGAACGTTTTGGACCAGATCGATGCAAAAAAAAAATTCATCATTCCACAAAATAAATCTAAAATATGAAAATGATTAAAAATGAAAATGAATTGAATCCATCATACCCACATTAGACTTCCATCTAGACTGAATTAAGAATCGAACATAGTTGAATGTATCCTACGGTTATGTATTTGATGACTTTATCTTTGTAATACTCTTTCCACGTGGTTATTTTATATTGACGGAAATATGTTATATGCTAGTTTTTATGTTCGATTGTTTCTACTATAAAAACATTACCATGTTGCATACTTTATCCCACAGATTTCTCGAGCCACCAAAATTCATCAAAAAAAAAAACAAGTTTCCACTTCTCAACAATGGCATCTCGACTGCTTTTGATCAGTCTCTTAGTGGCGAGTTGTTCGCTTGCTTTGGCTTCAGACCCAAGTCCTCTCCAAGACTTTTGTGTTGCTGATCCAAATAGTCCAGGTAAAAATAATTATAACATGTCAAAAATTGCTCTAACACTAATGATTTGATACTTTTATGGGCTTACGAGTTTCCTATTTTTGTTTTCACAGTACTCGTGAATGGTGTGGTGTGTAAAGATCCAAATCTTGTGCAAGCCGATGATTTCCTTTTTAGTGGGCTTCACCGTATGGGAGATACATCGAACGAGGTTGGGTCGAACGTGACTGCTGTTAATGTAGCACAGTTACCGGGACTCAACACTTTCGGTATTTCAATGGCTCGTATTGACTTTGCACCACAGGGTATCAACCCTCCCCACACACACCCTCGGGCCACTGAAATCTTGGTTGTCATTAATGGTAGTATTGAGGTTGGATTTGTAACATCTAACCCTGACAACCGTCTCTTGACGAAAGTACTTGAGATGGGTGATGTTTTTGTGTTCCCAGAAGGTCTAATTCACTTCCAAAAGAACGTCGGACATGGCTACGCTGTTGCGATTGCAGGTTTGAGCAGCCAAAATCCCGGTACCATTACAATTGCAAATGCTGTGTTTGGATCAAACCCAGATATCAATGCAGATATTCTTGCAAGGGCATTCCAAGTGGACAAGAATGTCGTTTATCAAATTCAATCAAAATTCTAGACATTTATGTCAACTTTGATTGTTAATTTCATTAACTTATACTTTTCAGCTTCTTGATATGTGTTTGTTTCGTCTTCGTCTTGTTATATTTAAAAGTGAATAAAAGTAATGTATTATTTGACGGTCCTTTATTTTTGCATTGTTCAATGATTGCAAATTATGTACGATTCGAACTCAAAACCCTAATTATTAATCAAGCATTCATGGATGAACAAAGGCTTGGAAACCCATGTAATGTTGCCATATTGGTCTCGTCTCCATCTACGTACTCGTATACTAAATAAATAAGACAAAAACTGAAAGCTAAAGCTAAGGGACTATTTGGTTCAGGCTGAGGAATGAAAATGACAGAGAATGAAAATGGAAATTAATTAATTTTCATTCTCTGATGAAATAAAATTTTGGTTTATGGAAGAATGGGCCAATTATATTATGTAAAATCAAACAGATTATTTTATCTTTTTTCTCATTGATTATTGTTTAATATATCTAACTAAACACCCCATAATACTTGTAAAAATAACACAAGCATAACCTTTCTTAATAAAAATGTTGGACTATGCCTATTGGTCCTTGTAAAATATAAAATTATATTTTTTACGTGGGGCACTTTTGAGCGGTTTTTCTCTGGTACCAAAACCTCCGGAATGCCCTGATTTGAGTTGTTATACAAAAAAGTTTTTTTTTCTTTTCCAATTAGGGTTTCGAATTCGTTCTCAACTAACGATTAGGTTTTTTAAAAATTGGAGCTCTTAATATGTGTGACCTCAGACCCAAGTCCTCTCCATGACTTTTGTGTGGCTGAATAAAATAGACCATGTCAAATGCTATCTAGAAATGTTCAGAAAAATGATTTATATGGGCTTATGGTTTGTTTTTTCCAGATCTTTGTGAATAGTATTGTATGTAAAGGTAGAAAGTTTTATAAGTAGGTGATTTCTTTTCCAGAAACCTCTATCAGTTAAATAAATAATTCAGATATACCTATTTTTAAGATGGGTAGATTTGAAAAACCGTATTCGAAAAAGAAAAATCTCTGATCGTTGACATATTAACGATGTCATTTATTGGGTATTTCAAGAGTAGAGATGCACAAGGTTGGGCTTTTTTAGTGAGCGAAAAAAAGTTTCAAGCTTTTTAGGCACAGTCCAGGCTTTGCAGTTGAAAAGGGATCCTATCGGGCTTTTCCAAATGGTCATTTTCGGGCTGGGCTTAGCTAGGCCCAAACCTATCCCCAAAGTTTCAGCCAGATCAGGCTATGAGGCTTGTCTTGTATCAGGCTTTGGGTCCGACCGAATCTGGGTGAGACTTTGGGTTCATCTCTAATTCAGAGTGATCTAAAACTAGAATATTTAGGATAATCAGATAAAACTTTATATCTTACTTCAAAGTATGAAAAAAATATATTTAAAATTTGAAATATGTTGTGTTTTAAATTTATAACCGTAAGCGTACGGGTATTGTAGCATACGGGTCGATCACAGGGATGTGATGGTCTAACACTAACACTTAATAATCATGTATAGCTATGCGAATCAAATATTTGATTTGGTTATTAAACTAAATGGACATAAAATTAAGCTAGATTAAGGGAACGAGAGAGAAAAAAAAAATAGAAACAAAAGTAAGCAAAATAAAGGACAACTACAACTAAAAGGGAACTGGGTACGTCAACTTAGGATTTTAGTAATGATGGGAATTTGTTTTGCTAAATTACTTTAACCCTCTCTCGAGGTGAAAAAGTTTTTCTAGACCAAGACATATATTTACTCTCGCAATATATGTACATAGGAAAGAAACATTAAGATTTAAAACAAATGATTTTCCCAATCAACGTCCCTAACTATTCGAAAATGTTAGAACCGTTGTCATTGACCAATTTAATCCAAGTAAAAGATCAAACTTTCATTTCGTCAAAAACTAATTAAATCGACTAAGTGTTTCGTTAAAAACCAATTAAATTAACCCCAACTCTCGTTAGAATCAAAATGGATTAAAACCCAACATTTGTTTTAAGAACAATTGGTCAAATACCAAAATCTCGATCCTAAGCGACGATTACCCAATAAAACGATTACTAAATTGAAGCCAAGCACAAGTTATTTAATTAGATTCTAATAAGATCAAAAATATATTAAACCTAATCTATCAGAACAACTACATTAGACACGATCTAGTAACCTTAACGCTATCAGAAATCAAAAAGACAAATGATGAATCGCTAAACAAACATATGCAGAAAATTAAACCTAATCTAATTCGCAGAAATTAAGTGCAGAAAATTTAAAGAGTTTAGGGATAAATTAGTTTGCAATAGATTAAAGTAGGGAGAAGGGAATAGAGATGCATAAAGATTAAGGGTAACGAAGTAAACAATACAAATATATAGAGAAGAAAGCTAAAAACTTATAACAACGTCTAAGAACATAGAGAGAATAATGAATAAAACTCAAGAACGATTAGATTAATAAACTGGTAAAACAAACCCTCACAAGGGTTTTAAATAACCAAAAATAACCAAGCATATAGAATAAAATCCCAAAATAAAATGTAACGGCCGTTCACACCAGTGAAGTGTATTCACTGGAGTGACGCAGAACAGAAAGTTTAGAGGAATTTTCCAGAACTTGTTCATTGGCGCGAAGAAATTTTTCACGCCTGTGACAACGGACAGATTGTAAACTTGAGTTTCCAGAGGAGTTTCTTCGCATCCAGAGGACAGATTGTAAACTATGTGCTTATGAGTTTTCTGCTTTTGTTGTCATAGTATTTGTGAATGGTGAGTTATGCAAAGATAAACAACTTGTGCAAGCAAATGATTTCTTTTTTAGTGGGCTTCACGTTATGGGAGATACATCAAATGCGGTTGGGTCTAACGTGACTGTCGTGACTGTAGCCAGGACTCAACACTTTTGGAATTTCAATGGCTCGTATTGACTTTGCTCCATGGGGTATTAACCCTCCACACACGCACGCTAGGGCCACTGAAATTTTGACGGTGATAGAAGGCAATATTGAAGTCGGTTTTGTCACATCTAACCCTGAAAACCGTCTGATCACTAAAAAACTCCAAAAGGGTGATGTTTTCGTCTTCCCACAAGGCCTAGTTCATTTCCAAAGGAATGTCGGAAATGATGATGCTTTTGTTATTGCAGCTCTGAGTAGCCAAAATCCTGGTGCCATTACCATTGCAAATGCAGTGTTCGTTTCTAACCCATATATTGATGAAGATCTTATTGCAAAGGCTTTCCAAGTGGACAAGAAGGTCGTTGATCAAATTCAATCCAAATTCTAGACCTTGACGTGATCATTAAATGTCGGTTATATTAACTTATAATTTTCAATTTCGTGATAATGATATGTTCTTCTTTTTGTTATAAAGATTTAACAGTGAATAAAAGAAATATACATCATATTGATTATCGTGTACATTTTTATTATTGAACTACTCGAAATCGTATAAGCTCCAAACTCAAAACCCTAATAATTAATGAGGCATTTACCGTCATTTTATTAAAAAATGCATAGTTAAAAACAATCGTTTCCTTCTAGACCAAGAAACCTTAAATCCTTAAAGTAAAAACATATATCTATACCTTTATATAAAGTTTATGTATATTGAAACAGACGAAAGATCGTGTGAGAATAATAGTTAAGGTGAGAAGTGTAAGAAGGATTTATATCCTTAATCACTTTTAATTAGTGTTGATCGAATGGTTCATGTTAAGTTCCAAAATTAAACCATCAATTAGTTTAGAAGAGAATTTCGATTGATCTTCAATTAGGATTGAATCAAAGGTGACGATCCCTTTTTATCCCTCTCAAGATAACTACTATTCTTACTGGAAACCAACTCTTTTGAAACAATCTTAAAAAAAATTAAGATTATAAATAGCATATTCCGAAATCATGAAAAACTATAAACGACAGAGTTAGAACCTTATGCATAAAATTACATGATTACGCATGTTTCTCTACATTGAAGCGTGTGTGTATTTGTTTGTAGTTATATACAAGATCATAGGCCTCACACCTGAGAATAAAATCTTAAATGACCGGCAATCATCATACTTGTTTTCAGTGGTATATTCACTCAACGTTCAACAAGTTCAAAGGATGCTTAGAAAACACGCTAAGGAAAAAATTGACTCAATCTATTGATTCGATCTCCATTTCTGATACAATTAAGATATGAAGTTAGCTATTGGGGCCAAAAACGAAGCACATTCTACAATGGTTTCTTGTAATAAACAGAGGTTAAGGGTGAAAACGAGGAGAACCACCATACTACAATGATCAAATCCTTAATTTACTCGGAAAATTGTTTGAGGCCCTCTGCTTTTGAAGGCCCTGTGTATAGCGGTACCATCTGTATACCTTCAAGGACGACCCTGAATAATTACATATTAAATATACAATCATTTAAACTTGTGTTTACAAGTATTTAACATTACATTCTTTTAAGAAAAAAATTATTATACAAATAATAATATGGAATGTCCAAACACTTAAACCATTTACATTATATATTAATACAAACATTTGAAACATCTGTTCAAATATTTTTTCCATCTACATATTTTTTCCAAAAATTAAAACAAGCATTGAGTGTCCATCTAAACATTGAATTTCTATTTCTTCTTAACGTTTTCCCAAAAAAAGTGAAAAAGAAAAGTTTTAAAAATACCAATATATATATATCCTTCAAAACAAATCTACCAACATATATGTGTATATATATACACACACACACATATATATATATATATATATGTGTGGGTTCATACGAGAACATCAATTTAAAAAAACATGAGAACAACCGAGTACATACAAAATCATATATGATTCACGTACAAAATCACATTTGATTTACGCGACATTGCACGCGACCTTTAAGTCGTGTTGGACATCGCTCGCGTCCGATTTTTTTTAGGTTAGTCTAAAATCACATATGATTTTGTACACGATCTGCTGTTTTCTTAAATAGTTAGCGTTCTCGTTTAAACCTTTTTTTTTTTCTCTCTCTCTCTCTCTATATATATATATTCTCGGATGTATGTTAGGAGTGGTAGTTTTTTACATGAAAAGAAATACAATATGGTGAAGATTTCAACTTTATCTATTATGAGAAAGGTTCTTTTCAAAAAGAAGATAAATCTTTCTTTGAAAATGCTTCAAATATTTAATTCAATGGTTTCTTTTTAATCCAAGTCTAATTAATAGATCAACAATTTGACCACATCAACAATAGAAGGGATGATGAATAACGAATCAAAAACATCGTATGTCAAACATAGAATAAGCGTTTTAAATTATGTTGTATAAGATACTAATAAAACGTTTTATTTTTAAAGTGACCTAGAAACTTGTTAATATGTCCAAAAACGTCATATTACTTTATTGTAACAATTTACTTAAGACACACAATTGTTTGGTCTAATACTCGAGTTTCTAAGAAAGTCGATATTTTTATGTGGAAGCTTTGTCGTGGTAGGATTCCAGTTCATGAGAATCTTGACTAATTTGGTCTAGATCTGCACTTTGTTCTTGTTCTCGTTGCAACATTAAAGTTGAATATTTAGACCATTGTTTTCTGCGCTGTCCTTCTAGTTTGCAGGTCTGGCCGAGCATTTGGAGATGGTGGCGATATGAGCCTCCCTCTTGGAGTTCTCTCAACGACATCCTCTCCTTTTTCTCAAATCTACAAGATAGGAAAATCGGAACGTTAATCGGCTGGGTCTTATGTTTGCTATCCTGGTTCTTGTAGTGGTTGGTTTTTGATATGTATCTTCTCTTTGACTGTGTTCCTTCTGCTTCTTGCTGCATGGTTCCCTTGTTCTGGTTGTTTGGTTTTTCCAAAAAATCTGTTGCCTTTAACACTGATTGTGTTGTAGTATCTACTCGGTCCATTTGTTCTCTTTGATGTAAATAAATTTATATTGTTTACAATGTATATAGACTGCCTAAAAAGTATAGTTATTATATATCAAAACATAATTAACAGACTGTTATGGATCATGTAAACTCTTATTTCTAGCACGATCAAGTTGTTATACGTAAAGTTTTTCCTCTCTTTGTCTTAGGCTTCGGGTTTGGGACCCTCACCCTGTATATGAACCATTGTGGGATTAGGGACGAGTTTGTTTATTGTAATGAATGCATAATAAACATGTAACATTACAACAAAATAAATCTAAAATATGAAAATGATTACAAATGAAAGAAGTGAATAATGAGAGCCGTATTAATATTCCATCTTTATTTACTTATATTAATACTTAATTAAACTACATAAGTTGAATGTATCCAATGTTAACATATTTGATGACTTTGTCATTGTGATACTGTTTCCACATGTTTTTTATTAATAAAAATATGTCATATCACATAAGCTAGTTTTTTATGTTCCATTGTTCTTGCTATAAAAACATCACCAAGTTGCATACTTCATCTCATATATTTCTCAAGCCTCCAAAGCTCACCAAAGAACAAGTTTCCACTTCTCAACAATGACATCTCGTTTGTTTTTATTCGGTCTCCTCATGGCAAGTTGTTCGCTTGCTTTGGCTTCAGATCCAAGTCCTCTCCAGGACTTTTGTGTTGCTGCACCAAAAAGTTCAGGTAAAAAATAATGTTGAAAAATCTCCTATGTTAATGATCGATTTGAAAAATTGCAATATTTGTATGTGCTTATAGTTAGTTTTTTGTCATTATTTTCATAGTATTCGTGAATGGTGAGGTATGCAAAGATCCAAAGCTTGTGCGAGCAGATGATTTCTTCTTCAGTGGGCTCCATGTTATGGGAGATACATCAAATGCGGTTGGCTCTAACGTGACTACCGTGACTGTAGCAGAGTTACCAGGACTTAACACTTTTGGTATTTCAATGGCTCGTATTGACTTTGCTCCATGGGGTATTAATCCTCCACACACGCACCCCAGGGCCACTGAAATCTTGACGGTCCTAGAAGGCAGTATTGAAGTTGGTTTTGTTACATCTAACCCTGAAAACCGTCTCATCACTAAAGGACTTCAGAAGGGTGATGTCTTCGTCTTCCCACAAGGTCTAGTTCACTTCCAAAGGAACGTCGGAAATGGTTATGCTGTTGTTATTGCAGCTTTGAGTAGCCAAAATCCGGGTGCCATTACCATTGCAAATGCGGTGTTCGGTTCTAACCCAGATATCACTGCAGATGTTCTTGCAAAGGCTTTCCAAGTGGACAAGAACGTTGTTTATCAAATTCAATCTAAATTCTAGACCTCCATCCGATATTTAAATGTCGATTTGAATAACTTTTTATATTCTATTTCTTGATTTTGATATGTATTCGTCTTGTTATATTTAAAACTAAATAAAAGAAATATACGCTATATATTTAATTATCACTATCATTTAATTTTAAGTGTTGAACTACACCAAATTATGTATGATCCAAACTCAAACCCCTAATAATTAATCAAGCACCTACTACTTTAACATCAAAATTGCATATCTTAAAAGAAATGGTGATAATAACTAAACCTTTGAAACTCAAGAAATAAAGTTGCATTTTTTCAAAAGTTGATATAAATTTAGGGACTAATATATATTGTTTCAATGAGACTAATATAACAAATGGAAGCTAGTTTGTGGTAATTCTTTTTAAGATTTTAACTTTTTGAGTTTCCATTTTAAAAACAGTTGGAGATGTTCTCATGGATATTTTTTTGATGGGACAAAATATGCATATTGTATTGTGAATTCTAATTTGAGGTGAAGGTGATGAACATATGAAATTATTTAATGTTTGAAAAGATCCAACTGAAAATACATATGTATAATCCATATGAATAACCTGTAACGTCGGTTCATATATGCATTTTCAAAAATGTATTTTTCAGATTTTTTTCAATGATCCACGTGTGGACCTTCCCTTAACTTTTCCTTCTTGGCTACTGGTAGTTAATTATTGTGTATTCAACAGCGTGGACACAGTGTTTTCCAGCGTTGGCACAAGTATATACCAACATTGGGATCGCTACAAGTAATATAATGGTAGTAAAACCAAGTATTGTTTCCATAGGGACTGACTTACTGAGAATCAGAGACTTTCATGAACTTCTTGCACAAGTTTGGTTGTGAGAAAAATTATCGTTTTGGTGGTGGAATAATGCTAAAAATACGAAATGTAATTTATAATTAAAGAATGGGTATGAGTGTAAACTTTTCTTGAGATAAGCGTAGTAACAAAATGATTTGGCCTTTTGTTGTACGGATTGTCTATAAAAAGTCCGATCTCTCGAAAGTAGATTCTTAAAGACCGGTCCCACAAAATGCCTTTAGAGTGTCCATTGTTACCGACTCTTAATCTTTCCGATTTAACTAAGTGGATATAAAAATCAAGTTCTATCAATATATGGAGATTTATACCAAAATCTGGACCGACGTTTGAACCTTAGTAAATCATATAAAACTCGTATCTCTACGTGGTTATCAAAGAATTTCTCAAATCTTTGTGCATCACTTAATCCGTATTTTGAATTCGCCCCTCTCGAGGTCAAGATCTAATATTAACACTTCAAAGTGATCGGCTTATCCGCGTTGAGTTTAAGTCCCAACTCAAGTGACCAAACTTAAGAGCTAGTAACATTGGCCACACCCAAGTGTTGCCTACTAGTCTCAAGTCGACTCACACCCACACCCACACCCAAGCCCAAGAGGTGCTTAGCTTATAATAATAATAAAAGACATAAAGTAAGAAAGGAAATACTTGTTAACTACTTGCATTAAAAATAAAGTTACAGACGATGCCGACAATGGGAAGCTGTGGGCATAAACTGAAAAACGAGAATAAAAATGCAGAAAATTAAATGCTAAGTTACCCTCAAACTTTTTAACTCTCTCCGGAGAAAAACTTAGAGTTGTGGATGATTGGATGATGATTAAGCTTACAACCCACTATATTTATAATGAAAATACAACCCAAAACCCAATGGTTAAAAACCTAATATCCAATGGTTAATAACCTAATGATGCCACTAATTATTTAGTGCCATTATGCTTTTTTTCTCTTTATTTTAGAATAGTTTTTTCCTTCTAAATCCCGACATTTGAGTCATTTTAGTTCATTATTTTATCTTTTCTTATTTTCTTGGAGCTAAAGATATGAAGAACTTGTTTTATTGCATTGGATAAATTAATTGGTGTATTTTTGGACAGAATTATAAGTGCAACAAGCTGCAGCATTCCTGCAGCAGCCAAATATGGAGCTTAATGGACAAACTAGAAGGAGCTTATTGTGGGAAGACTTTTTGAGTTATGGATCTGATTTTTTTGGAACCTTCTAGACCAATATTTGGCTGATATATTTTGTGGTTAAACATTTAATCCTTATTTTCTTTTGGATGTTAACTTTTGGATAATGTGTCTGTGTACTTTAAGTACCTTGTTAGTGTTAATTACTCTTTTATGCCACTCCCTTTTAGTATAAAAAGGGAGCTTGGGATTGTAGTTTAAAAAAGGCATTATCCATTATCTCATATTAGAAAAAGAAATCCAAGGTTGGAACCATTAACCTTGGGAGTTTGTACTCTCATTTTATAATTGCAAGAAATCTTTTGGTTACCCTCTCTTGTTCTTTAGTTTATGCTTTATTATTCTTAGCTTTCTTCAATTAGTTCTTTACATTATTTGCACTTTTACATTTTCGTCATTTTATTTCTTGTAATTTATATTGTGAGTCGTTGATCGTTACCATATAATCAAAACAACAAACAATAGATAATAAACCAACCTGTTTCGATATATAAACGCGGATTACACGGTTGAGTTCTTGAGTTAAGCTCTCTGTTTGTTTTCTCTCTTTACACCTTGATTATGTGTTATGTGTGTGTTCTTTTTTTAATCGATTGTAAAGAGAGAGAGAGATAATATCTAATAACTAGATATTATCAAAACATAAAATAATAATAAAACTTAATATCTAAAACTATAATATCTAGATATTAAAACAACTTTGACTTTATTACAGAATAGACCCTAGACTATTGTTGAGAGTGACTTGTCAGCTTTAACTTCAGATTGGTATCAGAGCTGATCCAGATTCAAAATCAAAGATTTTTACTCTTTGTGTTCTTCATTTTTGAAGAACACTGTGTTATTGATCAAAACTTGATCAATAACCAAAAATAACCAAGCATATAGAATAAAATCCCAAAATAAAATGTAACGTCCGTTCACACCAGTGAAGTGTATTCACTGGAGTGACGCAGAACAGAAAGTTTAGAGGAATTTTCCAGAACTTGTTCATTGGCGCGAAGAAAATCTTCGCGCCTGTGACAACGGACAGATTGTAAACTTGAGTTTCCAAGAGGAGTTTCCTCAGTTTTAGAGGACAGATTGTAAACTATGTGCTTATGAGTTTTCTGCTTTTGTTGTCATAGTATTTGTGAATGGTGAGTTATGCAAAGATAAACAACTTGTGCAAGCAGATGATTTCTTTTTTAGTGGGCTTCACGTTATGGGAGATACATCAAATGCGGTTGGGTCTAACGTGAGTGTCGTGACTGTAGCACAGTTACCAGGACTCAACACTTTTGGAATTTCAATGGCTCGTATTGACTTTGCTCCATGGGGTATTAACCCTCCACACACGCACGCTAGGGCCACTGAAATTTTGACGGTGATAGAAGGCAATATTGAAGTCGGTTTTGTCACATCTAACCCTGAAAACCGTCTGATCACTAAAAAACTCCAAAAGGGTGATGTTTTCGTCTTCCCACAAGGCCTAGTTCATTTCCAAAGGAATGTCGGAAATGATGATGCTTTTGTTATTGCAGCTCTGAGTAGCCAAAATCCTGGTGCCATTACCATTGCAAATGCAGTGTTCGTTTCTAACCCATATATTGATGAAGATCTTATTGCAAAGGCTTTCCAAGTGGACAAGAAGGTCGTTGATCAAATTCAATCCAAATTCTAGACCTTGACGTGATCATTAAATGTCGGTTATATTAACTTATAATTTTCAATTTCGTGATAATGATATGTTCTTCTTTTTGTTATAAGATTTAACAGTGAATAAAAGAAATATACATCATATTGATTATCGTGTACATTTTTATTATTGAACTACTCGAAATCGTATAAGCTCCAAACTCAAAACCCTAATAATTAATGAGGCATTTACCGTCATTTTATTAAAAAATGCATAGTTAAAAACAATCGTTTCCTTCTAGACCAAGAAACCTTAAATCCTTAAAGTAAAAGCATATATCTATACCTTTATATAAAGTTTATGTATATTGAAACAGACGAAAGATCGTGTGAGAATAATAGTTAAGGTGAGAAGTGTAAGAAAGATTTATATCCTTAATCACTTTTAATTAGTGTTGATCGAATGGTTCATGTTAAGTTCCAAAATTAAACCATCAATTAGTTTAGAAGAGAATTTCGATTGATCTTCAATTAGGATTGAATCAAAGGTGACGATCCCTTTTTATCCCTCTCAAGATAACTACTATTCTTACTAGAAACCAACTCTATTGAAACAATCCTAAAAAAAATTAAGATTATAAATAGCATATTCCGAAATCATGAAAAACTATAAACGACAGAGTTAGAACCTTATGCATAAAATTACATGATTACGCATGTTTCTCTACATTGAAGCGTGTGTGTATTTGTTTGTAGTTATATACAAGATCATAGGCCTCACACCTGAGAATAAAATCTTAAATGACCGGCAATCATCATACTTGTTTTCAGTGGTATATTCACTCAACGTTCAACAAGTTCAAAGGATGCTTAGAAAACACGCTAAGGAAAAAATTGACTCAATCTATTGATTCGATCTCCATATCTGATACAATTAAGATATGAAGTTAGCTATTGGGGCCAAAAACGAAGCACATACTACAATGGTTTCTTGTAATAAACAGAGGTTAAGGGTGAAAACGAGGAGAACCACCAAACTACAATGATCAAATCCTTAATTTACTCGGAAAATTGTTTGAGGCCCTCTGCTTTTGAAGGCCCTGTGTATAGCGGTACCATCTGTATACCTTCAAGGACGACCCTGAATAATTACATATTAAATATACAATCATTTAAACTTGTGTTTACAAGTATTTAACATTACATTCTTTTAAGAAAAAAATTATTATACAAATAATAATATGGAATGTCCAAACACTTAAACCATTTACATTATATATTAATACAAACATTTGAAACATCTGTTCAAATATTTTTTCCATCTACATATTTTTTCCAAAAATTAAAACAAGCATTGAGTGTCCATCTAAACATTGAATTTCTATTTCTTCTTAACGTTTTCCCAAAAAAAGTGAAAAAGAAAAGTTTTAAAAATACCAATATATATATCCTTCAAAACAAATCTACCAACATATATGTGTATATATATACACACACACACATATATATATATATATATATATGTGGGTTCATACGAGAACATCAATTTAAAAAAACATGAGAACAACCGAGTACATACAAAATCATATACGATTCACGTACAAAATCACATTTGATTTACGCGACATTGCACGCGACCTTTAAGTCGTGTTGGACATCGCTCGCGTCCGATTTTTTTTAGTTTAGTCTAAAATCACATATGATTTTGTACACGATCTGCTGTTTTCTTAAATAGTTAGCGTTCTTGTTTAAACCTTTTTTTTTTTCTCTCTCTCTCTCTCTCTCTATATATATATATATTCTCGGATGTATGTTAGGAGTGGTAGTTTTTTACATGAAAAGAAATACAATATGGTGAAGATTTCAACTTTATCTATTATGAGAAAGGTTCTTTTCAAAAAGAAGATAAATCTTTCTTTGAAAATGCTTCAAATATTTAATTCAATGGTTTCTTTTTAATCCAAGTCTAATTAATAGATCAACAATTTGACCACATCAACAATAGAAGGGATGATGAATAACGAATCAAAAACATCGTATGTCAAACATAGAATAAGCGTTTTAAATTATGTTGTATAAGATACTAATAAAACGTTTTATTTTTAAAGTGACCTAGAAACTTGTTAATGTGTCCAAAAACGTCATATTACTTTATTGTAACAATTTACTTAAGACACACAATTGTTTGGTCTAATACTCGAGTTTCTAAGAAAGTCGATATTTTTATGTGGAAGCTTTGTCGTGGTAGGATTCCAGTTCATGAGAATCTTGACTAATTTGGTCTAGATCTGCACTTTGTTCTTGTTCTCGTTGCAACATCAAAGTTGAATATTTAGACCATTGTTTTCTGCGCTGTCCTTCCAGTTTGCAGGTCTGGCCGAGCATTTGGAGATGGTGGCGATATGAGCCTCCCTCTTGGAGTTCTCTCAACGACATCCTCTCCTTTTTCTCAAATCTACAAGATAGGAAAATCGGAACGTTAATCGGCTGGGTCTTATGTTTGCTATCCTGGTTCTTGTAGTGGTTGGTTTTTGATATGTATCTTCTCTTTGACTGTGTTCCTTCTGCTTCTTGCTGCATGGTTCCCTTGTTCTGGTTGTTTGGTTTTTCAAAAAAATCTGTTGCCTTTAACACTGATTGTGTTGTAGTATCTACTCGGTCCATTTGTTCGCTTTGATGTAAATAAATTTATATTGTTTACAATGTATATAGACTGCCTAAAAAGTATAGTTATTATATATCAAAACATAATTAACAGACTGTTATGGATGATGTAAACTCTTATTTCTAGCACGATCAAGTTGTTATACGTAAAGTTTTTCCTCTCTTTGTCTTAGGCTTCGGGTTTGTGACCCTCACCCTGTATATGAACCATTGTGGGATTAGGGACGAGTTTGTTTATTGTGATCAATGCATAATAAACATGTAACATTACAACAAAATAAATCTAAAATATGAAAATGATTACAAATGAAAGAAGTGAATAATGAGAGCCGTATTAATATTCCATCTTTATTTACTTATATTAATACTTAATTAAACTACATAAGTTGAATGTATCCAATGTTAACATATTTGATGACTTTGTCATTGTGATACTGTTTCCACATGTTTTTTATTAATAAAAATATGTCATATCACATAAGCTAGCTAGTTTTTTATGTTCCATTGTTCTTGCTATAAAAACATCACCAAGTTGCATACTTCATCTCATATATTTCTCAAGCCTCCAAAGCTCACCAAAGAACAAGTTTCCACTTCTCAACAATGACATCTCGTTTGTTTTTATTCGGTCTCCTCATGGCAAGTTGTTCGCTTGCTTTGGCTTCAGATCCAAGTCCTCTCCAGGACTTTTGTGTTGCTGTACCAAAAAGTTCAGGTAAAAAATAATGTTGAAAAATCTCCTATGTTAATGATCGATTTGAAAAATTGCAATATTTGTATGTGCTTATAGTTAGTTTTTTGTCATTATTTTCGTAGTATTCGTGAATGGTGAGGTATGCAAAGATCCAAAGCTTGTGCGAGCAGATGATTTCTTCTTCAGTGGGCTCCATGTTATGGGAGATACATCAAATGCGGTTGGCTCTAACGTGACTACCGTGACTGTAGCAGAGTTACCAGAACTTAACACTTTTGGTATTTCAATGGCTCGTATTGACTTTGCTCCATGGGGTATTAATCCTCCACACACGCACCCCAGGGCCACTGAAATCTTGACGGTCCTAGAAGGCAGTATTGAAGTTGGTTTTGTTACATCTAACCCTGAAAACCGTCTCATCACTAAAGGACTTCAGAAGGGTGATGTCTTCGTCTTCCCACAAGGTCTAGTTCACTTCCAAAGGAACGTCGGAAATGGTTATGCTGTTGTTATTGCAGCTTTGAGTAGCCAAAATCCGGGTGCCATTACCATTGCAAATGCGGTGTTCGGTTCTAACCCAGATATCGCTGCAGATGTTCTTGCAAAGGCTTTCCAAGTGGACAAGAACGTTGTTTATCAAATTCAATCTAAATTCTAGACCTCCATCCGATATTTAAATGTCGATTTGAATAACTTTTTATATTCTATTTCTTGATTTTGATATGTATTCGTCTTGTTATATTTAAAACTAAACTAGTTGAATGCCCGCACAATGCGGCGGTGATGTTAAAGTTCTATCAAGATACATTTAAGTGTTAAACATCAAATTTTGCAAAATATTTGACGGTTCGCATGTTGTATTAAGAGTTTTGCACAATGCGACGGGATGTATCGTAAATTAGAAAATGAAAACTTAATGCGATTTCTTATCCAAAAAGTCTAAAAGTTATGTTTAAACAAAATAGAAGTTACAATCATACTTTAATCATATATACAATTATCACTCAAAACTTCTCGATAAACCACATTTGATGTGTAGACTCCGTCCGCTTTGAATTTTTTGGTAGGCTTCACTAATACTTTTGTAGTGCCACGTGATATACCTCTCGACAATGCCACATAAAGTTGCCCATGCGAGAATACCGGTTCTGGTAGATAAACACATACCACAGGAATTGTTTGCCCTTGAGTTTTATTGATTGTCATAACAAAACAAAGTCGAATGGGAAACTGTTTTCTCTTCAGTTTGAACGAGAACATGTCATCTTCAGACAGGAATTCTTGGTAAATTACATGCTCTTAAATTACATGTCATTCCAGGACAAACATTTATATACCTTAATTACATGTCATTCTACATGTCATTCCAAGGAAAACAAAATTACACGCTCTTAAAAATATATACCTTAATTATAAACATTTATGTTAGGACGGAAAATTTATTTAAGAAATACCTTTTTTTAATGCACGTACCAATAATTTAATAAAATATATACATGCGAACAAAATTTGAAAATAAGTTTAATTTCAAAAAAAAGTTCTTTAATTTCGAAAAAAAAGTTTAATTTTAAGATAAATTTAGTTCAGAAAATTGTTGATAATACCAATGTTTTAAAACCCGGTTTTAAGGTTGACCCGGTGTGGTGACCGGGTCACGGTCCAACCGGGTGGTTGACCCGGTTTCAAGAAATTTTATGTATTTTTCATTTTCTTGCATATATATATATATATATATATATTGGAAGAATATTTTACAACCCTTAAAAAAGTTCAAACGAGAAGCTAAACATTTTGCGAGAAGGCGATAAGTGTTTAATCATATATGATACACAAGCTTAATCATATATGATTAAACACATGTTATATTGGTAATACATAAACGTTTAATAATACATGATTAAACACACTTACAAGCCGTGTAATCATATATGATTAAACACTTCTTGCCTTCTCGCAAAATGTTTAACTTTTCGCATGATTCTCCCTCTATATATGTATATATATAAAACCAATAATTTGATGTCCACAAGTTAAAACATTAAAAATACACATAACAAAAAGTTTATATCAATCCAAAAACATTAAAAAAACACATAACGACAAATTTTATATCAATCCAAAAAAAAAAAACACAAAAAAAAAATTATTTTTTTAACCGGGTCAACCTGGGTTTTTACCGGTTTTCTCAAAAACCCGGCGGTTCGATCCGGTTCATAAATCCCCAAAAACCCGGTGATAGTTGACCCGGTCTCTCGACCGGTCCGGTTGAACCGGCTGGGTCGATCCGGTTTTAAAACATTGGATAATACCGCCGAAAAAAGGAAGGCTTTGTCAGCCTAATTTCATTTTTCCCACCAACAATTTTTTTATTTTTTTTCAATTTTCACTTTATCACATCTATCTATTATATTTAAAGGCTTTGTCACTTTTCTCAACAACAATTTTTTTTTATTTTTTTTCAATTTTCACTGGACTTAACCACAACACCTAAAAACACCTCCAAATTTACCGCTCTCAAAAATCCTAATTCTGACCATCCTTTCATATTCTTATACTGAAATAGCAGCCATCTCTCTTGAGATCCAAACAGGAAGCGGAAGAGAGTGCAACAATGGGTAAAACTTCTTTCGATTTTCTCAATTTCTTCAAGATCCCAATTCACAGTTTCTTCTAAACATGCTTGAAATTCGTGTATTCCTTTAGTTTTTCAGTTCCCCATTTTCTTAAATTTATATTTTTTTTCTCAAATTTTTTCATCTAAACATATATTTTTTCATGGAAAGATAACAGAAGGAACATTTTTCTTAATTTTTTTTTCTAAATATATTTTTTTTCTTAAATTTTTTCATCATCACCCTCATTCAAATCACTTCAATTTCTGCAAATTTTCAACTTAATGTTCACAGTTTCTTCATCTTTGATCTTATTCTGATAAAAAGATTTCTGGGATTTGGGTTTTATGTTCTACTTAATGTTTTTTGCATTTGAACCATAATTTCTGGATTTTGGGTTTTATGTTCTACTTAATTCCGTGAAATCTCACTTAATATTTTCTGGGTTTGTTTTATTTTCAAGAAATCTTTAAATCCAAATTTGGTATTTAAAATTTTGTTTCTTTGTCACAAATATTTTCTGGGTTTGTTTCTTTAACTTGGCAGCCTAATTTCACTTTTCCCAACTACAATATTTTTTTTTTTAATTTTTTTCACCGGACTTAAAACCATTTCTTAACCAAAATTCATAATTTCTTCCACTTTAACATTGATAATTAAAGAACCAACAGAAAAAAGAATTTCTCATGCTCTTACCCATTATTCCTCTAAAAATATCATTTTTTTTCCTTAAATTTTTTCATCATCACCCTCATTCAATCACTTTAATTTCTCATGCTCTAATGTTTTTTTTTCTGGGTTTGGTTTATTTTCAAGAAATCTTTAAATCCAAATTTGGTATTTAAAATTTTGTTTCTTTGTAACAGTCACAAATATTTTCCGAGTTTGTTTTTTCAATACTTCTTACCTCCATTCAAAGCTGTTTATGGACCCCAAAGAAAATATGTTTATTCATATTTTGTTCTATTATCTTATTTTCAGATTTATGTAAGCATGAATTTGATTCTTTTTGTCAAAAATTTGTCTGTTAACAGATTTCAAATAGGCATGAACAATCTGTTCCCCATGTCTTTTAGTGGTTTTTAAATGATCAGGCTAAAGGGACGAAGAGGAAAGCCAACGGCAAGGAGTTCGGTCAAAAGCAGCAAAAAAGAAGCAAGACGTATGATCCGTTTTATTTTATTTTTTCTGATATGGACTTCAACTTCAATCTCTGGATTTCACTCAGTCCATACTTATCGCAAGTTTTCTTGAGTCTAACTTTGTTTTGTTCTTAAAAGTGTTGCACGTAAGCCTTGAGGAAGCTTTGAAGATTTTTTTTTGTGGATTTATAAACCTAAAATATATTTTCATGCAAATGTTGTGTGTTTGTGCGCAGAGACAAATGGGAAGCACCTGGCAGAGAGAGATGAAATTGTTGGACAACTGTGAACAAATTGAAGAACTTGAAAAAGTCTCATTGAACAAAAACAAACAAAAGAGTATGGACTCAAAACAACTTTGATCCAAATCAAAATCAAAATCAAGGGTTAGGGTTTTTACCTCAAATCAGAACCGGACAGGAGATGGAGAAGTGATGAAGCTTGACAAAACCAGATATAAGATGCAAAGGGTGTACCCATATATATATATATATATGCAACGTGAAGAAAGTATATTGGGTATGGCGGGCATACACGTAAAGTTGAAATTTGAAATGGTTGCTTGTTTGGAATAGCAGCAGGTTTTTCAGGTGAAATGGTAACTATCTAGGAAGTTTACTTTCTGAATTGAAGAAAGAAAACCCTGAAAGTTTCTTCCCTGGATGTATTTTTTTTATGGGAAATTGACCCAAATGGCCCAAACATTGAACTGGATTGGCCTCCTAGCCCAATTCTCGCTATGTTTTCGGAAATAGCCCTAGGGCTCCATTGCGCCCTAGGGCTCCATTGCGCCCCTGGGCACTTTATACTGAAAGTACGCCGACCAGCTCCATTTTTAATTACTCGATCCAACCCCACTTGCCGGAGCTGTCATTTTCTCTCGTCGACAAACTCCATTTTTGCACATTTTTAATTACTCAATCCACAAATGGCTGAGGTTAGTGTATTTTTCACTTATATTAATAGATTTTGGATGGTTTATAGTGTTAAATGGTTGTAGTTATCATTTTAATTTTTTGGATGATTTTTTTGGTATATTTTCATCTCCATTGTTAGATTTTGTTATTGTGTATGTTGTATAGTCTTAAATGGTTGTACTTAAAAGCATTATTTTGGATGATTTTTTGGTATATTTTCATCTCCATTGTTAGATTTTGTTATTGTGTATGTTGTATAGTCTTAAATGGTTGTACTTAAAAGCATTATTTTGGATGATTTTTTGGTATATTTTCTTCTCCATTGTTAGATTTTGTTATTGTGTATGTTGTATAGTTTTAAATGGTTGTAGTTAAAAACATTATTTTTGATGACTTTTTTTGGTATATTTTCATTTCCATGGATAGATTATGTTGTTATGTATGGTTTATACTTTTAAATGGTTGTAGTTAAAAGCCTAGTTTTGGATGAATTTTTTTGGTATATTTTTATTTTAATTGATAGGTTTTGTTGTTATGTATGGTTTAAATTTATAGTTAGTAATAGCCTAGTTTTAAAATTTAATGTTGACATTATAGAACATTGTAAAAATTTACACATTATACAATAATCCTTTAATTTTTTTTAAAATTACACTTTTAAAAATTAGACATTACATATTAGAAATTTACACTTTTAGTGCCTTTAATTTTAAAATTTAGACTTTAGGACCCTTTACTTGAGAAACATACACTTTAGGTCCTATAAATTAAGGAATTTACACTTTAGGTTCGTTTACTTTAGAAACATTCAGTTTAGGTCCCTTAACTTTTTAAATTTACATTTTAGGCCCTTGAAATTTATGAATTGACACTTTAGGTCCCAAAAATTTAGAAACTGAGACTTTTGGTCCCTTAAAATTAGATAGTGACACTTTAGGTCCCTAAAATTTTGAAATTTACACTTTAGGTCCCTTTACTTTAGAAACATACACTTTAGGTCCCTTAACATTTGAAATTTACACTTTAGGTCCCTCTACATTAGAAACTGACAATTTAGGTCCGTATAGAAAAGTTGAATATTAGAAAATGACACTTATTATGCAGGGAAGAACTTTCTACACAGGAAAGTTGAATATTAAGAGTAAGATGTCCCTGGTGGACTCGATTCGCCAGAAATTGAACTCCCGGCGATTAGAGCTATTCAAGGAGACATGTTTCGGTCATTGGTTGCAATTGACCGATACATCTGCCGACCCGACCTTGGTCCACATATTCTTGCAGACACAGGTCTTCCCGGAAAATATACGGGATGACGAGATGATTTATGAGGTTGGTGAGCACGCGCTTCGGTTCGGCCGTGAGGAGTTCTGTCTTATCACAGCACTCCGTTTCGGACCGCACCCGAAGTTGCATAAGAATCGGTCCGGTGGGTTTGTTAGACGGATGTTCCCGCAAGGCCAGTTGACGGTGCGACACATCACAGATTTATTCAATATTATCGGCACTGCTGACGAGGGGCGGGCCCATATCGATGATGATTTTGCCGTCCGTATTTGTCTGATGATGATGGTTGAGACGTTCTTCCTCGGTCATCAGTTGTCCCAGCATATTCCCGACCCTGTACTTCGGGCAATTGATGATATGAGCGTGTTTAATCAGTATCCCTGGGGATCCTATATATGGGCGCACACCTACAATCAGATGAATAAAGCGATCCAGAAACGACCGGACCATAAATATAGGATGTCGTTAACTGGTTTTTTATTTGCCTTCAAGGTTAGTAAGTTGATATCAAATTAATATTTTTACAACCTACCCGAATTCCCTATTTCTAGAAAATATTTACTACTGTCTGGGTATTATAATTCACAGATATGGATTTTGGAGACCTTTCCTATGGCCAGCACGTATTATATATTGACCACCAGGATGCCACGTGCAGTTCGTTGGGCTAGGTCTTCGACAGTTATTGGTAGCTATCATGCCCATAATCTCATGGATGTCTCGACGGTAAGTTACATCTACTACGACCAAAAAATTGTGATAAGTGGGGCCCTCGTGTGGATTTCTAACATGGTTATTTTTCAATATATTAGGATGATAGGATGCCACGTGATCGCCTTGTTCCGACGCCGTGGGAGGAGAGTCAGGAATGGTATACGGAGAGCCATCGCTGGTTTAGTAGTACGGCGGGGCGTCGACAGACGAAGAGGGCTAGAGTTACGCAGGATGTTGACGAGGGTGAGAAGTCATTCTAAGTTATCCGATATGTATAATTTTTTTTATAAAGAGAAGTCGTTTTAGATTATCTGATATTTATGATAATGTTGTTAATTGTTGGTATAGAAGTTCAAATTGATTCAGAGGGAGACCAGACTGACGATGACGCAGGCGTCAGCAGGCCACATGGGGCCAGCTCTTACGATGAGCCACCATTCCGTGCTGGGCATAGTCCAGCAGGCCACTATCAGCATAGTCCGCATGTTGACCCCTATGCTGATCGGTGGTCTGAGTTTACGCGGTGGAAGGATGATTACCATGACTTTCGGACTTCTCATCGCATTGAGCATGAAGATCTTGAGAGACGGCAAGCCGAGAAATGGGCATCTGATCGTGCATACCAAGAAAGTCTTGAGAGACGCATTGCCGAGATGGAGAGGCAGTTTAGCGCTTGGCAGGTAAGTGTTTAACTTAAATTAACGGACCTGGTTTTAAATGTTATCTTTTGAACCTTTACGTGGTTTAATATGCTTGATGCCAGATTCCATCCCAGCAGCAGGGTGGACAGCCCTCCCAGCCCGACGACATACCGCATGGGTTCGGATCTTCGTACTTCGGAGGGTCGTCCCAATACACGGATAATGTTAGTTATTTCAACCGTTTTTAAACCACATATGACATCATTTTTAAACCACATATGACATCACTTAGATTAATGTGCAGAGTTCATCAGGCTTAGGCACGTTTGATGACCTATTAGGATCTCAGTTCGTTACACCACCACAACAAATTATACATGTAAGTTATTCAATTTGGTGGGTAATTTGATTTTTATATTATGAATGGAAACTGAATATCCTCAATGTTATTTTGCAGGGCTCTGGGGCAGCATACACGGGGCTTACACAAGGCCAACATACTCAGCATGTAAGTTAAGAGATTTGTTTGTTACATTTGCTATTTATTTAATAGAACAAAGTTGTGAGGACCCAACATATTTTGCAGGGCACATTCGGGGCGTTGCTCCATGATAGTGGAGCGCAACAGATGGGTTTGGAGGGGTTTGTTGGGGCTTTGTTCCAGGATACGCCTCATCCTGCAGTGTCCCAGGACACACAGCTTCGTCCGTCGGCCGTTGTTATCCAGAGGACGCAGCGCGAGAAATATCCCGGGAAATCATTGCGCCCTCCTTTCACCGCTTTGCCTCCTACTACACGCCCACCTATCCAGCGCCGCCCATCGAAGGTCCCTCATCCTCGTCAGCAAGCAGATGCTGCCACCACTTCTTCTGCTTCCAGTTACACTTCATCCGCTATTGCCAAAAGGTGGCATGATAATGATTTGCCGGGTTATTGGCTTAGGTGCATACCCACCCATGCTGTCGGACGGGACTGGTGGGGATTATTACTCGGTCTGCAGGGCTCGGGGTGGCTCGAAAATGATGTTAGTACTAAAACGTCATTTCAGTTTGTCTATCATAATGTCCATTTATGACTTAACATTTTTTTATTTATTATATAGCACATCGACGGATGGGTTCGGTTTATCCGCGAGTCGCGTTCGCCCAGTGCCACTTGGACGGTGATGACGTCCGATTTCATGCATGTCTTGCTCTTTGGTGGGGGGCCGAAATCTGTCTACAAAATGTTGAAGGAGCCGGATGGTGTACCATGGTGGTCTGTTGAACATGTATGAATTTCAATTTCTAAAAAAAACTTGTTATTTATAACTTTCTGTATAGTTTAATGTTATTCACTGTTGGTTTGTTTTTTAACAAATATTTCAGGTATTTATTCCCATTTGCATCGACCAAAAGCATTGGGTTGTTGGCGACTTAAACCTAGAAACCATGAAGATGGTTATATATGATAGCTTCAGGAGCCCGTCATATGTGGACACCTTTAATGAAATGATGACGAAGTTCGCCAACGATCTACCGGAACTTCTTACCCTAGCTGTTTGCCAATCACTTGCAGCTGCAAGCCATGACTTCACTTGGATACACGCAGATGGGGTACCACAACAGCAGGGTTCTTTGGGCGATTGTGGTCCTTTGTCATGCATGTTCCTCACCCATTTAGCGAATAACGAGGTCCCAAGAGCCCAGGAGGATGAGTCGACAAGGGCGGCAGCATTGAGGTGTCATATGACGGATGTTTTTTGGTCCATGATACAGACAAATCGAAATGTATGATTCATTTTAGGACCTTGTATATTTATCTACGTATATAAAATTTTTGGAAGTTTTAGTTAATTTCAAGACAAGCATCATTTCAATAAATTGAACATATCTAATAACATTGAACGGATACAATGCATATGAACTAAACAACCAACGAAAGAAATACAACAACACAAGCACCATGAAAGAAAGTGATAGCAATAAGGGTACAAACTAGCAACATAGAAAATCCAAAAATGCTAAGGATAAAGTGCTTTACATTGATCAATCCAATTTTGTTTCTGGGTAACCTGCGCTTGCAGTACTGCAAAATCTTGCATAAGCTTGTTTACTTGAACGTTGTCCTGGCGAATACGGTCTTCTTTCTCTTTTATCTCCCTCTTCAACCTTCTTATCTCCTCCTTGTCCGCGTCGATCCTTCGCAAGTGGCCATCCTTCTTGGCCATCATTTCCTTCCACTCTTCGGTGAGTTGTTCGATCTCCGCTTCACTTTTCTCTATCGCTTTTTTCAGTCTGGAGGGCATTATTTGTGAAGACGGTGGGTTTGACGATGATGCATTTCCAGCCATGTGTTTGGTCAAAGAGGGGACTATTATGCTATGAAAATGTTGTATGGTGTGAACTATAACTTTGGTATAACCCCGTTATTTATAGCCAAAATCTAAGGACAGGGGCGCAATTGCGCCCGGACGCAATTGCGCCCCTCTACATTTGCAGGGGAATCGTTGTCGTTTAATGCTTTACAAGGGAATCCTGACAACAGGCTTTGCAGGGGAATCGTTCCATAACTTTGCAGTGAATCCTGTCAGGCACTTTGCAGTTGAGTAGTGGGGCGCAATTGCGCCCCTCCCTATCTTCTCATCGACCATAAGTAGATTTTATGGTGAAGTAGTAATTCACAACTTGTTATCTACCCTCCACACCGTTTACAACCATTCTCTACATTTTCATAACTTAATGGCTGGTGGTTCACGTTCCAGGGGTAGAAGGTCAACGAATGGTGCTTCAGGCTCCGCATATATCCAACAATTAAATGATGGATCAAGAAGGATTAACTGGAAGGCACCCGAGACAACGGAGGAGTGGGCACAGTTTGGTAGAACTGCGGCCGATCGTCCAATTACGCCTCAGGAGTGGGAAGAGTTTAACAATGCACGAGAGGCATACTACCATGCTCATGGGGGAGAATCCCCACCAGAGTATCAAGCTCACCAACAGCCGGGTCTACCAATGTCTCAAGTACTGCCTACCAGGTTGAGAGAGTCATGTGATGCGGCGAATGCAGATATACAAAACATAAGAAGGATGTGGCTAAGCAACATGGATATTCAGAAAGATAAAGAGGCGTGTATTGCGGAGAAGAAGGAGTTCTTGGAAGAAATGAAGCGCAGGGTTAGGGCGATGAAACGAGAGATTAATGACTTAGAAGATGAAGTGATAGAAATCAAAGACAGCTACACCGGCATGGAGGACATGATTAAGGAAAAGTCTGACTGGATCATCAGGATCCAGGAAATCTACCCGTAGTAGGCTCCTCCAAAGATGGTTGTTGTATCGATGCACTTCATCCGTTTTCTTTGGTTTCAATAAAATTTTAGTTTGATGGATACTTTTGTAAATAACAGCTTCCAACTTAAAAAACACGATAAGGTGGATAAAACGGAAGTCAACTTTATAGAGCAATAATAATATTAATAAAAGGTTTATTACATACATGGTTTACTCGTTTAGATCAACATTTAAATCAAAAGTACCATGTCTAAAACTTTCATAATTCTCTTGGGTTGATACTGGTTGTGTTTGTTGACTACCAGATGCCCTGTGAGTTTGTCGACTACCGGATGCCCTTTCAGTTTGTCGACTACCAGATGCCCTTTGTCGGCTCACATTTACTGGTGCAGGAGATGGACAGTTTGCTCGAGTGTGCCCTAATTGTCCACAACGAGAACATCTTCTCTGGATGGAATCCTCGCCCTGAGACGGGATACGGTCATGGTTACTCGGTCGACCAGCCCTTCTTATTACGACCGGTGGTCTAACGGTCATAAGCGGGTGGTCTGGAACAACCCATCCTTCTCCTGGACCGACTGGATGTATGAGCTCTGCGTAATGTTTGTCGGAAATTATCCGACGCGTAGTAACCAGTCGCCAGATGGGAGACGTCTGTACACCGTTGATTTCTTGCGACGGCGATGACATGGCCGCATGGTATTCCTGATAACTGCCATTTCCTGCACGAGCAAAGACGATTATTGAAGTCAACTTCTGCGTCCCTAACCCCATCGCGGACTTCCCAGTAACCTCGACCAATCTCATGTACAGTCCACGTTGCCGACTTGTAAATTCTCTTTTCTATTTTGGCCTCCGCCCAAGGCGTGAGACGATTCACCATTTCTTCTGCGATAACACAAATTTGTTACGTTAGTGTTGCAAAAATGAAAACATAAAATTCAAACAGTAAAAAATCCAAGGATGATAACCTCCATTTCTCCGACGAATCGAATACCATTCTTGCTGAAAACATCGGAAATAATCCATAAGGGCCACAATAGGCAGGCTCCGTGCAAAACAAGACAATGCATTCACTGACTCGGCACTGTTCGATGTCATTATGTTGTAACGCATTCCTGGGAAATGGGCCCTTGACCATTTCTCCGGTCCAACCTGGTCCATAAGCGGAGCTCCAAGAGGTAAAACAGCTCGTAGACCCGTCATATTCAGTTCAAACTCCTCCACCGTATATGCTTTACACGTCCTCCAAAATAACTTCTTCCTGTATCTGACCCTGTTGTCCCTGGTTTTTACGTTCATCATTAGATGGCGACAACAAAGTGCATGATGGGCGCCCGGGTACACCGTATTAATTGCTTGGTGAATTGAAGCAGCCCTGTCGGATACAAAAACCAACCCCTCGGGTTCCCCGATACAACGCTTCAGCATGGTTAAGAACCAAGTCCACACATCCCCACTCTCAGACCTACCAACTCCGAAAGCGATGGGCACAATCTGGTTATTTGCGTCCATAGCAACGGCTAAGAACATTGTGCCTAAGTAAGTACCCTTCAAATGAGCCGCATCGATGATAATGACCGGACGCAAGTGTGTGGTAAACGATCGAATCTAGATATTTAAGGCATTTTCATATTATAACATTATTCAATATAGCAGTTCAATTAAAATAACCACGAAAGTTATTAAAATAACCACGTACCGCGCAACCGAGGGCAGCGAAACACATCTCAAAACGTTCTCTACTGTCTGTCCTTATGGAGGTAACGGTACCAGGATTCCGAAGCTCCAGATTATAGAGAAAGCAGGGGAGTCGGGTAAACGATTCTTCAGGGGTACCACGCACCATCGTGAGTGCATAAGCTTTTGCGCGCCAGGATTGCCAGTAAGAAATATCTATTTTCAAATCCGATCTGACGTCGTTGACAATGTCGGATCCACGGTATGTCCTGCTGGTATCCTTCACTTTAGGGTAAATAAAATTACCCAACACTCTACTGTTTGCTTGATGGTGGTTGGGATGCAGCTGCGTCCTCGAGCAAGTGTGTACGTCTTCCAATATACGAACATGAAACATATTGGTATTTTCGACAGAGGTCGCATAGATACGCCAAGAACATCCGGCTTGCTTACATCTGGCATCGTATCTGGTTTTGTTTGATCGATGAACTCCAAACTCAAAACCCTCTTCAAGAAACTTCAAACCGAGAGCGAGTGTAAGATCGTCTTTCGTCTGGAATACTTGACCCAAACTTACTCTTCTACTACGACTATAACGTGGGGGTAGGTTGGGTGTGATGACTGGGGTCGCTGATGGAAGTGGAGGGGGCATATCAAAGAAATCATTTATCCCACCGTATGATTTGATAGGACTACTTTCTGGTTCGTCGTCGTCTTCATCAGTATCAACATCAGATAAACCCAAGTGGTAAACATGAGACTCCTCATCATGTCTATAAACTTCGTCGTCGTCATCTTCTTGTTGTTCTGCTTCTCCTCCTTGTTGTGTTTCGAGAACAACATATGGGGTATCATCAGATTCATCCACACCGCCTCCGGCATTCGAAGTACCACCGAGATCGCTTCCACCGGACATCGATGGATCGACAAACACACAGAGTGTTGGTGGATTATTTTCACCGTCAAAAAATTGAATGAAAGACAAAACATCGTCATTGTTGCATAACTCATAAAGACCATCATTAACCTTATACGATATTCTAATCGTACCAAGAGCAGGATCGATACGAAATTTTCTGTGAATACAATTAACCAACCAAAGATGCGTAATGTTAGGTGCCACCTTGACACGGGTTATCGGTTGATCGGTAACATACTCCCACCCGTTACCATCCTGCTGCCATGAACCACCGCTTAGGAGATGTAACTTGACTTTATCATCTCCGGATCTCATATTTTCAAAAAAAACACGCACAGATACACAAGCAAAACAATTGTCTGAAATTTGTGGATGAAAATGGTGGTTTACAACTTCAGTGGTTGTTGGTTTTATAGCAATAATCTAGGGAATCAATTTCAAAAAACACAGGGAATCAATTTATCTGCTAAAATAAATTTGATATCACAACTTTTTGAAAAAAACAGTAAAAATCAACATGAAAAAGTAACTGGAAATCGTGAAAAATAGCAAACAAACAAAATTCCAAGGAGAAACCCTAATTAGGGTTAACCTGGGCTTGACACGTGCCCAGGGGCGCAATGGAGCCCTAGGGCGCAATTGCGTCTGGGAGCAATTGCGCCCTAGGGCTCCATTGCGCCCCTTGGGCTATTTCCGAAAACATAGCGAGAATTGGGCTAGGAGGCCAATCCAGTTCAATGTTTGGGCCATTTGGGTCAATTTCCATCTAGACGGTATTTTAAACATAGGACAAGCTTCTTGCATCATGCCTCTAAACCCCCTACCCTCTACAAATTTGAACGGTAGTTCATCTATGACGATCATCTTAGTCATTGCTCTCCTAACATTGTCTTGATTAAACACCCAATTGGTTAAAACACTTTCATTGCTTTCACCCCTACCAAATGCCAACCTGGATTGTCTAGTTTCTTTAGCCTGTGGGTTCATAAGGCATGCAATCGAGTGATTCTTTAATGAGGACGTGCCATGTTTTTTCGGGTCAGCCGCATATGTTTTTTTACAGTATTTGCACATCCCTTTGATCAAATTACCTTCCGGGCTTAAAAATTTTTCAAAATGATCCCATACCTGAGATCTTGTTTCTGTAGCTTTACGCTTCTTTGGTTCAGGGGGGACGGGTGCACTACTCTCGACTTGAGATTGAGACATATTCAATAATGTGAACGCTGTAAATTGTAATGTGTAAAATCAATGATCAATCTACTTTGCGAATATCGAAGCACTTGAACGAGATTGGATGAGGCGGTGAATCCATGGCGGCATAACCTCACCGCCTATTTCTTATTCTTCACACATACGATTTCACAATTTATATAAATTTATATAATATAAAACATTTTTATTTATTATGTATATTATTGTGTTTATTGAGTATAACTTTGTATACGTAACCTCAGATCTCAATTTGAATATATATTTGGGACCTATGCGATGGTACCTACCCATAGGCATGCTATTGCTATACATTTTTCTGAGTTGTACAAATTTCCGTAATCATACTTTGACTTTTTTTTGACATTTACGGTATCTAGATTTTTCAACGTATATAAATATGAAATTTGGTATTAATCCGATATTTCTATAATCCAGAAATGACACATTTCTATAGTTTTGCTCAAGTGACCCTAAAATAAAAACTTCATTCTTTTTCGAATCTGAAAGCGTCGTTACGATCTACGTAAATCGCTGAGTCCAAATATATATGCATTGTATAACTTTTAAATCCATTTGGACTCTAAAATTAATAAAACGATACATTTAATATTAAATCACTCCTATAAATTAAACTTTGTCGGTTTCAAATCTGAAAGTTTCATTATGATCGTCATAAATCTTTTCAATGATATCAATATTTTGATATTAACATCTTAACTTTAAATCTGAATCCGATGTAAATATTTCTTTATCGAAAAACATGTCTTAAATTAACGATTATATATCATCATATTTAACACTTATCTTAAAGATTTAAGATAGTTAATAGAGATAATGTTGGCCCTTGAATGCAAATGGCGTTAGCAAAAGTGGTCTTTGAGACGGAGGTCACAGTAAAGGGAAATGGCAGGAAGCAATTGATACCAATGGCATTCCATGGCGATGGCTACAAGGAAAAACAGTAGCAAAGGGTTCCATGGCAATTGGAGATAGCAAATGGTTTTCCAGTGGGTTCTATGGCGATGGCTACAAGCAATCGATAACAGTGGCATGTCTTACGATTTCAAGCTCATCATTCCAACAGTGACAACGTTGATGTTAGGGTTCTTCTCCAGAATGGTGCTCAACAACGGAGAAACAGAAGAGAGAAGAGGGTGAGACAGGAGATATGAGAGAGAGAACGGTTGCCGACGGTGAAGGAGATCACCGGAGATCACCAAACGGGATTGGAGGTGGAATCGGCGTCTTGCTTCTTGAGAGAGAGAGGTATTGGATTCTAGCTTAGTATATGTGTATAATATATATTATATATATAATATGACATATGTGTTTAATTTTTATTAAAAATCAAGGTAACAGTAAAAAAGACCAAACTACCCCCAGAGTTAACTGACCTTTTTACAGAAGTTAGTCAGAGGGACCAAAACTGAAGTAAAATGGTAACCACAATGACTAAAACTGTAATTAGTTCAAAAGAGTGACTAAAGTTGATAATGGGTAACAACCACATGGACCAAAAGTGTAATTTACTCTATTTTATATTAATAACAAATTACCAAACATAAAAACAAACAAAGTTGAAACTTCTGACAACTATTACAACAAACAGAGTGGTTATACATAATATTTTTATAGTGTGTCGTTCAAAATTGGGATCCTGAATATATATATTAACCCTTGTGGATTAGGGTTGAGCTCATTATTGTAATATTGGGTTTTGAATTCAGTTTAAAAAAAAAAAAACTTTTCAACCAGATAAATTAATGCATCATAAACATTCAACATTCCTTGAGAATAAATCTAAAAATATGGAAATAACTAAAAAGATGAAATAAATTGAATGGATCATACCCACATAAGTCATCTTTCTTTATTGAATTAAGAATTGAACAACATAATTAATTGAATGTATCCGATGTTGACATATTGTTGTGGTACTCGTTCCACATGTTTTATTTATTTATTATTATTAAGGCAATGCGTCACTAACTAGTTTTTTTTATTTTGTTCTCACTATAAAAACATCACAAAGTTCCATACTTCATCTCACATATTTCTCGAGCTACCAACGTTCATCAAAGAACAAGTTTCCACTTCTCAACAATGACATCTCGTATGTTTTTATTCGGTCTCCTCGTGGCAAGCTGTTCGCTTGCTATGGCTTCAGACCCAAGTCCTCTCCAGGATTTTTGTGTTGCTGCTCCAAATCGCCGAGGTAAAAAAATAATCTTGAAATGTTGAAAATGGTCCAACGTTAATGATTTGAAAATTTTGTAATATTTCTATGTGCTTATGAGTTTTCTGCTTTTGTTGTCATAGTATTCGTGAATGGTGAGTTATGCAAAGATCCACAACTTGTGCAAGCAGATGATTTCTTTTTTAGTGGGCTCCACGTTATGGGAGACACATCAAATGCGGTTGGGTCTAACGTGACTGTCGTGACTGTAGCACAGTTACCAGGACTCAACACTTTTGGAATTTCAATGGCTCGTATTGACTTTGCTCCATGGGGTATTAACCCTCCACACACACACCCTAGGGCCACTGAAATTTTGACGGTGATAGAAGGCAATATTGAAGTCGGTTTTGTCACATCTAACCCTGAAAACCGTCTGATCACTAAAAAACTCCAAAAGGGTGATGTTTTCGTCTTTCCACAAGGCCTAGTTCATTTCCAAAGGAATGTCGGAAATGATGATGCTTTTGTTATTGCAGCCCTGAGTAGCCAAAATCCTGGTGCCATTACCATTGCAAATGCAGTGTTCGGTTCTAACCCAGATATTGATGAAGATCTTCTTGCAAAGGCTTTCCAAGTGGACAAGAAGGTCGTTGATCAAATTCAACCAAAATTCTAGACCTTGACGTGATCTTTAAATGTCGTTTTTATTAACTTATAATTTTCAATTTCGTGATAATGATATGTTCTCCTTTGTCTTATAATATTTAACAATGAATAAAAGAAATATACATTATATTGATTATCGTTTACATTTTTATTGTTGAACTACTCAAAGTCGTAGAAGCTCCAAACACAAAACCCTGATAATTAATGAGGCATTTCCCATCATTTTATAAAAAAAAATGCATAGTTAAAAAATATCGTTTTCTTCTAGACCAAGAAACCTTAAATCCTTAAAACATATATCTATACCTTTATATAAAGTTTATGTATATTGAAACACACGAAGGATCGTGTGAAAATAAAAGTGAAGGTGAGAAGTGTAAAAAGGATTTGTATCCTTAATCACTTTTAATTAGTGTTGATCGAATCGTTCAGGTTAAGTTCCAAAATTAAACCATCAATTAGTTTAGAAGAGAATTTCAATTGATCTTCAATTAGGATTGATCCAAAGGTGGAGATCCCTTTTTACCTGTCTCACGATAACTACTATTATTAGTGGAAACGAACTCTATTGAAACAATCCTAA
This sequence comes from Arctium minus, assembly GCA_954870635.1. Taxonomy (NCBI): domain Eukaryota; kingdom Viridiplantae; phylum Streptophyta; class Magnoliopsida; order Asterales; family Asteraceae; genus Arctium; species Arctium minus. The sequence goes on from OX941087.1 coordinate 93,251,867, forward strand.
AAAAACAAATTAAGATTATAAATCCCATATTCCGAAATCATGAAAAACAAGGAATGACGGACTTAGAACTTTATGCATAAATTTACATGATTACGCATGTTTCTCTACATTGAAGCGTGTGTGTATGTGTTTGTAGTTATATACAAGATCATAAGCCTCACAACTGAGAATAAAATCTTAATTGACTCGCAATCATCGTACTTACTTTCAGAACAAGTTCAAAGGGTGCTTATAAAACACGCTAAGAAAAAAGATTGACTCAATCTATTGATTCGATCTCCATAATTTATTCACAAAATTGTTTGAGTCCCTCAACTTTTAAAGGCCCTGTGTATAGCAGTACCACCTGCATACCTCCAAGGATGATCATGAATAATTACATATTAAATATACAATCATTTAAACTTGTTTTTGCAAGTATTTAATATTAGAAAAAAAATAATAATATGCAATGTACAAAAATTAAAATATTTTTGCAAGTATTTAATATTACATCTCTTCAAATATTTTTTCCATCTACATATATTTTCCAAAAATTAAAACAAGCATTGAGAGTTTCCATCTAAACATTGAATTTCTATTTCTTCTTAACGTTTTCCCCAAAAAGGTGAAAAAGAAAAGTTTTAAAAATACCAATATATATATCCTTCAAAACAAATCTACCAATATATATGTGTGTATACACACACACACATATATATATATATATAGGTGGGTTCATACGAGAATATCTATTTAAGAAAACATGAGAACAACCGAGTACATACAAAATCATATATGATTCACGTACAAAATCACATTTGATTTACGCGACATTGCACGCGACCTTTAAGTCGTGTTGGACATCGCTCGTGTCCAATTTTTTCAGGTTAGTCTAAAATCACATATGATTTTGTACACAATCTGCTGTTTTCTTAAATAGTTAGCGTTCTCGTTTAAACCTTTTTTTTTTCTCTCTCTCTCTATATATATATTCTCGGATGTATGTTAGGAGTGGTAGTTTTTTACATGAAAAGAAATACAATATGGTGAAGATTTCAACTTTATCTATTATGAGAAAGGTTCTTTTCAAAAAGAAGATAAATCTTTCTTTGAAAATGCTTCAAATATTTAATTCAATGGTTTCTTTTTAATCCAAGTCTAATAGATCAACAATTTGACCTCATCAACAATAGAAGGGATGATGAATAACGAATCAAAAACATCGTATGTCAAACATAGAATAAGTGTTTTAAATTATGTTGTATAAAATACTAATAAAACGTTTTATTTTTAAAGTGACCTAGAAACTTGTTAATGTGTCCAAAAACGTCATATTACTTTATTGTAACAATTTACATAAGACACACAATTGTTTGGTCCAATACTCGAGTTCTAAGAAAGTCGATATTTTTATGTGGAAGCTTTGTCGTGGTAGGATTCCAGTTCATGAGAATCTTGACTAATTCGGTCTAGATCTGCACTTTGTTCTTGTTCTCGTTGCAACATCAAAGTTGAATATTTAGACCATTGTTTTCTGCGCTGTCCTAGTTTGCAGGTCTGGCCGAGCATTTGGAGATGGTGGCGATATGAGCCTCCCTCTTGGAGTTCTCTCAACGACATCCTCTCCTTTTTCTCAAATCTACAAGATAGAAAAATCGGAACGTTAATCAGGCTGGGTCTTATGTTTGCTATCCTGGTTCTTGTGGTTGGTTTTTGATATGTATCTTCTCTTTGACTGTGTTCCTTCTGCTTCTTGCAGAATGGTTCCCTTGTTCTGGTTGTTTGGTTTTTCAATAAAATTTGTTGCCTTTAAAAAAAAAACTCGAGTCATAGAAAACAGTTTATTATGACATTTACACATATTTAGCGTCTTTTAACACTAGTTATGTTGTAGCATCTATTCGGTCCATTCGTTCGCTTTGATGTAAATAAATTTATATTGTCTAAAAAGTAAAGTTATTATATATCAAAACATTATTAACAAACTGTTTTGAATCATGTAAACTCTTATTTCTATCACGATCGAGTTGTTTATTGTGATCAATGCATAATAAACATGTAACATTACAACAAAATAAATCTAAAATATGAAAATGATTACAAATGAAAGAAGTGAATAATGAGAGCCGTATTAATATTCCATCTTTATTTACTTATATTAATACTTAATTAAACTACATAAGTTGAATGTATCCAATGTTAACATATTTGATGACTTTGTCATTGTGATACTGTTTCCACATGTTTTTTATTAATAAAAATATGTCATATCACATAAGCTAGCTAGTTTTTTATGTTCCATTGTTCTTGCTATAAAAACATCACCAAGTTGCATACTTCATCTCATATATTTCTCAAGCCTCCAAAGCTCACCAAAGAACAAGTTTCCACTTCTCAACAATGACATCTCGTTTGTTTTTATTCGGTCTCCTCATGGCAAGTTGTTCGCTTGCTTTGGCTTCAGATCCAAGTCCTCTCCAGGACTTTTGTGTTGCTGCACCAAAAAGTTCAGGTAAAAAATAATGTTGAAAAATCTCCTATGTTAATGATCGATTTGAAAAATTGCAATATTTGTATGTGCTTATAGTTAGTTTTTTGTCATTATTTTCGTAGTATTCGTGAATGGTGAGGTATGCAAAGATCCAAAGCTTGTGCGAGAAGATGATTTCTTCTTCAGTGGGCTCCATGTTATGGGAGATACATCAAATGCGGTTGGCTCTACCGTGACTACCGTGACTGTAGCAGAGTTACCAGGACTTAACACTTTTGGTATTTCAATGGCTCGTATTGACTTTGCTCCATGGGGTATTAATCCTCCACACACGCACCCCAGGGCCACTGAAATCTTGACGGTCCTAGAAGGCAGTATTGAAGTTGGTTTTGTTACATCTAACCCTGAAAACCGTCTCATCACTAAAGGACTTCAGAAGGGTGATGTCTTCGTCTTCCCACAAGGTCTAGTTCACTTCCAAAGGAACGTCGGAAATGGTTATGCTGTTGTTATTGCAGCTTTGAGTAGCCAAAATCCGGGTGCCATTACCATTGCAAATGCGGTGTTCGGTTCTAACCCAGATATCACTGCAGATGTTCTTGCAAAGGCTTTCCAAGTGGACAAGAACGTTGTTTATCAAATTCAATCTAAATTCTAGACCTCCATCCGATATTTAAATGTCGATTTGAATAACTTTTTATATTCTATTTCTTGATTTTGATATGTATTCGTCTTGTTATATTTAAAACTAAAAAAAAGAAATATACGCTATATATTTAATTATCACTATCATTTAATTTTAAGTGTTGAACTACACCAAATTATGTATGATCCAAACTCAAACCCCTAATAATTAATCAAGCACCCACTACTTTAACATCAAAATTGCATATCTTAAAAGAAATGGTGATAATAACTAAACCTTTGAAACTCAAGAAATAAAGTTGCATTTTTTCAAAAGTTGATATAAATTTAGGGACTAATATATATTGTTTCAATGAGACTAATATAACAAATGGAAGCTAGTTTGTGGTAATTCTTTTTAAGATTTTAACTTTTTGAGTTTCCATTTTAAAAACAGTTGGAGATGTTCTCATGGATATTTTTTTGATGGGACAAAATATGCATATTGTATTGTGAATTCTAATTTGAGGTGAAGGTGATGAACATATGAAATTATTTAATGTTTGAAAATATCCAACTGAAAATACATATGTATAATCCATATGAATAATCTGTAACGTCGGTTCATATATGCATTTTCAAAAATGTATTTTTCAGATTTTTTTCAATGATCCACGTGTGGACCTTCCCTTAACTTTTCCTTCTTGGCTACTGGTAGTTAATTATTGTGTATTCAACAGCGTGGACACAGTGTTTTCCAGCGTTGGCACAAGTATATACCAACATTGGGATCGCTACAAGTAATATAATGGTAGTAAAACCAAGTATTATTTCCATAGGGACTGACTTACTGAGAATCAGAGACTTTCATGAACTTCTTGCACAAGCTTGGTTGTGAGAAAAAATATCGTTTTGGTGGTGGAATAATGCTAAAAATACGAAATGTAATTTATAATTAAAGAATGGGTATGAGTGTAAACTTTTCTTGAGATAAGCGTAGTAACAAAATGATTAGGCCTTTTGTTGTACGGATTGTCTATAAAAAGTCCGATCTCTCGAAAGTAGATTCTTAAAGACCGGTCCCACAAAATGCTATAGAGTGTCCATTGTTACCGACTCTTAATCTTTCCGATTTAACTAAGTGGATATAAAAATGAAGTTCTATCAATATATGGAGATTTATACCAAAATCTGGACCTACGTTTGAAACTTAGTAAATCATATAAAACTCGTATCTCTACGTGGTTATCAAAGAATTTCTCAAATCTTTGTGCATCACTTAATCCGTATTTTGAATCCGCCCCTCTCGAGGTCAAGATCTAATATTAACACTTCAAAGTGATCGGCTTATCCGCGTTGAGTTTAAGTCCCAACTCAAGTGACCAAACTTAAGAGCTAGTAACATTGGCCACACCCAAGTGTTGCCTACTAGTCTCAAGTCGACTCACACCCACACCCACACCCACACCCAAGCCCAAGAGGTACTTAGCTTATAATAATAATAAAAGACATAAAGTAAGAAAGGAAATACTTGTTAACTACTTGCATTAAAAATAAAGTTACAGACGATGCCGACAATGGGAAGCTGTGGGCATAAACTGAAAAACGAGAATAAAAATGCAGAAAATTAAATGCTAAGTTACCCTCAAACTTTTTAACTCTCTCCGGAGAAAAACTTAGAGTTGTGGATGATTGGATGATGATTAAGCTTACAACCCACTATATTTATAATGAAAATACAACCCAAAACCCAATGGTTAAAAACCTAATATCCAATGGTTAATAACCTAATGATGCCACTAATTATTTAGTGCCATTATGCTTTTTTTCTCTTTATTTTAGAATAGTTTTTTCCTTCTAAATCCCGACATTTGAGTCATTTTAGTTCATTATTTTATCTTTTATTATTTTCTTGGAGCTAAAGATATGAAGAACTTGTTTTATTGCATTGGATAAACTAATTGGTGTATTTTTGGACAGAATTATAAGTGCAACAAGCTGCAGCATTCCTGCAGCAGCCAAATATGGAGCTTAATGGACAAGCTAGAAGGAGATTATTGTGGGAAGACTTTTTGAGTTATGGATCTGATTTTTTGGAAACTTTCTAGACCAATATTTGGCTGATATATTTTGTGGTTAAACATTTAATCCTTATTGTCTTTTGGATGTTAACTTTTGGATAATGTGTCTGTGTACTTTAAGTAACTTGTTAGTGTTAATTACTCTTTTATGCCACTCCCTTTTAGTATAAAAAGGGAGCTTGGGATTGTAGTTTAAAAAAGGCATTATCCATTATCTCATATTAGAAAAAGAAATCCAAGGTTGGAACCATTAACCTTGGGAGTTTGTACTCTCATTTTATAATTGCAAGAAATCTTTTGGTTACCCTCTCTTGTTCTTTAGTTTATGCTTTATTATTCTTAGCTTTCTTCAATTAGTTCTTTACATTATTTGCACTTTTACATTTTCGTCATTTTATTTCTTGTAATTTATATTGTGAGTCCTTGATCGTTACCATATAATCAAAACAACAAACAATAGATAATAAACCAACCTGTTTCGATATATAAACGCGGATTACACGGTTGAGTTCTTGAGTTAAGCTCTCTGTTTGTTTTCTCTCTTTACACCTTGATTATGTGTTATGTGTGTGTTCTTTTTTTAATCGATTGTAAAGAGAGAGAGAGATAATATCTAATAACTAGATATTATCAAAACATAAAATAATAATAAAACTTAATATCTAAAACTATAATATCTAGATATTAAAACAACTTTGACTTTATTATAGAATAGACCCTAGACTATTGTTGAGAGTGACTTGTCAGCTTTAACTTCAGATTGGTATCAGAGCTGATCCAGATTCAAAATCAAAGATTTTTACTCTCTGTGTTCTTCATTTTTGAAGAACACTGTGTTATTGATCAAAACTTGATTTTACGGTTATTTTTCGAAATCAAAAGGTTGTATCTTGTTCTAATTGAAAAGGAGATCGTTGTGTCAAAGTTTGGTGTGGTAAATCGACCTCTAGTTGGGTTAATTTTAGAGTTGCAGGTCGTTTAATCGGAGAAGACGACGTATCGGTCTTAAGCGTACCGGTCGAACCTTAGTTTTTACATTCTATCGGTCTTAAGCATTCGACCGGACTCTTGCAAATACCGGTCGAAGATCATTTTTTATCGGTCGAATCTCACAAACTTTTGGTATCGATCTTCACTCTCCGGTCAAATCCCACTTTGTACCGGTCGAATATTCTTTTTATCCGGTCGAGTATTTTTTTTATCCGGTCAAAGTAAAACTCACTTCCCCGGTCGAATAAAACTTTTCCACTACACTTCCCCGGTCAAACATCCCTTCCGGTCGAAACCCAAAACAAATCCGGTCGAATCACACAAATCAAATACACTTTCCCGGTCTTACCTCTCTCTCTCTCTCGGTCAAACACCACAAACACCGGTCCTTTGTAAAATCCATTATCGGTCAAACCATTTAAAACCAACAGCCCCGGTCAAACCCACTATTTCGGTCAATCACATATAAGATTTGCATTTCGGTCCACACACACCAAATCTTAACACTCTCACACACTTACGTGGTCTCTCATTATCCATTCCATGCACATTTCCATGCAAAATCTCTCTCTCACGTGACTACTCACACAAAACCCACTCACACTTTGATTTTTTTGTTGATCATTTCCATGCAAAATCTCTCTCTCTCTCCATGATCATTTTTTTTTTGTGTTAACCCTCCTTCACGTGTCCACTAACACAGATTTTACATAAGAAATCTCAAGTGATTAGTTGGTAACTTTGAATTTCAAACTTTGTTAATTTATCGGTCTCACTAATTTGTACCGGTCAAGCATAAATCCAATCTTTTTACCGATCAATCAGTTTTACTGGTCGAAAATCTTACCGGTTCTTTACATCGAAAAAGTCTAACCTCACTTTGCGCAATCAACCTCTCGCGCAAACCTTCTCAAAACGCAAAGTTTTTCCAGACTTAGAACTTTAAACAGAATGTCTTCCTATTTTCACATGTTGAATAAAGGAGAATACGAAAAGTGGAAAATAAATTTTTTCAGCTTCATAGATGGTGATGAACTGGGTCAAGACATGAGATTATCATTGTCTGAAGGAGCACAACGAAATCATGCTGATTATAGAGCTAGAGTTTATATGAGAAAGAGTATTTCTAAGGAAATATATGATTTAATGGATATTCCCGAAACTTCAGGGAAAGAGATTTGGGACTATCTTGCATTAAACTCTGAATGGATTGTCTCAGACCGAAACGTTTTCTTAAAAGGAAAAGTTTTGGAAGCTGAGAACTTTGAACTTAAAGGAAAGATTAATGATTTAGAAGCTCAAAAACAGAAGCAAGAGTCTGTTGAGAGTAATGAGAAGAAGTTCAAAGATTTGGAGAATGCAAATGCTGAGCTACAAAAGAAAATATCTGAGTTTGAAAAGAAGTTCTCAGATCTGTCAAAGAAGGGTGTGGAGGAGAAGAAGGTGATTGAGCTTCAAAGTTTAATGCTTTCTCAAAAAGTTGAAGACTTTGAGAAAGTAATCATACTGGAAAGAGATCAGTTTGCCAAAGAGAGGAAGGCAAATGATCTGAAGGGTGCTAAGAAGGGTTTCGAAGAAGAAAGAAGCATCCTTGAAGCTGCAATTAGGAAGCTTAATGCAAAGCTATCTGAATTATCTAAGCTTGCACAGAAAGAGAAGAATAAGAGGTCCGAGCTTGAGACGAAGATTGACCTTCTTGTCAAAGAACGAAACAACTATTCTTCAAAGGTTAAAGAGCTTGAAAAGGTTATTTCAACGGTGGTGGTGACTGAGCGCAAGACTCCAGAGTCAATTGTCCACTCACCTAGAGATGATTCTGCTGATTCAGAATGTTCATTCAAGTCAGCTGCAAGCTCATATCAAAAACCTGTTTCTCCAAAGAGGTCAGTGAAATCTTCTAATCATATTCGGAGTACTAATATTTTATATGACAGAAATATAGATAGTTCAGGTACACATCAAAGAAGAAGGTGCTACCAAGAAGAAGAACTGGTCTGGAACAGGAAACCAGTTAGAGAAGAGCTGAAATGTAAAAGCTCATGTGTACATACGCCTAATGCCAAGAAGAACAATGCGCATAAAGGTAAACCTGATTTCGTCTACACGAGAGATCAATTAATCAGGTTATCAGGTAAGAAATTTTATTGTTCTTATTGTCGTACACATGATCCTGTTCACAAGACTAGTGACCATTACTGGTATGGTTCTTACTCAGTAACCCCCATACAAACTGCAACTAACACTCATGGACCCAAATACCAGTGGGTACCAAAGAAAACTAAACCTGTGTTGCAGGCACCTACTGTCAAGGGGGAGTAGGAGAACCAATGGTTCTTGAGTAAATCAGCTCAAGACCCGGAGTTCAATGTCAAAGAGGCTTCTAAGTAAATCAGCTTAGAACCCGTACTTCAACGAAGTTTGACTTCTAAACACAACAGTTTAGAAATCGCACTTCAACGATCAAAAGACCTTACTCCGTGCTGAACATGAAGATTGTACTCCGATACTCGAATGAGGAAATCAACCATCAAGGGGGAGTACATACTTTTCTGAAATTTTATGCATATCTTTTACAACTGATAAAGTTTCAAATGCATAATTTCAGGGGGAGTTAAAAAGGTGATAACTTCTGATTATTTCTGATCAGAGCTCGTACTTTAAAAGTTTTACTGCTTTTTGTCTGTTCAATTTAAGTGAATAAATTTTACTTTGACTTTGACTTAAGACTTTTGCAGAAGTTTGAGAGAAGCTTAAAAGATCATATCTTTATGACTTTAAGCTTAGCTTCATGAGATGGAAGATCGTACGTAAAGGTATAATTCCAAATCTTCATCTCATATATGGTTGAAAGAAGGACAACTTTCAATCATAGAAAACATATTGTTCTAAATGTTCAAAGCACTTCCCGATTTTTCAACAGATTTTATATTTTGGAAGTGTATCTTAAATGTTTTCATGATCTAAATTGTGCTTTAACTGACATAGTTAAACCAATCTGAGCATCACATGCATCATAGGAAAACAAAGCATCATTGTGCTAGGAATTAACACAACTTCAATGGAATCACCTTAACCAGTGATTTCTACCCAAGAAGTTAATCCTTAGTGATTGAGTGTGCAAAGAGAATAGAAATGAGTGTGATTAGAGAAAGCAAAACGTTTAAAAGAAAGAGCGTGTGAGAACAGAGTTAAAAAGAATATCACAACTCTGCACCAACTTTTTCTGAGCCGGGTAGCCACATTACTAGTGTTTCACAAATCTTTGGTGAACATTATTGAAACAGGCAACTAACCCATGCCAACTCTTGATCAAACCTCCCTATCTACTCATTTTCTTCTCAACAAGAAAGTGTTTCACATTTTCAAAGGGGACGCAGCACATATGCTATCTGATTTTCATTTGGAAAATCTGGATATTGAAAAGAAGGAAGTCTGCCCCACCTTCGCACTTCACTCATGCACATTGAGTCTGTGTTTAACTTACTGTTGTCTCAGTGGTTTACACAAATTTTGAGCCAAATAAGCAATCATCAGTGCTTAATTCTTTCAAACACAAGCACGAACACACAAGGAATTTGTTTCTTTGTCATAACGTTTATAGAAATAACCTTTGTGGTGTTTCGATGATTAAATGGAAGCCCTGGGGGAGTCAACATCAATCAGCTCCTTTCCAATGTGTATTCGTTACACACAGTGACTTAGTGTTACTGACAGGCATTCTAACTGATTCATTAGTTGATTCAGGTGTTACATGATTATTTTGTCTAGATTTGCAAAGATCAGGATGAATAACTATTGAATTGACGGATCAGAGACTACAAGTGGTTGACATTTCTTACTCAAAGTTTTGATGAAGTCGTCGCACTTTCCATCAAAAAGGGGGAGAATCTAAAGCTTGAAGAAATGTTCAGTCCATTACATTACAAGACCAAGAACAGCGAGATCAAAGTATTCTGAAGACATGCTGATTTCAGATAAATTTTCTTTGAAGATACTTTGCTAAAGCATTCTGAGCTAGAGAAAGAGATTGCATCTTCTGTGCTGAAAGAGGAGATCGTATTGACAAATCATTTTCGTAATGATCTTGATCCAAAGGGGGAGATTGTTAGGACACAGTCTCATTGGATTCAAGATCATCCAAATACGAAGATCGCAATCTGAAGTTAAAGCTGAAAGTTACTCTCAACCATAGTCTAGGGTCTATTCTGTAATAAAGTCAAAGTTATAATATCTAGATATTTATTATTTAGATATTATGTTTTTAGTTATAATATTAGTTTATTAAGTTTTGATAATATCTTAAACAGATATTATCTCTTTCTCTCTGTACATCGATAAAAAAAGAACACACACATAACACATAATCAAGGTGTAAAGAGAGAAAACAAACAGAGAGCTTAACTCAAGAACTCAACCGTGTAATCCGCGTTTATATATCGAAACAGGTTGGTTTATTATCTATTGTTTGTTGTTTTGATTATCTGGTAACGATCAAGGACTCACATATATTCAGTCATTTAATTCATGTCATTTACATTTATGCATTTACTTTCCGTCATTTATCGCTTTATATTTTTAAATATGAGTAGTTAATTTTATTTAGCTCGGGTGTAAGAGAAAGGGTGAGATTTTAAACCAAAGAAAGATGGACATTGTTTCGCAATAACAATGTTCCATCATTTCATTTCAAGTTTTATAAAGTTCAATGACACTTCTTGACGAACTGATCACTTGCTAAAGTGTTAAAGTGCGCTTGACTTAGAGATAAGCTACCAAAAGCACGTCGGTTTGAATGATATAAGAAGTAGACTTGAGAAAGTTGCTTATTATTTATAAACTGATTTATTCTCAACAAGTTGATCGCTAGTCATTAGTGTTAAAATGTAGAGGACTTAGAGATAAGCCCCTTCGAACACGTCAACTTGAATGATATGGTAATCGGCTCGAGAGAGCGGTTTTAGATACAAAGAGATTTGATCGTCCATATATTTTGTTGACATATTGTTGTGGTACTCGTTCCACATGTTTTATTTATTTATTATTATTAAGGCAATGCGTCACTAACTAGTTTTTTTTATTTTGTTCTCACTATAAAAACATCACAAAGTTCCATACTTCATCTCACATATTTCTCGAGCTACCAACGTTCATCAAAGAACAAGTTTCCACTTCTCAACAATGACATCTCGTATGTTTTTATTCGGTCTCCTCGTGGCAAGTTGTTCGCTTGCTATGGCTTCAGACCCAAGTCCTCTCCAGGATTTTTGTGTTGCTGCTCAAAATCGCCGAGGTAAAAAAATAATCTTGAAATGTTGAAAATGGTCCAACGTTAATGATTTGAAAATTTTGTAATATTTCTATGTGCTTATGAGTTTTCTGCTTTTGTTGTCATAGTATTCGTGAATGGTGAGTTATGCAAAGATCCACAACTTGTGCAAGCAGATGATTTCTTTTTTAGTGGGCTCCACGTTATGGGAGACACATCAAATGCGGTTGGGTCTAACGTGACTGTCGTGACTGTAGCACAGTTACCAGGACTCAACACTTTTGGAATTTCAATGGCTCGTATTGACTTTGCTCCATGGGGTATTAACCCTCCACACACACACCCTAGGGCCACTGAAATTTTGACGGTGATAGAAGGCAATATTGAAGTCGGTTTTGTCACATCTAACCCTGAAAACCGTCTGATCACTAAAAAACTCCAAAAGGGTGATGTTTTCGTCTTTCCACAAGGCCTAGTTCATTTCCAAAGGAATGTCGGAAATGATGATGCTTTTGTTATTGCAGCCCTGAGTAGCCAAAATCATGGTGCCATTACCATTGCAAATGCAGTGTTCGGTTCTAACCCAGATATTGATGAAGATCTTCTTGCAAAGGCTTTCCAAGTGGACAAGAAGGTCGTTGATCAAATTCAATCAAAATTCTAGACCTTGACGTGATCTTTAAATGTCGTTTTTATTAACTTATAATTTTCAATTTCGTGATAATGATATGTTCTCCTTTGTCTTATAATATTTAACAATGAATAAAAGAAATATACATTATATTGATTATCGTTTACATTTTTATTGTTGAACTACTCAAAATCGTAGAAGCTCCAAACACAAAACCCTGATAATTAATGAGGCATTTCCCATCATTTTATAAAAAAAAATGCGTAGTTAAAAACAATCGTTTCCTTCTAGACCAAGAAACCTTAAATCCTTAAAACATATATCTATACCTTTATATAAAGTTTATGTATATTGAAACAGACGAAGGATCGTGTGAAAATAAAAGTTAAGGTGAGAAGTGTAAAAAGGATTTGTATCCTTAATCACTTTTAATTAGTGTTGATCGAATCGTTCAGGTTAAGTTCCAAAATTAAACCATCAATTAGTTTAGAAGAGAATTTCAATTGATCTTCAATTAGGATTGATCCAAAGGTGGAGATCCCCTTTTTACCTGTCTCACGATAACTACTATTATTAGTGGAAACGAACTCTATTGAAACAATCCTAAAAAAACAAATTAAGATTATAAATCCCATATTCCGAAATCATGAAAAACAAGGAATGACGAACTTAGAACATTATGCATAAATTTACATGATTACGCATGTTTCTCTACATTGAAGTGTGTGTGTATGTGTTTGTAGTTATATACAAGATCATAAGCCTCACAACTGAGAATAAAATCTTAATTGACTCGCAATCATCGTACTTACTTTCAGAACAAGTTCAAAGGGTGCTTATAAAACACCCTAAGAAAAAAGATTGACTCAATCTATTGATTCGATCTCCATAATTTATTCACAAAATTGTTTGAGTCCCTCAACTTTTAAAGGCCCTGTGTATAGCAGTACCACCTGCATACCTCCAAGGATGATCATGAATAATTACATATTAAATATACAATCATTTAAACTTGTTTTTGCAAGTATTTAATATTACATTCTTTTAACAGAAAAAAAATAATAATATGCAATGTACAAAAATTAAAATATTTTTGCAAGTATTTAATATTACATCTCTTCAAATATTTTTTCCATCTACATATATTTTCCAAAAATTAAAACAAGCATTGAGAGTGTCCATCTAAACATTGAATTTCTATTTCTTCTTAACGTTTTCCCCAAAAAGGTGAAAAAGAAAAGTTTTAAAAATACCAATATATATATCCTTCAAAACAAATCTACCAATATATATGTGTGTGTATACACACACACACACACACATATATATATATATATATATATAGGTGGGTTCATACGAGAATATCTATTTAAGAAAACATGAGAACAACCGAGTACATACAAAATCATATATGATTCACGTACAAAATCACATTTGATTTACGCGACATTGCACGCGACCTTTAAGTCGTGTTGGACATCGCTCGCGTCCAATTTTTTCAGGTTAGTCTAAAATCACATATGATTTTGTACACAATCTGCTGTTTTCTTAAATAGTTAGCGTTCTCGTTTAAACCTTTTTTTTTTCTCTCTCTCTCTATATATATATATTCTCGGATGTATGTTAGGAGTGGTAGTTTTTTACATGAAAAGAAATACAATATGGTGAAGATTTCAACTTTATCTATTATGAGAAAGGTTCTTTTCAAAAAGAAGATAAATCTTTCTTTGAAAATGCTTCAAATATTTAATTCAATGGTTTCTTTTTAATCCAAGTCTAATAGATCAACAATTTGACCTCATCAACAATAGAAGGGATGATGAATAACGAATCAAAAACATCGTATGTCAAACATAGAATAAGTGTTTTAAATTATGTTGTATAAAATACTAATAAAACGTTTTATTTTTAAAGTGACCTAGAAACTTGTTAATGTGTCCAAAAACGTCATATTACTTTATTGTAACAATTTACATAAGACACACAATTGTTTGGTCCAATACTCGAGTTTCTAAGAAAGTCGATATTTTTATGTGGAAGCTTTGTCGTGGTAGGATTCCAGTTCATGAGAATCTTGACTAATTCGGTCTAGATCTGCACTTTGTTCTTGTTCTCGTTGCAACATCAAAGTTGAATATTTAGACCATTGTTTTCTGCGCTGTCCTAGTTTGCAGGTCTGGCCGAGCATTTGGAGATGGTGGCGATATGAGCCTCCCTCTTGGAGTTCTCTCAACGACATCCTCTCCTTTTTCTCAAATCTACAAGATAGAAAAATCGGAACGTTAATCAGGCTGGGTCTTATGTTTGCTATCCTGGTTCTTGTGGTTGGTTTTTGATATGTATCTTCTCTTTGACTGTGTTCCTTCTGCTTCTTGCAGAATGGTTCCCTTGTTCTGGTTGTTTGGTTTTTCAATAAAATTTGTTGCCTTTAAAAAAAAAACTCGAGTCATAGAAAACAATTTATTATGACATTTACACATATTTAGCGTCTTTTAACACTAGTTATGTTGTAGCATCTATTCGGTCCATTCGTTCGCTTTGATGTAAATAAATTTATATTGTCTAAAAAGTAAAGTTATTATATATCAAAACATTATTAACAAACTGTTTTGAATCATGTAAACTCTTATTTCTATCACGATCGAGTTGTTTATTGTGATCAATGCATAATAAACATGTAACATTACAACAAAATAAATCTAAAATATGAAAATGATTACAAATGAAAGAAGTGAATAATGAGAGCCGTATTAATATTCCATCTTTATTTACTTATATTAATACTTAATTAAACTACATAAGTTGAATGTATCCAATGTTAACATATTTGATGACTTTGTCATTGTGATACTGTTTCCACATGTTTTTTATTAATAAAAATATGTCATATCACATAAGCTAGCTAGTTTTTTATGTTCCATTGTTCTTGCTATAAAAACATCACCAAGTTGCATACTTCATCTCATATATTTCTCAAGCCTCCAAAGCTCACCAAAGAACAAGTTTCCACTTCTCAACAATGACATCTCGTTTGTTTTTATTCGGTCTCCTCATGGCAAGTTGTTCGCTTGCTTTGGCTTCAGATCCAAGTCCTCTCCAGGACTTTTGTGTTGCTGCACCAAAAAGTAGAGGTAAAAAATAATGTTGAAAAA
This sequence comes from Arctium minus, assembly GCA_954870635.1. Classification (NCBI taxonomy): domain Eukaryota; kingdom Viridiplantae; phylum Streptophyta; class Magnoliopsida; order Asterales; family Asteraceae; genus Arctium; species Arctium minus. The sequence continues at coordinate 93,267,084 of OX941087.1, forward strand.
TCTCCTATGTTAATGATCGATTTGAAAAATTGCAATATTTGTATGTGCTTATAGTTAGTTTTTTGTCATTATTTTCATAGTATTCGTGAATGGTGAGGTATGCAAAGATCCAAAGCTTGTGCGAGCAGATGATTTCTTCTTCAGTGGGCTCCATGTTATGGGAGATACATCAAATGCGGTTGGCTCTAACGTGACTACCGTGACTGTAGCAGAGTTACCAGGACTTAACACTTTTGGTATTTCAATGGCTCGTATTGACTTTGCTCCATGGGCTATTAATCCTCCACACACGCACCCCAGGGCCACTGAAATCTTGACGGTCCTAGAAGGCAGTATTGAAGTTGGTTTTGTTACATCTAACCCTGAAAACCGTCTCATCACTAAAGGACTTCAGAAGGGTGATGTCTTCGTCTTCCCACAAGGTCTAGTTCACTTCCAAAGGAACGTCGGAAATGGTTATGCTGTTGTTATTGCAGCTTTGAGTAGCCAAAATCCGGGTGCCATTACCATTGCAAATGCGGTGTTCGGTTCTAACCCAGATATCGCTGCAGATGTTCTTGCAAAGGCTTTCCAAGTGGACAAGAACGTTGTTTATCAAATTCAATCTAAATTCTAGACCTCCATCCGATATTTAAATGTCGATTTGAATAACTTTTTATATTCTATTTCTTGATTTTGATATGTATTCGTCTTGTTATATTTAAAACTAAATAAAAGAAATATACGCTATATATTTAATTATCACTATCATTTAATTTTAAGTGTTGAACTACACCAAATTATGTATGATCCAAACTCAAACCCCTAATAATTAATCAAGCACCCACTACTTTAACATCAAAATTGCATATCTTAAAAGAAATGGTGATAATAACTAAACCTTTGAAACTCAAGAAATAAAGTTGCATTTTTTCAAAAGTTGATATAAATTTAGGGACTAATATATATTGTTTCAATGAGACTAATATAACAAATGGAAGCTAGTTTGTGGTAATTCTTTTTAAGATTTTAACTTTTTGAGTTTCCATTTTAAAAACAGTTGGAGATGTTCTCATGGATATTTTTTTGATGGGACAAAATATGCATATTGTATTGTGAATTCTAATTTGAGGTGAAGGTGATGAACATATGAAATTATTTAATGTTTGAAAAGATCCAACTGAAAATACATATGTATAATCCATATGAATAACCTGTAACGTCGGTTCATATATGCATTTTCAAAAATGTATTTTTCAGATTTTTTTCAATGATCCACGTGTGGACCTTCCCTTAACTTTTCCTTCTTGGCTACTGGTAGTTAATTATTGTGTATTCAACAGCGTGGACACAGTGTTTTACAGCGTTGGCACAAGTATATACCAACATTGGGATCGCTACAAGTAATATAATGGTAGTAAAACCAAGTATTGTTTCCATAGGGACTGACTTACTGAGAATCAGAGACTTTCATGAACTTCTTGCACAAGCTTGGTTGTGAGAAAAATTATCGTTTTGGTGGTGGAATAATGCTAAAAATACGAAATGTAATTTATAATTAAAGAATGGGTATGAGTGTAAACTTTTCTTGAGATAAGCGTAGTAACAAAATGATTAGGCCTTTTGTTGTACGAATTGTCTATAAAAATTCCGATCTCTCGAAAGTGGATTCTTAAAGACCGGTCCCACAAAATGCCTATAGAGTGTCCATTGTTACCGACTCTTAATCTTTCCGATTTAACTAAGTGGATATAAAAATCAAGTTCTATCAATATATGGAGATTTATACCAAAATCTGGACCGACGTTTGAACCTTAGTAAATCATATAAAACTCGTATCTCTACGTGGTTATCAAAGAATTTCTCAAATCTTTGTGCATCACTTAATCCGTATTTTGAATCCGCCTCTCTCGAGGTCAAGATCTAATATTAACACTTCAAAGTGATCGGCTTATCCGCGTTGAGTTTAAGTCCCAACTCAAGTGACCAAGCTTAAGAGCTAGTAACATTGGCCACACCCAAGTGTTGCCTACTAGTCTCAAGTCGACTCACACCCACACCCACACCCAAGCCCAAGAGGTGCTTAGCTTATAATAATAATAAAAGACATAAAGTAATAAAAGAAATACTTGTTAACTACTTGCATTAAAAATAAAGTTACAGACGATGCCGACAATGGGAAGCTGTGGGCATAAACTGAAAAACGAGAATAAAAATGCAGAAAATTAAATGCTAAGTTACCCTCAAACTTTTTAACTCTCTCCGGAGAAAAACTTAGAGTTGTGGATGATTGGATGATGATTAAGCTTACAACCCACTATATTTATAATGAAAATACAACCCAAAACCCAATGGTTAAAAACCTAATATCCAATGGTTAATAACCTAATGATGCCACTAATTATTTAGTGCCATTATGCTTTTTTTCTCTTTATTTTAGAATAGTTTTTTCCTTCTAAATCCCGACATTTGAGTCATTTTAGTTCATTATTTTATCTTTTCTTATTTTCTTGGAGCTAAAGATATGAAGAACTTGTTTTATTGCATTGGATAAACTAATTGGTGTATTTTTGGACAGAATTATAAGTGCAACAAGCTGCAGCATTCCTGCAGCAGCCAAATATGGAGCTTAATGGACAAGCTAGAAGGAGCTTATTGTGGGAAGACTTTTTGAGTTATGGATCTGATTTTTTGGGAACCTTCTAGACCAATATTTGGCTGATATATTTTGTGGTTAAACATTTAATCCTTATTGTCTTTTGGATGTTAACTTTTGGATAATGTGTCTGTGTACTTTAAGTACCTTGTTAGTGTTAATTACTCTTTTATGCCACTCCCTTTTAGTATAAAAAGGGAGCTTGGGATTGTAGTTTAAAAAAGGCATTATCCATTATCTCATATTAGAAAAAGAAATCCAAGGTTGGAACCATTAACCTTGGGAGTTTGTACTCTCATTTTATAATTGCAAGAAATCTTTTGGTTACCCTCTCTTGTTCTTTAGTTTATGCTTTATTATTCTTAGATTTCTTCAATTAGTTCTTTACATTATTTGCACTTTTACATTTTCGTCATTTTATTTCTTGTAATTTATATTCAGTCATTTAATTCATGTCATTTACATTTATGCATTTACTTTCCGACATTTATCGCTTTATATCTTTAAATATGAGTAGTTAATTTTATTTAGCTCGGGTGTAAGAGAAAGGGTGAGATTTTAAACCAAAGAAAGATAGACATTGTTTCGCAATAACAATGTTCCATCATTTCATTTCAAGTTTTATAAAGTTCAATGACACTTCTTGACGAACTGATCACTTGCTAAAGTGTTAAAGTGCGCTTGACTTAGAGATAAGCTTCCAAAAGCACGTCGGTTTGAATGATATAAGAAGTAGACTTGAGAAAGTTACTTATTATTTATAAACTGATTTATTCTCAACAAGTTGATCGCTAGTCATTAGTGTTAAAATGTAGAGGACTTAGAGATAAGCCCTTTCGAACACGTCAACTTGAATGATATGGGAATCGGCTCGAGAGAGCGGTTTTAGATACAAAGAGATTTGATCGTCCATATATTTTGAGGACTTTATTCTACACTATAAATAGCTGGAGGCTGCACAGAGATGTGTTTAGTCGAATCTAAACAGTAGTGTGAATATTGAAGTCCGAGAGGAATACCCTCAAAATAGATGGTGGATCTAGTTATGGCCAACTCATGCTGCAGCATGTCTGTAGCATAAGTCTGCTGGAATTTGTGTTTAAATCTCACCTAAATGTCTTACACCCGTGCTTGCTTTATTATTCTGTTAATCTAATCAAGTGACAAACCAAACCATATCAAAGTCTTCAAAATCGCCATCTGAAATCATTTCTTTCTTCTACTTTTTAATCAACTTTTACTCCAATCTTTGTGGGACGATATCCGGTATTTTACCGTTGTATTACTTGAAAGACGACATTAGATCTCATTGTATACTTGCTTTGAGGTTTAATTAGCACGCGTCTGTAGGTGTATTCCAAGCACTATCACCTAATATCCAATGGTTAGAGGAGTTCAATGATTTTCCAGATTTTTAAAGATTGTATCCAGCTCATTCAACTCATTGCAACCTTTAACCATTGGATAATAGTACAATGTCTTGTTTACCCAATGGATCTCGGATGCTGCAGTGGGCAGACTGTGCCCACAGCAGAACAATAAACATTATTTTTGACAAAACCGAATCCTTTGGTGTTTTCATCCAACTTGCAAACTTTATGGACCAAAAGGAAGAGATAGAAGCAAAAGTGGGTAGAAAGCGGAATAAAACATTAGAAACGAGTAACAAATAACTCTAAAAAATGAGAGTTATCAGCTACTCATGATATTTAGCCTTTTTATTTAAACAAGCACCTGAAAATGTTATATCCAAACATAGATAATTAATGGTCTGTTTGTTAGCAGCTTAATGAATTTAATGAGACTCACAATTTATTGAGTCTTCTATATATGACTCTCTGGTAGTGACTTTAATGATATAGAAAGTGGTTCATTCAGTAAGTTTCTAGGGGGACTTTATGTAGAAATCATGTTTCTTTTTTCAAACTTTCCCCTCTCAATTAAAAAGCATGCATATTCCATTTATGAAAAAACTCTCACAAACAAAACTCTTTTCAATCTATACATACAGATTAATCTACACATACAATTTTATTCATACATGAATTAATAAAAAAACAACTAAACATCCCTAAACCCCTAATAATTAATCAAAAACAACCAAGTTAAAGTTGCACTACCCTCTATAAACCATTACCTTTCATCCCCTTCTTTTCTTCATTTTATTCTTTTATTTGCTGTATCAACTTTTAATCATTCCAATTTAAGAAATTGCATAAAATATGTCAAACTAACTTAATTTTACTTTTTATTAAAGCTTTATGAATTAAAAGTTAAATCATTTTAATTAATTATATATGAAAATACTTTTTAACCTTGAAACATTCAAAATAATCTCATAAATCATAATCAATATCTACTATATCTACCGTTGACCATGTGGTCCATGTGCATGAACAACAAATGTTCCTATTTATCGATGAAAAACATATCTTATTCTAAGGCTCCATATAAGATTAGTCAAATTAAGCATAAATTAATCCGGACCCACAGTTGACAAAAAAACTTCAGTAATTAAGGGACGATTATGGGTCATGTGAATGTTATTTCTATTACATCCGAGTTGTTATACATAACGTTCTATTTTGTTATTTGTACCTAGCTAGTAGGAATGAATACGATGATGTTTATTGAGATATTGAGGTTCAAATTCAGTTTAAAAATAATGAACGTTTTGGACCAGATCGATGCAAAAAAAAAAAAAATTCATCATTCCACAAAATAAATCTAAAATATGAAAATGATTAAAAATGAAAATGAATTGAATCCATCATACCCACATTAGACTTCCATCTAGACTCAATTAAGAATCGAACATAGTTGAATGTATCCTACGGTTAAGTATTTGATGACTTTATCTTTGTAATACTCTTTCCACATGGTTATTTTTTATTGACGGAAATATGTTATATTCTAGTTTTTATGTTCGATTGTTTCTACTATAAAAACATTACCATGTTGCATACTTTATCCCACAGATTTCTCGAGCCACCAAAATTCATCAAAAAAAAAAAAACAAGTTTCCACTTCTCAACAATGGCATCTCGACTGCTTTTGATCAGTCTCTTAGTGGCGAGTTGTTCGCTTGCTTTGGCTTCAGACCCAAGTCCTCTCCAAGACTTTTGTGTTGCTGATCCAAATAGTCCAGGTAAAAATAATTATAACATGTCAAAAATTGCTCTAACACTAATGATTTGATACTTTTATGGGCTTACGAGTTTCCTATTTTTGTTTTCACAGTACTCGTGAATGGTGTGGTGTGTAAAGATCCAAATCTTGTGCAAGCCGATGATTTCCTTTTTAGTGGGCTTCACCGTATGGGAGATACATCGAACGAGGTTGGGTCGAACGTGACTGCTGTTAATGTAGCACAGTTACCGGGACTCAACACTTTCGGTATTTCAATGGCTCGTATTGACTTTGCGCCACAGGGTATCAACCCTCCCCACACACACCCTCGGGCCACTGAAATCTTGGTTGTCATTAATGGTAGTATTGAGGTTGGATTTGTAACATCTAACCCTGACAACCGTCTCTTGACGAAAGTACTTGAGATGGGTGATGTTTTTGTGTTCCCAGAAGGTCTAATTCACTTCCAAAAGAACGTCGGACATGGCTACGCTGTTGCGATTGCAGGTTTGAGCAGCCAAAATCCCGGTACCATTACAATTGCAAATGCTGTGTTTGGATCAAACCCAGATATCAATGCAGATATTCTTGCAAGGGCATTCCAAGTGGACAAGAATGTCGTTTATCAAATTCAATCAAAATTCTAGACATTTATGTCAACTTTGATTGTTAATTTCATTAACTTATACTTTTCAGCTTCTTGATATGTGTTTGTTTCGTCTTTGTCTTGTTATATTTAAAAGTGAATAAAAGTAATGTATTATTTGACAGTCCTTTACTTTTGCATTGTTCAATGATTGCAAATTATGTACGATTCGAACTCAAAACCCTAATTATTAATCAAGCATTCATGGATGAACAAAGGCTTGGAAAACCATGTAATGTTGCCATATTGGTCTCGTCTCCATCTACGTACTCGTATACTAAGAAAATAAGACAAAAACTGAAAGCTAAAGCTAAGGGACTATTTGGTTCAGGCTGAGGAATGAAAATGACAGAGAATGAAAATGGAAATTAATTAATTTTCATTCTCCGATGAAATAAAATTTTGGTTTATGAAAGAATGGGCCAGTTATATTATGTAAAATCAAACAGATTATTTTATTTTTCTTCTCATTGATTACTGTTTAATATATCTAACTAAACACCCCATAATACTTGTAAAAATAACACAAGCATAACCTTTCTTAATAAAAATGTTGGACTATGCCTATTGGTCCTTGTAAAATATAAAATTATATTTTTTACCTGGGGCACTTTTGAGCGGTTTTTCTCAGGTACCAAAACCTCCGGAATGCCCTGTTTTGAATTGTTATACAAAAAAGTTTTTTTTTCTTTTCCAATTAGGGTTTCGAATTCGTTCTCAACTAACGATTAGGTTTTTTAAAAATTGGAGCTCTTAATATGTGTGACCTCAGACCCAAGTCCTCTCCATGACTTTTGTGTGGCTGAATAAAATAGACCATGTCAAATGCTATCTAGAAATGTTCAGAAAAATGATTTATATGGGCTTATGGTTTGTTTTTTCCAGATCTTTGTGAATAGTATTGTATGTAAAGGTAGAAAGTTTTTATAAGTAGGTGATTTCTTTTCCAGAAACCTCTATCAGTTAAATAAATAATTCAGATATACCTATTTTTAAGATGGGTAGATTTGAAAAACCGTATTCGAAAAAGAAAAATCTCTGATCGTTGACATATTAACGATGTCATTTATTGGGTATTTCAAGAGTAGAGATGCACAAGGTTGGGCTTTTTTAGTGAGCGAAAAAAAGTTTCAAGCTTTTTAGGCACAATCCAGGCTTTGCAGTTGAAAAGGGATCCTATCGGGCTTTTCCAAATGGTCATTTTCGGGTTGGGCTTAGCTTGGCCCAAACCTATCCCCAAAGTTTCAGCCAGATCGGGCTATGAGGCTTGTCTTGTATCGGGCTTTGGGTCCGACCGAATCTGGGTGAGACTTTGGGTTCATCTCTAATTCAGAGTGATCTAAAACTAGAATATTTAGGATAATCAGATAAAACTTTATATCTTACTTGAAAGTATGAAAAAAATATATTTAAAATTTGAAATATGTTGTGTTTTAAATTTATAACCGTAAGCGTACGGGTATTGTAGCATACGGGTCGATCAAGGGAGGTGATGGTCTAACACTAACACTTAATAATCATGTCTAGCTATGCGAATCAAATATTTGATTTGGTTATTAAACTAAATGGACATAAAATTAAGCTAGATTAAGGGAACGAGAGAGAAAAAAAATAAATAGAAACAAAAGTAAGCAAAATAAAGGACAACTACAACTAAAAGGGAACTGGGTACGTCAACTTAGGATTTTAGTAATGATGGGAATTTGTTTTGCTAAATTACTTTAACCCTCTCTCGAGGTGAAAAAGTTTTTCTAGACCAAGACATATATTTACTCTCGCAATATATGTACATAGGAAAGAAACATTAAGATTTAAAACAAATGATTTTCCCAATCAACGTCCCTAACTATTCGAAAATGTTAGAACCGTTGTCATTGACCAATTTAATCCAAGTAAAAGATCAAACTTTCATTTCGTCAAAAACTAATTAAATCGACTAAGTGTTTCGTTAAAAACCAATTAAATTAACCCCAACTCTCGTTAGAATCAAAATGGATTAAAACCCAACATTTGTTTTAAGAACAATTGGTCAAATACCAAAATCTCGATCCTAAGCGACGATTACCCAATAAAACGATTACTAAATTGAAGCCAAGCACAAGTTATTTAATTAGATTCTAATAAGATCAAAAATATATTAAACCTAATCTATCAGAACAACTACATTAGACACGATCTAGTAACCTTAACGCTATCAGAAATCAAAAAGACAAATGATGAATCGCTAAACAAACATACGCAGAAAATTAAACCTAATCTAATTCGCAGAAATTAAGTGCAGAAAATTTAAAGAGTTTAGGGATAAATTAGTTTGCAATAGATTAAAGTAGGGAGAAGGGAATAGAGATGCATAAAGATTAAGGGTAACGAAGTAAACAATACAAATATATAGAGAAGAAAGCTAAAAACTTATAACAACGTCTAAGAACATAGAGAGAATAATGAATAAAACTCAAGAACGATTAGATTAATAAACTGGTAAAACAAACCCTCACAAGGGTTTTAAATAACCAAAAATAACCAAGCATATAGAATAAAATCCCAAAATAAAAAGTAACGGCCGTTCACACCAGTGAAGTGTATTCACTGGAGTGACGCAGAACAGAAAGTTTAGAGGAATTTTCCAGAACTTGTTCATTGGCGTGAAAAAAAATTTCACGCCTGTGACAACGGACAGATTGTAAACTTGAGTTTCCAGAGGAGTTTCTTGGCATCCAGAGGACAGATTTTAAACTATGTGCTTATGAGTTTTCTGCTTTTGTTGTCATAGTATTTGTGAATGGTGAGTTATGCAAAGATAAACAACTTGTGCAAGCAGATGATTTCTTTTTTAGTGGGCTTCACGTTATGGGAGATACATCAAATGCGGTTGGGGCTAACGTGACTGTCGTGACTGTAGCACAGTTACCAGGACTCAACACTTTTGGAATTTCAATGGCTCGTATTGACTTTGCTCCATGGGGTATTAACCCTCCACACACGCACGCTAGGGCCACTGAAATTTTGACGGTGATAGAAGGCAATATTGAAGTCGGTTTTGTCACATCTAACCCTGAAAACCGTCTGATCACTAAAAAACTCCAAAAGGGTGATGTTTTCGTCTTCCCACAAGGCCTAGTTCATTTCCAAAGGAATGTCGGAAATGATGATGCTTTTGTTATTGCAGCTCTGAGTAGCCAAAAATCCTGGTGCCATTACCATTGCAAATGCAGTGTTCGTTTCTAACCCATATATTGATGAAGATCTTATTGCAAAGGCTTTCCAAGTGGACAAGAAGGTCGTTGATCAAATTCAATCCAAATTCTAGACCTTGACGTGATCATTAAATGTCGGTTATATTGACTTATAATTTTCAATTTCGTGATAATGATATGTTCTTCTTTTTGTTATAAGATTTAACAGTGAATAAAAGAAATATACATCATATTGATTATCGTGTACATTTTTATTATTGAACTACTCGAAATCGTATAAGCTCCAAACTCAAAACCCTGATAATTAATGAGGCATTTACCGTCATTTTATTAAAAAATGCATAGTTAAAAACAATCGTTTCCTTCTAGACCAAGAAACCTTAAATCCTTAAAGTAAAAACATATATCTATACCTTTATATAAAGTTTATGTATATTAAAACAGACGAAAGATCGTGTGAGAATAATAGTTAAGGTGAGAAGTGTAAGAAGGATTTATATCCTTAATCACTTTTAATTAGTGTTGATCGAATGGTTCATGTTAAGTTCCAAAATTAAACCATCAATTAGTTTAGAAGAGAATTTCGATTGATCTTCAATTAGGATTGAATCAAAGGTGACGATCCCTTTTTATCCCTCTCAAGATAACTACTATTCTTACTGGAAACCAACTCTATTGAAACAATCCTAAAAAAAATTAAGATTATAAATAGCATATTCCGAAATCATGAAAAACTATAAACGACAGAGTTAGAACCTTATGCATAAAATTACATGATTACGCATGTTTCTCTACATTGAAGCGTGTGTGTATTTGTTTGTAGTTATATACAAGATCATAGGCCTCACACCTGAGAATAAAATCTTAAATGACCGGCAATCATCATACTTGTTTTCAGTGGTATATTCACTCAACGTTCAACAAGTTCAAAGGATGCTTAGAAAACACGCTAAGGAAAAAATTGACTCAATCTATTGATTCGATCTCCATATCTGATACAATTAAGATATGAAGTTAGCTATTGGGGCCAAAAACGAAGCACATACTACAATGGTTTCTTGTAATAAACAGAGGTTAAGGGTGAAAACGAGGAGAACCACCATACTACAATGATCAAATCCTTAATTTACTCGGAAAATTGTTTGAGGCCCTCTGCTTTTGAAGGCCCTGTGTATAGCGGTACCATCTGTATACCTTCAAGGAAGACCCTGAATAATTACATATTAAATATACAATCATTTAAACTTGTGTTTACAAGTATTTAACATTACATTCTTTTAAGAAAAAAATTATTATACAAATAATAATATGGAATGTCCAAACACTTAAACCATTTACATTATATATTAATACAAACATTTGAAACATCTGTTCAAATATTTTTTCCATCTACATATTTTTTCCAAAAATTAAAACAAGCATTGAGTGTCCATCTAAACATTGAATTTCTATTTCTTCTTAACGTTTTCCCAAAAAAAGTGAAAAAGAAAAGTTTTAAAAATACCAATATATATATCCTTCAAAACAAATCTACCAACATATATGTGTATATATATACACACACACACATATATATATATATATATATGTGGGTTCATACGAGAACATCAATTTAAAAAAACATGAGAACAACCGAGTACATACAAAATCATATATGATTCACGTACAAAATCACATTTGATTTACGCGACATTGCACGCGACCTTTAAGTCGTGTTGGACATCGCTCGCGTCCGATTTTTTTTAGGTTAGTCTAAAATCACATATGATTTTGTACACGATCTGCTGTTTTCTTAAATAGTTAGCGTTCTCGTTTAAACCTTTTCTCTCTCTCTCTCCATATATATATATATATATATATATATATATATTCTCGGATGTATGTTAGGAGTGGTAGTTTTTTACATGAAAAGAAATACAATATGGTGAAGATTTCAACTTTATCTATTATGAGAAAGGTTCTTTTCAAAAAGAAGATAAATCTTTCTTTGAAAATGCTTCAAATATTTAATTCAATGGTTTCTTTTTAATCCAAGTCTAATTAATAGATCAACAATTTGACCACATCAACAATAGAAGGGATGATGAATAACGAATCAAAAACATCGTATGTCAAACATAGAATAAGCGTTTTAAATTATGTTGTATAAGATACTAATAAAACGTTTTATTTTTAAAGTGACCTAGAAACTTGTTAATGTGTCCAAAAACGTCATATTACTTTATTGTAACAATTTACTTAAGACACACAATTGTTTGGTCTAATACTCAAGTTTCTAAGAAAGTCGATATTTTTATGTGGAAGCTTTGTCGTGGTAGGATTCCTGTTCATGAGAATCTTGACTAATTTGGTCTAGATCTGCACTTTGTTCTTGTTCTCGTTGCAACATCAAAGTTGAATATTTAGACCATTGTTTTATGCGCTGTCCTTCTAGTTTGCAGGTCTGGCCGAGCATTTGGAGATGGTGGCGATATGAGCCTCCCTCTTGGAGTTCTCTCAACGACATCCTCTCCTTTTTCTCAAATCTACAAGATAGGAAAATCGGAACGTTAATCGGCTGGGTCTTATGTTTGCTATCCTGGTTCTTGTAGTGGTTGGTTTTTGATATGTATCTTCTCTTTGACTGTGTTCCTTCTGCTTCTTGCTGCATGGTTCCCTTGTTCTGGTTGTTTGGTTTTTCAAAAAAATCTGTTGCCTTTAACACTGATTGTGTTGTAGTATCTACTCGGTCCATTTGTTCGCTTTGATGTAAATAAATTTATATTGTTTACAATGTATATAGACTGCCTAAAAAGTATAGTTATTATATATCAAAACATAATTAACAGACTGTTATGGATCATGTAAACTCTTATTTCTAGCACGATCAAGTTGTTATACGTAAAGTTTTTCCTCTCTTTGTCTTAGGCTTCGGGTTTGGGACCCTCACCCTGTATATGAACCATTGTGGGATTAGGGACGAGTTTGTTTATTGTGATCAATGCATAATAAACATGTAACATTACAACAAAATAAATCTAAAATATGAAAATGATTACAAATGAAAGAAGTGAATAATGAGAGCCGTATTAATATTCCATCTTTATTTACTTATATTAATACTTAATTAAACTACATAAGTTGAATGTATCCAATGTTAACATATTTGATGACTTTGTCATTGTGATACTGTTTCCACATGTTTTTTATTAATAAAAATATGTCATATCACATAAGCTAGCTAGTTTTTTATGTTCCATTGTTCTTGCTATAAAAACATCACCAAGTTGCATACTTCATCTCATATATTTCTCAAGCCTCCAAAACTCACCAAAGAACAAGTTTCCACTTCTCAACAATGACATCTCGTTTGTTTTTATTCGGTCTCCTATGTTAATGATCGATTTGAAAAATTGCAATATTTGTATGTGCTTATAGTTAGTTTTTTGTCATTATTTTCATAGTATTCGTGAATGGTGAGGTATGCAAAGATCCAAAGCTTGTGCGAGCAGATGATTTCTTTTTCAGTGGGCTCCATGTTATGGGAGATACATCAAATGTGGTTGGCTCTAACGTGACTACCGTGACTGTAGCAGAGTTACCAGGACTTAACACTTTTGGTATTTCAATGGCTCGTATTGACTTTGCTCCATGGGGTATTAATCCTCCACACACGCACCCCCGGGCCACTAAAATCTTGACGGTCCTAGAAGGCAGTATTGAAGTTGGTTTTGTTACATCTAACCCTGAAAACCGTCTCATCACTAAAGGACTTCAGAAGGGTGATGTCTTCGTCTTCCCACAAGGTCTAGTTCACTTCCAAAGGAACGTCGGAAATGGTTATGCTGTTGTTATTGCAGCTTTGAGTAGCCAAAATCCGGGTGCCATTACCATTGCAAATGCGGTGTTCGGTTCTAACCCAGATATCGCTGCAGATGTTCTTGCAAAGGCTTTCCAAGTGGACAAGAACGTTGTTTATCAAATTCAATCTAAATTCTAGACCTCCATCCGATATTTAAATGTCGATTTGAATAACTTTTTATATTCTATTTCTTGATTTTGATATGTATTCGTCTTGTTATATTTAAAACTAAACTAGTTGAATGCCCGCACAATGCGGCGGTGAAGTTAAAGTTCTATCAAGATACATTTAAGTGTTAAACATCAAATTTTGCAAAATATTTGACGGTTCGCATGTTGTATTAAGAGTTTTGCACAATGCGACGGGATGTATCGTAAATTAGAAAATGAAAACTTAATGCGATTTCTTATCCAAAAAGTCTAAAAGTTATGTTTAAACAAAATAGAAGTTACAATCATACTTTAATCATATATACAATTATAACTCAAAACTTCTCGATAAACCACATTTGATGTGTAGACTCCGTCCGCTTTGAATTTTTTGGTAGGCTTCACTAATACTTTTGTAGTGCCACGTGATATACCTCTTGACAATGCCACATAAAGTTGCCCATGCGAGAATACCGGTTCTGGTAGATACAGGAATTGTTTGCCCTTGAGTTTTATTGATTGTCATAGCAAAACAAAGTCGAATGGGAAACTGTTTTCTCTTTAGTTTGAACGGGAAATGTCATCTTCAGACGGACATAGAGGAATTCTTGGTAAATTACATGCTCTTAAATTACATGTCATTCCAGGACAAACATTTATATACCTTAATTACATGTCATTCCAAGGAAAACAAAATTACACGCTCTTAAAAATATATACCTTAATTATAAACATTTATGTTAGGACGGAAAATTTATTTAAGAAATACTTTTTTTTAATGCACGTACCAATAATTTAATAAAATATATACATGCGAACAAAATTTGAAGATAAGTTTAATTTCAAAAAAAAGTTCTTTAATTTCGAAAAAAAAGTTTAATTTTAAGATAAATTTAGTTCAGAAAATTGTTGATAATACCAATGTTTTAAAACCCGGTTTTAAGGTTGACTCGGTGTGGTGACCGGGTCACGGTCCAACCGGTTCAACCGGGTGGTTGACCCGGTTTCAAGAAATTTTATGTATTTTTCATTTTCTTGCATATATATATATATATATATATATATATATATATATATATATATATTGGAAGGATATTTTACAACCCTTAAAAAAGTTCAAACGAGAAGCTAAACATTTTGCGAGAAGGCGATAAGTGTTTAATCATATATGATACACAAGCATAATCATATATGATTAAACACATGTTATATTGGCAATACATAAACGTTTAATAATACATGATTAAACACACTTACAAGCCGTGTAATCATATATGATTAAACACTTCTTGCCTTCTCGCAAAATGTTTAACTTTTCGCATGATTCTCCCTCTATATATGTATATATATAAAACCAATAATTTGATGTCCACAAGTTAAAACATTAAAAATACACATAACAAAAAGTTTACATCAATCCAAAAACATTAAAAAAACACATAACGACAAATTTTATATCAATCCAAAAAAAAAAAAACACAAAAAAAGAATTATTTTTTTAACCGGGTCAACCCGGGTTCTTACCGGTTTTCTCAAAAACCCGGCGGTTCGATCCGGTTCATAAATCCCCAAAAACCCGGTGATAGTTGACCCGGTCTCTTGACCGGTTCAACCGGTTGAACCGGCCGGGTTGAATCGGCCGGGTCGATCCGGGTTTTAAAACATTGGATAATACCGCCGAAAAAAGAAAGGCTTTGTCAGCCTAATTTCATTTTTCCCACCAACAATTTTTTTATTTTTTTTCAATTTTCACTTTCTCATGCTCTTACCCATTATTCCTCTAAAAATATCATTTTTTTTCCTTAAATTTTTTCATCATCACCCTCATTCAATCACTTTAATTTCTCATGCTCTAATGTTTTTTTTCTGGGTTTGGTTTATTTTCAAGAAATCTTTAAATCCAAATTTGGTATTTAAAATTTTGTTTCTTTGTAACAGTCACAAATATTTTCCGAGTTTGTTTTTTCAATACTTCTTACCTCCATTCAAAGCTGTTTATGTACCCCAAAGAAAATATGTTTATTCATATTTTGTTCTATTATCTTATTTTCAGATTTATGTAAGCATGAATTTGATTCTTTTTGTCAAAAATTTGTCTGTTAACAGATTTCAAATAGGCATGAACAATCTGTTCCCCATGTCTTTTAGTGGTTTTTAAATGATCAGGCTAAAGGGACGAAGAGGAAAGCCAAAGGCAAGGAGTTCGGTCAAAAGCAGCAAAAAAGAAGCAAGACGTATGATCCGTTTTATTTTATTTTTTCTGATATGGACTTCAACTTCAATCTCTGGATTTCACTCAGTCCATACTTATCGCAAGTTTTCTTGAGTCTAACTTTGTTTTGTTCTTAAAAGTGTTGCACGTAAGCCTTGAGGAAGCTTTGAAGAATTTTTTTTGTGGATTTATAAACCTAAAATATATTTTCATGCAAATGTTGTGTGTTTGTGCGCAGAGACAAATGGGAAGCACCTGGCAGAGAGAGATGAAATTGTTGGACAACTGTGAACAAATTGAAGAACTTGAAAAAGTCTCATTGAACAAAAACAAACGAAAGAGTATGGACTCAAAACAACTTTGAACCAAATCAAAATCAAAATCAAGGGTTAGGGTTTTTACCTCAAATCAGAACCGGACAGGAGATGGAGAAGTGATGAAGCTTGACAAAACCAGATATAAGATGCAAAGGGTGTACCCATATATATATATATATATGCAACGTGAAGAAATTATATTGGGTATGGCAGGCATACACGAAAAGTTGAAATTTGAAATGGTTGCTTGTTTGGAATAGCAGCAGGTTTTTCAGGTGAAATGGTAACTATCTAGGAAGTTTACTTTCTGAATTGAAGAAAGAAAACCCTGAAAGTTTCTTCCCTGGATGTATTTTTTTTATTCATAAACAAGGAAAGTTTGAAGGATGACCCTCTGAATTTAAGAAAGAAAACCCTGAAAGTTTCTTTTTTTATTCATAAACCCTCTGGATTGAAGAAAGAAAACCCTGAATAAGTGCTTTGAGTATTTGTACATCATGCTTTATAGGTTGTTTTTAAGACCTTTATGCTTTAGATATTTGTACCTGGTGCATTAAAAAAGGTAATTAAGACTTTTAAGACTTTTATGCTTTAGATGTTTGTCCCTCATGCATAGAAAAAGGTAATTAAGACTTTCAGGTAATTAAGACTTTTGTGAAATTTGGTTTATAAGGTAGTATGGATAAAAGAAATATACGCTATATATTTAATTATCACTATCATTTAATTTTAAGTGTTGAACTACACCAAATTATGTATGATCCAAACTCAAACCCCTAATAATTAATCAAGCACCCACTACTTTAACATCAAAATTGCATATCTTAAAAGAAATGGTGATAATAACTAAACCTTTGAAACTATAAAGTTGCATTTTCTCAAAAGTTGATATAAATTTGGGGACTAATATATATTGTTTCAATGAGACTAATATAACAAATGGAAGCTAGTTTGTGGTAATTCTTTTTAAGATATTAACTTTTTGAGTTTCCATTTTAAAAACAGTTGGAGATGTTCTCATGGATATTTTGATGGGACAAAATATGCATATTGTATTGTGAATTCTAATTTGAGGTGAAGGTGATGAACATATGAAATTATTTAATGTTTGAAAAGATCCAACTGAAAATACATATGTATAATCCATATGAATAACCTGTAACGTCGGTTCATATATGCATTTTCAAAAATGTATTTTTCAGATTTTTTTTCAATGATCCACGTGTGGACCTTCCCTTAACTTTTCCTTCTTGGCTACTGGTAGTTAATTTAATTATTGTGTATTCAAGAGCGTGGACACAGTGTTTTCCAGCGTTGGCACAAGTATATACCAACATTGGGATCGCTACAAGTAATATAATGGTAGTAAAACCAAGTATCGTTTCCATAGGGACTGACTTACTGAGAATCAGAGACTTTCATGAACTTCTTGCACAAGCTTTGTCGTGAGAAAAATTATCGTTTTGGTGGTGGAATAATGCTAAAAATACGAAATGTAATTTATAATTAAAGAATGGGTATGAGTGTAAGTAGCCCTGTGCATCGGACGGGTCGGGTCGGGCCCAAAATCCCGAAACCCGATCGGATTCTCGGTTGAGTGAAAAACACCCGAACCCGACCGTAAATAATTCGGGTTGTTCGGGTTCGGACAGTTCGGGTCGGGTGGATCGGGTGGGCCGGGTCTGGGCCGACTTTGGGCTGCTTTCTTTTTGGGCTGTTACAGCTTAATAAACTTAAACAAACAACTATTTTTACAAAACAACTATAAACAAACAACTATTTTTACAATCAACTAATTCAAATATTCAATTGAAAGTTTGAACAAAAAGAACGGAACAACCATACCAAAATGTCAAAAGTACCATCACTTACATCAATTGAAAGTTTGAAACAAACAAGAAACAACCATAGTACCATACCAAAAACCAAAGTACCATTACTTTCCAAGGTCCAAAATATTCGATTTTCACTTACAAATTTGAAATTTCCATGATCAACGGTTTACCCCTCCCATCCACGACTCCACGTCCAAGTTCCAACTCCAAGTTCCAACCAAGTGACCAACTAATAACAAGTAACACCAACTTTTATTGAAATTTTGAATCCTATAAAATAAAAAATAACAAATAACAAACCATTTATAATGTAAAATTAAAGTACCTTTCTCAATCATGGATCAACATCAGTATCAACTTCTTCAAATCCCCCAAAATCAGATGCCTGTGTACCAACACTAGGAATATTTTCTTCATGACGAGTAGAAGAAGTTCCAACTCTTAAATTATCAATTTCTGCACATAATGATAACTTATAATTATAAACTAATGTCGTAATTATAATTTACAGATAATAATTAACTCATAAAGTAATGTCGTACCTTTCTCAAACTTCTCAAGGTCCTCCAAATTTTCTTCGACAGCAATCGGTTCACTAGGACCCCTTAACCAATCTTGGGTACATATCAGTGCTTCAACTATTTTAGGAGTTAGAGAACTCCTAAATTTATCCAAAACCCTACCACCTGTACTAAACGTTGATTCAGACGCAACTGTGGATATGGGTACGGCGAGGACATCGGAGGCAAGTTTTGAAAGAATGGGAAATCTTGCACTATTCAGTTTCCACCACATCAACAAATCAAATTCCTTCCCATTATCATCTACTATTGCCTCACCTAGGTAAACATCAAGCTCACTCGTTTTGCCATCTAAAGCCCCACTATCAAGTTTTTGTTGCCTCAACAAACTTTTAAACTTGGATTGTGATCTTACAAGAAGGGCTTCACCTTTTCCCGATTGGGATTGAGATTGAGATTGAGATTGAGATTGCGAAGGTTCGGAATATTGTTGCACATAATCCTCAAACAAGGTAGTGAGTTGGGATTTTACCTTTCTAAAACATGCCTCACCTTTTTCTGCACCAAATAACTGATCAAACTGTAATGGCATGTACTCCACTTTATCTCTTGGATCCATAATGTTGGCAAAGAAAATTACCAAATTCATCTTCTCCGCATCACCCCAATATTTATCAAACTTATCCTACATTTTTTTGGCCCGTATTCTTTTAGAGAAAAATCAAAAGAATTACATAAGTATAGAACTATATGAAAGTGAAGTACATTGTAAATCAAAACAAAAATAAAAGATTGAATTGTACCTTTTCAGTCAAATTTGGAGAAGCAATCATCTCCGTAAGCGAGAACCCCAAGTCACATATCTCAGTCAAGTAAGAATTAGAAGTGACATAAAGAGAGCCTGAGATCCGAATAGTCATCTCATAAAAGGTCTTCAAAAGGTTAATGAAGCTCTCTAAATACACCCAATCATAATCCGCAAGCAGAGAATCACCTAGATCTAACTTGAACGATGGTTCATGGTCGTCATAAGCTTCAAACACGTATCGATAAGGAATGGCATTCCTAAGCATCATGTATGTTGAGTTCCATCGAGTAGGAACATCAAGACAGAGAGAGCTTCTTTCTGCAACACCAAGTAAAGTAGAAAATTCCCTAAACTTGGCCAATCTAGCCGGAGAGCCCCTTACCCACCTCACAGTTTCCCTAAGCTTCTTAAGTGCCGAGTCAGCCATCTTTAACCCATCTTGGACAACCAAATTCAGAATATGTGCAATGAATCTCATATGCAAGTTTTGAGCCCTTACAGATAAACACCCCCAAGATACTAGTTTGCTTTTCAAAAACACTAGGGCAACATCGTTACTAGATGCATTGTCTACGGTGATGGTCATTATGTTTCTTATGCCCCACTCAACCAAACAAACCTCTAAAGTTTTGGCTATTGCATCCCCTTTGTGTGATTGAATTGGCACAAAAGATATTATTTTTTGTTCAACTTCCATTGGGCATCAATATAATGTGCAGTTATGCACATATAATTGATCCGTTGCACGGATGTCCAAGTATCGGTGGTCAAGCTAACCCGTTGGGAGTGTTCCTTAAAAAACTTTTTCAGACTTTTGCGCTCTTCTAAATAGATGGCAAAAATGTCCCTATTAACCGTCCATCTAGACGGTATTTTAAACATAGGACAAGCTTCTTGCATCATGCCTCTAAACCCCCTACCCTCTACAAATTTGAACGGTAGTTCATCTATGACGATCATCTTAGTCATTGCTCTCCTAACATTGTCTTGATTAAACACCCAATTGGTTAAAACACTTTCATTGCTTTCACCCCTACCAAATGCCAACCTGGATTGTCTAGTTTCTTTGGCATGTGGGTTCATAAGGCATGCAATCGAGTGATTCTTTAATGAGGACGTGCCATGTTTTTTCGGGTCAGCCGCATATGTTTTTTTACAGTATTTGCACATCCCTTTGATCAAATTACCTTCCGGGCTTAAAATTTTTTCAAAATGATCCCATACCTGAGATCTTGTTTCTGTAGCTTTACGCTTCTTTGGTTCAGGGGGGACAGGTGCACTACTCTCGACTTGAGATTGAGACATATTCAATAATGTAAACACTGTAAATTGTAATGTGTAAAGTCAATGATCAATCTACTTTGCGAATATGTATATATGATGATTCTGTAAATATGTTCTACATGACTACATGTTATGTAATATAATTTTACGAATATGAAACAAGATCTTATATCTTACATTCTAAAGATTAGGAACATTTCCAAAAACATAAACACAAACCATAACAACTATCTTACATAAACACAAACCATATAGCGTTTAGGACTGAAAAACAAAAACACAGCCTCACAGGGCAGGTCGGCAGGGGCACTGGGCAGTGTCCATTCCAATGAACTAATGAGGTTCATAATATCAAAAATCATTATCAAATATCAATCCATAAAATCATTATCAATCCATAAATGAACTAATTATGAAGTTCATAATATCAAAAATCATTATCAAATATCAATCCATAAAATTATTATATCAAAATATCAATCCATTCATAATATCAAACATAAACACAAACCCATTCAATCCATAAGTAATATCAAATATCAATCCATAAATGAACTAATGAAGTTCAAATTTCAGTTTCCAAAAAAAACCCAAATTAAAAATCGATGTTTATGACTTTATGGGAACTGGTAAGTGGTAACAGGTAACTTACAGAGATTCAGAGAAGTCTGTCAGTCGATGCCTCGATTCCAATCGGTGGTAAGTGGTAACTCAGTCGATGACTCGATGAGCGATGGGCCGATGCGAGGTATGGGTCTCTGGGAGAGTGGAAGAGTGCGAGGACCGGAGGAGGTTTAGAGACGGTGGAGGCCGAGGAGGAGGAGCAGAAGGTGGTCGGCGGTCGCCGTGCCGGTGGAGACGACGAGACGTGGAGTCGTCGGTGCGGTGGTGGAAGGGAGACGATTCGATTTTAATTTTAGTATTTAGGTAATTAGGTGTTTAGTTTTAGGTTTTAGAATTTGGAATTTAGGATTATTAAAATAAAAACCGGTTTTTATTAAATATTATATATTTTCGGGTCGGGTCGGGTCTGGGTCTGGGTTTTGGATACCCAACCCGATCCTATATTACCCGAAATCAGAACGGATCGGGCTTTATCGGGTGTTCGGTTTTTCAGGTTTCGGGTTTCTCTAGGTTTTTGGTTCGGGTCGGGTATATCGGGTTGGGCGGGTTTTGCTCACCCCTAACATCACTTAAGCCGTATTTTGAATCCGCCCCTCTCGAGGTCAAGATCTAATATTAACACTTCAAAGTGATCGGCTTATCCGCGTTGAGTTTAAGTCCCAACTCAAGTGACCAAGCTTAAGAGCTAGTAACATTGGCCACACCCAAGTGTTACCTACTAGTCTCAAGTCGACTCACACCCACACCCACACCCAAGAGGTGCTTAGCTTATAATAATAATAAAATACATAAAGTAAGAAATGAAATACTTGTTAACTACTTGCATTAAAAATAAAGTTACAGACGATGCCGACAGTGGGAAGATGTGGGCATAAACTGAAAAACGAGAATAAAAATGCAGAAAATTAAATGCTAAGTTACCCTCAAACTTTTTAACTCTCTCTGGAGAAAAACTTAGAGTTGTAGATGATTGGATGATGATTAAGCTTACAACCCCCTATATTTATAATGAAAATACAACCCAAAACCCAATGGTTAAAAACCTAATATCCAATGGTTAATAACCTAATGATGGCACTAATTATTTAGTGCCATTAGGCTTTTTTTCTCTTTATTTTAGAATAGATTTTACCTTCTAAATCCCGACATTTGAGTCATTTTAGTTCATTATTTTATCTTTTATTGTTTCTCGGAGCTAAAGATATGAAGAACTTGTTTTATTGCATTGGATAAACTAATTAGTGTATTTTTGGGCAGAATTATAAGTGCAGCAGGCTGCTGCAGGAATGCAACAGCCAAATATGGAGCTTAATGGACAAGCTAGAAGGAGCTTATTGTGGGAAGACTTTTTGAGTTATGGATCTGATTTTTTGGGAACCTTCTAGACCAATATTTGGCTGATATATTTTGTGGTTAAACATTTAATCCTTGTTGTCTTTTGGATGTTAAATTTTGGATAATGTGTCTTTGTACTTTAAGTACCTTGTTAGTGTTAATTACTCTTTTATGCCACTCCCTTTTAGTATAAAAAGGGAGCTTGGGATTGTAGTTTAAAAAAGGCATTATCCATTATCTCATATTAGAAAAAGAAATCCAAGGTTGGAACCATTAACCTTGGGAGTTTGTACTCTCATTTTATAATTGCAAGAAATCTTTTGGTTACCCTCTCTTGTTCTTTAGTTTATACTTTATTATTCTTAGCTTTCTTCAATTAGTTCTTTACATTATTTGCACTTTACATTTTCGTCATTTTATTTCTTGTAATTTATATTCAATCATTTAATTCATGTCATTTACATTTATGCATTTACTTTCCGTCATTTATCGCTTTATGTCTTTAAATATGAATAGCTAATTTTATTTAACTCGGGTGTAAGAGAAAGGGTGAGATTTTAAACCAAAGAAAGGTGGACATTGTTTTGCAATAACAATGTTCCATCATTTCATTTCAAGTTTTATAAAGTTCAATGACACTTCTTGACGAACTGATCACTTGCTAAAGTGTTAAAGTGCGCTTGACTTAGAGATAAGCTACCAAAAGCACGTCAGTTTGAATGATATAAGTAGACTTGAGAAAGTTGCTTATTATTTATAAACTGATTTATTCTCGACAAGTTGATCGCTAGTCATTAGTGTTAAAGTGTAGAGGACTTAGAGATAAGCCCCTTCGAACAAGTCAACTTGAATGATATGGGAATCGGCTCGAGAGAGCGGTTTTAGATACAAAGAGATTTGATCGTCCATATATTTTGAGGACTTTATTCTACACTATAAATAGCTGGAGGTTGCACAGAGATTTGTTTAGTCGAATCTAAACAGTAGTGTGAATATTGAAGTCCGAGAGGAATACCCTCAAAATAGATGGTGGATCTAGTTATGGCCAACTCATGCTGCAGCATGTCTGTAGCATAAGTCTACTGGAATTTGTGTTTAAATCTCACCTAAATGTCTTATACCCGTGCTTGCTTTATTATTCCATTAATCTAATCAAGTGACAAACCAAACCAAATCAAAGTCTTGAAAATCGCCATCTGAAATCATTTCTTTCTTCTACTTTTTAATCAACTTTTACTCCAATCTCTGTGGGACGATATCCAGTACTTTACCGTTTTATTACTTGAAAGACGACATTAGCTAGATCTCATTGTATAATTGCTTTGAGTTTTAATTAGCACGCGTCTGTAGGTGTATTCCAAGCACTATCACCTAATATCCAATGGTTAGAGGAGTACAATGATTTTCCAGATTTTTAAAGATTGTATCCAGCTCATTCAACTCATTGCAACCTTTAACCATTGGATAATAGTACAATGTCTTGTTTACCCAATGGATCTCGGATGCCGCAGTGGACAGACTGTGCCCACAGCAGAACAATAAACATTATTTTTGACAAAACCGAATCCTTTGGTGTTTTCATCCAACTTGCAAACTTTATGGACCAAAAGGAAGAGATAGAAGCAAAAGTGGGTAGAAAGCGGAATAAAACATTAGAAACGAGTAACAAATAACTCTAAAAAATGAGAGTTATCAGCTACTCATGATATTTAGCCTTTTTATTTAAACAAGCACCTGAAAATGTTATATCCAAACATAGATAATTAATGGTCTGTTTGTTAGCAGCTTAATGAATTTAATGAGACTCACAATTTATTGAGTCTTCTATATATGACTCTCTGGTAGTGACTTTAATGATATAGAAAGTGGTTCATTCAGTAAGTTTCTAGGGGGACTTTATGTAGAAAACATGTTTCTTTTTTCAAACTTTCCCCTCTCAATTAAAAAGCATGCTCATTCCATTTATGAAAAAACTCTCACAAACAAAACTCTTTTCAATCTATACATACAGATTAATCTACACATACAATTTTATTCATACATGAATTAATAAAAAAACAACTAAACATCCCTAAACCCCTAATAATTAATCAAAAACAACCAAGTTAAAGTTGCACTACCCTCTATAAACCATTACCTTTCATCCCCTTCTTTTCTTCATTTTATTCTTTTATTTGCTGTATCAACTTTTAATCATTCCAATTTAAGAAATTGCATAAAATATGTCAAACTAACTTAATTTTACTTTTTATTAAAGCTTTATGAATTAAAAGTTAAATCATTTTAATTAATTATATATGAAAATACTTTTTAACCTTGAAACATTCAAAATAATCTCATAAATCATAATCAATATCTGCTATATCTACCGTTGACCATGTGGTCCATGTGGATGAACAACAAATGTTCCTATTTATCGATGAAAAACATATCTTATTCTAAGGCTCCATATAAGATTAGTCAAATTAAGCATAAATTAATCCGGACCCACAGTTGACAAAAAAACTTCAGTAATTAAGGGACGATTATGGGTCATGTGAATGTTATTTCTATTACATCCGAGTTGTTATACATAACGTTCTATTTTGTTATTTGTACCTAGCTAGTAGGAATGAATACGATGATGTTTATTGAGATATTGAGGTTCAAATTCAGTTTAAAAATAATGAACGTTTTGGACCAGATCGATGCAAAAAAAAAAAAAAATTCATCATTCCACAAAATAAATCTAAAATATGAAAATGATTAAAAATGAAAATGAATTGAATCCATCATACCCACATTAGACTTCCATCTAGACTCAATTAAGAATCGAACATAGTTGAATGTATCCTACGGTTAAGTATTTGATGACTTTATCTTTGTAATACTCTTTCCACATGGTTATTTTTTATTGACGGAAATATGTTATATTCTAGTTTTTATGTTCGATTGTTTCTACTATAAAAACATTACCATGTTGCATACTTTATCCCACAGATTTCTCGAGCCACCAAAATTCATCAAAAAAAAAAAACAAGTTTCCACTTCTCAACAATGGCATCTCGACTGCTTTTGATCAGTCTCTTAGTGGCGAGTTGTTCGCTTGCTTTGGCTTCAGACCCAAGTCCTCTCCAAGACTTTTGTGTTGCTGATCCAAATAGTCCAGGTAAAAATAATTATAACATGTCAAAAATTGCTCTAACACTAATGATTTGATACTTTTATGGGCTTACGAGTTTCCTATTTTTGTTTTCACAGTACTCGTGAATGGTGTGGTGTGTAAAGATCCAAATCTTGTGCAAGCCGATGATTTCCTTTTTAGTGGGCTTCACCGTATGGGAGATACATCGAACGAGGTTGGGTCGAACGTGACTGCTGTTAATGTAGCACAGTTACCGGGACTCAACACTTTCGGTATTTCAATGGCTCGTATTGACTTTGCGCCACAGGGTATCAACCCTCCCCACACACACCCTCGGGCCACTGAAATCTTGGTTGTCATTAATGGTAGTATTGAGGTTGGATTTGTAACATCTAACCCTGACAACCGTCTCTTGACGAAAGTACTTGAGATGGGTGATGTTTTTGTGTTCCCAGAAGGTCTAATTCACTTCCAAAAGAACGTCGGACATGGCTACGCTGTTGCGATTGCAGGTTTGAGCAGCCAAAATCCCGGTACCATTACAATTGCAAATGCTGTGTTTGGATCAAACCCAGATATCAATGCAGATATTCTTGCAAGGGCATTCCAAGTGGACAAGAATGTCGTTTATCAAATTCAATCAAAATTCTAGACATTTATGTCAACTTTGATTGTTAATTTCATTAACTTATACTTTTCAACTTCTTGATATGTGTTTGTTTCGTCTTCGTCTTGTTATATTTAAAAGTGAATAAAAGTAATGTATTATTTGACGGTCCTTTACTTTTGCATTGTTCAATGATTGCAAATTATGTACGATTCGAACTCAAAACCCTAATTATTAATCAAGCATTCATGGATGAACAAAGGCTTGGAAAACCATGTAATGTTGCCATATTGGTCTCGTCTCCATCTACGTACTCGTATACTAAGAAAATAAGACAAAAACTGAAAGCTAAAGCTAAGGGACTATTTGGTTCAGGCTGAGGAATGAAAATGACAGAGAATGAAAATGGAAATTAATTAATTTTCATTCTCCGATGAAATAAAATTTTGGTTTATGAAAGAATGGGCCAGTTATATTATGTAAAATCAAACAGATTATTTTATTTTTCTTCTCATTGATTACTGTTTAATATATCTAACTAAACACCCCATAATACTTTTAATAATGTAAACACCCCATAATATACCTTTCTTAATAAAAATGTTGGAATATGCCTATTGGTCCTTGTAAAATATAAAATTATATTTTTTACCTGGGGCACTTTTGAGCGGTTTTTCTCTGGTACCAAAAACCTCCGGAATGCCCTGATTTGAGTTGTTATACAAAAAAGTTTTTTTTCCTTTTCCAATTAGGGTTTCGAATTCGTTCTCAACTAACGATTAGGTTTTTTAAAAATTGGAGCTCTTAATATGTGTGACCTCGGACCCAAGTCCTCTCCATGACTTTTGTGTGGCTGAATAAAATAGACCATGTCAAATACTATCTAGAAATGTTCAGAAAAATGATTTATATGGGCTTATGGTTTGTTTTTTCCAGATCTTTGTGAATAGTATTGTATGTAAAGGTAGAAAGTTTTTATAAGTAGGTGATTTCTTTTCCAGAAACCTCTATCAGTTAAATAAATAATTCAGATATACCTATATTTAAGATGGGTAGATTTGAAAAACCGTATTCGAAAAAGAAAAATCTCTGATCGTTGACATATTAACGATGTCATTTATTGGGTATTTCAAGAGTAGAGATGCACAAGGTTGGGCTTTTTTAGTGAGCGAAAAAAAGTTCCAAGCTTTTTAGGCACAGTGTTAGACCACAGTCTCATTGGATTCAAGATCATCCAATACGAAGATCGCAATCTGAAGTTAATGCTGAAATTAAAGTCGCTCTCAACAATAGTCTAGGGTCTATTCTGTAATAAATGTCAAAGTTATAATATCTAGATATTATATTATTTAGATATTATGTTTTAGATATTATTTAGTTTAATATTAGTTTTTATTAAGTTTTGATAATATCTATTATAGATATTATCTCTTTCTCTCTATTATCAGATAACAAGAACACACACAACACATACTGATAAGGTGTAAAAGAGAGAAAACAAACAAAGAGAGAACTCAAAGAAATCAACCGTGTAATCATCGTTTGTTATCGAAACAGGTTGGTTTATCTTCTATTTGTTTGTTATTTGATTATCTGGTAACGATCACAGACTCACAATTGGTATCAGAGCCGTAACCGGATTCAAAATCAAATTTCAAAACTCTCTGTGTTCTTCATTTTTGAAGAACACTGTGCTATAAATCAAAATCTTGAAATTGTGTTTGTTTTTAAAATCAAAAGGTTGTGTATTCTTGTTATTGATAAGGAGAAGATACTGTCAAAATTTGATGTGGTAAAACGACCTCTAGTTGGGTTAATTTTAGAGTTACAGGTCGATTTAATCGGAGAAGACGACATACCGGTCCTTTGTAATATATCGGTCTAAGCCAATTGACCGATAATATTTTTTTACCGGTCGAACCTTAGTTTAAACACTCTATCGGTCTTAAGCATTCGACCGGACTCTTGCAAATACCGGTCGAAGGACACTCCAAATACCGGTCGAATTATTTGTTTATCGGTCGAATCACTCACAACCAATTCCGGTCAAACTCACACTTCTTCCGGTCGAATCACACATACCCACATCATTCCCGATCAAACCAATCCCGGTCAAACCCCAAAACTCTCCGGCCAAAGACTTCCACATATATCGGTCATTTAGAAAATTTTCACGTGGCACTCTCACTTACCTCACTTGTCCACCACCTTTCCATCATAAGAAATTGCATATTATCGGTCCACTCAAAGAAAAGCTTATATCGGTCAAACAGCCCACATGCAAACTATCGTTCCACTTTCTATCACACTCATCGGTCAACACCATCTGAGTATCGGTCCACTCTTTGAAATCACAATTCCAATTGCACTTTGAAAACCACACGTGGCAATCATAAGGAAATCTCATCTTCACCTTCCATCATATCCCACTCGTCACGTGTCCACTTATCAAAAGAAAACCACCATTTTTCTTTGCATGCACATCACTGTTAACCAATTTATTTGATTGGTTTAAAACTTGGTTTATTTTTAAAATTTATTCCTAAAAATCTACTTGGTTTAAATTTTGGAAATTTATTTCTAAAATTTAGTTCTAAAATTTATTTGATTTTATCTGATTTTATTTTGGGCTAACGATCAAATTCAAGCTTTTCTATTCGAATCAGAATGTCTAACTACATTGGAGCCCCAAAGCTGAATAAAGGAGAATACGAAAAGTGGAAAGTTAACTTTTTCAACTTTGTAGATAAAAATGAGAAGAGTCACTACATCAGATTATCATTGATTGAAGGTGAAATGAAACCTAAAATCCCTTTAGAAGTTTGTACTGAGGAACAGTTTAACAGACAAATAGCTGATATATTTCTAGAAATTATATGGAAGACTGTATTTCTAAGGAAATTTATGGTCCACTAGATATTCCCAAAGCTTCAGGGAAAGAGATATGGGACTATCTTGAATGGTTGATGTCAGGGCCAAAGGTTTTATTAAAAGCTAAAGTTTTGGAAGCTGAGAACTTTGAACTTAAAGGAAAGATTAATGATTTAGAAGCTCAAATACAGAAGCAAGCGTCTGTAGACATGAACGGGGAGAAGTTCATGATCTTGGAGAGTGCAAACACTGATCTTCAACAGAAACTATCAGACTTAAATCAAGAGTTTGTCAAGGACAAATCTGAGTTTGAACAGGAAAGTTCAAAGTTTGCACTGAAGTTCTCAGTATTTTCCAAAAAGTGTGGTGAAGAGAAGAAGACTCTTGAGCTTAAATGTTTAATGCTTTCTCAAAAAGTTGAAGACTTTGAGAAAGTAATCATACTGGAAAGAGATCGGTTTGCCAAAGAGAGGAAGGCAAATGATCTGAAGGGTGCTAAGAAAGGTTTCGAAGAAGAAAGAAGCATCCTTGAAGTTGCAATTAGGAAGCTTAATGCAAAGCTATCTGAATTATCTAAGCTTGCACAGAAAGAGAAGAAGAAGAGGTCCGAGCTTGAGACGAAGATTGACCTTCTTGTCAAAGAACGAAACAACTATTCTTCAAAGGTTAAAGAGCTTGAAAAGGTTATTTCAACGGTGGTGGTGACTGAGCGCAAGACTCCAGAGTCAATTGTCCACTCACCTAGAGATGATTCTGCTGATTGAGAATGTTCATTCAAGTCAGCTGCAAGCTCATATCAGAAACCTGTTTCTTCAAAGAGGTCAGTGAAATCTTCTAATCATATTCGGAGTACTAATCTTTTCTATGACAGAAATATAGATAGTTTAGGTACACATCAAAGAAGAAGGTGATACCAAGAAGAAGAACTGGTCTGGAACAGGAAACCAGTTAGAGAAGAGCTGAAATGTAAAAGCTCATGTGTACACACGCCTAATGCCAAGAAGAACAATGCGCATAAAGGTAAACCTGATTTCGTCTACACGAGAGATCAATTAATCAGGTTATCAGGTAAGACATTCTATTGTTCTTATTGTCGTACACATGATCCTGTTCACAGAACCAGCGATCATTACTGGTATGGTTCTTATTGCATAACCCCCATATGAACTGCAACTCACACACATGGACCCAAATACCAGTGGGTACCAAAGAAAACTAAACCTGTGTTGCAGGCACCTACTGTCAAGGGGGAGTAGGAGAACCAATGGCTTCTAAGTACATCAGCTTAGAACCCGGACTTCAACGAAGATATGGCTCTTGAATACAACAGTTCAAGACCCACACTTCAATGATCAAAAGACCTTACTCCGAGCTAATCAGAGATTGTACTCCAATGCTTAAAAGAGGAAATCAACCTTCAAGAGGGAGTACATATATATTTTTGAAATGTTTTGCATCTGATAGATATGATGACCTACACTTCAAGAAGGAAGTCGTAGATCTCTATCATGTGCCATTTAACTGACATATTTTAGATGCATAATTTCAGGGGGGGTATAAAAAGGTGATGACTTCTGATTATTTCATATCAGAACTCATACTTTCATTTGTTTTACTGCTTTTTGTCTTTTCAATATAAGTGAATAAACTTGCTTTGACCTTGACTTATAGACTTTTGCAGAAGTTTGAGAGAAGCTTACAAGATCATATCTTTATGACTTTAAGCTTAGCTTCATGAGATGTAAGATCATACGTTCAGGTAGTATCCTTTATCTTAATCTCATATATGGTTGAAAGACGGACAACTTTCAATCATTGAAAACATCGTTCTAAAACGTTCAAATCACTTCCCGATTCTTCAACCAGATTTTGTAATTCGGAAGTGTGATTTTCAATGTTTTCTTATTCAATTGAGCTTTAACTGTTAAGTTAAACCATTTTGAGCATTATATGCTTCATAGGAAAACATGGGATCATTGTGCTAGGACTTAACACAACTTCTATAGAATCACATTAACCTGTGATTTCTACCCAAAAGAAATGAGTGTGTTAAGCTGAAAAAGAAAGGTTAATTAGAGTGAGTTTAATGTTTAAAAGAAAGAGCGTGTGAGAACAGAGTTAAAAGAATATCACAACTCTGCACCAACTTTTTCTGAGCCGGGCAGTCACATTTCTAATGTTTCACAATTCTTTGGTGATCATTATTGAAACAGACAACTAGCCCATGCCAATTGTTAAGTCTAAATATTGTATCCAAGATTTAATAGGAAAGTCAATGATGTAAAAGTCAACATTGTCTAAGTCAAAGCATGTTTTGTTTCCTTAGCCTTTAAGGCTTTGTAATAGTTAGGTAGTATATATAGGGTTGTCTTTGGAAACTTGTAGTAACGTTCTAGAGGATTATGCTTCATTGTAATATTCAGTAATTGTGGAATACAAGATCTACTTTCTCTCTCCAGACTCTCTCTCTAGTTCTTGATCTATATTGTCTAAATCTTGAGTATTGCTTGTTGTGATTGGGATTTTATGATTATCAATTGGTATCAGAGTCGTACCAAACATTTCAGGAATGATTTGATCAAAGTTTGAATTGAAATTTGTGTGATTTTAATCGAAAAATCGTTAATTTCGAAAGTTTTTCAAGAAACCGAGTTCTTCACTGTTTCATTATAATTTTGAGTGAAAAATTGTTTTTAATGAAAGAAATTGGTTTCATTGTGTTCGATTTATGTTGGTGATTGATTGTTGTTTAGATTCCATATCAAAATTCTTTCAAAATCAATTCCAATTTTTGATTTTTGAAGTTTTCTTGAAAACGTGTTCTGTCACTGTTCTTGATTAAAAATATTCGATTTGATGTTTTGAATCAAAATTTGTTTGTAAATTTGTGTTTAGTACTGTTTTTCGATGTTGCTGACAAATTCTTGAGATCAATTATGCAGGTTTCGATCGATTTAAGTTTGAATCTGTCAAGAACACGGTTTGCGCTTCATTCATGAAAATTTGCTCCTCATTCATGCTACTTTGCGCTTCATTCATATGGTTTGCGTTTCATTCATAAATAGTTTTCGGATATATCTGGACACGCAAAGACTCTCTTGCGCGTCTCTCTTCACACGCAAATCATACTTTGCGCATCTCTCTGTAAACGCAAAGTCTTACTTTGCGCGTCATTCGTCACCCGAAAAGTTGCACTTTGCGCTTCTCACTTCACCCGCGAAGTATTAGTTTGCGCTTCACACAGGACCCGAAAACCATACTTTGCGCATCAAGTTCAACACGCAAAGCTCACTTTGCGCATCAAGGCTCATACGCAAACCTAATTTAAAAAAAACAGCCATTCACACTGGAAAAAAAACAGTCATTCACTTGGCGCATCAAGGCTTCACACTGGAATTTTTTTTGTCATATATGGAAAAAAAAAATTAACTTTGCGCCATAACATGTGTTGTTCAAATTTTCAATTTTTACGAAATATTTTTTTTTAAGATTTCAATTTGATCTGATTTTTGAGTTTCTGATACATAGTTTGGAACAGTCATTCACATCAAGCTGATTACTTTTTCAAGATGTCAATTTTCTACAGATCTGATATATCTGGTATTGAAGCTGAAAGAAATGATCTGAAATTGAAAAATTCAGAATACCTCAAAAGGATTCAGGATTTGCAACTTAAATTATTCACCTGTATTAAAACTCCTGAATGTATTCAGTGTACTAATAATCGTTTTAAATTTTCAGATATTCTCTATGAGAAAGAAAAAGAGATAAAAGAAAAAGAGAGAGAGATTATAACTCTACAAAGCCAACTGAAGACAACTGAACAGAAATCATCTGAGCCACAAGCAGAATCAGTTGAGCTTCAAAACGAGTTGAAGGCTTTCAAAGAGAAGACGGAGGAATTGGAATCTGAGAACTCTGAGCTTAAAAAGAATTTTTCTGTTTTGGAAAAACAGCTTGTAGACAGTAAAGCTGATTTTGAAAGTGAAAAGAAGAATTTTTCAAAGAAGTTCTCAGACTTTTCAAAGAAGTGTTTTGAGGAAAAGAAGTCAGTGGAGCTTAAATGCTTAAAACTTTCTCAACAAATCTCCGATTTTGAGAAAGTACTGATTTTAGAAAGAGAAAAATTCGCTAAAGAGAAAAAGGCCATAGAACAGAAAAATGTAGGATTTTTTAAAGAATTATCTGGCCAGGGAAATGATTCAGAAAAAGAATTTGAAGAAGAACGTTTAACTTTTGAGAATGAAATCAAGAAACTGACTTCA
This sequence comes from Arctium minus, assembly GCA_954870635.1. Lineage (NCBI taxonomy): Eukaryota > Viridiplantae > Streptophyta > Magnoliopsida > Asterales > Asteraceae > Arctium > Arctium minus. Next base: position 93,300,481 of record OX941087.1, read on the forward strand.
AAATTGTCTGAACTGTCTGATACTGCGCTGAAAGAGCAAAGAACGAAGTATGAATTCAAGACAAAGATTGACCTGCTTGAGAAAGAAAGAGACATCTTTGCGTCAAAGATCAAAGAGCTTGAAAAATCTGTTTCAAGTTCAAATCATAAATCTGTCTCTTCAAACAGGTCAGTCAAATCATTTAATCAGATTCGTCGCACTAACCTTTTCTTTGATGAATATTTAGATGGTTCAGATTCTTATCCAAGGAGAAAAAGTTTCAAGAAAGAGAAACTGGTCTGGATGAAAAAATCAGTCAAAGATGACAAGACTGATGAGCTGAAAGAGAAGAATTCATGTATACATGTACACAAAGCAAAGAAGAACAAAGCACCTAATGGTAAGAAATATTATTGTTCTATTTGTTGTACACATGATCATATCCATAAGACAAGTGATCATTACTGGTATGGTTCTTACTCTATTACCCCCACACGAACTGCAACTAACATTTCTAGACCCAAATACCAGTGGGTACCAAAGAAGAAAACCGATTATGTGTTGCAGGCACCTCAAGCCAAGGGAGATGTAAGAGAACAATGGCTCTTGAATACTACAGTTCAAGACCCGCACCTCAATGTCAAGATTATGGTTTCTAAGCACATCAGCTTAGGACCCGTTCTTCAAAGGAGTTTGACTTCTAAACACAACAGTTTAGGACTCGGACCTCAACGATCAAAAAGGACTTTACTCCTGTGTTTTTGCATCCGATGGATATTGAGGGTCTCCATCCCAAGAGAATTGATCTGATCTCTATCCTATACTTTTTCTTTGCTAGATTTTTCTGATATTGATGGTCTAACAATTCAAAAGAGAGTGTTTGATCTCTATCATGTTTTAACTGGCATATTTCAGATGCTTAATTTAAGGGGGAGTAAAGGTGATGACTTCTGATTATTTCAGATCAGAACTCACTCTATAAACCGTTTTACTGCTTTATGTCTTTTATTTTTTAAATAATGTGAATAAAGTGGCTTTTGATCACATGACAGATCAGGACCCGTTCATCAATGATCAAAGACGGATATTGTGCTAATATCTAGGGAGCTTAAAAGATTAAAATCTTTATATCATGATTTGAGGGGGAGCTGAAAAGGTAAAAATCTTCTGATCTAGATCTCTGATTGTTTGAAAGAAGGACAACTTTCGAACATGAAAAAAATTTTCTGAAATGTTCAAACCACTTCTTATTCTCAAAAGTTTTATGAATTTAGAAGTGTTCTTTTAAATGTTTTTCTAAAATTTTTGAGCTTATTGTTTAACTGACCATGTGTTTCCAAAGATCAATACTTGTGTATTATCTTGTCCATATACTGTCAAGTATTCATACACACTGGTTCGGTATTTTATTTGAAATTGTTATTACCATGTCTCAAATTCAAACAATTTTTCGATGGTAATACCCCCGTTTGAAATTCAAAGTTGTTGAGCATCATTCATCTTTTCATATTTGTGCTTTCATTGATAAATTGTTTATATTTGTTCATATAAACAAATATCCAATTCTTTGATACCCTAACCTTTTGATTTGATCTGATTGATTCATTGTCAGATTCTCAAAACAATTCTCTTGACTTTATTTCATTCATTCAATATCCTTGTTTTGAGAAATCTTCAAAGTTCAATTGCTCAAATTTCATTCATATTTTTAAATGAGCATACATTCTGACATTGTTATCTTTTTGAGCTTAATTGTTTCAGTTAAATTGTTGAGAAACCATGCTTCTTAGGAAATAACATGGGATTCGTGTGTGAGCTTAAACGGAACTTCCATGGATTCATGTAACATGTGTTTCCTACCCAGGAAGTTATCCTTGAGTGATTGAGGGGTGAGGGGTCAATATCAAAGAGTGGGGGAGATAACTCATCCGGTTGAGTTATTCTCATTGCGTGGAGCAGAAAAATGGAAAAGAGAGTTTGGTTAGAAGTGAGCATAATGTTAAAAAGAAAGAGGGTGTGAGAACAGAGTTAAAAGAATACCAGAACTCTGCACCAACCACTTTCTGAGCCGGGCAACCACATCTTCTGATTGGTTCACATTCTTTGGTGACCATCATTGAAACAGGCAGTGAGCCCATGCCAACTATTGCTATTACCCCACCAACCACTCATTTCTTTCTTAACAAATAAATGCTTTATTTTCTTTGGGGACGCAGCATATATGCTATCTAATCTTCAATCGGAAGATTTAGATATTGAAAAAGAAGGAAAGTTGCCCCACCTTCGCACCTCTTTCATGCACATTGAGTCCGTGTATTATCTGTTGATGTCTCAACAGTTTACACAATTTGAGCCTTAATGAAACACAATCATTGTGCTAAAATTCTTTCATACACAAGCACGAGCACACAGAAAATCTGTTTTTCTGTCAGAACATTCATAGAATTACCTTGTGTTTTTCAATGATTGAATGAAAGTCCTGGGAAGTCATCATCAAACCAGCTCCTTAAATTGTACATTCGTTGTACACAGTAACTTTATGTTACTGACAGGTATTCCTAACTGTTTCATATGTTGAATCAGGGTTACACACTCATTATGTCTGAATTTGAAAAGATTCGGATATATACAGTTCATGATTCGGCTCTTCAGATCAAAGTGCGGAAATTGTCAAAGGGGAGATTGTTAGTTGATCTCAAAGGGGAAAATCAAAGTTTGAGCTGAAATTGATGAAGTTTTGATGATAATGATGCTCACATCATCAAAAAGGGGGAGAATTATACAAAGTTCAATTTCAAGAGTTCTTGTTCAAAGTCCAAGTCAAAATTTCAAAATGCTTCCGCTGATTTTAAGTTCAAGTCTGATAAAAAAATTCAAAGCCAAAAGATTCTGAAGGAAGAATGTTCAAAGAAAATTTGATGATTGATTCAAGAAAGTTTGTTTCTTCCAAAGATGGTTCAGAGATCAAAGTCATGAAGATACAAAGTTTGATCGAAGTCGAAAGTTTTTTTCAGAGATAAAGTTTCAAGTTTCCAGTATTATGTTCAAGGCATGTTGACTTTCAGAGCTTCAATGTTGAAAAAGACTTTCCAAGATTCTCAAAGAGCTGAAAGTTTAAAGATTGTGAAAGCTTCAAAGAGACAAAAGCTGAAGAATCAAGAGCTGAAGATCTGTATCAAATTTTTATTAAATCTTGAATATAAAGGGGGAGATTGTTAAGTCTAAATATTGTATCTAAGATTTAATAGGAAAGTCAATGATGTAAAAGTCAACATTGTCTAAGTCAAAGCATGTTTAGTTTCCTTAGCCTTTAAGGCTTTGTAATAGTTAGGTAGTATATATAGGTTTGTCTTTGTAAACTTGTAGTAACGTTCTAGAGGATTATGCTTCATTTTAATATTCAGTAATTGTGGAATACAAGATCTACTTTCTCTCTCCACCAACTCTTGATCAAACCTCACCATCTACTCATTTTCTTCTCAACAAGAAAGTGTTTCACATTTTCTAAGGGGATGCAGCACATTTTCTATCTGATTTTCATTTGGAAAATCTGGATATTGAAAAGAAGAAAGTCTGCCCCACCTTCGCACTTCAATCATGCACATTGAGTCTGTGTTTAACTTACTGTTGTCTCAATGTTTTACACAAATTTTGAGCCAATAAGCAATCATCCGTGCTTAATTCTTTCAATACAAGCACGAACACACAAGGAATTAGTTTCTTTGTCATAAAATTTATAGAAATTATCTTTGTGGTGTTTCGATAATTAAATGGAAGCCCTGGGGGACTCAACATCAAACAGCTCCTTTCTAATGTGTATTTGTTACACACAGTGACTTAGTGTTACTAACAGACATGTTAATTGATTCATTTGTTGATTCAGGCGTTACACGATTATTTTGTCTGGATTTGCAAACATCTGGATAAATATCTTTTGAATTGACGGATCAGAGGCTCCTGATGAAAGACATTTCTTGATATATGTTTTGATGAAGTCGTTGTACTTTTCATCAAAAAGGGGGAGAAGAGCCTACCAAGAAATGTGAAAGATCAAAGGTTTAGAGAACTCTTCCAACTACTCTGAAGATAGAGAAGAGAAGAGCTAATCAAGAAAAGATTCTTCAAAGTGTTCTAAAGACATACTGATCTGAGGGAAATTTTCTTTGAAGATACTTTGCGAAAAGCATTCGAAGCTAAACCTGGAGATTATTACAATTGAAGACAGAGAAAGAGATTGCATCTTCTGAGCTGAAAGAGAAGACCAGATTGCTAAATCATTTTAGTAATAATCTTGATCCAAAGAGGGAGATTGTTAGACCACAGTCTCATTGGATTCAAGATCATCCAATACGAAGATCGCAATCTGAAGTTAATGCTGAAATTAAAGTCGCTCTCAACAATAGTCTAGGGTCTATTCTGTAATAAATGTCAAAGTTATAATATCTAGATATTATATTATTTAGATATTATGTTTTAGATATTATTTAGTTTAATATTAGTTTTTATTAAGTTTTGATAATATCTATTATAGATATTATCTCTTTCTCTCTATTATCAGATAACAAGAACACACACAACACATACTGATAAGGTGTAAAAGAGAGAAAACAAACAGAGAGAGAACTCAAAGAAATCAACCGTGTAATCATCGTTTGTTATCGAAACAGGTTGGTTTATCTTCTATTTGTTTGTTATTTCATTATCTGGTAACGATCACGGACTCACACACAGTCCAGGCTTTGTAGTTGAAAAGGGATCCTATCGGGCTTTTCCAAATGGTCATTTTCGGGCTGGGCTTAGCTAGGCCCAAACCTATCCCCAAAGTTTCAGCCAGATCGGGCTCTGAGGCTTGTCTTGTATCGGCTTTGGGTCCGACCGAATCTGGGCGAGACTTTGGGTTCATCTCTAATTCAAAGTGATCTAAAACTAGAATCTTTAGGATAATCAGATAAAACTTTATATCTTACTTGAAAGTATGAAAAAAATATATTTAAAATTTGAAATATGTTGTGTTTTAAATTTATAACCGTAAGTGTACGGGTATTGTAGCATACAAGTCGATCACAGGGAGGTGATGGTCTAACACTAACACTTAATAATCATGTCTAGCTATGCGAATCAGATATTTGATTTGGTTATTAAACTAAGTGGACATAAAATTAAGCTAGATTAAGGGAACGAGAGAGAAAAAAAATAAATAGAAACAAAAGTAAGCAAAATAAAGGACAACTACAACTAAAAGGGCACTGGGTACGTCAACTTAGGATTTTAGTAATGATGGGAATTTATTTTGCTAAATTACTTTAACCCTCTCTCGAGGTGAAAAAGTTTTTCTAGACCAAGACATATATTTACTCTCGCAATATATGTACATAGGAAAGAAACATTAATATTTAAAACAAATGATTTTCCCAATCAACGTCCCTAACTATTCGAAAATGTTACAACCGTTGTCATTGACCAATTTAATCCAAGTAAAATATCAAACTTTCATTTCGTCAAAAACTAATTAAATCGACTAAGTGTTTCGTTAAAAACCAATTAAATTAACCCCAACTCTCGTTAGAATCAAAATGGATTAAAACCCAACATTTGTTTTAAGAACAATTGGTCAAATACCAAAATCTCGATCCTAAGCGACGATTACCCAATAAAACGATTACTAAATTGAAGCCAAGCACAAGTTATTTAATTAGATTCTAATAAGATCAAAAATATATTAAACCTAATCTATCAGAACAACTACATTAGACACGATCTAGTAACCTTAACGCTATCGGAAATCAAAAAGACAAATGATGAATCGCTAAACAAACATATGCAAAAAATTAAACCTAATCTAATTCGCAGAAAATAAGTGCAGAAAATTTAAAGAGTTTAGGGAGAAATCAGTTTGCAATAGATTAAAGTAGGGAGAAGGGAATAGAGATGCATAAAGATTAAGGGTAACGAAGTAAACAATACAAATATATAGAGAAGAAAGCTAAAAACTTATAACAACATCTAAGAACATAGAGAGAATAATGAATAAAACTCAAGAACGATTAGATTAATAATAGTATCCAAACAAACAAGAAAATGACTAAATGTATTAAAGAGAATAGGGAGGAAGATACTAGAATGTATTAAAAACCGATTGCGAATCGGATTCCAATGGCCAAGGCTTGAAACACAATCTTCCTCCCCAATACTTCAGAAGTCGATCAAGAGAGCTCTCTCCAAGAAAAAAAACGTCTCCCCTCTAAACTGGTAAAAATCGATGTGTCTAAAACAAACCCTCACAAGGGGTTTAAATAACCAAAAATAACCAAGCCTATAGAATAAAATACCAAAATAAAATGTAACGGTCGTTCACACCAGTGAAGTGTATTCACTAGAGTGACGCAGAACAGAAAGTTTAGAGGAATTTTCCAGAATTCGTTCATTGGCGCGAAGAAATTTTTCACGCCTGTGACAGCGGACATATTGTAAACTTGAGTTTCCAGAGGAGTTTCTACGCATCCAGAGGAGGACAGATTGTAAATTATGTGCTTATGAGTTTTCTGCTTTTGTTGTCATAGTATTCGTGAATGGTGAGTTATGCTAAGATAAACAACTTGTGCAAGCAGATGATTTCTTTTTTAGTGGGCTCCACGTTATGGGAGATACATCAAATGCGGTTGGGTCTAACGTGACTGTCGTAACTGTAGCACAGTTACCAGGACTCAACACTTTTGGAATTTCAATGTCTCCTATTGACTTTGCTCCATGGGGTATTAACCCTCCACAAACGCACGCTAGGGCGACTGAAATTTTGATGGTGATAGAAGGCAATATTGTAGTCGGTTTTGTCACATCTAACCCTGAAAACCGTCTGATCACTAAAAAACTCCAAAAGGGTGATGTTTTCGTCTTCCCACAAGGCCTAGTTCATTTCCAAAGGAATGTCGGAAATGATGATGCTTTTGTTATTGCAGCTCTGAGTAGCCAAAATCCTGGTGCCATTACCATTGCAAATGCAGTGTTCATTTCTAACCCATATATTGATGAAGATCTTCTTGCAAAGGCTTTCCAAGTGGACAAGAAGGTCGTTGATCAAATTCAATCCAAATTCTAGACCTTGACGTGATCTTTAAATGTCGGTTATATTAACTTATAATTTTCAATTTCGTGATAATGATATGTTCTTCTTTGTGTTATAAGATTTAACAGTGAATAAAAGAAATATACATCATATTGATTATCGTGTACATTTTTATTATTGAACTACTCGAAATCGTATAAGCTTCAAACTCAAAACCCTGATAATTAATGAGGCATTTACCGTCATTTTATTAAAAAAATGCATAGTTAAAAACAATCGTTTCCTTCTAGACCAAGAAACCTTAAATCCTTAAAGTAAAAACATATATCTATACCTTTATATAAAGTTTATGTATATTGAAACAGACGAAGGATCGTGTGAGAATAAAAGTTAAGGTGAGAAGTGTAAGAAGGATTTATATCCTTAATCACTTTTAATTAGTGTTGATCGAATAGTTCATGTTAAGTTCCAAAATTAAACCATCAATTAGATTAGAAGAGAATTTCAATTGATCTTCAATTAGGATTGAATCAAAGGTGACGATCCCTTTTTATCCCTCTCAAGATAACTACTATTCTTACAGGAAACCAACTCTATTGAAACAATCCTAAAAAAATTAAGATTATAAATACCATATTCCGAAATCATGAAAAACTAGAAACGACAGAGTTAGAACCTTATGCATAAAATTACATGATTACGCATGTTTCTCTACATTGAAGCGTGTGTGTATTTGTTTGTAGTTATATACAAGATCATAATCCTCACAACTGAGAATAAAATCTTAAATGACTGGCAATCATTGTACTTGTTTTCAGTGGTATATTCACTCAACGTTCAACAAGTTCAAAGGATGCTTAGAAAACACGCTAAGGAAAAAATTGACTCAATCTATTGATTCGATCTCCATATCTGATACAATTAAGATATGAAGTTAGCTATTGGGGCCAAAAACGAAGCACATACTACAATGGTTTCTTGTAATAAACAGAGGTTTTAAGGGTGAAAACGAGGAGAACCACCATAATACAATGATCAAATCCATAATTTACTCGGAAAATTGTTTGAGGCCCTCTGCTTTTGAAGGCCCTGTGTATAGCGGTACCATCTGTATACCTCCAAGGATGACCCTGAATAATTACATATTAAATATACAATCATTTAAACTTGTGTTTACAAGTATTTAACATTACATTCTTTTAAGAAAAAAATTATTATACAAATAATAATATGGAATGTCCAAACACTTAAACCATTTACATTATATATTAATACAAACATTTGAAACATCTGTTCAAATAATTTTTCCATCTACATATTTTTTCCAAAAATTAAAACAAGCATTGAGAGTGTCCATCTAAACATTGAATTTCTATTTCTTCTTAACGTTTTCCCAAAAAAAGTGAAAAAGAAAAGTTTTAAAAATACCAATATATATATCCTTCAAAACAAATCTACCAACATATGTGTGTATACACACACATATATATATATATATATATATAGGTGGGTTCATACGAGAACATCTATTTAAAAAAACATGAGAACAACAAAGTACATACAAAATCATATATGATTCACGTACAAAATCACATTTGATTTACGCGACATTGCACGCGACCTTTAAGTCGTGTTGGACATCGCTTGCGTCCGATTTTTTTCAGGTTAGTCTAAAATCACATATGATTTTGTACACGATCTGCTGTTTTCTTAAATAGTTAGCGTTCTCGTTTAAACCTTTTTTTCTCTCTCTCTCTCTCTCTCTCTCTATATATATATATATATATATATTCTCGGATGTATGTTAGGAGTGGTAGTTTTTTACATGAAAAGAAATACAATATGGTGAAGATTTCAACTTTATCTATTATGAGAAAGGTTCTTTTCAAAAAGAAGATAAATCTTTCTTTGAAAATGCTTCAAATATTTAATTCAATGGTTTCTTTTTAATCCAAGTCTAATTAATAGATCAACAATTTGACCACATCAACAATAGAAGGGATGATGAATAACGAATCAAAAACATCGTATGTCAAACATAGAATAAGCGTTTTAAATTATGTTGTATAAAATACTAATAAAACGTTTTATTTTTAAAGTGACCTAGAAACTTGTTAATGTGTCCAAAAACATCATATTACTTTATTGTAACAATTTACATAAGACACACAATTGTTTGGTCTAATACTCGAGTTTCTAAGAAAGTCGATATTTTTATGTGGAAGCTTTGTCGTGGTAGGATTCCAGTTCATGAGAATCTTGACTAATTTGGTCTAGATCTGCACTTTGTTCTTGTTCTCGTTGCAACATCAAAGTTGAATATTTAGACCATTGTTTTCTGCGCTGTCCTTCTAGTTTGCAGGTCTGGCCGAGCATTTGGAGATGGTGGCGATATGAGCCTCCCTCTTGGAGTTCTCTCAACGACATCCTCTCCTTTTTCTCAAATCTACAAGATAGGAAAATCGGAACGTTAATCAGGCTGGGTCTTATGTTTGCTATCCTGGTTCTTGTGGTTGGTTTTTGATATGTATCTTCTCTTTGACTGTGTTCCTTCTGCTTCTTGCTGCATGGTTCCCTTGTTTTGGTTGTTTGGTTTTTCAAAAAAATTTGTTGCCTTTAACACTGATTGTGTTGTAGTATCTACTCGGTCCATTTGTTCGCTTTGATGTAAATAAATTTATATTGTTTACAATGTATATAGACTGCCTAAAAAGTATAGTTATTATATATCAAAACATAATTAACAGACTGTTATGGATCATGTAAACTCTTATTTCTAGCACGATCAAGTTGTTATACGTAAAGTTTTTTCTCTCTGTGTCTTAGGCTTCAGGTTTGGGACCCTCACCCTGTCCTAGAAGGCAGTATTGAAGTTGGTTTTGTTACATCTAACCCTGAAAACCGTCTCATCACTAAAGGACTTCAGAAGGGTGATGTCTTCGTCTTCCCACAAGGTCTAGTTCACTTCCAAAGGAACTTCGGAAATGGTTATGCTGTTGTTATTGCAGCTTTGAGTAGCCAAAATCCGGGTGCCATTACCATTGCAAATGCGGTGTTCGGTTCTAACCCAGATATCGCTGCAGATATTCTTGCGAAGGCTTTCCAAGTGGACAAGAACGTCGTTTATCAAATTCAATCTAAATTCTAGACCTCCATCCGATATTTAAATGTCGATTTGAATAACTTTTTATATTCTATTTCTTGATTTTGATATGTATTCGTCTTGTTATATTTAAAACTAAATAAAAGAAATATACGCTATATATTTAATTATCACTATCTTTTAATTTTAAGTGTTGAACTACACCAAATTATATATGATCCAAACTCAAACCCCTAATAATTAATCAAGCACCCACTACTTTAACATCAAAATTGCATATCTTAAAAGAAATGGTGATAATAACTAAACCTTTGAAACTCAAGAGATAAAGTTGCATTTTTTCAAAAGTTGATATAAATTTGGGGACTAATATATATTGTTTCAATGAGACTAATATAACAAATGGAAGCTAGTTTGTGGTAATTCTTTTTAAGATTTTAACTTTTTGAGTTTCCATTTTAAAAAAAGTTGGAGATGTTCTCATGGATATTTTGATGGGACAAAACATGTATATTCTATTGTGAATTCTAATTTGAGGCGAAGATGATGATTCCAACTGAAAATACATATTTACAATCCATATGAATAATTTGTAATGTCGGTTCATATATATATATATTTTCAAATAGGTATTTTTCAAAAAAAAATCAATGATTCACGTGTGGACCTTCCCTTAATTTTTCCTTCGTGGCTACTCACGATATTTAGCCTTTTTATTTAAACTAGCGCCTGAAAATGTAATATCCAAACATAGATAATTAATGGTCTGTCTGTTAGCAGCTTAATAAATTTAGGGTGCATTTGGTACGTAGACAAGATAGAACATGACAGGACGGGACAGGACAGAACAACTGTTCCGCATTTGGTAAAACAGAACCGGACAGAATAGAACAAATAATTACATGAGCAATTTACCCACAATAAGTTGTTTATATATTATATATATTTTTGGATTAATTAAGTAATTTATTAAATTATAACAAAATAAATATATTTTATAACAAAATATAGTGTTAGAAAGTCCTCTTCAAGGTAGATTAAAGTGATACCAAAATAAAAAATTTATATAGTTTCCAATTTTTATTTTTTAACTTTTTCTATATTTTTACTATTAATCTTTAATAATTAATTTAAATAAATTAATCAAAACATAGTAACTATATAAACTAATATTTGAGGATAATAAAGTGAAAATTTAAAAAACATAAAATAAAAACATAAAATTTAGAAAATGAATAAAATATAAAAAAGATGACATATTTAATGTTTTAGAAGAGAATTAGATTTTATTTTGAAGTTATATCGGTAAAACGTAACTCTGTTTCACCTTGTTCCATGGGGTGGGGTTGGAACAAGCTAGCATGTTCCACTTTTGTTTCACTCAACTCCTGTCTGTCCACCTAATAGTCCTGCCAAACATGGGACAGTGATCATGTTTTGTTCTGTCCTGTCATGTTCAGTGTACCAAAGCACCCTTAATGGGACTTACAACTTATTCATTCATCTGTATATGACTGGCTGGTAGTGACTTTAATGATATAGAAAGTGGCTTATTCAGTAAGTTTTGTAAGGGGACTTTATGTAGAAATCAAGTTTCTTTTTTTTTTCAAACATTCCCTTCCTAATTAAAAAAACATGCTCATTTCATCTATGAAAAAACTCTCACAAACAAAAATCTTTCCAATCTATATAGATATCTATATAGATTAATCCACACATGCATAAAATTTTATTCATACATGAATTAATAAAAAAAACAACTAAACATCCCTAAACCCCTATTAATTAATCAAAAACAACTAAGTTAAAGTTGCACTCTTTATAAATCATTACCTTTCATCCCCAAGTGGGGCACGAAAAAACACTTTAAGGGTGTGAGGAAACGGCTCTTTTTTGTTGGGGGTGGGGGTGGAGGCAGGAGCCGAGAGGAAGGGATGTCGTCGAATTAGAGGATCTATTGCAATCGGTGCATGATAAAAAAACCGATCAAGGACCATAACGACCGGGATTGGTGGCGGATGAGTGAAGACGGTACGTTCTCGGTCCAAACACTACGGGGGGTATTAGAGGAAAAGCTTAGGCAGAGAGAAGGGATAACAGAGGAGACTAAATGGTTAAAGGTTGTACCAAAAAAAAGTTAGTATTTTTGTGTGGAGAGCGAGTCTAGGAAGAATTATGTGTCAATCGGTCTTGGACATGATGGGGATAAATGTACACTCGTCCCTTTGTCCTAGATGTGAAAGTGTGGTTGAATCGATTGATCACACCCTTGTAAGTTGCAAGGAAGTTAGGAAAGTGTGGCATCTAACCGGTAGATGGTGGAACCAAAACTGGGGGGGGGGGGGGGTGTTAGGTCGTTTGATGAGTTGCTCGGTTACAAAGGTCATCTCGGAAATCTCACAAGGCAAGCAAGAAGACGGAAAACAGTTGTTTGGTCTTTTTTATACTTAATATGGGCACACCGAAAGAATATGGTTTTTCAAGGCGATAAAAGGAAGTTGTCGGATATGTTCGGGGACATATTTTTTACTGTTTTTTAGTTCGTTCTATCGTTTGGTTTTGGTTTTGGACCTATTATGTCTCCTATTTTCTGTTGGTTATAATAATGGTTTTACTGTTGTTCAAAAAAATTTATCTTTCATCCCTTTTTTTCTTCATTTTATTCTTTTATTTGGTGTATCAACTTTTAATCATTCCTTTATAAATAATTGCATAAAATATCTCAAACTAATTAACTTAATTTTACTTTTTATTAAAGCTTAATGAATTAAAAGTTAAATCATTTTAATTAATTATATATGAAAATACTTTTAAACCTTGAAACATTCAAAATAATCTCATAATCAATATCTACTATATCTACCATTGACATTAGACAATGTACATGAACAACAAATGTTCCTTTTTTATCGATGAAAAACAAATCGTATTCTAAGGTCCATATAAGATTAGTCAAATTAAGCATAAGTTACTCCATACACCCACAGTTAATAAAAAACTTCGTTAATTATAGGATGACTAGAAGCGTACTCGTGCAATTCAGCGAGATACATCACGATTTTAATGTTTTCTTTTATTTTTTGTTTTTTTATCGATTTACAGTACGATTTTGGATGGTTTTGAGAGAGTGATAATAATTTCTTCCTTTTTTATAAATTTGTTTAATTTAGGCTTAATAATATAATGTTTTTTATATAAAAAAATAACTATTTTATTAGAATTCAATTATTATCTTATACATTTTTAAATTCTTTATATTTAAATTGAGATGTTTATCATGTTTTGATTACATTTATCAGTTAGTTATGAAATTCAAACATATAGCTTTAGAAATTTGTACACATGCATCATGACTTGTATATCAATAAACAGTACTTAATGCATAAAAACTTGTTGTTAAGAGTTTTTTCGATAGTTTAATAATAATATAATTTATTTTAGGTTTAATTATATAATTTTTTTTATAAAATAAACATTAAATATTCTATTAGATTTTCTTAATTATATTTTAGATTTTTTATATTTAAAATTTGATTTTTATCATGTATTTAGTTATGAGGAGTGATTTCTGAACCGGAATAAGAAAGAGTTCATAACCACTACTTGTGAACAACTCTCCGGGTATTGATCAGGAAGGTGTTTAGGGGAGTTGAAGTGGGGAGTAATTTTAGGGGAGTTAAAATGGTTAGAGATAAAGATTGAAAGTTACTCCCTTCATCCAAAAATAAATGTCCACAATGAAAATGACACAGTTTTAGGAATTTGCAATTATTACACTTTTTAAATAACCAAAAGACACTTTTACCCTTGAAAATGGAGAGAGAAACTTTCTCTATCTTATAATTAAGGGTAAAATGAGAAATTAGAAACTTACTTTTGAAAATGGACATTTATTTTGGGACAAACTAAAATAGTAATGTGAACACTTAATTTGGGATGGAGGGAGTAATAAATAGCATTAAATAAAATATATAAAGCTTTAATGGTTGTTTTTAGGATATTTTAAATAATTAACATTAAATAACGGTACATTAAACTTTAGCAATTGTTTTTAAGAGTTTTTTATAAATGCTTTATAATATAGTATAGATTATGGGTCATGTGAATGTTATTTAATTTCTATTACATCCCAAGTTGTTATACATAACGTTCTTTTTTTTGTTATTTCTACCTAGTAGGAATGAATACGATGATGTTTAAAAAGAATGAACGTTTTGGACCAGATCAATGCAAAAAAAAAAACATGCATCATTCCACAAAAATAAATCTAAAATATGAAAATGATTAAAAATGAAAATGAATTGAATCGATAATACCCACATTAGACTTCCATCTAGACTGAATTAAGAATCGAACAACATAGTTGAATGTATCTTACGGTGATGTATTTGATGACTTTATCTTTGTAATACTCTTTCCACATGGTTATTTTTTATTGACGGAAATATGTTATATGCTAATTTTTTATGTTCGATTGTTTCTACTATAAAAACATTACCAAGTTGCATACTTTATCCCATAGATTTCTCGATCCACCAAAGTTCATAAAAAAAAAACAAGTTTCCACTTCTCAACAATGGCATCTCGATTGCTTTTGATCAGTCTCTTAGTTGCGAGTTGTTCGCTTGCTTTGGCTTCAGACCCAAGTCCTCTCCAAGACTTTTGTGTTGCTGATCCAAATAGTCGAGGTAAAAATAATTATAACATGTCGAAAATTGCTCTAACACTAATGATTTGATAATTTTTTTTGGCTTACGAATTTCCTATTTTTGTTTTCACAGTACTCGTGAATGGTGTGGTGTGTAAAGATCCAAATCTTGTGCAAGCCGATGATTTCCTTTTTAGTGGGCTTCACCGTATGGGAGATACATCGAACGAGGTTGGGTCGAACGTGACTGCGGTTAATGTAGCACAGTTACCGGGACTCAACACTTTCGGTATTTCAATGGCTCGTATTGACTTTGCGCCACAGGGTATCAACCCTCCCCACACACACCCTCGGGCCACTGAAATCTTGGTTGTCATTAATGGTAGTATTGAGGTTGGATTTGTAACATCTAACCCTGACAACCGTCTCTTGACGAAAGTACTTGAGATGGGTGATGTTTTTGTGTTCCCAGAAGGTCTAATTCACTTCCAAAAGAACGTCGGACATGGCTACGCTGTTGCGATTGCAGGTTTGAGCAGCCAAAATCCCGATGCCATTACAATTGCAAATGCTGTGTTTGGATCAAACCCAGATATCAATGCAGATATTCTTGCAAGGGCATTCCAAGTGGACAAGAATGTCGTTTATCAAATTCAATCAAAATTCTAGACTCTTATGTCAACTTTGATTGTTAATTTCATTAACTCATACTTTTCATCTTCTTGATATGTGTTTGTTTCGTGTCTTGTTATATTTAAAAGTGAATAAAAATAATGTATTATTTTGACGGTCCTTTACATTTGCATTGTTCAATGATTGCAAATTATGTACGATCCGAACTCAAAAGCCTAATTATTAATCAAGCATTCATGGTGAACAAAGGCTTGGAAAACCTTATAATGTTGCCAAATTGGTTGCATCTCCATCTACTCGTATACTACGAAAATAAGACAAAAACCTAAAGCTAAGAGGTTGTTTGGTTAGGCTGAGGAATAAAAATAAAAATGGAAATAACATGGAATGAAAATGGTAATGAATTTTCATTCTCCCCAGGTTATACCGGAAATAAAATTTGGATTTCTGAGGGAATGAGCCAATTATATTATATAAAAAATCAAAAAGTTTCTTTTATTTTTATTCTCATTGATTATTGCTCAATGTCTCTAATCAAACACACCCTAACACTTGTAAAAATAACCCAAGCATAATCTTTCTTAATACAAATGTTGGAATATGATTATTGGTCCAAGTAAAATATAGCGTTCTATTTTTTACTTGGGGCACTTTTGAGAGGTTTTTTTGGGGGTCCAAAAACCTTTGGACCGGCGCTGATTTGAGTTGTTATATAAAACATTTTATCTTTCCAAATGGGGTTTCTAATTCGGGCTCTACTAAGGATTAGGTTTTAAAAATTAGAGTTCTTAATATGTGTGACCTCGGACCCAAGTCCTCTTTCATGACTTTTACGTGGCTGAATCAAATAGACCATGTCAAATACTATCTAGAAATGTTCAGAAAAATGATTTGATATGGGTTTACGATCTGTTTGTTTGTTTTTTCCATATCTTTGTGAATAGTATGGTATGTAAAGATGGAAAGTTTTTGTAAGTAGGTGATTTCTTTTCCAGAGGCCTCGACATTGATTATTTGAAAATATGTGGTATTTATACGTGCTTACAGGATTTTTGTTTTTTTTACAGCATAGGTGAATGGTAGATGTACAAAGATGCAAAGCTTGTGCAAGTAGATATATATATATATATATATATATATATATATATATATATATAGATGGAGGTTCAAGGGAAAACCTCAAAAAAACGGAAAACTGAAGAACACCCTGGTAGCCCTTCATCTGGACGGTATGCACTTGTGCATACAGATAAATTATGTTGTTTTTTTGGTTTTTATGCACTTGTGCATATGCACAAATGCATGTTACAAATTATCTGTATGCACAAGTGCATACCGTCCAGATCAAAGACTACCAAGGTGTTCCTCAGTTTTTCATTTTTTTGAGGTTTTCCCCTGAACCTGACCCTATATATATATTTTAGGGGGATCTCCATCTCTTGGGGAATACATCAGATTTTGTTATGTCTATAGTGACTCTTGTGATTGTAGTTGTAGCATAGTTTTCAGGACTTATCACCTGTATGATGGGGTATTAAATCTCCACAAACGCACCTTAGCCTTTCATTCGGTCAAGATCACCTTTGACTGGTCAAATATTGCGTCTTTGACTGGTCAACAATTACGGCTTTAACTGGTCAAAAGTTGCGGCTATTCCAAAAATAGAAGATCAATTTTATAATTTTTACAAATACACGGGACGAGTTCATATATAAACCTTTATGATTCACATATGAACAAAGTGTAATTTACATATTAACTTTTTTAACTGGTTCATATATGAACCAATTAACTCACTCACATATGAACTAATTAACTGTAGGTTCATATGTGAATCAGTTGAACTAATTAACAGGTTCATATATGAACATTTGTGATTCACATATGAACTAATTAACTGATTCATATATGAACGTATAGTTCATATATGAATCAGTTAAAAAGAGTTCATATATGAACATATAATTCATATGTGAATCATACATGTTCATATATGAACTCGTCTCGCGTATTTTACGAAACTACCCCTCTATCTTCTACAGACCATACAAGGAATTATCTATGTCTATTTGTCGTTTAGGGCCATATTGTGGATCTATGTTTATTTTGGTAAATCAGGTAGAGAAATGGCTAGGAGGTGCAATTCGATGTCTAATATGGCTATTTCAGCCAATTTCCCTTTTAAGAATACGTAATTATTACACGTATTAATTAGCAAAAGGGCAATTT
Organism: Arctium minus; assembly: GCA_954870635.1. NCBI lineage: Eukaryota > Viridiplantae > Streptophyta > Magnoliopsida > Asterales > Asteraceae > Arctium > Arctium minus. Next base: position 93,318,136 of record OX941087.1, read on the forward strand.
TACCCCTAATCATAGAGAGAGAAATTTTTTCAAGCTCATAATTAAGGGTAATCTCATAATTAAGGATATAAAAGAACATTAGACATTTACTTTTGAAATTGAACACTTATTTAAAATAAACTAAAATAATAATATAAATATTTATTTTGGGACGAAGGAGTATATCATTTTGATTGTCATTTACATACTGTTTTAGTTCATATAATCTTAAATAATTAATTGTATTTTAAAATATAAAATTTAAAAGAAAAACTAAATAAATGTGGTCAATGCCCATCAGAAGTTACAAAATGATAATCGGTCAAACGGGTTGGTTAGTTGAGGTCGGGTTGACCCACCGACTCCTTTTTGTACAAATTCTTTTTCAAATTCATAAATAATCAATATCTTAAAATTTGATTACAAAAATTATACTAACACTAAAAGCGTTAGTATAATGTTTCATTCTATTTTGATTCAAAAATTATAGAACACGATTTTATTGTTTCATTCTATTTTTTGTTTTTCTGTCGATTTACAGTACGATTTTGAATGGTTTTGAGAAAATTATAATGTTTTTTTTATAAATTTGTTTAATTTAGGCTTAATAATATAATGTTTTTTATATAAAAAAAATTAAGTATTTTGTTAGAATTCAATGATTATCTTATATATTTTAATGACATCTAGAAAAAATAACCAATTACATATTTAATAATATAATTAAAACAAATTTATAGTAATATAATATATTAATTAATGGCGATACATGAAAATGTCTGCATAAAAGGAAGGTCCAGTACATACCAAATTGGTGGGTGTTAGAAGCCTGCAGTAGTAATATGTATCTTGTGCTTTGATACTTGTAAATTAAGAGATTTATCTATATCTATACAATATTATAAAGCACGGATAAAAAACTCTTAAATACAAATTATTAGGCACAAAGTACCATCATTTTATGCAAGATTTTAAAAATCTCTTAATTTACAAGTATCAAAACACAAGATACATATTACTACTGCAGTCTTCTAACACCCACCAATTTGGTATGTGCAGGGCATTCCTTTTATACAGACTTTTTCATGTATCATTATTAATTAATATATTATATTAGTATAAATTTGTTTTAATTATATTATTAAATATGTAATTGGTTATTTTTCTAGATGTCATTAAAATATATAAGATAATCATTGAATTCTAACAAAATACTTAATTTTTTTTATATAAAAAACATTATATTATAAGCCTAAATTAAAAAAATTTATAAAAAAAACATTACCACTTTCTCAAAATCATCCAAAATCGTACTGTAAATCGACAAAAAAACAAAAAAGAAAATTAAACATTAAAATCGTGATGTATCTCGCTGCATTGCGCGAATACGCTTCTAGTTTTAACTAATAATGAGATATTAAACTGCTAAAAATCATAATATTGAAGAAGAAAAAAAACTAAACTAATACAATATCATCGATTACAAGATCTAATCTAGAAATATAAACAACAACCAAAAATTACAGCACATAAATTATAAAAAAAGTTATAGTCAAATACAATAAACAAACGATGAATCAAATTGCTCGAAGAACACACAAAGAGAAAGATGAAGAAAATATCTAGATTATCGTATTATTATTAAAATAAAGATAAATCGAAATTAGTTTCATCTTTAACAATAATAAAAAGGTTTGATAATTGCTCAACGTTTATTAGATAAATATTACAAGCTCATGTTTGAGCGATTATATTTCTCAATAAGTATGTTTAAATTGTACTAAATTTAAAAACAACAGTCATAAATGATAAAAATATATGATTAGATCGATAGAAATTAAAATCTACATAGAAACGATGCTGAGGCTCGTGTTCAACACGATTCCCTTAAACAGAGTTGTCGTCTGTTCCCAGGGTACAACAGTGTAAACAGTTGAATTGCCGGATAGAACCTCTTGCCTGAAGATGTAGATAAAGGTTTTCTATTTAAGATACTTACCTTTTGATAATGGATTCCACATATTTCGATGGCTTCTTCCCAGCTTCTAAACCTCGTAGATAATCGATCGGCTTCTCTATCTCTTTGAATCGTCGCACACGGCTTCACACTAGACGACTCTCCCCCAAATGACAGTACCCTAGGGTTTTAGGCCCTAAATGGTCAAGTTTTCCTAAATAGGTCCTCCAATTTTCCAAGTCTTCCACATTAAACCCACGAAGTTTTTATTTAAAAGAATAAACACGAAATTTCACTTTGACGGATGTTACAAATTTGTCCACACATAACGTATTATTACTAGCATTATCAAACAAAATACTAATAACTTATTAGTTAAATTATAATATTCAATATTTCTCATAATTATACTAAATTGACGCTCACCCGAATGTGGGGAACCAAAGTGCTTAAACGTGATTACACGTTTGCATAATTGCCACAATTACGGCACAATCCAATGTGCCGTTATGCATATATAAGATTGTGGCAATCCGAATGGTGCGCTCCATATATCACACGTTAAAGAAATGTTGTTGGATAATGATAAAAACATTTGTCGCGTATCTTTTTTGGCCATTTTCCAAAGTTTTATAACATCACGTCTAAGAGTTTGACGACTTACCGAACCCACGTAGCGTGGTTGGAGCGAGAGTTTGATCATGTTCGTAATGTGAGGATTGTCGAAATGTCCGAACGGCAACCCCACTTGAATGACACATTTCATTTGCATTTCTCGGGCCAACGCGGCATCATACGACCATAATTGACCGGAATTGTCAAGTATGGGTTGATTTAGATCGTCACCCGATTTCAACTTCTTGCACGAAGACTCGTGGTGGCGCTTTAACGTGGTATTTGCGGCCGCCGCAAGGAGATCTCCACACCGTTTGCATTTCGCTTTTTTTGTACCGTCGGGGAGCATCAACATGTTCAAATGGTTCCAAATCGGTGCTTTTCGTCCATGCTCGGCAATAACTTGGTAATTTTGTTCGGCCATTTTGAGAGTAGAGATTTGAGATTTGAAAGTAGAGACTAGAGAGTAGAGAACTAGAGATATTAGACTAGAACTTGCGAGAAATGAATATAGCAAGAGCCGATAAATGAGAATTGTATGCGTTTTTTTTTTTCGTTTTTTGCGTTTTGTAAGTTGGTGTCACTATCCATAACCAACACAAGTATTTATATAGGTTTGGAGGGGTAAAAAACACAAAAAAAAGGGTCAAAAAATGCTCCCAAACGGCTAGAAACGGCTATATTTTTTAATTTGTGAAAATCAGGCCGGGCCGGGCCAAAAACCGGGTCGTGAACCGGTTTCAGGCTGAGCCGGGCCGGACCGCCAAAAACGCTAAAAACACAAACCTGTCCATGATTTCGGGCTTCAAACTGGTTTGGCATCGGGCCGGGCCGGGCTGGGTTTTGAGGCGGGTCAGGCTCGGTTAACTGGTCGGGTCGGGCCGGGCCGAGATGGCCATCACTAATATGAAGCGTAATTGTCCTCACCGTCACTTCTGCATGGGGAAGGATTTAACATCAAGAATTAGATTTTTGAAGTAAGGATTACGAGATTCAGTGACAAGTACATAACTAACAAAGAATTGTGAGAGAATAGATAGATATACAGAAAAAGATAGATAATAGAGAAGGGTTAGGTGGCGTTTGTTTTTTAAGAAGTCTAAAGTCTTATTTTACTTCTGATTAATAACAGGTGGTGGTGAAGTCTGAAATCTGAATCAATAAGTGTAACACCCTAAATTTTAGAGGAAATAAAAATTCGAAAAATTGGCAATATGATGGCTGTAAAATGAGTAAAACCTGAATAAATAAGGACCTGTCAAAACAATCCCAAAGTATCATCCCGAAACGAGGAATAAGGTTATGACTTTTACAAATCAACCAAATAAAGAATAATATTCAACAACCTAATAATCTAACTTAGACAAGAAGATTAAGGTCGGGTGTCGCTATTCTTCCAAAATATATATCCACAATCATCTCTGTATCGGTCAATATATCTCCCAAAAAGACTGCTCTCGACCACAAAGCCATTCACTCATTCCCGACGAATCTCACCGCTAGATTGACCTGTTATACATGTCATTTTAAGAAAAAGTGTTAGGCTAAAGCCTAGTGAGATCAAACATTTATATTTGGAAATTTCCAATAACAAGCGTAAGTAAAAATGAATTTATAATAATAATGATAATAATCTTTACCATAAACAGATACCTCTTGGGTTAACGGGGGAGACCCGCTTACTAACACAAGTGACGGAACACAAGAGTAAGTCACTTGACAAGTTAGTACATCCAATACACATAGAAAGTACACGTAAGGGATGTTAGGCTCGGTGGCTTTAAACGTACACCCACGGAAAGTCAACTTCAACCACATAGGGCCCTTACGTTGAAATCCTCATCCAATATCGTAATACTTAGCACGTAGGACTTATAACCCAATCCGATGCCTAAACGTGCCTAATGGGGAAACTAGCGTTCCATCATTGGACAAAATGTTACACAAATATGGGGTCATGACTCCCAATTGAAATCAAATATGCCATATAACGCCAATAAGGCCAACCAAACAATCCAACATTTAACATACTACCCAAGATAAATACTTATAAATATAAATATTACTAATTTTGGATAATTATATAATTATAAAAATAAAACATAAACATTATGATTTAACATATAAATAAAATATAAAATAATCTATATTACATTCGGTTATTCTAAAATAACATTATCCGTAGTACAATTAACACGTAAAAGCCGCATATACTTCTGTATTCGCTCTGAATACGGGGTAGCCCATCAAACAGCACACATATAACTGTAATGGAAAAAATGTGTTACAATAGTAGGAAACGGGTATCCTTCTGCCATATCTAATTTCACGTAATGGTTACCATTAACGTACCCAATTGTAAAAACAACATGTTGATACCATGCTGGCGGAGTCGACCTAAGCGGCAAGTACGTCCCACTGTCGTCCATACTTATAATGTGTAATATCACATTATATTTTGAAACAATCAAGACACCTATTTCAGGCATTGTCATCCAGTGTTCAACTGGTGCACATTGATCTGATCGAAAGAAGTTTAAAGTGTTGTAAGCAATATTTCAATGTTCACCGCTAAAAGCGTTGATGTATTATGTCTTATGTGTATCTAACTCTTCAATCAAGTTAAACCGAATTGTGGGTCATGCATCTTTATTAAGACCTAGAGACAACTATTGCTCAGAATCTACAATTTCCATCACCTCTCACATCATGTACTTGCGTTTTTTTTTGTCATTTTTTTTAATTTTTCACTTTTATTTAAAAATAAATAAAATATTTACTATCTTTAATATATAAAATATAAATACAAAATTAAAGCTAGTTCTAAAAGGTATATAAGGGGTGGGTTTACCTCTTATTCTATCAAAGGAAGATAGTAAAAAGAGGGTCTGAAAAAAGATAAAAAACAGACAGTCTGAATTGGTTATCCTCTTACCAAATAAGCAGTAAGAGGCTATTAAAAGGGTTTATATTAATTTCTTTTTTCAACTAATTTTTTAAGATATAAATTGGATTTTATAGATATCATAAATTAGAAAAATATTAAAAGAAAGTCCCTTGATAAAATATCATGTATATATATAGAAGGGATAAATATATATAATTTAAATATAAAACAATAATAATAAAATATAATATATAAATCTTCTTCATCTACACGTGTGTATATATATATATTTAGAAATGTGTAATGAATAAAATATATATCATCTCTTATATTTTTAGAAAGGGAATGTAATTAAAATACCCTAACTTGAAAAATCAGTACCCAAAGTGCTCCAAATCTTGTCATTTTTGCCAAAATACCTCATATGTCCGCGATTTTTGTCCTCGTTTTTTAAAAAACGAGGGGTTCACTATTTGGGTCCCCGTTTTGGTCGAAACGCGGGGTTAAGGTCCGCGTTTTACTCCTTTGGCACGAGGATGGTGAGAAACGAGGGACGAGTCCGCGTGTAATAGTGAAAATGAGGGACGGGTCCGCGTTTTATTCCTTTGGCACGAGGATGGTGAGAAACGAGGGACGGGTCCGCGTGTAATAGTGAAAACGAGGGACGGGTCCGCGTGTAATAGTGAAAACGCGGGTTAGGGCCGCGTTTAATAGTGAACCCCTCGTTTTTTCAAAAACGAGGACAAAAAACGCGGACATATGGGGTATTTTGGCAAAAATGACAAGATTTAGGGCATATTGGGTATCAATTTTTCATTTTAGGGCATTTTATTTAAAAATAAAACCGTATTAAAAAAAACAAATAAAAATAATAATATATAATATGGATATATGGATATAATAATAATAATTAATATAAGTTATATATAATAATAGTATTATGAATAAAAAATAACATATAATATAATTTCATATAACAAATATATAAGGGATTATATATCTATATCTATATTACTATATAAAAATTTTAAAACAGTTATTGTACAATAACATTTACCACCCTTACAATGTTATATTTACCACCCTTACAATTACTTATTTAATTTACTTTATATCCCTTAATTTTTCATTTTTCATTTTACACAATTATCATACTAGAAGCGTACTCGCGCAATGCAGCGAGATACATCACAGTTTTAATGTTTATTTTTATTTTTTGTTTTTTCTGATTTACAGTACGATTTTGGATGGTTTTTATTGAGTGATAATGGTTTTTTTATATATAAATTTGTTTAATTTAGGCTTAACAATATAATGTTTTTTATATAAAAAAAATTAAGTAGTTTGTTAAAATTCATTAATTATCTTATATATTTTAAATTTTTTATATTTAAATTGAGATGTTTATCCTGTTTTGATTATGTTTATCAGAATTCAAATTTCATATTTTTAGGATTTGGGGATTAGAGATAAGGATTTTGGGGGATAAAGATGAAATTTATTAAATATGGTTAAAAGCATTTAAAAGTAGTACATATTGCTTCATTAATTGTTTTTTAAGAGATTTTAAGTAGATTAGCATTAAATAATAGTACATAATGCTTAATACATCACGATTTTAACGTTTATTTTTATTTTTTGTTTTTTATTTGATTTACAGTACGATTTTGGATGGTTTTTATTGAGTGATAATGGTTTTTTATATATAAATTTGTTTAATTTAGGCTTAACAATATAATGTTTTATATATAAAAAAATTAAGTAGTTTGTTAAAATTCATTAATTATCTTATATATTTTAAATTTTTTATATTTAAATTGAGATGTTTATCCTGTTTTGATTATGTTTATGATCAGAATTCAAATTTCATAATTTTAGGGTTTGGGGATTAGAGATAAGAATTTGGGAGGATAAGAATGAAATATATTAATTAGGATTAAAAGCTTTACAGGTAGTACATTAGGCTTTAGTAGTTATTTTTAAGAGATTTTAAGTAGATAGCTTTAAATGATAGTACATAAAGCTTAGTGAGTTGTAATTAAGAGTTTTTTATGTCATCTTTATAATATAGTATAGATTAACACAAATAATCGTATATGAACAAAAATATAAAGAAAAAATACGTTCTTTTTTCTACAAATTATATCATTATAATCGTCTCGTCAATACATTCAAAACGAGTCCAATATTGAATATTTTTTAATTTAACCGTACTATTGAATATCATGAATATCTACGAATTAATTTGTTTTCTATCCATACGTTTTATTTTTTTTCACCGTTAGCACATTAAAAATACATAATCGTAAAATATATTAAAAATACGTTTCATTCTTCTTATAAATTACATCACTATAATCTCTACTATATTATAAAAATTCTATCTATACTACTATATAAAAATTCTAAAACGTTTATTGTACAATCTTTTGTACAATAACATTTACCACCCTTACAATGTTACATTTATCAATCTTACAATTACTTATTTAACTTACTTTATATCCCTTACTTTTTCATTTTACACCATTATCATATTAATACAAATAATCGTATATGAACAAAAATTTAATGAAAAAATACGTTACTTTTTCTACAAATTATACCATTATAATTGTCTCGTCAATACCTTCAAAACGGGCCCAATATTGAATATTTTTTAATTTAACCGTACTATTAAATATCATGAATATCTACAAATAAAATTGTTTTATATCCTTACACTTTATTTTATTTTCACCTTTAGCATATTAAAAACACGTAAACCAACTAAAATATATTAAAAACACGTTTTATCAATTCATTTTATTTTGAAAAAGTTACATTGTAACACACGTAACAAATTTTTGAAATAGTTCACATAAATCACAAACTAGCGAATTCCGTATAGCGAAGTGATATTTGTTATCTTTGATTTGATTATACTATAATCATAAAATTATTGGAATTTACGCCTATCTTCAACTGCCCCTTTTGCACTTTATTTAACTTTTTAAATAAATTTGAAAAATAAAAATAAACTTTTACACCGCCGCATTGCGCAGGCATATAACTATATATATATAATTGTAAAACTTGATAAATTATTTTATATAATTTTTTTTGATAAAATTGTTTCATATATTTGTATTTTTTATGTGAAATTGAAAAAGTTTCATCAGATTGAGAAATGAATGAAACAATTTCATCAAAATTAGAAAATACATGAAACAATTTCATTTTTACATAAAAAAAACACAAATATATGAAACAATTTCATCAACAAAAGCATTATATAACACAATTTCATCAAATTAAACAATTTAATGACCAATTTTATTAACTTAACCAATGAAATCGATGGTTTACACGGTTTGCAAAATTAGAGTTATTTCCATTTGATCTCTCCCATATATATATATATATATATATATATATATATATATATATACATATACAGGGCAAGAATCATTTGTTAACCATTTCTTTCTATTTAACTATGTGAACCTTGCTCAACCTATAGAATTGCAAGGTTAATTGATGTTTAATTGATTTATTTATTTAATAGAAAAGGGTATTAAGGTCATTTCATAAGTAATCTTTTGTCATTAATTTTATGGGAGTTACAAAAATGAAGATTCCAAAATTACTTTGTAGGTTACGATTCTAGAATTTTATCCTTTTTCATAATATTTTTGAATCATTTCAATATTACTATAGTAGTTTGGTTCATGCTTGGATAAAACCGTATATCGAATAGTCGTTCTATCAAAGTTCAGCAACGTTCATTGTTTATCAATGTTCAGCAACGTTCATTGTTTATAATATACCATATATGTAGTGAAAATGAATGAACAGTGTAACGAAAAATATTTTTCAATGTTCATATTTATAATGTACAACAACGTTCATTGTTTATAATGTTCATCAATGTTCAAATATATGTAGTGAAAATGAATGAATAGTGTAACGAAAAAGTGTAAATGTGCACTTTGATTCACCTTGGATGCACATGAATGGACATGAACATTGTATACGTGATGTTCATATATATTATTATTATTATAGATGTGCAAAACATATAATGAAGATGTTTTGATAAGTGAATCCTAATTATTGGCGATATATGAATATTAGTAAAGGATGAACTAATTAACAATCTCAATTTCAAAATAAAGAATCGTAGAGGAATCATCGATTACGATTGTGGTTTAAGGGGAAATTAATGAGTCATTAAATGGGGGTTTAAATGAATTATTATTTGATTCCCCAAATTACCCCTAATCACATATGTTCACATGTCCATTTAATAAATAAAACCTATTTTATTAATGACAAAATTAGTTTTAATCTCAACCATCCAATGTTAAGATGGATGTTTGAGATTAGTTCATAAAGTTAACAATAAAACAAGGGTTAACAAAAGAACCTAACCCTATACACACACACACACACACACACACACACACACATATATATATATAGGGAGACGTTCATTTGAGAAATGGTAAATGTATGAGAAATTGAGAAGTAATCTTAGCCATTCATCTGGTCAACATTTGCGGCTTTGACCGCGAAGCACCGGATAATTCCTTGTGTGATCTATAGAAGGTAGAGGGGTAATTTCGTAAAATACGCGAGATGAGTTTATATATGAATCTGTATGATTCACATATGAACTATACGTTCATATGTGAATCAGTTAATTAGTTCATATATGAATCACAAAGATTCATATATAAATATATTAATTAGTTTAACTGATTCATATATGAACCTACAGTTAATTAGTTCATATGTGAATCAGTTAATTAGTTCATATATGAATCACAAAGGTTCATATATGAATCAGTTAAAAGAGTTCATATATGAATTACACTGGTTCATATATGAACATATAGTTCATATCTGAATTATACAGGTTCATATATGAACACAACCCGTGTATTTTGTAAAAATTACGAAAGTGTCCTATTTTTGGAATAGCCGCAACTTTTGACCAATCTTAGCCGCAACTTTTGACTAGTCAAAGCCGGAATAATTGACCAGTCAAATCCGATCTTGACCGTATGAATGGTTAGAATTATTTCTCAATTTCTCATATATTTACCATTTCTCAAATGAACCTAAGGTTATATATATATATATATATATATATACATACTATATTATAAAGATTCTAAAACGGTTATTTGTACAAAGTGTTTCTTGTACAATGTTACATTTACCACCCTTACACTTACTTATTTAATTTACTTTATATCCTTGTTTTTTCATTTTTTATTTTACACCATTATCATATTAACACAAATAATCGTATATGAACAAAAATGCAATGAAAAAATATGTTTCTCTTTTTACAAATTATACCATTATAATCGTCTCGTCAATACCTTCAAAACGAGCCCAATATTGAATTTTTTTAATTTAATCGTACTATTAAATATCATGAATATCTACGAGTTAATTTGTTTTCTATCCATACATTTTATATTTTTCCACCGTTAGCACATTAAAAATACATAATCGTAAAATACATTTCATTGTTATTATAAATTATATCATTATAATTTTTTTCGTCAATAATTGTAATATAAACTAATTATTGAATATCTTTATGGGCTTAGGGTTTCATAAATTGTGATTCTTATTTCGTGGTTGATTGTTGATGACATGTCTATAAGGAAGTAACATTAATTGTTCGTTCTTTACTTACATTTTGTTGCATCGTGCGGATATCCACTATATTATAAAGATTCTAAAACGGTTATTTGTACAAAGTGTTTCTTGTACAATATTACATTTACCACACTTACACTTACTTATTTAATTTACTTTATATCCATTGTTTTTTCATTTTTCATTTTACACCATTATCATATTAACACAAACAATCGTATATGAACAAAAATGCAATGAAAAAATACGTTTTTTTTACAAATTATACCATTATAATCGTCTCGTCAATACCTTCAAAACGAGCCCAATATTGAATATTTTTTAATTTAACCGTACTATTAAATATAATGAATATTTACGAATTAATTTGTTTTCTATCCATACGTTTTATTTTTTTCCACCGTTAGCACATTAAAAATACATAATCGTAAAATCTATTTCATTCTTATTATAAATTATATCATTATAATTTTTTCCGTCAATAATTGTAATATAAACTAATTACTGAATATCTTTATGGGTTTAGGGTTTAGTTCTATAAGAAAGTAGTATTAATTGTTCGTTATTTACTTACATTCCGCTGTATCGTACGGGTATATGCCTAATATATATATATATATATATATATATATATATATATATATTAATAATAATAATAAAATATAATATATTTATTTGATTGAGTTTGACATTGATAGTTTTTTATAATATTTTAATTTCCAATGCATTCAACACTCCTGTTAAGAGGTGCCCATAGCAATGCCCTAAATAAATTTGGGAGATTGGTTGAAATGGCCATAATAGGGAGAGGGATTGGCCTCCTAGCAATCCCTCTCCATTTTTTATAGAAATGTCACTACCTGCACAATTATTGAAATCCCTTTTTACCTTTATAGAAAATACATTTTCACCTCTTTTGCGCATCTGCTACCTTTTTTTTGCGCAAAAAAAGAGGTGCACAATTGCACAGGGGTACGCAATTGGGCACCCCCACCTCCATTTTGCACAGGTAGTGACATTTCTGTAAAAAAAGGAGAGGGATGGCTAGGAGGCCAATCCCTCCCCTAACTGTGGCTATTTGAAATAATTTTACAATAAATTTACACTAACAAATGTTAAAGTAACTTCAAATGATTGATGGAAAGGGAAGTAACAAGGACACACATTTTTATTGGTCAAATTCATATATTAATACACTTTTCGTCCAATATTTTCTAATATTATAAATATCATATTAAATATGATTAATATAAATATAATTGTTGTAGGATTATGTGTCATCATCAAAAGGAAATGATTGATGTAATATTTTCCTAGTATTAGAAGTTACCATAATGAATGTTTCCTTTTCTTTGTAAACTTCTCCCTATTTAAAGGGCTTATGATTAATGAGAATTACAGATTTCATTGTCTCTCTATTATGTTGTTATTCTGTTTCGTTTTTCCTTTAACACGTTATCAGCACGATGCTTTGCTAAAGTTCAAAAGAGAAGTAAAGCTAAGGTGTTCACAGTATCAATATCGATTTGAGGTACGTTTTCATGTTAAACTTTCAATTGATGGTTCATTACTAGTTATTTAATACAATAAAATTGTTTAATGATAATCTTATAACATAATCATCGCTAAACGACCATCAATTATTGTTCTTGCAACGTTTATGTTACTTTAGTATTGACATCCTTTTTGCTAATTCATTCATTAATATATGTATGTTAAACCTTTGAATAATATATTATTAGTTAACATAATATGTAATGTATATTGTTTGAAAAAAAAAATATGTAATGTATATTAAGTTATGCGTCACTATACATATGTATGCCATGTGTCACCATAACCATTGTTTTGCACTCTATACATTTTCAATAAATTTCTTTCACATACTGCATAGGAGCTTTCTATATAGTATTGTTTTTATTATGAGCAATGTTTATGTTCTTTGAAATTATTATGTTATCTATGCATGCAACTCGCTTAAGAAAGATTGATACTTTTCATTTATTATGTATGTTATATCAGTTACAATAATAATTCCCAATTACGTTATAGGTTTTGATTTATAAATCAAATCGTAATCCTTTATATTAGATATCTTCAACTATATATGTATATATAAGATTCCCAATAAAAAGAATATTATCTTTACTTTCAAATAGAAAATTATAAGTTATCAATATAATCTAAATATAAGGAAAAGATATACACATGATATGACAAGATCGTTTCCTATTAATAAACTGTTAAATATGTGTTAAATATATATATATATATATATATATATATATATATATATATATGGCTTTGTTTTTGTTATACTAAAAAATAATTATATTTGTTATTGTAACCTTTTTTTTAGCAAATATCGGTAGATTGTTCTAATATGTGATCTTGTTTGATTAATCAATTGTGTATTCTAACATAATATGATTTAATGAATAACCAATGTATAGTTTTCACCAAATCACAAGGACTAAACATAATGATATGTGACATTATATGTATGATTATCATTAATCGAAAGTTATTATTATTATTTTTTAATCATATTATTATATTAGGTTGCTAAATATCTTATTTTTGGTTGGTGTCAATTCTTTTTGATTTTTGTTCAATGTCATTTAATTATAATCGGACTAATATATCCTATGTGGTTTTGGATTTGTTATTGTTATTTATTCATTTATTCATGTCTACTTAATTAGTTTATCCTATTGTGTCTATTTAGTTAATTAATGTTTTTTTTAGTCTTTGAATTTATTATCCCGCATAATATTCAAATATTTATGTTAATTATAATTGTTTTTATAATCCTTCATCTTGTAAATAATTTTTGAAAGTTACACTTTCAACCCCCCATAACTTTTGTTATTTTGCCAAAAGATCCAAAAATAGCATGAAAATGTTAAAATCAAACATTTATTTTGATTGTGAGTTCCCCCTCATAATTTTAAATTATAGAATAAATTTTCGAAAGTTACACCTCCCACCTCATATATTTTGGTTTTTACCAAAAAAAAACTCCAAATATATTATTAAAATGTTAAGCTTTGAAGTTGACTTTATATCAAAATAATAGTTATTTGTTTAAGAGTAATCTCTTTAAATAAACATTGAACTTGGCTTCACAAGCCAACAAATTTTGGCCTCTTGCCAAAAACTCTATAAATTAATAATGTTACCTTAAAATTACATAAATCGCAAAATATCGATTGGATTTTGTCAAACGGGTGTAAATAGCCCTAAGGTTTCTAAGGATTTAAGAAATCCATGTGATTCCCCTACTAGCCCTGTGCATCGGACGGGTCGGGTCGGGTCGGGCCCAAAATCCCGAAACCCGATCGGATTCTCGGTTGAGTGAAAAACACCCGAACCCGACCGTAAATAATTCGAGTTGTTCGGGTTCGGGGTAATTCGGGTTCGGACAGTTCGGGTCGGGTGGATCGGGTGGGCCGGGTCTGGGTCGACTTTGGGCTGCTTTCTTTTTGGGCCTGTTACAACTTAATAAACTTAAACAAACAACTATTTTTACAAAACAACTATAAACAAACAACTATTTTTACGAAACAACTATAAACAAACAACTTAAACAAACAACTATTTTTACAATCAACTAATTCAAATATTCAATTGAAAGTTTGAACAAACAGAACGGAACAACCATACCAAAATGTCAAAAGTACCATCACTTACATCAATTGAAAGTTTGAAACAAACAAGAAACAACCATAGTACCATACCAAAAACCAAAGTACCATTACTTTCCAAGGTCCAAAATATTCGATTTTCACTTACAAATTTGAAATTTCCATGATCAACGGTTTACCCCTCCCATCCACGACTCCACGTCCAAGTTCCAACTCCAAGTTCCAACCAAGTGACCAACTAATAACAAGTAACACCAACTTTTATTGAAATTTTGAATCCTATAAAATAAAAAATAACAAATAACAAATCATTTATAATGTAAAATTAAAGTACCTTTCTCAATCATGGATCAACATCAGTATCAACTTCTTCAAATCCCCCAAAATCAGATGCCTGTGTACCAACACTAGGAATATTTTCTTCATGACGAGTAGAAGAAGTTCCAACTCTTAAATTATCAATTTCTGTACATAATGATAACTTATAATTATAAACTAATGTCGTAATTATAATTTACAGATAATAACTAACTCATAAAGTAATGTCGTACCTTTCTCAAACTTCTCAAGGTCCTCCAAATTTTCTTCGACAGCAATCGGTTCACTAGGACCCCTTAACCAATCTTGGGTACATATCAGTGCTTCAACTATTTTAGGAGTTAGAGAACTCCTAAAATTATCCAAAACCCTACCACCTGTACTAAACGTTGATTCAGACGCAACTGTGGATATGGGTACGGCGAGGACATCGGAGGCAAGTTTTGAAAGAATGGGAAATCTTTCACTATTCAGTTTCCACCACATCAACAAATCAAATTCCTTCCCATTATCATCTACTATTGCCTCACCTAGGTAAACATCAAGCTCACTCGTTTTGCCATCTAAAGCCCCCCTATCAAGTTTTTGTTGCCTCAACAAACTTTTAAACTTGGATTGTGATCTTACAAGAAGGGCTTCACCTTTTTCCCGATTGAGATTGGGATTGATATTGAGATTGAGATTGAGATTGTGATTGCGATTGCGAAGGTTCGGAATATTGTTGCACATAATCCTCAAACAAGGTAGTGAGTTGGGATTTTACCTTTCTAAAACATGCCTCACCTTTTTCTGCACCAAATAACTGATCGAACTGTAATGGCATGTACTCCACTTTATCTCTTGGATTCATAATGTTGGCAAAGAAAATTACCAAATTCATCTTCTCCGCATCACCGCAATATTTATCAAACTTATCCTTCATTTTTTGGCCCATATTCTGTTTAGAGAAAAATCAAAAGAATTACAGAAGTACAGAACTATATGAAAGTGAAGTACATTGTAAATCAAAACAAAAATAAAAGATTGAATTGTACCTTTTCAGTCAAATTTGGAGAAACAATCATCTCCGTAAGCGAGAACCCCAAGTCACATATCTCAGTCAAGTAAGAATTAGAAGTGACATAAAGAGAGCCTGAGATCCGAATAGTCATCTCATAAAAGGTCTTCAAAAGGTTAATGAAGCTCTCTAAATACACCCAATCATAATCCGCAAGCATAGAATCACCTAGATCTAACTTGAACGATGGTTCATGGCCGTCATAAGCTTCAAAGTATCGATAAGGAATGGCATTCCTGAGCATCATGTATGTTGAGTTCCATCGAGTAGGAACATCAAGACAGAGAGAGCTTCTTTCTGCAACACCAAGTAAAGTAGCAAATTCCCTAAACTTGGCCAATCTAGCCGGAGAGCCCCTTACCCACCTCACAGTATCCCTAAGCTTCTTAACTACCGAGTCAGCCATCTTTAACCCATCTTGGACAACCAAATTCAGAATATGTGCAATGCATCTCATATGCAAGTATTGAGCCCTTACAGATGAACACCCCCAAGATACTAGTTTGCTTTTCAAAAACACTAGGGCAACATCGTTACTAGATGCATTGTCTACGGTGATGGTCATTATGTTTCTTATGCCCCACTCAACCAAACAAACCTCTAAAGCTTTGGCTATTGCATCCCCTTTGTGTGATTGAATTGGCACAAAAGATATTATTTTTTTGTTCAACTTCCATTGGGCATCAATATAATGTGCAGTTATGCACATATAATTGATCCGTTGCACGGATGTCCAAGTATCGGTGGTCAAGCTAACCCGTTGGGAGTGTTCCTTAAAAAACTTTTTCAGACTTTTCCGCTCTTCTAAATAGATAGCAAATATGTCCCTATTAACCGTCCATCTAGACGGTATTTTAAACATAGGACAAACTTCTTGCATCATGCCTCTAAACCCCCTACCCTCTACAAATTTGAACGGTAGTTCATCTATAACGATCATCTTAGTCATTGCTCTCCTAACATTGTCTTGATTAAACACCCAATTGGTTAAAACACTTTCATTGCTTTCACCCCTACCAAATGCCAACCTGGATTGTCTAGTTTCTTTGGCCTGTGGGTTCATAAGGCATGCAATCGAGTGATTCTTTAATGAGGACG
Source organism: Arctium minus (assembly GCA_954870635.1). Lineage (NCBI taxonomy): Eukaryota > Viridiplantae > Streptophyta > Magnoliopsida > Asterales > Asteraceae > Arctium > Arctium minus. Next base: position 93,335,352 of record OX941087.1, read on the forward strand.
TGCCATGTTTTTTCGGGTCAACCGCATATGTTTTTTTACAGTATTTGCACATCCCTTTGATCAAATTACCTTCCGGGCTTAAATTTTTTTCAAAATGATCCCATACCTGAGATCTTGTTTCTGTAGCTTTACGCTTCTTTGGTTCAGGGGGGACAGGTGCACTACTCTCGACTTGAGATTGAGACATATTCAATAATGTAAATGCTGTAAATTGTAATGTGTAAAGTCAATGATCAATCTACTTTGCGAATATGTATATATGATGATTTTGTAAATATGTTCTACATGACTGCATGTTATGTAATATAATTTTACGAATATGAAACAAGATCTTATATCTTACATTCTAAAGATTAGGAACATTTCCAAAAACATAAACACAAACCATAACAACTATCTTACATAAACACAAACCATATATCTTAACAAGGGTTAAGTAAAAATAAGCACAAACCATATAGCGTTTAGGACTGAAAAACAAAAACACAGCCTCACAGGGTAGGCCGGTAGGGGCACTGGGCAGTGTCCATTCCAATGAACTAATGAGGTTCATAATATCAAAAATCATTATCAAATATCAATCCATAAATGAACTAATTATGAAGTTCATAATATCAAAAATCATTATCAAAAATCATTATCAAATATCAATCCATAAAATCATTATATCAAATTATCAATCCATTCATAATATTAAACATAAACACAAACCCATTCAATCCATAAATAATATCAAATATCAATCCATAAATGAACTAATGAAGTTCAAATTTCAGTTTCCAAAAAAAACCCAAATTAAAAATCGATGTTTATGACTTTATGGTAACTGGTAAGTGGTAACAGGTAACTTACAGAGATTCAGAGAAGTCTGTCAGTCGATGCCTCGATTCCAATCGGTGGTAAGTGGTAACTCAGTCGATGACTCGATGAGCGATGGGCCGATGCGAGGTCTGGGTCTCTGGGAGAGTGGAAGAGTGCAAGGACCGGAGGAGGTTTAGAGACGGTGGAGGCCGAGGAGTAGGAGCAGAAGGTGGTCGGCGGTCGTCGTGCCGGTGGAGACGACGAGACGTGGAGTCGCCGGTGCGGTGGTGGAAGGGAGACGATTAGGTTTAGAGATTGAAGTCGATTCGATTTTAATTTTAGTATTTAGGTAATTAGGTATTTAGTTTTAGATTTTAGAATTAGGAATTTAGGATTATTAAAATAAAAACCGGTTTTTATTAAATATTATATATTTTCGGATTTTCGGGTCGGGTCGGGTCTGGGTTTTGGATACCCAACCCGATCCTATATTACCCGAAATCAGAACGGATCGGGCTTTATCAGGTATTCGGGTTTCGCTGGGTTTTCGGTTCGTGTCGGGTCGGGTATATCGGGTTGGGCGGGTTTTGCTCACCCCTATCCCCTACTACCTGGAAATCCAATAGATTGAGTGATTTATTTTTCACAAATTGAAATCTTGATGAAGTATTATCAATAAAATATAAGCATACAAAAATCCAATATTGTTATGATAATGAAATTTCATAACCATAATCCATTTTCTTATCAAAAAGAAAATTATATATTATCTTTTATATATGTAATTGGTTGAAACAACTCATCCCAAAGTCAACGTCGTAAGCTCAAAAGAATGTGAGTATCATAAATGAGTATATAAAACCTCCTTTTGAAAAGGTACAAGAAAAATACCTAAAGTCCATCAACTCCCTATTGACCCTAAAACCAACCTCTTGAAAAGGTACAAGCAAATACCCTCATGTTTTGAGACGACATATAAATCCTAAGTTTCATAGGAATACCTTTACTAGAAACCCCCAAAGAAATGTGGGATGTCCCGAAAGGGATAATCGGGAGTACTCATGAATATGTACTTCCCGAACTAATCGTATAGTGGAATGAAACCCACTTACTCGATAACAAAAAGGTAACTGATTTCAACAAAGAAATGTTATATCCAAGACGAGTCTCAATCTCTGTGGCAATGAACTCACAGAATATGACATGATTCCTAACATTATTTTCACCTATAAAAAATATTAATGAACTAATATAAGTTGGAATGTAACCTTTAGACAAACTCATCAACCTACTGCAAGTGGTTGAGAGACATAACAAGGTTCTTTCAAATAACAACACCACATATGTCGAGACAAAGAAAATTCTCGAGATCAATAATGAAAGCATTAAAGGTGGAAACAACTCCAAAGAACATAGAGTTAAAAACAATTTCAAACATGTGACATTTATGCACTATGTGGATGAAACCCTAGAATGGGTTAGGGTCTTGGTAAGAGTCGGGAATTATTTTTCAACATCTGGAGTATAAATACAACTACTGCCCCAAGTGATAATGGACAATCAAATAAGAAATGCACTAAAGAGTGCTCTTGTCGAAAAGAAAACAAATTAAAAATGATCTATATCATAAGAATGATAAAGCATAGATTTTTTTTGAAATTTACTTTATAGTATTTTAATTAGTTTCTTTTGCTTAAGTAAAATCGAATATGTAACCATTATAGATGTAAAGGATTACATCAAAAACAAAATAAAACTCTCAATGTCCTTCGTTCCGTGTAGGAATGTATCGAGGAGAACTTGATTGTTTTTATGACATCTCATACAAGAAATATATTATTATTCATTGAATTAATAATTTTCCTCCAACCAAATACTTAGACGATGAACTATCATTTTTTTATTGGTACAATATTAATATGAACCTTGTAAAGATATTCGTATAAAATGGAAATCAACATATATACATAAATTCCAATGAATATGAAAGGAAACATATATCATGGAACTAATGTGTCAAACTAGTAGATTATTGGGTCATCGAAACATTTTTGTCAATAAAAAAAACTTTAGGGAAATGACACATATATGTTTCGACATGACCATGTGGGAAACCATGGTTATGACATAGTGATCCGTGTATTGCAAAATACACATCGACACATTCTCTTTCGAGTGATAGGCAAAACGAGGCAAATTGCAACTGTTGACTTCTGTAGCATAAGAAACAACATTGCTATCGTAATATGCCCTTTCAAATACCTAAAACTTTTGTATATACCTTAATCCTTAGCTAAGACAGGAATGAGATCATCCTAAAGCTAAGGACATAATACAAAAATATTCCATTGTTACAACGAATACAAGATGATATTTATGGACATAAACATCCAGAATGCGGGCCATTAAAACTTTATGGTTCTGGTTTCGACACGATGAACACATGTCGTATTATTGTCCACATGAAATACTGCACTCCTAGCACTAGCTATACGTTTAAGGGCTCACCACCCTGATTATTTCATCAAGTCTACATGACTTTGAATGCTAGAGAATTTACATCATAAGGATTTGATGTTAATTGCATATGTATGAGGATCAATGTAGAGTTTCTTATACCCCATGTGTATATATAAAATGGTCTCATAGAAGTTGTTATCAAAAGAATATGATGACATCTAGGGTATTAGTAATGCGCACAAATTTACCCACATCTACCTGGGGTTATGTAATTATTATATGCAGTTTTTTTTTTCGTTTTTAGACCCACTATTAGATAACCAACCTCATGCGTACCAGTTGGTAACTGGATATAAGCCTGATATTTTACATTTACGCATGTTTGGTTGTGTAGTATATGTGCCAATTGCGCCCCCACAACGCATCAAAATGGGTCCTTAAAGACGATTCGATATATGTTGGATATGAATTCCCAACTTTTATCCGGTAATTAGAATCATTGACTAGTGATCTCTTTACCGCCAGATTTGCGGGTTGTCACTTTAATGAGACAGTCTTCCCGTCGTTAGGGGGAGATAAGAGAAAGGATTTTCCATAGGAACGACAGGAAGTGTCATTGAGTATTCCCACTCTATCTCATGTTGATCCCTAAACTTCATAATGTAAAGTTGAAGTCAAACGAATCAGACTCGATACCTGATACGTTTAATGTTATTCTAGAAGTGACAAGATCACATATACGAGCTGCAAATATACTGGCAAGGTTAAAGTCCCCAAGCAAGGGCACAACGCCATTGGAAAGTGCGTTGTAATCACACATAGTGGAGGTGTGGTTGAGGTCGTAGCTACCAAATAGAAGTGGTGGAAGATACTTGGTTCGATGGATACTATTCTAAAGGAAGAGAATAGTTAGGCACATCCATTTATCATCAATACACAAAACTCTCATGAAATTGTCTCTAATTAAAATTATGTCCATGAATCGTCACTGGAGGACGCTCCGAAATTAATATTGATTCTAGAGATGAATATTAATCTCAAATGAACTATGAGAGTACATATGAGTCGATGGACAGATCATATATAATCATTGATGATTTATTCGCATATACGATGGCTCATAAGATGATCGAGCACGACGACATCGAACCAGGCTCAATTGAATAATATCAACAAAGAGCATAATGGCCTAAATGTAAAGAAACAATCCAAAAAGAATTATATTCTTTGACAAAGGATCGGGTATTTGGTAAGGTAGTGCTAACCTACCAAGTCTAAAGCCCGTAGGACATAACTGAGTCTTTGTCAGAAAGCGTAACGAGAATAATGAAGTCCTAATATGTAAGGCTCTCCTTTGGCGCAAGGTTTCTCACAACGCCCTGGATTGACCATGAGGAGACTTACTCTCTCATGATGGATGTTATGACATCCGAATAGTTTGTTAGCCTAGTAGTTTCCGAAGGACTGGAAATGCAGCTCATAAATGTGGCTACCACATATCTCTACGGGGATCTAGATTTAGAGATATATAAAAGTACTTGATGATATTACATTACCAAAATCAAGTAACTCTAAACCACGAAATGCGTTTGCAATAAAATTGAAACACCCACTTTATAGATTAAAGCAATCTAATCTATAAAGGATATATAAGAATTAATGGAATCCATGATTGGGAAAGGATATATAAGAACGATGAACTATTCCCTTGCGTATTTATTACGGAAAACAAATTCCAAATTTTCAAAGTAGCTCTATATGTCAATGTTATGAACATAATAGGCACTCTTGATGAAATAAGAGGAACCACAAGCTACTTGAAATCTGATTTTGAGAGGAAAGATCTTGGGAAAACTTGGTTTTGTCTAGATATTTGAGCTAGGACACCGAGTTTGTGAAATATTAATTCATCGATCGCATATGTCCAGAAAATAATCAGGCTATTTAATATGGACAAAGCGCATCCGGTTAGCACTCCCATGATCGGTCGAAGTGTCGGATATAAGAAAAGATCCATTTCGTCAAAAGGATGATGACGAAATATGTTGGGAGTTGGAATTCCCTATCTAAGTACAATATGCGCATTATTGTACTTAGCACAATACACTTGACCGTATATTGTATTTTTCAGTGAATTTGTTAGCTAAATTTAACTCAGCGCCAACGCAACGTCATTGGAATGATATCAAATAAATCTTTTGAAACCATTGAAATAGACTTATACTTTCCCTATAGGAAGAAAAATGGGATTGATAATGAAACTTCAATACCTACTTATAATGTACGTAGTAAAAGTACTAGCTCTTATAGAAAAACACCAAACAATGTCTTGGTATGTCTTTGCTGATATTAGGTATTTGTCTGACCCATACAAAGATTGTTCCCAAACTGGATAAAGAATTACCACAAGGAACACGCCGATTGTTTGGAAGTGAATTAAGCAATCATTTGTAACTACCCCTTGAACTAATCCAATAATATTACTCCCCATGATAATTAAATAATGTATATGATTAAGGACTATCATTGCATATATTAGAGGAGCTAGTAATTATAGGTTCAACCAGTATTCTACTTGCATATATGAAAATAATGCATCATGTATCGAAGAAATGAACATAAGATTCATCAAATATTCTGCTTAAGTCTTATATAATTAGCAATAAGAAAACTCTCATCGAGATTCAATTAAATCAAGTAAGATGTCAAGAGAACATGACACATTTTACGAAATCATTACCTAAAACCATATATTGGGAAACATGTAGAAAGCAAGTACAAATGTTTTCCAAACTCCCTTGATTAATGCACGAATCAGGGGGAGTCTACTATATTTGTGAAATTGGTATGTTGTGCTCTTTCCTTCAACCAAGGTTTTATTTTTCCCATTGGGTTTTGTTCCTTGGTGTAAGGTTTTAGTAAGACAACTGTTTATATACCATCATGCTTTCCTAACTCTCATTATTAATGTATGAATCTTAGCCCTGTGCATCGGACGGGTCGGGTCGGGCCCAAAATCCCGAAACCCGATCGGATTCTCGGTTGAGTGAAAAACACCCGAACTCGACCGTAAATAATTCGGGTTGTTTGGGTTCGGGGTAATTCAGGTTCGGACAGTTCGGGTTGGGTGGGCGGGTCTGGGCCGACTTTGGGCTGCTTTCTTTTTGGGCCTGTTACAACTTAATAAACTTAAACAAACAACTATTTTTACAAAACAACTATAAACAAACAACTATTTTTACGAAACAACTATAAACAAACAACTTAAACAAACAACTATTTTTACAATCAACTAATTCAAATATTCAATTGAAAGTTTGAACAAAAAGAACGGAACAACCATACCAAAATGTCAAAAGTACCATCACTTACATCAATTGAAAGTTTGAAACAAACAAGAAACAACCATAGTACCATACCAAAAACCAAAGTACCATTTCTTTCCAAGGTCCAAAATATTCGATTTTCACTTACAAATTTGAAATTTTCATGATCAACGGTTTACCCCTCCCATCCACGACTCCACGTCCAAGTTCCAACCAAGTGACCAACTAATAACAAGTAACACCAACTTTTATTGAAATTTTGAATCCTATAAAATAAAAAATAACAAATCATTTATAATGTAAAATTAAAGTACCTTTCTCAATCATGGATCAACATCAGTATCAACTTCTTCAAATCCCCCAAAATCAGATGCCTGTGTACCAACACTAGGAATATTTTCTTCATGACGAGTAGAAGAAGTTCCAACTCTTAAATTATCAATTTCTGCACATAATGATAACTTATAATTGTGATCTTACAAGAAGGGCTTCACCTTTTTCCCGATTGAGATTGGGATTGAGATTGAGATTGAGATTGAGATTGAGATTGAGATTGAGATTGAGATTGAGATTGAGATTGAGATTGAGATTGTGATTGTGATTGCGATTGCGAAGGTTCGGAATATTGTTGCACATAATCCTCAAACAAGGTAGTGAGTTGGGATTTTACCTTTCTAAAACATGCCTCACCTTTTTCTGCACCAAATAACTGATCGAACTGTAATGGCATGTACTCCAATTTATCTCTTGGATCTATAATGTTGGCAAAGAAAATTACCAAATTCATCTTCTCCGCATCACCCCAATATTTATCAAACTTATCCTTCATTTTTTGGCCCATATTCTGTTTAGAGAAAAATCAAAAGAATTACAGAAGTACAGAACTATATGAAAGTGAAGTACATTGTAAATCAAAAGAAAAATAAAAGATTGAATTGTACCTTTTCAGTCAAATTTGGAGAAGCAATCATCTTCGTAAGCGAGAACCCCAAGTCACATATCTCAGTCAAGTAAGAATTAGAAGTGACATAAAGAGAGCCTGAGATCCGAATATTCATCTCATAAAAGGTAAGTGGTAACTCAGTCGATGACTCGATGAGCGATGGGCCGATGCGAGGTCTGGGTCTCTGGGAGAGTGGAAGAGTGAGAGGACCGGAGGAGGTTTAGAGACGGTGGAGGCCGAGGAGGAGGAGCAGAAGGTGGTCGGCGGTCGCCGTGCCGGTGGAGACGACGAGACGTGGAGTCGCCGGTGCGGTGGTGGAAGGGAGACGATTAGGTTTAGAGATTGAAGTCGATTCGATTTTAATTTTAGTATTTAGGTAATTAGGTATTTAGTTTTAGATTTTAGAATTAGCAATTTAGGATTATTAAAATAAAAACCGCTTTTTATTAAATATTATATATTTTCGGATTTTCGGGTCGGGTCGGGTCTGGGTTTTGGATACCCAACCCGATCCTATATTACCCGAAATTAGAACGGATCGGGCTTTATCGGGTGTTCGGTTTTTCGGGTTTTGCTGGGTTTTCGGTTCGGATCGGGTCGGGTATATCGGGTTGGGCGAGTTTTGCTCACCCCTAATGAATCTAAGATAAACCTAGACTGAAGGAAAAGTCTATATATTGCAAAGAAACTGGAGCGTTGTACTGTTTCCTTCGTCCTATTTTTTATCCCACTGGGTTTTTATTTTGGCGTAAGGTTTTAATGAAGCAACAATTGTGCACAATCACTCCTTTGACTCGGCACAAGGGGGAGTGTTGTAGGATTATGTGTCATTATCAAAAGGAAATGATTGATGTAATATTTTCCTAGTATTAGAAGTTATCATAATGAATGTTTCTTTTTCTCTGTAAACTTCTCCCTATTTAAAGGGCTTATGATTAATGAGAATTACATATTTCATTTTCTCTCTATTATGTTGTTATTCTATTTCGTTTTTCCTTTAACAATAATTAATTATTCTAGGCATTTTTTGAAAATCGATTAACCTCCTAGTCAATGTCTCCTAAATTTTTGAGAAATAGCCCATGGGTTCGGGAAACTGGCTCGCATATATGAATTCCTTTTTAGAAATCAAAATATAAATTAATTTTTGGTGTAGGTTCGTAAAAGTGGTTTGTATGTACGAACTCAGCAACAAAAATCAAAAAAATTACAGGTTTGGCCCCTCATCGTGAAAATGACTTGTATAAATGAACCTATTAAAAAAAATTAAAAAGTTATACTTGAGATTTTTGTAGGTACATAAAAGTATAATTTTTTTATAAGTGGTTTGAAAATGATAGGTTTGTAAAAGTGGTTGGTAAAATGAGTTACATACACAATTCACGATGGGGGCTATAAGTTTTTACATAGGTTCGCAATTTTTTATATGCTTTTATCCAAGTAAAAACCTAGTAAATTTAACCAAAATAAATTTAACCAAGTAAATTGCTAGGTTTGCAATTTTTTATATGCTTTTATCCAAGTAAAAACCTAGTAAATTTAACCAAGTAAATTGCTAGGTTCCCAATTTCACGATGCATGGGGGCTAAGTTTTTCATATTTTCCATAAATTACATAGGTTCGCAATTTTTTTAGCCAGGTTTTTACATAGGTTCGTAATTATATATATATATATATATATATATATGGTTGGGTTTCGGTGAGAAGTGCCAAATTTGGTGAGAAACGTGAGAAGTGGTTATCAGTCGTTGGATGAGAAATGAACGAAAATCAGGATGAGATACACCGAGATAAGATGCACCGAGATGCACCAGATCAATTCTTTCAAAGCCACAATTCATTAGAGGGTATTTGATTAAAAATGATCAACGGCTTAAAAACATTTCTCACATTTCTCACCAAAAAGGACACTTCTCACATGATCCCATGCTCAATGTTTTAAAAACCGGTTTTGTGGTTGACCCGGTGTAGTGATGGCCAAAAATCGGACTTCGGGCAGGGCCGGGCCGGGTTTCACCCAAAAATGTTCGGGCCGTTTAAGGTGGGAGTAAACCGGTTATATAAAAACCGGACGGGGCCGGGCCCAAACCGGGCCGTGATCAGGCCGATGATTTTTTCGTATTTTTTTTTAAAAACTATTTATTTATATAATGGATCACTAAAATACACTTTAAAAATAAGTTTTATTTATAATAAATCACTAAAATACACTTTAAAAATACGTTTTATATATAATTTTAAGTTACAAACTTACAATACAAGTATTTATAGGGGTTTAGGGGGTAAAAAAACAAAAAAATGTTAAAAAAACGTATATAAACGGTAACATAACGTCTTTTTTTTTAAAGTACGAATCGGGCCGGGCCGGGCCAAAAACCGGGCCGTGAACCGGGCTCGGGCCGCCAAAAACCCAAACCGGTCCATGATTTCGGGCTTCAAACCGGTTTGGCATCGGGCCGGGCCAGGCCGGGCTATCAGGCGGGTCGGGCTCGGTTAACCGTTTGGGTCGGGCCAAGATGGCCATCACTAACCCGGTGTGGTGACCGGGTCACGGTTCAACCGGTTCAACCACCGGGTCAACCCGGTTTCAATAATTTCTATGTATTTTCAATTTTTCTGCATATATATATATATATACTTATAAAACATAGAATTTGATGTCCACTAGTTAAAACATTAAAAATACACATAACAACAAGTTTTACATCATTCAAAATTATTAAAAAACACATAAGAACAAGAATTTGTTTTTTTGTTTTTTTTAACCGGGTTAACCCGGGTTTTTACCGGTTCTTTAAGTCCGGTTCTACCGGTTTTATCAAAAACCGGCCGGTTCACTCCGGGCCGTAAATTTCCAAAAAAACCTATCGCAATGGACCCGGTCTCTTCACCGGTTCCCGATTCAACCGGTTGAACCGGCCGGGTCGACCCGGTTTTTAAAACATTGCCCATGCCTATATATATATATATATATAATTTTATATTTCTCTCAAATCAAAATTTTTATCATTTCATTTTGATAAAATTACATAAAATAAAAGTCAAAATTTGCATTAAATTAAATATGTCATTCTAGATTTTACTAAATTAAGTTTAATTAATTAATAGTTATATTAAATCTAACTAATTACATAAAAATGCTATTACTAGTTCAATGTTGTTTGAAATGGTCATGAGAATCCCATTGAAACATTACAAGTTTTATCATCCATTTGTTACCTCACTAGTCATGATTGATTTATTAGGCATATAAATTAAGACGTGAATTCAAACATATAAACAAACAAAGTTGAAACTTGTGACAACTATTACAACAAACAGAGTGGTTATACATAATATTTTTATAGTGTGTCGTTCAAAATTGGGATCCTGAATATATATATTAACCCTTGTGGATTAGGGTTGAGCTCATTATTGTAATATTGGGTTTTGAATTCAGTTTAAAAAAAAAAAACTTTTCAACCAGATAAATTAATGCATCATAAACATTCAACATTCCTTGAGAATAAATCTAAAAATATGGAAATAACTAAAAAGATGAAATAAATTGAATGGATCATACCCACATAAGTCATCTTTCTTTATTGAATTAAGAATTGAACAACATAATTAATTGAATGTATCCGATGTTGACATATTGTTGTGGTACTCGTTCCACATGTTTTATTTATTTATTATTATTAAGGCAATGCGTCACTAACTAGTTTTTTTTATTTTGTTCTCACTATAAAAACATCACAAAGTTCCATACTTCATCTCACATATTTCTCGAGCTACCAACGTTCATCAAAGAACAAGTTTCCACTTCTCAACAATGACATCTCGTATGTTTTTATTCGGTCTCCTCGTGGCAAGTTGTTCGCTTGCTATGGCTTCAGACCCAAGTCCTCTCCAGGATTTTTGTGTTGCTGCTCAAAATCGCCGAGGTAAAAAAATAATCTTGAAATGTTGAAAATGGTCCAACGTTAATGATTTGAAAATTTTGTAATATTTCTATGTGCTTATGCGTTTTCTGCTTTTGTTGTCATAGTATTCGTGAATGGTGAGTTATGCAAAGATCCACAACTTGTGCAAGCAGATGATTTCTTTTTTAGTGGGCTCCACGTTATGGGAGACACATCAAATGCGGTTGGGTCTAACGTGACTGTCGTGACTGTAGCACAGTTACCAGGACTCAACACTTTTGGAATTTCAATGGCTCGTATTGACTTTGCTCCATGGGGTATTAACCCTCCACACACACACCCTAGGGCCACTGAAATTTTGACGGTGATAGAAGGCAATATTGAAGTCGGTTTTGTCACATCTAACCCTGAAAACCGTCTGATCACTAAAAAACTCCAAAAGGGTGATGTTTTCGTCTTTCCACAAGGCCTAGTTCATTTCCAAAGGAATGTCGGAAATGATGATGCTTTTGTTATTGCAGCCCTGAGTAGCCAAAATCCTGGTGCCATTACCATTGCAAATGCAGTGTTCGGTTCTAACCCAGATATTGATGAAGATCTTCTTGCAAAGGCTTTCCAAGTGGACAAGAAGGTCGTTGATCAAATTCAATCAAAATTCTAGACCTTGACGTGATCTTTAAATGTCGTTTTTATTAACTTATAATTTTCAATTTCGTGATAATGATATGTTCTCCTTTGTCTTATAATATTTAACAATGAATAAAAGAAATATACATTATATTGATTATCGTTTACATTTTTATTGTTGAACTACTCAAAATCGTAGAAGCTCCAAACACAAAACCCTGATAATTAATGAGGCATTTCCCATCATTTTATAAAAAAAAATGCATAGTTAAAAACAATCGTTTCCTTCTAGACCAAGAAACCTTAAATCCTTAAAACATATATCTATACCTTTATATAAAGTTTATGTATATTGAAACAGACGAAGGATCGTGTGAAAATAAAAGTTAAGGTGAGAAGTGTAAAAAGGATTTGTATCCTTAATCACTTTTAATTAGTGTTGATCGAATCGTTCAGGTTAAGTTCCAAAATTAAACCATCAATTAGTTTAGAAGAGAATTTCAATTGATCTTCAATTAGGATTGATCCAAAGGTGGAGATCCCCTTTTTACCTGTCTCACGATAACTACTATTATTAGTGGAAACGAACTCTATTGAAACAATCCTAAAAAAACAAATTAAGATTATAAATCCCATATACCGAAATCATGAAAAACAAGGAATGACGGACTTAGAACTTTATGCATAAATTTACATGATTACGCATGTTTCTCTACATTGAAGTGTGTGTGTATGTGTTTGTAGTTATATACAAGATCATAAGCCTCACAACTGAGAATAAAATCTTAATCGACTCGCAATCATCGTACTTACTTTCAGAACAAGTTCAAAGGGTGCTTATAAAACACGCTAAGAAAAAAGATTGACTCAATCTATTGATTCGATCTCCATAATTTATTCACAAAATTGTTTGAGTCCCTCAACTTTTAAAGGCCCTGTGTATAGCAGTACCACCTGCATACCTCCAAGGATGATCATGAATAATTACATATTAAATATACAATCATTTAAACTTGTTTTTGCAAGTATTTAATATTACATTCTTTTAACAGAAAAAAAATAATAATATGCAATGTACAAAAATTAAAATATTTTTGCAAGTATTTAATATTACATCTCTTCAAATATTTTTTCCATCTACATATATTTTCCAAAAATTAAAACAAGCATTGAGAGTGTCCATCTAAACATTGAATTTCTATTTCTTCTTAACGTTTTCCCCAAAAAGGTGAAAAAGAAAAGTTTTAAAAATACCAATATATATATCCTTCAAAACAAATCTACCAATATATATGTGTGTGTACACACACACACACACACACACACACATATATATATATATATATATATATAGGTGGGTTCATACGAGAATATCTATTTAAGAAAACATGAGAACAACCGAGTACATACAAAATCATATATGATTCACGTACAAAATCACATTTGATTTACGCGACATTGCACGCGACCTTTAAGTCGTGTTGGACATCGCTCGCGTCCAATTTTTTCAGGTTAGTCTAAAATCACATATGATTTTGTACACAATCTGCTGTTTTCTTAAATAGTTAGCGTTCTCGTTTAAATCTTTTTTTTTTCTCTCTCTCTCTATATATATATATTCTCGGATGTATGTTAGGAGTGGTAGTTTTTTACATGAAAAGAAATACAATATGGTGAAGATTTCAACTTTATCTATTATGAGAAAGGTTCTTTTCAAAAAGAAGATAAATCTTTCTTTGAAAATGCTTCAAATATTTAATTCAATGGTTTCTTTTTAATCCAAGTCTAATAGATCAACAATTTGACCTCATCAACAATAGAAGGGATGATGAATAACGAATCAAAAACATCGTATGTCAAACATAGAATAAGTGTTTTAAATTATGTTGTATAAAATACTAATAAAACGTTTTATTTTTAAAGTGACCTAGAAACTTGTTAATGTGTCCAAAAACGTCATATTACTTTATTGTAACAATTTACATAAGACACACAATTGTTTGGTCCAATACTCGAGTTTCTAAGAAAGTCGATATTTTTATGTGGAAGCTTTGTCGTGGTAGGATTCCAGTTCATGAGAATCTTGACTAATTCGGTCTAGATCTGCACTTTGTTCTTGTTCTCGTTGCAACATCAAAGTTGAATATTTAGACCATTGTTTTCTGCGCTGTCCTAGTTTGCAGGTCTGGCCGAGCATTTGGAGATGGTGGCGATATGAGCCTCCCTCTTGGAGTTCTCTCAACGACATCCTCTCCTTTTTCTCAAATCTACAAGATAGAAAAATCGGAACGTTAATCAGGCTGGGTCTTATGTTTGCTATCCTGGTTCTTGTGGTTGGTTTTTGATATGTATCTTCTCTTTGACTGTGTTCCTTCTGCTTCTTGCAGAATGGTTCCCTTGTTCTGGTTGTTTGGTTTTTCAATAAAATTTGTTGCCTTTAAAAAAAAAACTCGAGTCATAGAAAACAGTTTATTATGACATTTACACATATTTAGCGTCTTTTAACACTAGTTATGTTGTAGCATCTATTCGGTCCATTCGTTCGCTTTGATGTAAATAAATTTATATTGTCTAAAAAGTAAAGTTATTATATATCAAAACATTATTAACAAACTGTTTTGAATCATGTAAACTCTTATTTCTATCACGATCGAGTTGTTTATTGTGATCAATGCATAATAAACATGTAACATTACAACAAAATAAATCTAAAATATGAAAATGATTACAAATGAAAGAAGTGAATAATGAGAGCCGTATTAATATTCCATCTTTATTTACTTATATTAATACTTAATTAAACTACATAAGTTGAATGTATCCAATGTTAACATATTTGATGACTTTGTCATTGTGATACTGTTTCCACATGTTTTTTATTAATAAAAATATGTCATATCACATAAGCTAGTTTTTTATGTTCCATTGTTCTTGCTATAAAAACATCACCAAGTTGCATACTTCATCTCATATATTTCTCAAGCCTCCAAAGCTCACCAAAGAACAAGTTTCCACTTCTCAACAATGACATCTCGTTTGTTTTTATTCGGTCTCCTCATGGCAAGTTGTTCGCTTGCTTTGGCTTCAGATCCAAGTCCTCTCCAGGACTTTTGTGTTGCTGCACCAAAAAGTAGAGGTAAAAAATAATGTTGAAAAATCTCCTATGTTAATGATCGATTTGAAAAATTGCAATATTTGTATGTGCTTATAGTTAGTTTTTTGTCATTATTTTCATAGTATTCGTGAATGGTGAGGTATGCAAAGATCCAAAGCTTGTGCGAGCAGATGATTTCTTCTTCAGTGGGCTCCATGTTATGGGAGATACATCAAATGCGGTTGGCTCTAACGTGACTACCGTGATTGTAGCAGAGTTACCAGGACTTAACACTTTTGGTATTTCAATGGCTCGTATTGACTTTGCTCCATGGGGTATTAATCCTCCACACACGCACCCCAGGGCCACTGAAATCTTGACGGTCCTAGAAGGCAGTATTGAAGTTGGTTTTGTTACATCTAACCCTGAAAACCGTCTCATCACTAAAGGACTTCAGAAGGGTGATGTCTTCGTCTTCCCACAAGGTCTAGTTCACTTCCAAAGGAACGTCGGAAATGGTTATGCTGTTGTTATTGCAGCTTTGAGTAGCCAAAATCCGGGTGCCATTACCATTGCAAATGCGGTGTTCGGTTCTAACCCAGATATCGCTGCAGATGTTCTTGCAAAGGCTTTCCAAGTGGACAAGAACGTTGTTTATCAAATTCAATCTAAATTCTAGACCTCCATCCGATATTTAAATGTCGATTTGAATAACTTTTTATATTCTATTTCTTGATTTTGATATGTATTCGTCTTGTTATATTTAAAACTAAATAAAAGAAATATACGCTATATATTTAATTATCACTATCATTTAATTTTAAGTGTTGAACTACACCAAATTATGTATGATCCAAACTCAAACCCCTAATAATTAATCAAGCACCCACTACTTTAACATCAAAATTGCATATCTTAAAAGAAATGGTGATAATAACTAAACCTTTGAAACTCAAGAAATAAAGTTGCATTTTTTCAAAAGTTGATATAAATTTAGGGACTAATATATATTGTTTCAATGAGACTAATATAACAAATGGAAGCTAGTTTGTGGTAATTCTTTTTAAGATTTTAACTTTTTGAAACAGTTGGAGATGTTCTCATGGATATTTTTTTGATGGGACAAAATATGCATATTGTATTGTGAATTCTAATTTGAGGTGAAGGTGATGAACATATGAAATTATTTAATGTTTGAAAAGATCCAACTGAAAATACATATGTATAATCCATATGAATAACCTGTAACGTCGGTTCATATATGCATTTTCAAAAATGTATTTTTCAGATTTTTTTCAATGATCCACGTGTGGACCTTCCCTTAACTTTTCCTTCTTGGCTACTGGTAGTTAATTATTGTGTATTCAACAGCGTGGACACAGTGTTTTCCAGCGTTGGCACAAGTATATACCAACATTGGGATCGCTACAAGTAATATAATGGTAGTAAAACCAAGTATTGTTTCCATAGGGACTGACTTACTGAGAATCAGAGACTTTCATGAACTTCTTGCACAAGCTTGGTTGTGAGAAAAATTATCGTTTTGGTGGTGGAATAATGCTAAAAATACGAAATGTAATTTATAATTAAAGAATGGGTATGAGTGTAAACTTTTCTTGAGATAAGCGTAGTAACAAAATGATTAGGCCTTTTGTTGTACGGATTGTCTATAAAAATTCCGATCTCTCGAAAGTGGATTCTTAAAGACCGGTCCCACAAAATGCCTATAGAGTGTCCATTGTTACCGACTCTTAATCTTTCCGATTTAACTAAGTGGATATAAAAATCAAGTTCTATCAATATATGGAGATTTATACCAAAATCTGGACCGACGTTTGAACCTTAGTAAATCATATAAAACTCGTATCTCTACGTGGTTATCAAAGAATTTCTCAAATCTTTGTGCATCACTTAATCCGTATTTTGAATCCGCCCCTCTCGAGGTCAAGATCTAATATTAACACTTCAAAGTGATCGGCTTATCCGCGTTGAGTTTAAGTCCCAACTCAAGTGACCAAGCTTAAGAGCTAGTAACATTGGCCACACCCAAGTGTTGCCTACTAGTCTCAAGTCGACTCACACCCACACCCACACCCAAGCCCAAGAGGTGCTTAGCTTATAATAATAATAAAAGACATAAAGTAATAAAAGAAATACTTGTTAACTACTTGCATTAAAAATAAAGTTACAGACGATGCCGACAATGGGAAGCTGTGGGCATAAACTGAAAAACGAGAATAAAAATGCAGAAAATTAAATGCTAAGTTACCCTCAAACTTTTTAACTCTCTCCGGAGAAAAACTTAGAGTTGTGGATGATTGGATGATGATTAAGCTTACAACCCACTATATTTATAATGAAAATACAACCCAAAACCCAATGGTTAAAAACCTAATATCCAATGGTTAATAACCTAATGATGCCACTAATTATTTAGTGCCATTATGCTTTTTTTCTCTTTATTTTAGAATAGTTTTTTCCTTCTAAATCCCGACATTTGAGTCATTTTAGTTCATTATTTTATCTTTTCTTATTTTCTTGGAGCTAAAGATATGAAGAACTTGTTTTATTGCATTGGATAAACTAATTGGTGTATTTTTGGACAGAATTATAAGTGCAACAAGCTGCAGCATTCCTGCAGCAGCCAAATATGGAGCTTAATGGACAAGCTAGAAGGAGCTTATTGTGGGAAGACTTTTTGAGTTATGGATCTGATTTTTTGGGAACCTTCTAGACCAATATTTGGCTGATATATTTTGTGGTTAAACATTTAATCCTTATTGTCTTTTGGATGTTAACTTTTGGATAATGTGTCTGTGTACTTTAAGTACCTTGTTAGTGTTAATTACTCTTTTATGCCACTCCCTTTTAGTATAAAAAGGGAGCTTGGGATTGTAGTTTAAAAAAGGCATTATCCATTATCTCATATTAGAAAAAGAAATCCAAGGTTGGAACCATTAACCTTGGGAGTTTGTACTCTCATTTTATAATTGCAAGAAATCTTTTGGTTACCCTCTCTTGTTCTTTAGTTTATGCTTTATTATTCTTAGCTTTCTTCAATTAGTTCTTTACATTATTTGCACTTTTACATTTTCGTCATTTTATTTCTTGTAATTTATATTCAGTCATTTAATTCATGTCATTTACATTTATGCATTTACTTTCCGTCATTTATCGCTTTATATCTTTAAATATGAGTAGTTAATTTTATTTAGCTCGGGTGTAAGAGAAAGGGTGAGATTTTAAACCAAAGAAAGATGGACATTGTTTCGCAATAACAATGTTCCATCATTTCATTTCAAGTTTTATAAAGTTCAATAACACTTCTTGACGAACTGATCACTTGCTAAAGTGTTAAAGTGCGCTTGACTTAGAGATAAGCTACCAAAAGCACGTCGGTTTGAATGATATAAGAAGTAGACTTGAGAAAGTTGCTTATTATTTATAAACTGATTTATTCTCAACAAGTTGATCGCTAGTCATTAGTGTTAAAATGTAGAGGACTTAGAGATAAGCCCCTTCGAACACGTCAACTTGAATGATATGGGAATCGGCTCGAGAGAGCGGTTTTCGATACAAAGAGATTTGATCGTCCATATATTTTGAGGACTTTATTCTACACTATAAATAGCTGGAGGCTGCACAGAGATGTGTTTAGTCGAATCTAAACAGTAGTGTGAATATTGAAGTCCGAGAGGAATACCCTCAAAATAGATGGTGGATCTAGTTATGGCCAACTCATGCTGCAGCATGTCTGTAGCATAAGTCTGCTGGAATTTGTGTTTAAATCTCACCTAAATGTCTTACACCCGTGCTTGCTTTATTATTCTGTTAATCTAATCAAGTGACAAACCAAACCATATCAAAGTCTTCAAAATCGCCATCTGAAATCATTTCTTTCTTCTACTTTTTAATCAACTTTTACTCCAATCTTTGTGGGACGATATCCGGTATTTTACCGTTTTATTACTTGAAAGACGACATTAGATCTCATTGTATACTTGCTTTGAGGTTTAATTAGCACGCGTCTGTAGGTGTATTCCAAGCACTATCACCTAATATCCAATGGTTAGAGGAGTTCAATGATTTTCCAGATTTTTAAAGATTGCATCCAGCTCATTCAACTCATTGCAACCTTTAACCATTGGATAATAGTACAATGTCTTGTTTACCCAATGGATCTCGGATGCTGCAGTGGGCAGACTGTGCCCACAGCAGAACAATAAACATTATTTTTGACAAAACCGAATCCTTTGGTGTTTTCATCCAACTTGCAAACTTTATGGACCAAAAGGAAGAGATAGAAGCAAAAGTGGGTAGAAAGCGGAATAAAACATTAGAAACGAGTAACAAATAACTCTAAAAAATGAGAGTTATCAGCTACTCATGATATTTAGCCTTTTTATTTAAACAAGCACCTGAAAATGTTATATCCAAACATAGATAATTAATGGTCTGTTTGTTAGCAGCTTAATGAATTTAATTGAGACTCACAATTTATTGAGTCTTCTATATATGACTCTCTGGTAGTGACTTTAATGATATAGAAAGTGGTTCATTCAGTAAGTTTCTAGGGGGACTTTATGTAGAAATCATGTTTCTTTTTTCAAACTTTCCCCTCTCAATTAAAAAGCATGCATATTCCATTTATGAAAAAACTCTCACAAACAAAACTCTTTTCAATCTATACATACAGATTAATCTACACATACAATTTTATTCATACATGAATTAATAAAAAAACAACTAAACATCCCTAAACCCCTAATAATTAATCAAAAACAACCAAGTTAAAGTTGCACTACCCTCTATAAACCATTACCTTTCATCCCCTTCTTTTCTTCATTTTATTCTTTTATTTGCTGTATCAACTTTTAATCATTCCAATTTAAGAAATTGCATAAAATATGTCAAACTAACTTAATTTTACTTTTTATTAAAGCTTTATGAATTAAAAGTTAAATCATTTTAACTAATTATATATGAAAATACTTTTTAACCTTGAAACATTCAAAATAATCTCATAAATCATAATCAATATCTACTATATCTACCGTTGACCATGTGGTCCATGTGCATGAACAACAAATGTTCCTATTTATCGATGAAAAACATATCTTATTCTAAGGCTCCATATAAGATTAGTCAAATTAAGCATAAATTAATCCGGACCCACAGTTGACAAAAAAACTTCAGTAATTAAGGGACGATTATGGGTCATGTGAATGTTATTTCTATTACATCCGAGTTGTTATACATAACGTTCTATTTTGTTATTTGTACCTAGCTAGTAGGAATGAATACGATGATGTTTATTGAGATATTGAGGTTCAAATTCAGTTTAAAAATAATGAACGTTTTGGACCAGATCGATGCAAAAAAAAAACATGCATCATTCCACAAAAATAAATCTAAAATATGAAAATGATTAAAAATGAAAATGAATTGAATCCATCATACCCACATTAGACTTCCATCTAGACTCAATTAAGAATCGAACATAGTTGAATGTATCCTACGGTTAAGTATTTGATGACTTTATCTTTGTAATACTCTTTCCACATGGTTATTTTTTATTGACGGAAATATGTTATATTCTAGTTTTTATGTTCGATTGTTTCTACTATAAAAACATTACCATGTTGCATACTTTATCCCACAGATTTCTCGAGCCACCAAAATTCATCAAAAAAAAAAAACAAGTTTCCACTTCTCAACAATGGCATCTCGACTGCTTTTGATCAGTCTCTTAGTGGCGAGTTGTTCGCTTGCTTTGGCTTCAGACCCAAGTCCTCTCCAAGACTTTTGTGTTGCTGATCCAAATAGTCCAGGTAAAAATAATTATAACATGTCAAAAATTGCTCTAACACTAATGATTTGATACTTTTATGGGCTTACGAGTTTCCTATTTTTGTTTTCACAGTACTCGTGAATGGTGTGGTGTGTAAAGATCCAAATCTTGTGCAAGCCGATGATTTCCTTTTTAGTGGGCTTCACCGTATGGGAGATACATCGAACGAGGTTGGGTCGAACGTGACTGCTGTTAATGTAGCACAGTTACCGGGACTCAACACTTTCGGTATTTCAATGGCTCGTATTGACTTTGCGCCACAGGGTATCAACCCTCCCCACACACACCCTCGGGCCACTGAAATCTTGGTTGTCATTAATGGTAGTATTGAGGTTGGATTTGTAACATCTAACCCTGACAACCGTCTCTTGACGAAAGTACTTGAGATGGGTGATGTTTTTGTGTTCCCAGAAGGTCTAATTCACTTCCAAAAGAACGTCGGACATGGCTACGCTGTTGCGATTGCAGGTTTGAGCAGCCAAAATCCCGGTACCATTACAATTGCAAATGCTGTGTTTGGATCAAACCCAGATATCAATGCAGATATTCTTGCAAGGGCATTCCAAGTGGACAAGAATGTCGTTTATCAAATTCAATCAAAATTCTAGACATTTATGTCAACTTTGATTGTTAATTTCATTAACTTATACTTTTCAGCTTCTTGATATGTGTTTGTTTCGTCTTCGTCTTGTTATATTTAAAAGTGAATAAAAGTAATGTATTATTTGACGATCCTTTACTTTTGCATTGTTCAATGATTGCAAATTATGTACGATTCGAACTCAAAACCCTAATTATTAATCAAGCATTCATGGATGAACAAAGGCTTGGAAAACCATGTAATGTTGCCATATTGGTCTCGTCTCCATCTACGTACTCGTATACTAAGAAAATAAGACAAAAACTGAAAGCTAAAGCTAAGGGACTATTTGGTTCAGGCTGAGGAATGAAAATGACAGAGAATGAAAATGGAAATTAATTAATTTTCATTCTCCGATGAAATAAAATTTTGGTTTATGAAAGAATGGGCCAGTTATATTATGTAAAATCAAACAGATTATTTTATTTTTCTTCTCATTGATTACTGTTTAATATATCTAACTAAACACCCCATAATACTTGTAAAAATAACCCAAGCATAACCTTTCTTAATAAAAATGTTGGAATATGCCTATTGGTCCTTGTAAAATATAAAATTATATTTTTTACCTGGGGCACTTTTGAGCGGTTTTTCTCTGGTACCAAAAACCTCCGGAATGCCCTGATTTGAGTTGTTATACAAAAAAGTTTTTTTTCCTTTTCCAATTAGGGTTTCGAATTCGTTCTCAACTAACGATTAGGTTTTTTAAAAATTGGAGCTCTTAATATGTGTGACCTCGGACCCAAGTCCTCTCCATGACTTTTGTGTGGCTGAATAAAATAGACCATGTCAAATACTATCTAGAAATGTTCAGAAAAATGATTTATATGGGCTTATGGTTTGTTTTTTCCAGATCTTTGTGAATAGTATTGTATGTAAAGGTAGAAAGTTTTTATAAGTAGGTGATTTCTTTTCCAGAAACCTCTATCAGTTAAATAAATAATTCAGATATACCTATATTTAAGATGGGTAGATTTGAAAAACCGTATTCGAAAAAGAAAAATCTCTGATCGTTGACATATTAACGATGTCATTTATTGGGTATTTCAAGAGTAGAGATGCACAAGGTTGGGCTTTTTTAGTGAGCGAAAAAAAGTTCCAAGCTTTTTAGGCACAGTGTTAGACCACAGTCTCATTGGATTCAAGATCATCCAATACGAAGATCGCAATCTGAAGTTAATGCTGAAATTAAAGTCGCTCTCAACAATAGTCTAGGGTCTATTCTGTAATAAATGTCAAAGTTATAATATCTAGATATTATATTATTTAGATATTATGTTTTAGATATTATTTAGTTTAATATTAGTTTTTATTAAGTTTTGATAATATCTATTATAGATATTATCTCTTTCTCTCTATTATCAGATAACAAGAACACACACAACACATACTGATAAGGTGTAAAAGAGAGAAAACAAACAGAGAGAGAACTCAAAGAAATCAACCGTGTAATCATCGTTTGTTATCGAAACAGGTTGGTTTATCTTCTATTTGTTTGTTATTTGATTATCTGGTAACGATCACAGACTCACAATTGGTATCAGAGCCGTAACCGGATTCAAAATCAAATTTCAAAACTCTCTGTGTTCTTCATTTTTGAAGAACACTGTGCTATAAATCAAAATCTTGAAATTGTGTTTGTTTTTAAAATCAAAAGGTTGTGTATTCTTGTTATTGATAAGGAGAAGATACTGTCAAAATTTGATGTGGTAAAACGACCTCTAGTTGGGTTAATTTTAGAGTTACAGGTCGATTTAATCGGAGAAGACGACATACCGGTCCTTTGTAATATATCGGTCTAAGCCAATTGACCGATAATATTTTTTTACCGGTCGAACCTTAGTTTAAACACTCTATCGGTCTTAAGCATTCGACCGGACTCTTGCAAATACCGGTCGAAGGACACTCCAAATACCGGTCGAATTATTTGTTTATCGGTCGAATCACTCACAACCAATTCCGGTCAAACTCACACTTCTTCCGGTCGAATCACACATACCCACATCATTCCCGATCAAACCAATCCCGGTCAAACCCCAAAACTCTCCGGCCAAAGACTTCCACATATATCGGTCATTTAGAAAATTTTCACGTGGCACTCTCACTTACCTCACTTGTCCACCACCTTTCCATCATAAGAAATTGCATATTATCGGTCCACTCAAAGAAAAGCTTATATCGGTCAAACAGCCCACATGCAAACTATCGTTCCACTTTCTATCACACTCATCGGTCAACACCATCTGAGTATCGGTCCACTCTTTGAAATCACAATTCCAATTGCACTTTGAAAACCACACGTGGCAATCATAAGGAAATCTCATCTTCACCTTCCATCATATCCCACTCGTCACGTGTCCACTTATCAAAAGAAAACCACCATTTTTCTTTGCATGCACATCACTGTTAACCAATTTATTTGATTGGTTTAAAACTTGGTTTATTTTTAAAATTTATTCCTAAAAATCTACTTGGTTTAAATTTTGGAAATTTATTTCTAAAATTTAGTTCTAAAATTTATTTGATTTTATCTGATTTTATTTTGGGCTAACGATCAAATTCAAGCTTTTCTATTCGAATCAGAATGTCTAACTACATTGGAGCCCCAAAGCTGAATAAAGGAGAATACGAAAAGTGGAAAGTTAACTTTTTCAACTTTGTAGATAAAAATGAGAAGAGTCACTACATCAGATTATCATTGATTGAAGGTGAAATGAAACCTAAAATCCCTTTAGAAGTTTGTACTGAGGAACAGTTTAACAGACAAATAGCTGATAATATTTCTAGAAATTATATGGAAGACTGTATTTCTAAGGAAATTTATGGTCCACTAGATATTCCCAAAGCTTCAGGGAAAGAGATATGGGACTATCTTGAATGGTTGATGTCAGGGCCAAAGGTTTTATTAAAAGCTAAAGTTTTGGAAGCTGAGAACTTTGAACTTAAAGGAAAGATTAATGATTTAGAAGCTCAAATACAGAAGCAAGCGTCTGTAGACATGAACGGGGAGAAGTTCATGATCTTGGAGAGTGCAAACACTGATCTTCAACAGAAACTATCAGACTTAAATCAAGAGTTTGTCAAGGACAAATCTGAGTTTGAACAGGAAAGTTCAAAGTTTGCACTGAAGTTCTCAGTATTTTCCAAAAAGTGTGGTGAAGAGAAGAAGACTCTTGAGCTTAAATGTTTAATGCTTTCTCAAAAAGTTGAAGACTTTGAGAAAGTAATCATACTGGAAAGAGATCGGTTTGCCAAAGAGAGGAAGGCAAATGATCTGAAGGGTGCTAAGAAAGGTTTCGAAGAAGAAAGAAGCATCCTTGAAGTTGCAATTAGGAAGCTTAATGCAAAGCTATCTGAATTATCTAAGCTTGCACAGAAAGAGAAGAAGAAGAGGTCCGAGCTTGAGACGAAGATTGACCTTCTTGTCAAAGAACGAAACAACTATTCTTCAAAGGTTAAAGAGCTTGAAAAGGTTATTTCAACGGTGGTGGTGACTGAGCGCAAGACTCCAGAGTCAATTGTCCACTCACCTAGAGATGATTCTGCTGATTCAGAATGTTCATTCAAGTCAGCTGCAAGCTCATATCAGAAACCTGTTTCTTCAAAGAGGTCAGTGAAATCTTCTAATCATATTCGGAGTACTAATCTTTTCTATGACAGAAATATAGATAGTTTAGGTACACATCAAAGAAGAAGGTGATACCAAGAAGAAGAACTGGTCTGGAACAGGAAACCAGTTAGAGAAGAGCTGAAATGTAAAATCTCATGTGTACACACGCCTAATGCCAAGAAGAACAATGCGCATAAAGGTAAACCTGATTTCGTCTACACGAGAGATCAATTAATCAGGTTATCAGGTAAGACATTCTATTGTTCTTATTGTCGTACACATGATCCTGTTCACAGAACCAGCGATCATTACTGGTATGGTTCTTATTGCATAACCCCCATATGAACTGCAACTCACACACATGGACCCAAATACCAGTGGGTACCAAAGAAAACTAAACCTGTGTTGCAGGCACCTACTGTCAAGGGGGAGTAGGAGAACCAATGGCTTCTAAGTACATCAGCTTAGAACCCGGACTTCAACGAAGATATGGCTCTTGAATACAACAGTTCAAGACCCACACTTCAATGATCAAAAGACCTTACTCCGAGCTAATCAGAGATTGTACTCCAATGCTTAAAAGAGGAAATCAACCTTCAAGAGGGAGTACATATATATTTTTGAAATGTTTTGCATCTGATAGATATGATGACCTACACTTCAAGAAGGAAGTCGTAGATCTCTATCATGTGCCATTTAACTGACATATTTTAGATGCATAATTTCAGGGGGGGTATAAAAAGGTGATGACTTCTGATTATTTCAGATCAGAACTCATACTTTCATTTGTTTTACTGCTTTTTGTCTTTTCAATATAAGTGAATAAACTTGCTTTGACCTTGACTTATAGACTTTTGCAGAAGTTTGAGAGAAGCTTACAAGATCATATCTTTATGACTTTAAGCTTAGCTTCATGAGATGTAAGATCATACGTTCAGGTAGTATCCTTTATCTTAATCTCATATATGGTTGAAAGACGGACAACTTTCAATCATTGAAAACATCGTTCTAAAACGTTCAAATCACTTCCCGATTCTTCAACCAGATTTTGTAATTCGGAAGTGTGATTTTCAATGTTTTCTTATTCAATTGAGCTTTAACTGTTAAGTTAAACCATTTTGAGCATTATATGCTTCATAGGAAAACATGGGATCATTGTGCTAGGACTTAACACAACTTCTATAGAATCACATTAACCTGTGATTTCTACCCAAAAGAAATGAGTGTGTTAAGCTGAAAAAGAAAGGTTAATTAGAGTGAGCTTAATGTTTAAAAGAAAGAGCGTGTGAGAACAGAGTTAAAAGAATATCACAACTCTGCACCAACTTTTTCTGAGCCGGACAGTCACATTTCTAATGTTTCACAATTCTTTGGTGATCATTATTGAAACAGACAACTAGCCCATGCCAATTGTTAAGTCTAAATATTGTATCCAAGATTTAATAGGAAAGTCAATGATGTAAAAGTCAACATTGTCTAAGTCAAAGCATGTTTTGTTTCCTTAGCCTTTAAGGCTTTGTAATAGTTAGGTAGTATATATAGGGTTGTCTTTGGAAACTTGTAGTAACGTTCTAGAGGATTATGCTTCATTGTAATATTCAGTAATTGTGGAATACAAGATCTACTTTCTCTCTCCAGACTCTCTCTCTAGTTCTTGATCTATATTGTCTAAATCTTGAGTATTGCTTGTTGTGATTGGGATTTTATGATTATCAATTGGTATCAGAGTCGTACCAAACATTTCAGGAATGATTTGATCAAAGTTTGAATTGAAATTTGTGTGATTTTAATCGAAAAATCGTTAATTTCGAAAGTTTTTCAAGAAACCGAGTTCTTCACTGTTTCATTATAATTTTGAGTGAAAAATTGTTTTTAATGAAAGAAATTGGTTTCATTGTGTTCGATTTATGTTGGTGATTGATTGTTGTTTAGATTCCATATCAAAATTCTTTCAAAATCAATTCCAATTTTTGATTTTTGAAGTTTTCTTGAAAACGTGTTCTGTCACTGTTCTTGATTAAAAATATTCGATTTGATGTTTTGAATCAAAATTTGTTTGTAAATTTGTGTTTAGTACTGTTTTTCGATGTTGCTGACAAATTCTTGAGATCAATTATGCAGGTTTCGATCGATTTAAGTTTGAATCTGTCAAGAACACGGTTTGCGCTTCATTCATGAAAATTTGCTCCTCATTCATGCTACTTTGCGCTTCATTCATATGGTTTGCGTTTCATTCATAAATAGTTTTCGGATATATCTGGACACGCAAAGACTCTCTTGCGCGTCTCTCTTCACACGCAAATCATACTTTGCGCATCTCTCTGTAAACGCAAAGTCTTACTTTGCGCGTCATTCGTCACCCGAAAAGTTGCACTTTGCGCTTCTCACTTCACCCGCGAAGTATTAGTTTGCGCTTCACTCAGGACCCGAAAACCATACTTTGCGCATCAAGTTCAACACGCAAAGCTCACTTTGCGCATCAAGGCTCATACGCAAACCTAATTTAAAAAAAACAGCCATTCACACTGGAAAAAAAACAGTCATTCACTTGGCGCATCAAGGCTTCACACTGGAATTTTTTTTGTCATATATGGAAAAAAAAAATTAACTTTGCGCCATAACATGTGTTGTTCAAATTTTCAATTTTTACGAAATATTTTTTTTTAAGATTTCAATTTGATCTGATTTTTGAGTTTCTGATACATAGTTTGGAACAGTCATTCACATCAAGCTGATTACTTTTTCAAGATGTCAATTTTCTACAGATCTGATATATCTGGTATTGAAGCTGAAAGAAATGATCTGAAATTGAAAAATTCAGAATACCTCAAAAGGATTCAGGATTTGCAACTTAAATTATTCACCTGTATTAAAACTCCTGAATGTATTCAGTGTACTAATAATCGTTTTAAATTTTCAGATATTCTCTATGAGAAAGAAAAAGAGATAAAAGAAAAAGAGAGAGAGATTATAACTCTACAAAGCCAACTGAAGACAACTGAACAGAAATCATCTGAGCCACAAGCAGAATCAGTTGAGCTTCAAAACGAGTTGAAGGCTTTCAAAGAGAAGACGGAGGAATTGGAATCTGAGAACTCTGAGCTTAAAAAGAATTTTTCTGTTTTGGAAAAACAGCTTGTAGACAGTAAAGCTGATTTTGAAAGTGAAAAGAAGAATTTTTCAAAGAAGTTCTCAGACTTTTCAAAGAAGTGTTTTGAGGAAAAGAAGTCAGTGGAGCTTAAATGCTTAAAACTTTTTCAACAAATCTCCGATTTTGAGAAAGTACTGATTTTAGAAAGAGAAAAATTCGCTAAAGAGAAAAAGGCCATAGAACAGAAAAATGTAGGATTTTTTAAAGAATTATCTGGCCAGGGAAATGATTCAGAAAAAGAATTTGAAGAAGAACGTTTAACTTTTGAGAATGAAATCAAGAAACTGACTTCAAAATTGTCTGAACTGTCTGATACTGCGCTGAAAGAGCAAAGAACGAAGTATGAATTCAAGACAAAGATTGACCTGCTTGAGAAAGAAAGAGACATCTTTGCGTCAAAGATCAAAGAGCTTGAAAAATCTGTTTCAAGTTCAAATCATAAATCTGTCTCTTCAAACAGGTCAGTCAAATCATTTAATCAGATTCGTCGCACTAACCTTTTCTTTGATGAATATTTAGATGGTTCAGATTCTTATCCAAGGAGAAAAAGTTTCAAGAAAGAGAAACTGGTCTGGATGAAAAAATCAGTCAAAGATGACAAGACTGATGAGCTGAAAGAGAAGAATTCATGTATACATGTACACAAAGCAAAGAAGAACAAAGCACCTAATGGTAAGAAATATTATTGTTCTATTTGTTGTACACATGATCATATCCATAAGACAAGTGATCATTACTGGTATGGTTCTTACTCTATTACCCCCACACGAACTGCAACTAACATTTCTAGACCCAAATACCAGTGGGTACCAAAGAAGAAAACCGATTATGTGTTGCAGGCACCTCAAGCCAAGGGAGATGTAAGAGAACAATGGCTCTTGAATACTACAGTTCAAGACCCGCACCTCAATATCAAGATTATGGTTTCTAAGCACATCAGCTTAGGACCCGTTCTTCAAAGGAGTTTGACTTCTAAACACAACAGTTTAGGACTCGGACCTCAACGATCAAAAAGGACTTTACTCCTGTGTTTTTGCATCCGATGGATATTGAGGGTCTCCATCCCAAGAGAATTGATCTGATCTCTATCCTATACTTTTTCTTTGCTAGATTTTTCTGATATTGATGGTCTAACAATTCAAAAGAGAGTGTTTGATCTCTATCATGTTTTAACTGGCATATTTCAGATGCTTAATTTAAGGGGGAGTAAAGGTGATGACTTCTGATTATTTCAGATCAGAACTCACTCTATAAACCGTTTTACTGCTTTATGTCTTTTATTTTTTAAATAATGTGAATAAAGTGGCTTTTGATCACATGACAGATCAGGACCCGTTCATCAATGATCAAAGACGGATATTGTGCTAATATCTAGGGAGCTTAAAAGATTAAAATCTTTATATCATGATTTGAGGGGGAGCTGAAAAGGTAAAAATCTTCTAATCTAGATCTCTGATTGTTTGAAAGAAGGGCAACTTTCGAACATGAAAAAAAATTTCTGAAATGTTCAAACCACTTCTTATTCTCAAAAGTTTTATGAATTTAGAAGTGTTCTTTTAAATGTTTTTCTAAAATTTTTGAGCTTATTGTTTAACTGACCATGTGTTTCCAAAGATCAATACTTGTGTATTATCTTGTCCATATACTGTCAAGTATTCATACACACTGGTTCGGTATTTTATTTGAAATTGTTATTACCATGTCTCAAATTCAAACAATTTTTCGATGGTAATACCCCCGTTTGAAATTCAAAGTTGTTGAGCATCATTCATCTTTTTCATATTTGTGCTTTCATTGATAAATTGTTTATATTTGTTCATATAAACAAATATCCAATTCTTTGATACCCTAACCTTTTGATTTGATCTGATTGATTCATTGTCAGATTCTCAAAACAATTCTCTTGACTTTATTTCATTCATTCAATATCCTTGTTTTGAGAAATCTTCAAAGTTCAATTGCTCAAATTTCATTCATATTTTTAAATGAGCATACATTCTGACATTGTTATCTTTTTGAGCTTAATTGTTTCAGTTAAATTGTTGAGAAACCATGCTTCTTAGGAAATAACATGGGATTCGTGTGTGAGCTTAAACGGAACTTCCATGGATTCATGTAACATGTGTTTCCTACCCAGGAAGTTATCCTTGAGTGATTGAGGGGTGAGGGGTCAATATCAAAGAGTGGGGGAGATAACTCATCCGGTTGAGTTATTCTCATTGCGTGGAGCAGAAAAATGGAAAAGAGAGTTTGGTTAGAAGTGAGCATAATGTTAAAAAGAAAGAGGGTGTGAGAACAGAGTTAAAAGAATACCAGAACTCTGCACCAACCACTTTCTGAGCCGGGCAACCACATCTTCTGATTGGTTCACATTCTTTGGTGACCATCATTGAAACAGGCAGTGAGCCCATGCCAACTATTGCTATTACCCCACCAACCACTCATTTCTTTCTTAACAAATAAATGCTTTATTTTCTTTGGGGACGCAGCATATATGCTATCTAATCTTCAATCGGAAGATTTAGATATTGAAAAAGAAGGAAAGTTGCCCCACCTTCGCACCTCTTTCATGCACATTGAGTCCGTGTATTATCTGTTGATGTCTCAACAGTTTACACAATTTGAGCCTTAATGAAACACAATCATTGTGCTAAAATTCTTTCATACACAAGCACGAGCACACAGAAAATCTGTTTTTCTGTCAGAACATTCATAGAATTACCTTGTGTTTTTCAATGATTGAATGAAAGTCCTGGGAAGTCATCATCAAACCAGCTCCTTAAATTGTACATTCGTTGTACACAGTAACTTTATGTTACTGACAGGTATTCCTAACTGTTTCATATGTTGAATCAGGGTTACACACTCATTATGTCTGAATTTGAAAAGATTCGGATATATACAGTTCATGATTCGGCTCTTCAGATCAAAGTGCGGAAATTGTCAAAGGGGAGATTGTTAGTTGATCTCAAAGGGGAAAATCAAAGTTTGAGCTGAAATTGATGAAGTTTTGATGATAATGATGCTCACATCATCAAAAAGGGGGAGAATTATACAAAGTTCAATTTCAAGAGTTCTTGTTCAAAGTCCAAGTCAAAATTTCAAAATGCTTCCGCTGATTTTAAGTTCAAGTCTGATAAAAAAATTCAAAGCCAAAAGATTCTGAAGGAAGAATGTTCAAAGAAAATTTGATGATTGATTCAAGAAAGTTTGTTTCTTCCAAAGATGGTTCAGAGATCAAAGTCATGAAGATACAAAGTTTGATCGAAGTCGAAAGTTTTTTTCAGAGATAAAGTTTCAAGTTTCCAGTATTATGTTCAAGGCATGTTGACTTTCAGAGCTTCAATGTTGAAAAAGACTTTCCAAGATTCTCAAAGAGCTGAAAGTTTAAAGATTGTGAAAGCTTCAAAGAGACAAAAGCTGAAGAATCAAGAGCTGAAGATCTGTATCAAATTTTTATTAAATCTTGAATATAAAGGGGGAGATTGTTAAGTCTAAATATTGTATCTAAGATTTAATAGGAAAGTCAATGATGTAAAAGTCAACATTGTCTAAGTCAAAGCATGTTTAGTTTCCTTAGCCTTTAAGGCTTTGTAATAGTTAGGTAGTATATATAGGTTTGTCTTTGTAAACTTGTAGTAACGTTCTAGAGGATTATGCTTCATTTTAATATTCAGTAATTGTGGAATACAAGATCTACTTTCTCTCTCCACCAACTCTTGATCAAACCTCACCATCTACTCATTTTCTTCTCAACAAGAAAGTGTTTCACATTTTCTAAGGGGATGTAGCACATTTGCTATCTGATTTTCATTTGGAAAATCTGGATATTGAAAAGAAGAAAGTCTGCCCCACCTTCGCACTTCAATCATGCACATTGAGTCTGTGTTTAACTTACTGTTGTCTCAATGGTTTACACAAATTTTGAGCCAATAAGCAATCATCCGTGCTTAATTCTTTCAATACAAGCACGAACACACAAGGAATTAGTTTCTTTGTCATAAAATTTATAGAAATTATCTTTGTGGTGTTTCGATGATTAAATGGAAGCCCTGGGGGACTCAACATCAAACAGCTCCTTTCTAATGTGTATTTGTTACACACAGTGACTTAGTGTTACTAACAGACATGTTAATTGATTCATTTGTTGATTCAGGCGTTACACGATTATTTTGTCTGGATTTGCAAACATCTGGATAAATATCTTTTGAATTGACGGATCAGAGGCTCCTGATGAAAGACATTTCTTGATATATGTTTTGATGAAGTCGTTGTACTTTTCATCAAAAAGGGGGAGAAGAGCCTACCAAGAAATGTGAAAGATCAAAGGTTTAGAGAACTCTTCCAACTACTCTGAAGATAGAGAAGAGAAGAGCTAATCAAGAAAAGATTCTTCAAAGTGTTCTAAAGACATACTGATCTGAGGGAAATTTTCTTTGAAGATACTTTGCGAAAAGCATTCGAAGCTAAACCTGGAGATTATTACAATTGAAGACAGAGAAAGAGATTGCATCTTCTGAGCTGAAAGAGAAGACCAGATTGCTAAATCATTTTAGTAATAATCTTGATCCAAAGGGGGAGATTGTTAGACCACAGTCTCATTGGATTCAAGATCATCCAATACGAAGATCGCAATCTGAAGTTAATGCTGAAATTAAAGTCGCTCTCAACAATAGTCTAGGGTCTATTCTGTAATAAATGTCAAAGTTATAATATCTAGATATTATATTATTTAGATATTATGTTTTAGATATTATTTAGTTTAATATTAGTTTTTATTAAGTTTTGATAATATCTATTATAGATATTATCTCTTTCTCTCTATTATCAGATAACAAGAACACACACAACACATACTGATAAGGTGTAAAAGAGAGAAAACAAACAGAGAGAGAACTCAAAGAAATCAACCGTGTAATCATCGTTTGTTATCGAAACAGGTTGGTTTATCTTCTATTTGTTTGTTATTTCATTATCTGGTAACGATCACGGACTCACACACAGTCCAGGCTTTGTAGTTGAAAAGGGATCCTATCGGGCTTTTCCAAATGGTCATTTTCGGGCTGGGCTTAGCTAGGCCCAAACCTATCCCCAAAGTTTCAGCCAGATCGGGCTCTGAGGCTTGTCTTGTATCGGCTTTGGGTCCGACCGAATCTGGGCGAGACTTTGGGTTCATCTCTAATTCAAAGTGATCTAAAACTAGAATCTTTAGGATAATCAGATAAAACTTTATATCTTACTTGAAAGTATGAAAAAAATATATTTAAAATTTGAAATATGTTGTGTTTTAAATTTATAACCGTAAGTGTACGGGTATTGTAGCATACAAGTCGATCACAGGGAGGTGATGGTCTAACACTAACACTTAATAATCATGTCTAGCTATGCGAATCAGATATTTGATTTGGTTATTAAACTAAGTGGACATAAAATTAAGCTAGATTAAGGGAACGAGAGAGAAAAAAAATAAATAGAAACAAAAGTAAGCAAAATAAAGGACAACTACAACTAAAAGGGCACTGGGTACGTCAACTTAGGATTTTAGTAATGATGGGAATTTATTTTGCTAAATTACTTTAACCCTCTCTCGAGGTGAAAAAGTTTTTCTAGACCAAGACATATATTTACTCTCGCAATATATGTACATAGGAAAGAAACATTAATATTTAAAACAAATGATTTTCCCAATCAACGTCCCTAACTATTCGAAAATGTTACAACCGTTGTCATTGACCAATTTAATCCAAGTAAAATATCAAACTTTCATTTCGTCAAAAACTAATTAAATCGACTAAGTGTTTCGTTAAAAACCAATTAAATTAACCCCAACTCTCGTTAGAATCAAAATGGATTAAAACCCAACATTTGTTTTAAGAACAATTGGTCAAATACCAAAATCTCGATCCTAAGCGACGATTACCCAATAAAACGATTACTAAATTGAAGCCAAGCACAAGTTATTTAATTAGATTCTAATAAGATCAAAAATATATTAAACCTAATCTATCAGAACAACTACATTAGACACGATCTAGTAACCTTAACGCTATCGGAAATCAAAAAGACAAATGATGAATCGCTAAACAAACATATGCAAAAAATTAAACCTAATCTAATTCGCAGAAATTAAGTGCAGAAAATTTAAAGAGTTTAGGGAGAAATCAGTTTGCAATAGATTAAAGTAGGGAGAAGGGAATAGAGATGCATAAAGATTAAGGGTAACGAAGTAAACAATACAAATATATAGAGAAGAAAGCTAAAAACTTATAACAACATCTAAGAACATAGAGAGAATAATGAATAAAACTCAAGAACGATTAGATTAATAATAGTATCCAAACAAACAAGAAAATGACTAAATGTATTAAAGAGAATAGGGAGGAAGATACTAGAATGTATTAAAAACCGATTGCGAATCGGATTCCAATGGCCAAGGCTTGAAACACAATCTTCCTCCCCAATACTTCAGAAGTCGATCAAGAGAGCTCTCTCCAAGAAAAAAAACGTCTCCCCTCTAAACTGGTAAAAATCGATGTGTCTAAAACAAACCCTCACAAGGGGTTTAAATAACCAAAAATAACCAAGCCTATAGAATAAAATACCAAAATAAAATGTAACGGTCGTTCACACCAGTGAAGTGTATTCACTAGAGTGACGCAGAACAGAAAGTTTAGAGGAATTTTCCAGAATTCGTTCATTGGCGCGAAGAAATTTTTCACGCCTGTGACAGCGGACATATTGTAAACTTGAGTTTCCAGAGGAGTTTCTACGCATCCAGAGGAGGACAGATTGTAAATTATGTGCTTATGAGTTTTCTGCTTTTGTTGTCATAGTATTCGTGAATGGTGAGTTATGCTAAGATAAACAACTTGTGCAAGCAGATGATTTCTTTTTTAGTGGGCTCCACGTTATGGGAGATACATCAAATGCGGTTGGGTCTAACGTGACTGTCGTAACTGTAGCACAGTTACCAGGACTCAACACTTTTGGAATTTCAATGTCTCGTATTGACTTTGCTCCATGGGGTATTAACCCTCCACAAACGCACGCTAGGGCCACTGAAATTTTGATGGTGATAGAAGGCAATATTGTAGTCGGTTTTGTCACATCTAACCCTGAAAACCGTCTGATCACTAAAAAACTCCAAAAGGGTGATGTTTTCGTCTTCCCACAAGGCCTAGTTCATTTCCAAAGGAATGTCGGAAATGATGATGCTTTTGTTATTGCAGCTCTGAGTAGCCAAAATCCTGGTGCCATTACCATTGCAAATGCAGTGTTCATTTCTAACCCATATATTGATGAAGATCTTCTTGCAAAGGCTTTCCAAGTGGACAAGAAGGTCGTTGATCAAATTCAATCCAAATTCTAGACCTTGACGTGATCTTTAAATGTCGGTTATATTAACTTATAATTTTCAATTTCGTGATAATGATATGTTCTTCTTTGTGTTATAAGATTTAACAGTGAATAAAAGAAATATACATCATATTGATTATCGTGTACATTTTTATTATTGAACTACTCGAAATCGTATAAGCTCCAAACTCAAAACCCTGATAATTAATGAGGCATTTACCGTCATTTTATTAAAAAAATGCATAGTTAAAAACAATCGTTTCCTTCTAGACCAAGAAACCTTAAATCCTTAAAGTAAAAACATATATCTATACCTTTATATAAAGTTTATGTATATTGAAACAGACGAAGGATCGTGTGAGAATAAAAGTTAAGGTGAGAAGTGTAAGAAGGATTTATATCCTTAATCACTTTTAATTAGTGTTGATCGAATAGTTCATGTTAAGTTCCAAAATTAAACCATCAATTAGATTAGAAGAGAATTTCAATTGATCTTCAATTAGGATTGAATCAAAGGTGACGATCCCTTTTTATCCCTCTCAAGATAACTACTATTCTTACAGGAAACCAACTCTATTGAAACAATCCTAAAAAAATTAAGATTATAAATACCATATTCCGAAATCATGAAAAACTAGAAACGACAGAGTTAGAACCTTATGCATAAAATTACATGATTACGCATGTTTCTCTACATTGAAGCGTGTGTGTATTTGTTTGTAGTTATATACAAGATCATAATCCTCACAACTGAGAATAAAATCTTAAATGACTGGCAATCATTGTACTTGTTTTCAGTGGTATATTCACTCAACGTTCAACAAGTTCAAAGGATGCTTAGAAAACACGCTAAGGAAAAAATTGACTCAATCTATTGATTCGATCTCCATATCTGATACAATTAAGATATGAAGTTAGCTATTGGGGCCAAAAACGAAGCACATACTACAATGGTTTCTTGTAATAAACAGAGGTTAAGGGTGAAAACGAGGAGAACCACCATAATACAATGATCAAATCCATAATTTACTCGGAAAATTGTTTGAGGCCCTCTGCTTTTGAAGGCCCTGTGTATAGCGGTACCATCTGTATACCTCCAAGGATGACCCTGAATAATTACATATTAAATATACAATCATTTAAACTTGTGTTTACAAGTATTTAACATTACATTCTTTTAAGAAAAAAATTATTATACAAATAATAATATGGAATGTCCAAACACTTAAACCATTTACATTATATATTAATACAAACATTTGAAACATCTGTTCAAATAATTTTTCCATCTACATATTTTTTCCAAAAATTAAAACAAGCATTGAGAGTGTCCATCTAAACATTGAATTTCTATTTCTTCTTAACGTTTTCCCAAAAAAAGTGAAAAAGAAAAGTTTTAAAAATACCAATATATATATCCTTCAAAACAAATCTACCAACATATGTGGGTATACACACACATATATATATATATAGGTGGGTTCATACGAGAACATCTATTTAAAAAAACATGAGAACAACAAAGTACATACAAAATCATATATGATTCACGTACAAAATCACATTTGATTTACGCGACATTGCACGCGACCTTTAAGTCGTGTTGGACATCGCTTGCGTCCGATTTTTTTCAGGTTAGTCTAAAATCACATATGATTTTGTACACGATCTGCTGTTTTCTTAAATAGTTAGCGTTCTCGTTTAAACCTTTTTTTTTTTTCTCTCTCTCTCTCTCTATATATATATATATATTCTCGGATGTATGTTAGGAGTGGTAGTTTTTTACATGAAAAGAAATACAATATGGTGAAGATTTCAACTTTATCTATTATGAGAAAGGTTCTTTTCAAAAAGAAGATAAATCTTTCTTTGAAAATGCTTCAAATATTTAATTCAATGGTTTCTTTTTAATCCAAGTCTAATTAATAGATCAACAATTTGACCACATCAACAATAGAAGGGATGATGAATAACGAATCAAAAACATCGTATGTCAAACATAGAATAAGCGTTTTAAATTATGTTGTATAAAATACTAATAAAACGTTTTATTTTTAAAGTGACCTAGAAACTTGTTAATGTGTCCAAAAACATCATATTACTTTATTGTAACAATTTACATAAGACACACAATTGTTTGGTCTAATACTCGAGTTTCTAAGAAAGTCGATATTTTTATGTGGAAGCTTTGTCGTGGTAGGATTCCAGTTCATGAGAATCTTGACTAATTTGGTCTAGATCTGCACTTTGTTCTTGTTCTCGTTGCAACATCAAAGTTGAATATT
This sequence comes from Arctium minus, assembly GCA_954870635.1. Taxonomy (NCBI): domain Eukaryota; kingdom Viridiplantae; phylum Streptophyta; class Magnoliopsida; order Asterales; family Asteraceae; genus Arctium; species Arctium minus. Next base: position 93,373,401 of record OX941087.1, read on the forward strand.
TAGACCATTGTTTTCTGCGCTGTCCTTCTAGTTTGCAGGTCTGGCCGAGCATTTGGAGATGGTGGCGATATGAGCCTCCCTCTTGGAGTTCTCTCAACGACATCCTCTCCTTTTTCTCAAATCTACAAGATAGGAAAATCGGAACGTTAATCAGGCTGGGTCTTATGTTTGCTATCCTGGTTCTTGTGGTTGGTTTTTGATATGTATCTTCTCTTTGACTGTGTTCCTTCTGCTTCTTGCTGCATGGTTCCCTTGTTTTGGTTGTTTGGTTTTTCAAAAAAATTTGTTGCCTTTAACACTGATTGTGTTGTAGTATCTACTCGGTCCATTTGTTCGCTTTGATGTAAATAAATTTATATTGTTTACAATGTATATAGACTGCCTAAAAAGTATAGTTATTATATATCAAAACATAATTAACAGACTGTTATGGATCATGTAAACTCTTATTTCTAGCACGATCAAGTTGTTATACGTAAAGTTTTTTCTCTCTGTGTCTTAGGCTTCAGGTTTGGGACCCTCACCCTGTCCTAGAAGGCAGTATTGAAGTTGGTTTTGTTACATCTAACCCTGAAAACCGTCTCATCACTAAAGGACTTCAGAAGGGTGATGTCTTCGTCTTCCCACAAGGTCTAGTTCACTTCCAAAGGAACTTCGGAAATGGTTATGCTGTTGTTATTGCAGCTTTGAGTAGCCAAAATCCGGGTGCCATTACCATTGCAAATGCGGTGTTCGGTTCTAACCCAGATATCGCTGCAGATATTCTTGCGAAGGCTTTCCAAGTGGACAAGAACGTCGTTTATCAAATTCAATCTAAATTCTAGACCTCCATCCGATATTTAAATGTCGATTTGAATAACTTTTTATATTCTATTTCTTGATTTTGATATGTATTCGTCTTGTTATATTTAAAACTAAATAAAAGAAATATACGCTATATATTTAATTATCACTATCTTTTAATTTTAAGTGTTGAACTACACCAAATTATATATGATCCAAACTCAAACCCCTAATAATTAATCAAGCACCCACTACTTTAACATCAAAATTGCATATCTTAAAAGAAATGGTGATAATAACTAAACCTTTGAAACTCAAGAGATAAAGTTGCATTTTTTCAAAAGTTGATATAAATTTGGGGACTAATATATATTGTTTCAATGAGACTAATATAACAAATGGAAGCTAGTTTGTGGTAATTCTTTTTAAGATTTTAACTTTTTGAGTTTCCATTTTAAAAAAAGTTGGAGATGTTCTCATGGATATTTTGATGGGACAAAACATGTATATTCTATTGTGAATTCTAATTTGAGGCGAAGATGATGATTCCAACTGAAAATACATATTTACAATCCATATGAATAATTTGTAATGTCGGTTCATATATATATATATTTTCAAATAGGTATTTTTCAAAAAAAAATCAATGATTCACGTGTGGACCTTCCCTTAATTTTTCCTTCGTGGCTACTCACGATATTTAGCCTTTTTATTTAAACTAGCGCCTGAAAATGTAATATCCAAACATAGATAATTAATGGTCTGTCTGTTAGCAGCTTAATAAATTTATGGTGCATTTGGTACGTAGACAAGATAGAACATGACAGGACGGGACAGGACAGGACAGAACAACTGTTCCGCATTTGGTAAAACAGAACCGGACAGAATAGAACAAATAATTACATGAGCAATTTACCCACAATAAGTTGTTTATATATTATATATATTTTTGGATTAATTAAGTAATTTATTAAATTATAACAAAATAAATATATTTTATAACAAAATAAATATATTTTATAACAAAATATAGTGTTAGAAAGTCCTCTTCAAGGTAGATTAAAGTGATACCAAAATAAAAAATTTATATAGTTTCCAATTTTTATTTTTTAACTTTTTCTATATTTTTACTATTAATCTTTAATAATTAATTTAAATAAATTAATCAAAACATAGTAACTATATAAACTAATATTTGAGGACAATAAAGTGAAAATTTAAAAAACATAAAATAAAAACATAAAATTTAGAAAATGAATAAAATATAAAAAAGATGACATATTTAATGTTTTAGAAGAGAATTAGATTTTATTTTGAAGTTATATCGGTAAAACATAACTCTGTTTCACCTTGTTCCATGGGGTGGGGTTGGAACAAGCTAGCATGTTCCACTTTTGTTTCACTCAACTCCTGTCTGTCCACCTAATAGTCCTGCCAAACATGGGACAGTGATCATGTTTTGTTCTGTCCTGTCATGTTCAGTGTACCAAAGCACCCTTAATGGGACTTACAACTTATTCATTCATCTGTATATGACTGGCTGGTAGTGACTTTAATGATATAGAAAGTGGCTTATTCAGTAAGTTTTGTAAGGGGACTTTATGTAGAAATCAAGTTTCTTTTTTTTTTCAAACATTCCCTTCCTAATTAAAAAAACATGCTCATTTCATCTATGAAAAAACTCTCACAAACAAAAATCTTTCCAATCTATATAGATATCTATATAGATTAATCCACACATGCATAAAATTTTATTCATACATGAATTAATAAAAAAAACAACTAAACATCCCTAAACCCCTATTAATTAATCAAAAACAACTAAGTTAAAGTTGCACTCTTTATAAATCATTACCTTTCATCCCCAAGTGGGGCACGAAAAAACACTTTAAGGGTGTGAGGAAACGGCTCTTTTTTGTTGGGGGTGGGGGTGGAGGCAGGAGCCGAGAGGAAGGGATGTCGTCGAATTAGAGGATCTATTGCAATGGGTGCATGATAAAAAAACCGATCAAGGACCATAACGACCGGGATTGGTGGCGGATGAGTGAAGACGGTACGTTCTCGGTCCAAACACTACGGGGGGTATTAGAGGAAAAGCTTAGGCAGAGAGAAGGGATAACAGAGGAGACTAAATGGTTAAAGGTTGTACCAAAAAAAAGTTAGTATTTTTGTGTGGAGAGCGAGTCTAGGAAGAATTATGTGTCAATCGGTCTTGGACATGATGGGGATAAATGTACACTCGTCCCTTTGTCCTAGATGTGAAAGTGTGGTTGAATCGATTGATCACACCCTTGTAAGTTGCAAGGAAGTTAGGAAAGTGTGGCATCTAACCGGTAGATGGTGGAACCAAAACTGGGGGGGGGGGGGGGTTAGGTCGTTTGATGAGTTGCTCGGTTACAAAGGTCATCTCGGAAATCTCACAAGGCAAGCAAGAAGACGGAAAACAGTTGTTTGGTCTTTTTTATACTTAATATGGGCACACCGAAAGAATATGGTTTTTCAAGGCGATAAAAGGAAGTTGTCGGATATGTTCGGGGACATATTTTTTACTGTTTTTTAGTTCGTTCTATCGTTTGGTTTTGGTTTTGGACCTATTATGTCTCCTATTTTCTGTTGGTTATAATAATGGTTTTATTGTTGTTCAAAAAAATTTATCTTTCATCCCTTTTTTTCTTCATTTTATTCTTTTATTTGGTGTATCAACTTTTAATCATTCCTTTATAAATAATTGCATAAAATATCTCAAACTAATTAACTTAATTTTACTTTTTATTAAAGCTTAATGAATTAAAAGTTAAATCATTTTAATTAATTATATATGAAAATACTTTTAAACCTTGAAACATTCAAAATAATCTCATAATCAATATCTACTATATCTACCATTGACATTAGACAATGTACATGAACAACAAATGTTCCTTTTTTATCGATGAAAAACAAATCGTATTCTAAGGTCCATATAAGATTAGTCAAATTAAGCATAAGTTACTCCATACACCCACAGTTAATAAAAAACTTCGTTAATTATAGGATGACTAGAAGCGTACTCGTGCAATGCAGCGAGATACATCACGATTTTAATGTTTTCTTTTATTTTTTGTTTTTTTATCGATTTACAGTACGATTTTGGATGGTTTTGAGAGAGTGATAATAATTTCTTCCTTTTTTATAAATTTGTTTAATTTAGGCTTAATAATATAATGTTTTTTATATAAAAAAATAACTATTTTATTAGAATTCAATTATTATCTTATACATTTTTAAATTCTTTATATTTAAATTGAGATGTTTATCATGTTTTGATTACATTTATCAGTTAGTTATGAAATTCAAACATATAGCTTTAGAAATTTGTACACATGCATCATGACTTGTATATCAATAAACAGTACTTAATGCATAAAAACTTGTTGTTAAGAGTTTTTTCGATAGTTTAATAATAATATAATTTATTTTAGGTTTAATTATATAATTTTTTTTATAAAATAAACATTAAATATTCTATTAGATTTTCTTAATTATATTTTAGATTTTTTATATTTAAAATTTGATTTTTATCATGTATTTAGTTATGAGGAGTGATTTTTGAACCGGAATAAGAAAGAGCTCATAACCACTACTTGTGAACAACTCTCCGGGTATTGATCAGGAAGGTGTTTAGGAGAGTTGAAGTGGGGAGTAATTTTAGGGGAGTTAAAATGGTTAGAGATAAAGATTGAAAGTTACTCCCTTCATCCAAAAATAAATGTCCACAATGAAAATGACACAGTTTTAGGAATTTGCAATTATTACACTTTTTAAATAACCAAAAGACACTTTTACCCTTGAAAATGGAGAGAGAAACTTTCTCTATCTTATAATTAAGGGTAAAATGAGAAATTAGAAACTTACTTTTGAAAATGGACATTTATTTTGGGACAAACTAAAATAGTAATGTGAACACTTAATTTGGGATGGAGGGAGTAATAAATAGCATTAAATAAAATATATAAAGCTTTAATGGTTGTTTTTAGGATATTTTAAATAATTAACATTAAATAACGGTACATTAAACTTTAGCAATTGTTTTTAAGAGTTTTTTATAAATGCTTTATAATATAGTATAGATTATGGGTCATGTGAATGTTATTTAATTTCTATTACATCCCAAGTTGTTATACATAACGTTCTTTTTTTTGTTATTTCTACCTAGTAGGAATGAATACGATGATGTTTAAAAAGAATGAACGTTTTGGACCAGATCAATGCAAAAAAAAAAACATGCATCATTCCACAAAAATAAATCTAAAATATGAAAATGATTAAAAATGAAAATGAATTGAATCGATAATACCCACATTAGACTTCCATCTAGACTGAATTAAGAATCGAACAACATAGTTGAATGTATCTTACGGTGATGTATTTGATGACTTTATCTTTGTAATACTCTTTCCACATGGTTATTTTTTATTGACGGAAATATGTTATATGCTAATTTTTTATGTTCGATTGTTTCTACTATAAAAACATTACCAAGTTGCATACTTTATCCCATAGATTTCTCGATCCACCAAAGTTCATAAAAAAAAAACAAGTTTCCACTTCTCAACAATGGCATCTCGATTGCTTTTGATCAGTCTCTTAGTTGCGAGTTGTTCGCTTGCTTTGGCTTCAGACCCAAGTCCTCTCCAAGACTTTTGTGTTGCTGATCCAAATAGTCGAGGTAAAAATAATTATAACATGTCGAAAATTGCTCTAACACTAATGATTTGATAATTTTTTTTGGCTTACGAATTTCCTATTTTTGTTTTCACAGTACTCGTGAATGGTGTGGTGTGTAAAGATCCAAATCTTGTGCAAGCCGATGATTTCCTTTTTAGTGGGCTTCACCGTATGGGAGATACATCGAACGAGGTTGGGTCGAACGTGACTGCGGTTAATGTAGCACAGTTACCGGGACTCAACACTTTCGGTATTTCAATGGCTCGTATTGACTTTGCGCCACAGGGTATCAACCCTCCCCACACACACCCTCGGGCCACTGAAATCTTGGTTGTCATTAATGGTAGTATTGAGGTTGGATTTGTAACATCTAACCCTGACAACCGTCTCTTGACGAAAGTACTTGAGATGGGTGATGTTTTTGTGTTCCCAGAAGGTCTAATTCACTTCCAAAAGAACGTCGGACATGGCTACGCTGTTGCGATTGCAGGTTTGAGCAGCCAAAATCCCGATGCCATTACAATTGCAAATGCTGTGTTTGGATCAAACCCAGATATCAATGCAGATATTCTTGCAAGGGCATTCCAAGTGGACAAGAATGTCGTTTATCAAATTCAATCAAAATTCTAGACTCTTATGTCAACTTTGATTGTTAATTTCATTAACTCATACTTTTCATCTTCTTGATATGTGTTTGTTTCGTGTCTTGTTATATTTAAAAGTGAATAAAAATAATGTATTATTTTGACGGTCCTTTACATTTGCATTGTTCAATGATTGCAAATTATGTACGATCCGAACTCAAAAGCCTAATTATTAATCAAGCATTCATGGTGAACAAAGGCTTGGAAAACCTTATAATGTTGCCAAATTGGTTGCATCTCCATCTACTCGTATACTACGAAAATAAGACAAAAACCTAAAGCTAAGAGGTTGTTTGGTTAGGCTGAGGAATAAAAATAAAAATGGAAATAACATGGAATGAAAATGGTAATGAATTTTCATTCTCCCCAGGTTATACCGGAAATAAAATTTGGATTTCTGAGGGAATGAGCCAATTATATTATATAAAAAATCAAAAAGTTTCTTTTATTTTTATTCTCATTGATTATTGCTCAATGTCTCTAATCAAACACACCCTAACACTTGTAAAAATAACCCAAGCATAATCTTTCTTAATACAAATGTTGGAATATGATTATTGGTCCAAGTAAAATATAGCGTTCTATTTTTTACTTGGGGCACTTTTGAGAGGTTTTTTTGGGGGTCCGGCGCTGATTTGAGTTGTTATATAAAACATTTTATCTTTCCAAATGGGGTTTCTAATTCGGGCTCTACTAAGGATTAGGTTTTAAAAATTAGAGTTCTTAATATGTGTGACCTCGGACCCAAGTCCTCTTTCATGACTTTTACGTGGCTGAATCAAATAGACCATGTCAAATACTATCTAGAAATGTTCAGAAAAATGATTTGATATGGGTTTACGATCTGTTTGTTTGTTTTTTCCATATCTTTGTGAATAGTATGGTATGTAAAGATGGAAAGTTTTTGTAAGTAGGTGATTTCTTTTCCAGAGGCCTCGACATTGATTATTTGAAAATATGTGGTATTTATACGTGCTTACAGGATTTTTGTTTTTTTTACAGCATAGGTGAATGGTAGATGTACAAAGATGCAAAGCTTGTGCAAGTAGATATATATATATATATATATATATATATATATATATATATATATATATATATATATATATATATATATATAGATGGAGGTTCAAGGGAAAACCTCAAAAAAACGGAAAACTGAAGAACACCCTGGTAGCCCTTCATCTGGACGGTATGCACTTGTGCATACAGATAAATTATGTTGTTTTTTTGGTTTTTATGCACTTGTGCATATGCACAAATGCATGTTACAAATTATCTGTATGCACAAGTGCATACCATCCAGATCAAAGACTACCAAGGTGTTCCTCAGTTTTTCATTTTTTTGAGGTTTTCCCCTGAACCTGACCCTATATATATATTTTAGGGGGATCTCCATCTCTTGGGGAATACATCAGATTTTGTTATGTCTATAGTGACTCTTGTGATTGTAGTTGTAGCATAGTTTTCAGGACTTATCACCTGTATGATGGGGTATTAAATCTCCACAAACGCACCTTAGCCTTTCATTCGGTCAAGATCGCCTTTGACTGGTCAAATATTGCGTCTTTGACTGGTCAACAATTACGGCTTTAACTGGTCAAAAGTTGCGGCTATTCCAAAAATAGAAGATCAATTTTATAATTTTTACAAATACACGGGACGAGTTCATATATAAACCTTTATGATTCACATATGAACAAAGTGTAATTTACATATTAACTTTTTTAACTGGTTCATATATGAACCAATTAACTCACTCACATATGAACTAATTAACTGTAGGTTCATATGTGAATCAGTTGAACTAATTAACAGGTTCATATATGAACATTTGTGATTCACATATGAACTAATTAACTGATTCATATATGAACGTATAGTTCATATATGAATCAGTTAAAAAGAGTTCATATATGAACATATAATTCATATGTGAATCATACATGTTCATATATGAACTCGTCTCGCGTATTTTACGAAACTACCCCTCTATCTTCTACAGACCATACAAGGAATTATCTATGTCTATTTGTCGTTTAGGGCCATATTGTGGATCTATGTCTATTTTGGTAAATCAGGTAGAGAAATGGCTAGGAGGTGCAATTCGATGTCTAATATGGCTATTTCAGCCAATTTCCCTTTTAAGAATACGTAATTATTACACGTATTAATTAGCAAAAGGGCAATTTTACCCCTAATCATAGAGAGAGAAATTTTTTCAAGCTCATAATTAAGGGTAATCTCATAATTAAGGATATAAAAGAACATTAGACATTTACTTTTGAAATTAAACACTTATTTGAAATAAACTAAAATAATAATATAAATATTTATTTTGGGACGAAGGAGTATATCATTTTGATTGTCATTTACATAATGTTTTAGTTCATATAATCTTAAATAATTAATTGTATTTTAAAATATAAAATTTAAAAGAAAAACTAAATAAATGTGGTCAATGCCCATCAGAAGTTACAAAATGATAATCGGTCAAACGGGTTGGTTAGTTGAGGTCGGGTTGACCCACCGACTCCTTTTTGTACAAATTCTTTTTCAAATTCATAAATAATCAATATCTTAAAATTTGATTACAAAAATTATACTAACACTAAAAGCGTTAGTATAATGTTTCATTCTATTTTGATTCAAAAATTATACAACACGATTTTATTGTTTCATTCTATTTTTTGTTTTTCTGTCGATTTACAGTACGATTTTGAATGGTTTTGAGAAAATTATAATGTTTTTTTTTATAAATTTGTTTAATTTAGGCTTAATAATATAATGTTTTTTATATAAAAAAAATTAAGTATTTTGTTAGAATTCAATGATTATCTTATATATTTTAATGACATCTAGAAAAAATAACCAATTACATATTTAATAATATAATTAAAACAAATTTATAGTAATATAATATATTAATTAATGGCGATACATGAAAATGTCTGCATAAAAGGAAGGTCCAGTACATACCAAATTGGTGGGTGTTAGAAGCCTGCAGTAGTAATATGTATCTTGTGCTTTGATACTTGTAAATTAAGAGATTTATCTATATCTATACAATATTATAAAGCACGGATAAAAAACTCTTAAATACAAATTATTAGGCACAAAGTACCATCATTTTATGCAAGATTTTAAAAATCTCTTAATTTACAAGTATCAAAACACAAGATACATATTACTACTGCAGGCTTCTAACACCCACCAATTTGGTATGTGCAGGGCATTCCTTTTATACAGACTTTTTCATGTATCATTATTAATTAATATATTATATTAGTATAAATTTGTTTTAATTATATTATTAAATATGTAATTGGTTATTTTTCTAGATGTCATTAAAATATATAAGATAATCATTGAATTCTAACAAAATACTTAATTTTTTTTATATAAAAAACATTATATTATAAGCCTAAATTAAAAAAATTTATAAAAAAAACATTACCACTTTCTCAAAATCATCCAAAATCGTACTGTAAATCGACAAAAAAACAAAAAAGAAAATTAAACATTAAAATCGTGATGTATCTCGCTGCATTGCGCGAATACGCTTCTAGTTTTAACTAATAATGAGATATTAAACTGCTAAAAATCATAATATTGAAGAAGAAAAAAAACTAAACTAATACAATATCATCGATTACAAGATCTAATCTAGAAATATAAACAACAACCAAAAATTACAGCACATAAATTATAAAAAAAGTTATAGTCAAATACAATAAACAAACGATGAATCAAATTGCTCGAAGAAAACACAAAGAGAAAGATGAAGAAAATATCTAGATTATCGTATTATTATTAAAATAAAGATAAATCGAAATTAGTTTCATCTTTAACAATAATAAAAAGGTTTGATAATTGCTCAACGTTTATTAGATAAATATTACAAGCTCATGTTTGAGCGATTATATTTCTCAATAAGTATGTTTAAATTGTACTAAATTTAAAAACAACAGTCATAAATGATACAAATATATGATTAGATCGATAGAAATTAAAATCTACATAGAAACGATGCTGAGGCTCGTGTTCAACACGATTCCCTTAAACAGAGTTGTCGTCTGTTCCCAGGGTACAACAGTGTAAACAGTTGAATTGCCGGATAGAACCTCTTGCCTGAAGATGTAGATAAAGGTTTTCTATTTAAGATACTTACCTTTTGATAATGGATTCCACATATTTCGATGGCTTCTTCCCAGCTTCTAAACCTCGTAGATAATCGATCGGCTTCTCTATCTCTTTGAATCGTCGCACACGGCTTCACACTAGACGACTCTCCCCCAAATGACAGTACCCTAGGGTTTTAGGCCCTAAATGGTCAAGTTTTCCTAAATAGGTCCTCCAATTTTCCAAGTCTTCCACATTAAACCCACGAAGTTTTTATTTAAAAGAATAAACACGAAATTTCACTTTGACGGATGTTACAAATTTGTCCACACATAACGTATTATTACTAGCATTATCAAACAAAATACTAATAACTTATTAGTTAAATTATAATATTCAATATTTCTCATAATTATACTAAATTGACGCTCACCCGAATGTGGCGAACCAAAGTGCTTAAACGTGATTACACGTTTGCATAATTGCCACAATTACGGCACAATCCAATGTGCCGTTATGCATATATAAGATTGTGGCAATCCGAATGGTGCGCTCCATATATCACACGTTAAAGAAATGTTGTTGGATAATGATAAAAACATTTGTCGCGTATCTTTTTTGGCCATTTTCCAAAGTTTTATAACATCACGTCTAAGAGTTTGACGACTTACCGAACCCACGTAGCGTGGTTGGAGCGAGAGTTTGATCATGTTCGTAATGTGAGGATTGTCGAAATGTCCGAACGGCAACCCCACTTGAATGACACATTTCATTTGCATTTCTCGGGCCAACGCGGCATCATACGACCATAATTGACCGGAATTGTCAAGTATGGGTTGATTTAGATCGTCACCCGATTTCAACTTCTTGCACGAAGACTCGTGGTGGCGCTTTAACGTGGTATTTGCGGCCGCCGCAAGGAGATCTCCACACCGTTTGCATTTCGCTTTTTTTGTACCGTCGGGGAGCATCAACATGTTCAAGTGGTTCCAAATCGGTGCTTTTCGTCCATGCTCGGCAATAACTTGGTAATTTTGTTCGGCCATTTTGAGAGTAGAGATTTGAGACTTGAGAGTAGAGACTAGAGAGTAGAGAACTAGAGATATTAGACTAGAACTTGCGAGAAATGAATATAGCAAGAGCCGATAAATGAGAATTGTATGCGTTTTTTTTTTCGTTTTTTGCGTTTTGTAAGTTGGTGTCACTATCCATAACCAACACAAGTATTTATATAGGTTTGGAGGGGTAAAAAACACAAAAAAAAGGGTCAAAAAATGCTCCCAAACGGCTAGAAACGGCTATATTTTTTAATTTGTGAAAATCAGGCCGGGCCGGGTCAAAAACCGGGTCGTGAACCGGTTTCAGGCTGAGCCGGGCCGGACCGCCAAAAACGCTAAAAACACAAACCTGTCCATGATTTCGGGCTTCAAACTGGTTTGGCATCGGGCCGGGCCGGGCTGGGTTTTGAGGCGGGTCAGGCTCGGTTAACTGGTCGGGTCGGGCCGGGCCGAGATGGCCATCACTAATATGAAGCGTAATTGTCCTCACCGTCACTTCTGCATGGGGAAGGATTTAACATCAAGAATTAGATTTTTGAAGTAAGGATTACGAGATTCAGTGACAAGTACATAACTAACAAAGAATTGTGAGAGAATAGATAGATATACAGAAAAAGATAGATAATAGAGAAGGGTTAGGTGGCGTTTGTTTTTTAAGAAGTCTAAAGTCTTATTTTACTTCTGATTAATAACAGGTGGTGGTGAAGTCTGAAATCTGAATCAATAAGTGTAACACCCTAAATTTTAGAGGAAATAAAAATTCGAAAAATTGGCAATATGATGGCTGTAAAATGAGTAAAACCTGAATAAATAAGGACCTGTCAAAACAATCCCAAAGTATCATCCCGAAACGAGGAATAAGGTTATGACTTTTACAAATCAACCAAATAAAGAATAATATTCAACAACCTAATAATCTAACTTAGACAAGAAGATTAAGGTCGGGTGTCGCTATTCTTCCAAAATATATATCCACAATCATCTCTGTATCGGTCAATATATCTCCCAAAAAGACTGCTCTCGACCACAAAGCCATTCACTCATTCCCGACGAATCTCACCGCTAGATTGACCTGTTATACATGTCATTTTAAGAAAAAGTGTTAGGCTAAAGCCTAGTGAGATCAAACATTTATATTTGGAAATTTCCAATAACAAGCGTAAGTAAAAATGAATTTATAATAATAATGATAGTAATCTTTACCATAAACAGATACCTCTTGGGTTAACGGGGGAGACCCGCTTACTAACACAAGTGACGGAACACAAGAGTAAGTCACTTGACAAGTTAGTACATCCAATACACATAGAAAGTACACGTAAGGGATGTTAGGCTCGGTGGATTTAAACGTACACCCACGGAAAGTCAACTTCAACCACATAGGGCCCTTACGTTGAAATCCTCATCCAATATCGTAATACTTAGCACGTAGGACTTATAACCCAATCCGATGCCTAAACGTGCCTAATGGGGAAACTAGCGTTCCATCATTGGACAAAATGTTACACAAATATGGGGTCATGACTCCCAATTGAAATCAAATATGCCATATAACGCCAATAAGGCCAACCAAACAATCCAACATTTAACATACTACCCAAGATAAATACTTATAAATATAAATATTACTAATTTTGGATAATTATATAATTATAAAAATAAAACATAAACATTATGATTTAACATATAAATAAAATATAAAATAATCTATATTACATTCGGTTATTCTAAAATAACATTATCCGTAGTACAATTAACACGTAAAAGCCGCATATACTTCTGTATTCGCTCTGAATACGGGGTAGCCCATCAAACAGCACACATATAACTGTAATGGAAAAAATGTGTTACAATAGTAGGAAACGGGTATCCTTCTGCCATATCTAATTTCACGTAATGGTTACCATTAACGTACCCAATTGTAAAAACAACATGTTGATACCATGCTGGCGGAGTCGACCTAAGCGGCAAGTACGTCCCACTGTCGTCCATACTTATAATGTGTAATATCACATTATATTTTGAAACAATCAAGACACCTATTTCAGGCATTGTCATCCAGTGTTCAACTGGTGCACATTGATCTGATCGAAAGAAGTTTAAAGTGTTGTAAGCAATATTTCAATGTTCACCGCTAAAAGCGTTGATGTATTATGTCTTATGTGTATCTAACTCTTCAATCAAGTTAAACCGAATTGTGGGTCATGCATCTTTATTAAGACCTAGAGACAACTATTGCTCAGAATCTACAATTTCCATCACCTCTCACATCATGTACTTGCGTTTTTTTTTGTCATTTTTTTTAATTTTTCACTTTTATTTAAAAATAAATAAAATATTTACTATCTTTAATATATAAAATATAAATACAAAATTAAAGCTAGTTCTAAAAGGTATATAAGGGGTGGGTTTACCTCTTATTCTATCAAAGGAAGATAGTAAAAAGAGGGTCTGAAAAAAGATAAAAAACAGACAGTCTGAATTGGTTATCCTCTTACCAAATAAGCAGTAAGAGGCTATTAAAAGGGTTTATATTAATTTCTTTTTTCAACTAATTTTTTAAGATATAAATTGGATTTTATAGATATCATAAATTAGAAAAATATTAAAAGAAAGTCCCTTGATAAAATATCATGTATATATATAGAAGGGATAAATATATATAATTTAAATATAAAACAATAATAATAAAATATAATATATAAATCTTCTTCATCTACACGTGTGTATATATATATATTTAGAAATGTGTAATGAATAAAATATATATCATCTCTTATATTTTTAGAAAGGGAATGTAATTAAAATACCCTAACTTGAAAAATCAGTACCCAAAGTGCTCCAAATCTTGTCATTTTTGCCAAAATACCTCATATGTCCGCGATTTTTGTCCTCGTTTTTTAAAAAACGAGGGGTTCACTATTTGGGTCCCCGTTTTGGTCGAAACGCGGGGTTAAGGTCCGCGTTTTACTCCTTTGGCACGAGGATGGTGAGAAACGAGGGACGAGTCCGCGTGTAATAGTGAAAATGAGGGACGGGTCCGCGTTTTATTCCTTTGGCACGAGGATGGTGAGAAACGAGGGACGGGTCCGCGTGTAATAGTGAAAACGAGGGACGGGTCCGCGTGTAATAGTGAAAACGCGGGTTAGGGCCGCGTTTAATAGTGAACCCCTCGTTTTTTCAAAAACGAGGACAAAAAACGCGGACATATGGGGTATTTTGGCAAAAATGACAAGATTTAGGGCATATTGGGTATCAATTTTTCATTTTAGGGCATTTTATTTAAAAATAAAACCGTATTAAAAAAAACAAATAAAAATAATAATATATAATATGGATATATGGATATAATAATAATAATTAATATAAGTTATATATAATAATAGTATTATGAATAAAAAATAACATATAATATAATTTCATATAACAAATATATAAGGGATTATATATCTATATCTATATTACTATATAAAAATTTTAAAACAGTTATTGTACAATAACATTTACCACCCTTACAATGTTATATTTACCACCCTTACAATTACTTATTTAATTTACTTTATATCCCTTAATTTTTCATTTTTCATTTTACACAATTATCATACTAGAAGCGTACTCGCGCAATGCAGCGAGATACATCACAGTTTTAATGTTTATTTTTATTTTTTGTTTTTTCTGATTTACAGTACGATTTTGGATGGTTTTTATTGAGTGATAATGGTTTTTTTATATATAAATTTGTTTAATTTAGGCTTAACAATATAATGTTTTTTATATAAAAAAAATTAAGTAGTTTGTTAAAATTCATTAATTATCTTATATATTTTAAATTTTTTATATTTAAATTGAGATGTTTATCCTGTTTTGATTATGTTTATCAGAATTCAAATTTCATATTTTTAGGATTTGGGGATTAGAGATAAGGATTTTGGGGGATAAAGATGAAATTTATTAAATATGGTTAAAAGCATTTAAAAGTAGTACATATTGCTTCATTAATTGTTTTTTAAGAGATTTTAAGTAGATTAGCATTAAATAATAGTACATAATGCTTAATACATCACGATTTTAACGTTTATTTTTATTTTTTGTTTTTTATTTGATTTACAGTACGATTTTGGATGGTTTTTATTGAGTGATAATGGTTTTTTATATATAAATTTGTTTAATTTAGGCTTAACAATATAATGTTTTATATATAAAAAAATTAAGTAGTTTGTTAAAATTCATTAATTATCTTATATATTTTAAATTTTTTATATTTAAATTGAGATGTTTATCCTGTTTTGATTATGTTTATGATCAGAATTCAAATTTCATAATTTTAGGGTTTGGGGATTAGAGATAAGAATTTGGGAGGATAAGAATGAAATATATTAATTAGGATTAAAAGCTTTACAGGTAGTACATTAGGCTTTAGTAGTTATTTTTAAGAGATTTTAAGTAGATAGCTTTAAATGATAGTACATAAAGCTTAGTGAGTTGTAATTAAGAGTTTTTTATGTCATCTTTATAATATAGTATAGATTAACACAAATAATCGTATATGAACAAAAATATAAAGAAAAAATACGTTCTTTTTTCTACAAATTATATCATTATAATCGTCTCGTCAATACATTCAAAACGAGCCCAATATTGAATATTTTTTAATTTAACCGTACTATTGAATATCATGAATATCTACGAATTAATTTGTTTTCTATCCATACGTTTTATTTTTTTTCACCGTTAGCACATTAAAAATACATAATCGTAAAATATATTAAAAATACGTTTCATTCTTCTTATAAATTACATCACTATAATCTCTACTATATTATAAAAATTCTATCTATACTACTATATAAAAATTCTAAAACGTTTATTGTACAATCTTTTGTACAATAACATTTACCACCCTTACAATGTTACATTTATCAATCTTACAATTACTTATTTAACTTACTTTATATCCCTTACTTTTTCATTTTACACCATTATCATATTAATACAAATAATCGTATATGAACAAAAATTTAATGAAAAAATACGTTACTTTTTCTACAAATTATACCATTATAATTGTCTCGTCAATACCTTCAAAACGGGCCCAATATTGAATATTTTTTAATTTAACCGTACTATTAAATATCATGAATATCTACAAATAAAATTGTTTTATATCCTTACACTTTATTTTATTTTCACCTTTAGCATATTAAAAACACGTAAACCAACTAAAATATATTAAAAACACGTTTTATCAATTCATTTTATTTTGAAAAAGTTACATTGTAACACACGTAACAAATTTTTGAAATAGTTCACATAAATCACAAACTAGCGAATTCCGTATAGCGAAGTGATATTTGTTATCTTTGATTTGATTATACTATAATCATAAAATTATTGGAATTTACGCCTATCTTCAACTGCCCCTTTTGCACTTTATTTAACTTTTTAAATAAATTTGAAAAATAAAAATAAACTTTTACACCGCCGCATTGCGCAGGCATATAACTATATATATATAATTGTAAAACTTGATAAATTATTTTATATAATTTTTTTTGATAAAATTGTTTCATATATTTGTATTTTTTATGTGAAATTGAAAAAGTTTCATCAGATTGAGAAATGAATGAAACAATTTCATCAAAATTAGAAAATACATGAAACAATTTCATTTTTACATAAAAAAAACACAAATATATGAAACAATTTCATCAACAAAAGCATTATATAACACAATTTCATCAAATTAAACAATTTAATGACCAATTTTATTAACTTAACCAATGAAATCGATGGTTTACACGGTTTGCAAAATTAGAGTTATTTTCATTTGATCTCTCCCATATATATATATATATATATATACATATACAGGGCAAGAATCATTTGTTAACCATTTCTTTCTATTTAACTATGTGAACCTTGCTCAACCTATAGAATTGCAAGGTTAATTGATGTTTAATTGATTTATTTATTTAATAGAAAAGGGTATTAAGGTCATTTCATAAGTAATCTTTTGTCATTAATTTTATGGGAGTTACAAAAATGAAGATTCCAAAATTACTTTGTAGGTTACGATTCTAGAATTTTATCCTTTTTCATAATATTTTTGAATCATTTCAATATTACTATAGTAGTTTGGTTCATGCTTGGATAAAACCGTATATCGAATAGTCGTTCTATCAAAGTTCAGCAACGTTCATTGTTTATCAATGTTCAGCAACGTTCATTGTTTATAATATACCATATATGTAGTGAAAATGAATGAACAGTGTAACGAAAAATATTTTTCAATGTTCATATTTATAATGTACAACAACGTTCATTGTTTATAATGTTCATCAATGTTCAAATATATGTAGTGAAAATGAATGAATAGTGTAACGAAAAAGTGTAAATGTGCACTTTGATTCACCTTGGATGCACATGAATGGACATGAACATTGTATACGTGATGTTCATATATATTATTATTATTATAGATGTGCAAAACATATAATGAAGATGTTTTGATAAGTGAATCCTAATTATTGGCGATATATGAATATTAGTAAAGGATGAACTAATTAACAATCTCAATTTCAAAATAAAGAATCGTAGAGGAATCATCGATTACGATTGTGGTTTAAGGGGAAATTAATGAGTCATTAAATGGGGGTTTAAATGAATTATTATTTGATTCCCCAAATTACCCCTAATCACATATGTTCACATGTCCATTTAATAAATAAAACCTATTTTATTAATGACAAAATTAGTTTTAATCTCAACCATCCAATGTTAAGATGGATGTTTGAGATTAGTTCATAAAGTTAACAATAAAACAAGGGTTAACAAAAGAACCTAACCCTATACACACACACACACACACACACACACACACACACACATATATATAGGGAGACGTTCATTTGAGAAATGGTAAATGTATGAGAAATTGAGAAGTAATCTTAGCCATTCATCTGGTCAACATTTGCGGCTTTGACCGCGAAGCACCGGATAATTCCTTGTGTGATCTATAGAAGGTAGAGGGGTAATTTCGTAAAATACGCGAGATGAGTTTATATATGAATCTGTATGATTCACATATGAACTATACGTTCATATGTGAATCAGTTAATTAGTTCATATATGAATCACAAAGATTCATATATAAATATATTAATTAGTTTAACTGATTCATATATGAACCTACAGTTAATTAGTTCATATGTGAATCAGTTAATTAGTTCATATATGAATCACAAAGGTTCATATATGAATCAGTTAAAAGAGTTCATATATGAATTACACTGGTTCATATATGAACATATAGTTCATATCTGAATTATACAGGTTCATATATGAACACAACCCGTGTATTTTGTAAAAATTACGAAAGTGTCCTATTTTTGGAATAGCCGCAACTTTTGACCAATCTTAGCCGCAACTTTTGACTAGTCAAAGCCGGAATAATTGACCAGTCAAATCCGATCTTGACCGTATGAATGGTTAGAATTATTTCTCAATTTCTCATATATTTACCATTTCTCAAATGAACCTAAGGTTATATATATATATATATATATATATATATATATATACATACTATATTATAAAGATTCTAAAACGGTTATTTGTACAAAGTGTTTCTTGTACAATGTTACATTTACCACCCTTACACTTACTTATTTAATTTACTTTATATCCTTGTTTTTTCATTTTTTATTTTACACCATTATCATATTAACACAAATAATCGTATATGAACAAAAATGCAATGAAAAAATATGTTTCTCTTTTTACAAATTATACCATTATAATCGTCTCGTCAATACCTTCAAAACGAGCCCAATATTGAATTTTTTTAATTTAATCGTACTATTAAATATCATGAATATCTACGAGTTAATTTGTTTTCTATCCATACATTTTATATTTTTCCACCGTTAGCACATTAAAAATACATAATCGTAAAATACATTTCATTGTTATTATAAATTATATCATTATAATTTTTTTCGTCAATAATTGTAATATAAACTAATTATTGAATATCTTTATGGGCTTAGGGTTTCATAAATTGTGATTCTTATTTCGTGGTTGATTGTTGATGACATGTCTATAAGGAAGTAACATTAATTGTTCGTTCTTTACTTACATTTTGTTGCATCGTGCGGATATCCACTATATTATAAAGATTCTAAAACGGTTATTTGTACAAAGTGTTTCTTGTACAATATTACATTTACCACACTTACACTTACTTATTTAATTTACTTTATATCCATTGTTTTTTCATTTTTCATTTTACACCATTATCATATTAACACAAACAATCGTATATGAACAAAAATGCAATGAAAAAATACATTTTTTTTACAAATTATACCATTATAATCGTCTCGTCAATACCTTCAAAACGAGCCCAATATTGAATATTTTTTAATTTAACCGTACTATTAAATATAATGAATATTTACGAATTAATTTGTTTTCTATCCATACGTTTTATTTTTTTCCACCGTTAGCACATTAAAAATACATAATCGTAAAATCTATTTCATTCTTATTATAAATTATATCATTATAATTTTTTCCGTCAATAATTGTAATATAAACTAATTACTGAATATCTTTATGGGTTTAGGGTTTAGTTCTATAAGAAAGTAGTATTAATTGTTCGTTATTTACTTACATTCCGCTGTATCGTACGGGTATATGCCTAATATATATATATATATATATATATATATATATATATATATATTAATAATAATAATAAAATATAATATATTTATTTGATTGAGTTTGACATTGATAGTTTTTTATAATATTTTAATTTCCAATGCATTCAACACTCCTGTTAAGAGGTGCCCATAGCAATGCCCTAAATAAATTTGGGAGATTGGTTGAAATGGCCATAATAGGGAGAGGGATTGGCCTCCTAGCAATCCCTCTCCATTTTTTATAGAAATGTCACTACCTGCACAATTATTGAAATCCCTTTTTACCTTTATAGAAAATACATTTCCACCTCTTTTGCGCATCTGCTACCTTTTTTTTGCGCAAAAAAAGAGGTGCACAATTGCACAGGGGTACGCAATTGGGCACCCCCACCTCCATTTTGCACAGGTAGTGACATTTCTGTAAAAAAAGGAGAGGGATGGCTAGGAGGCCAATCCCTCCCCTAACTGTGGCTATTTGAAATAATTTTACAATAAATTTACACTAACAAATGTTAAAGTAACTTCAAATGATTGATGGAAAGGGAAGTAACAAGGACACACATTTTTATTGGTCAAATTCATATATTAATACACTTTTCGTCCAATATTTTCTAATATCATAAATATCATATTAAATATGATTAATATAAATATAATTGTTGTAGGATTATGTGTCATCATCAAAAGGAAATGATTGATGTAATATTTTCCTAGTATTAGAAGTTACCATAATGAATGTTTCCTTTTC